>OY728150.1:1103348678-1103973678 GCA_963277665.1 Viscum album | reverse complement strand
TCTCGCTGGCATTTTCTCTTTCTTCTTAAATTTCAAAAACTTATCCTCCACTATAATTTCCAGCGGTTGACATATTCATCTTCTCCATGAGGGCCTTTCTTATTATTTAAAGCTTGGTCCGATCTTCCTTGAATTAAGGGAGTATTTAAACTCCCTCTTGGCAACGAGTCTCCCCATGTGTATCTGTTTAAATCCTTGGCCAAGGGTAGCCTGTATCCTATGAGGATAACCTGAAAACATCAAGGTTTTGAAGTTTGTTGTAACTCCTCTACTACAATGTGGGTGTCTCCCTTGGAGCACAACCACACAAGGCCATGCATGGCCTGCGATATAGCATATGCAACTGCAACATATCCTTCATGGTTGGTGATTTTTCTCAAAACATCATCTTTGCCAAATAGAGCACCTCTATGGTGCAACTCCTCCTCTATAGTGCAACAAAATCACATGTGCACTTCTCTATGCTTGGATTCGGTGCATCCATTTCAACCACGGTGCATCCTCTTCTCCAATATCTGACCACAATGCAACATTATTTCTTCAATATCACGGCCTCATTTCATCCAACTCCTACAATGGTTTTGTGGTGAAGCTGTTCAACCACGACCCAATGGTTAGAAATTGGTTTGAGATCCCCTTATGACTTCACGGTAAGGGAGAAGCCTGTGGCATAGTAGTCTCGAAATTATAGGTAGGGTTGACCTGTAAGAATCAACCACAACTCAATCTGATGCGCAATGTGATCGGCATGACTAAAAGTGTCTGTTATCACTTTAAAATTAACATTTTAGTTCAAAATGTGTTGCTCACTAAAAACTAAGTAAACACACTATGATTGTCTTGATAATTTAGGAAAACAGTTCATAAGTCATTTTTGATATTTATGAGGCAGCCTCATGTCAAATCAACGCACGATGCAACCAGTATGACTTATAATGCGTGTTTCCAGTTTGAAATGACATTTTAGTAAAAAAACACAACTGGCATACTGAAAACCAAGCAAATGCATTTGGATTGTTTTGATACTTATAAAACAATGATCTATAAGTCATTTTTAATGTGTAGAAACCAAACGCACCTCAATACGATGCACAGTGTGGCCGGTATAACTCAAAGTGTCTATTTTTATTTAAATTTGACATTAATTTGAGTAAAAACAACAGATGTCATACTGAAAACCGAGCAAATGCATTCTGATTGTTTTTATATTTTAGGACAACAATCTATAAGTCATTTTTGATGTGTAGGAATCAGTCACACCTCAATACGATGCATGGTGTGTCTGATATCACTCAAAATGTTTTTTTTAATTTAAAATTGATATTAATTTAAGTAAAAACATCAAGTGACATACTGAAACCCAAGCAAATTCATTCAGATTATTTTGATACTTTAGGAAAATGATACATGAGTCATTTGTAACATGTAAGAATCAACCATACCTAAATCCAACACACGGTGTGACCATTATGATTAAAAGCATCTGATATTAATTTACAATTTCCATTTTAGTTCAAAATGAGTCACTCACTGAAAACCAAGCAAACACACTCTGATTGTCTTGATAATTTGTGGCAGTGATTCATAATTCATTTTTGACATGTATGAAGCAGTCTCACGCCAAACCGACACATGATGCGATCGGTATGACTCATAATGTATGTTTCCAGTTTGAAATGACATTTTAGTAAAAAAACACAACTAGCACATTGATAACTTAGCAAACATATTCGGATTGTTTTGATACTCTAGAACAATGATCATTTGTGACATGTAGAAATTAGTCTCACCTCAATATGATGCATGGTGTGGCCAGTATAACTCCAAATGTGTCATTATTTAAAATTAATATTAATTTTAGTAAAAGAACAAGTGACATAATCAAAATCGAGCAAACACATTTGGATTGATTTGATATTTTAGGACAATGATCCATAACTCATTTTTGATGAGTAGAAATCAACTCTGCCTCAATATGATGCACAGTGTGACTGGTATAACTCCAAATGCATCTTTTTATTAAATATTGATATTTTATTAATGTATTCTTTTATATTAATGTTTAATTTATTTCTTTACAGTATTACTAACATAATATTTGTTTTTTTATATAGATAGAATCTTTTTCTTGGGTTGAGATGATTTGTTCGGCAACTGATACCATGGGTGGACATTTTTTAGAGGGGATCACGAGCGTCAAAAGATGAAACATTATTGTTTTTAAATGTTTTTTGGATAATTGTATATGTAATTATATAAAACATTGTTTGAAATGTATATAGTAGTGTTTTTTTGTATATACCATGGGTGGGCATTCTTGTATTCCTGGTGTCTATTAAATGTATATATCATTGTTTGAAATTACACGTTTTTGTAGGTTTTTGTTGGGTGTGCTGTTATATTAACAGCAAATTGCGGCAAACAAAGCTTTTATCAGTGCTATTTCGAGCACCGATAAAAGGGAACCCCCCCCCCCCAATCATCATTGTGATTAACAACGCTTTTTTAGTGCTGTTAAAAACCATTTTTCATTTTGTTAAAGGGAATATGTGTAGTAGTACGAGTCGCTCCAACCTAGGCCAGACCGGGTTGGTCCTACTCAACCCACTCGATCCCATCTTGGCCCAATAAGGGTCTAAAACCCCTTTGTGGTGGTGAGGGGTAAAAAAATACCCAGGTGCCCATAAAAATTTCAAAAAATATTCTAAAAAATATAATAATTTTTGTAAAATTATTGCGACAAGTATGAGATTAATTAAAATTAAATTAATTTATTTTAATAAATAATTAATTCCCTCAAGTTGAATTAATTAGAAATATAATTTAATTTTGAAAATTTACTGCATAATGATCAACCAATGTATGTCTAGTTTTTTCACTTGTTTGTTTATTTAATTATTATAATCTGAATGTTTGTAATAATTAGTTTATAAGTGATGGTCTCGTTGGCATTTTATCTTTCTTCTTAAATTTCAAAAGCTTATCCTTTATAGTAATTTCCAGCGCTTGACTTATTCTTCTTCTCCATGAGGGTCGCTCCTTGCCGATAGCCTGCCGATAGATGATTCTCATGACTTCTCCCCTGATTGGGAGTGGCCCCCACAAATCTCCCACTCACGACCAATTTGGGGTAGAAGCTTCACTTGCAGTCTCCTTGAAGGTTTTGGAAACTTCATCAGCAAATCGAACATGCTTCCTCATACCAGATGATGTGGCACTTCCACCATCTTCACTTTATCTTGGGCAGACTGCAGTCCCCAACAAATGATACAACCTTTGGGACTCTTTATCAGTAAGCATCTTTGCATCCCCACGCGAGACTTTCAACACTCCACCTGCTATGGAAATCTTGTATCCTCTCGTATCTATCCTACTTAATGATACCGGGTTCTATCTCATCCTCAAAACGAATTTTACGTCGGCCAGTTTACGTACTCCTCCATCGGGTGTCTTCAATTTTATCACCCCGACTCCTTGAACCCCACATGTTGACCCATCACTAAGTTTCAACGAACCTCGTTCCTATTGAAAAGTGTGAAATGTGCCTTTCGTCTTACATATGTGTGTCGAGCTCCCTAAATACAAAACTCATCCGGCTTCCTTTGGATTTTGAGTTCACTCGTTCTTCCTTTTTAAAAATCGACATTACTACTTCATGTGCCTGTATCTTTTACAATAATGACATTGCACTTCTCTTCGTTCAACTCTCTCATCTGAATGCAAGCTTCCCGTTGTCACGTAAATTTCATCATTTGTTGATAATTTTGTGATGTTCGCATCATTCTCTTCAACTTTCTCTTTCCCAACAACGTACCGTTTGCGCTCTCCACAGTCACTTTTATAGTGACTCGTTTTCTCGCACCAAAAACACATGATTTTTCTAGGATCACGTCCTCTCGATTTTGGCCGCTATTCTTTACCTCATAAATTCCCATATCGGCTCCTCTCACGTTGATCATCTCGCATCGACATGATTTTCTCACCTGAATGCGTCACGGGTCTTCGAAATGCCTCTGAATCTTGAAGCGACGTCATAACCTTGTCTGACTTCAATGTTTCCTTCCCCACGAGCAATGCAGTCACAAGTCCATCAAATGAACTTGCAAGAGATGACAAAAGAAAAAATGTTTTATCTTCCTCTCCAATCTTCACACCGAGCCCCAATAATTGTGTTAGGATCTTGTTGAATTCGTTGGTGTGATCCAACAAATTTGTTCTCTCGTCCATTTGCAGCTGGTACAATTTCTTCTTTAGGAATAATTTGTTGGTGAGTGATTTCGCCATATACTACTGCTCCAACTTATTCCAGATCTCCTTCAATGAGATCTCGTCCAACACCAAGTATTTTACATTGTTCTCCAGATAATATCGAATTGTGCTGACGACCCGCATCTCGAGCCCTTCTCAATCATCTTTACTGGTTATCTCGGGTCTTTCTCCGATCAACGGTCTGATCATGCCCTATTGCACAAGAATATCTTTCATTGTGCTTTACTACAAGCCGAAATTGTTCCGACCATCGAACTTCTTGATCTCAAATTTTGGTAGTGCTCTGCCACGAGCTATCGTCGTTGTCGCGAAACGTGATCACCACCGTCAATGTCGCACCCCTTTGACACCACCTAATAGAGTGAAAATTTTGAAAATCTAACCATATAGATGCGTCTGAAATGGTTTAAATAGTGGGAATCGACTCCTGGATCACCGAAAACAGAGTCCGATTGGCTGAGATATTGCCAAAATAATTGCAACGGTCTAGATCGTCCGCTGATCTGGTGATGATGTGGCGCTGACATGGCACGCCGGAGCAGCTGCCGGAATCTCACCGAAAAGTTCTCCGGTTGTGTGAATAGTCTCGTCTTCTCATGCACGGAGTTACTATTCACCCGCGATTTTGACCAAACTTTGACCGTTAGAATATTCATGTCGTACTCTTCACGGATTTGGCTTCGAAAAAAATTTACATCCACTTTCAATTTTCTAGTCACCGGAAAATCTCCTGGTTGTCCGTTTCGACTCTGCTCGCTCCGACTCCCTCTAATATCACTTGTAAGGGCGTAGCGGAGGTGCGTGCCACCGCAAAACACACAAAAACGAGAATAACATTAGGATTTAACGTGGTTCGACTTGATGGGTACGTCCACGAGAGAAGGGGGCCAATCCTTATTATCTCCGGATCACAAACTTCGGAGGATCACAACATACACTGAGATGAGAATCAATCCCGTTTATAAAGAGAAGCAAAAATCATATCTCTTCTTCGGTTGGTGGGTAGTCCATCTATCCTTGAATTTTCCTCTTCCGCGAGCTGGTGTCCATTGCGGTGCCACCCAAAGGAAGAAGACTTCTCCCGCAGCCGCCACCTGATTCAACTGCCTTGACTACCCACCAAAGGAGAATGATTCTCCTTGCCCACACCCTGCCGATATATGATTCTCATGACCTCTTTCCTGATTGGGAGTGGCCCCCACACTCTATGGTGCACCTCCTCCTCCATAGTGCACCGACATCACATGTGCACTTCGCTGTGCTTGGATTGGGTGCATCCTCTTCTCCAATATCCGGCCACAGTGCAACATTATTTATTCAATGTCGCGGCCTCATTTCTTCCAACTCTTACAATGGTGCTATGGTGAAGTTGTTCGGCCACGACACAACGGTTAGAAATTGGTTCGAGCTCCCCTTATGACTACGCGGCAAGGGCGAAGCCAGTGGCATAGTAGTCTCGAAATTCTAGTGGCGGAGCGGGACGACGTCGTTTATGTTAGTATGAATAGTACCCAATGTGTTGCATCGAAAATCTAAGCGGATTTTTTCCGCTTATTAAGTAAAATCCTCTACTTGGCGCCCTCATAAGTCAGTTAAGGGTTGGAGGACCCTCTATGTCATTGTGGATTGCCCCGTTCCGGTGAAGCCTTCCTCGCGCCGCTGTGTGGACCTGTGTCCCACATACTGCGCCGCTGTGTGGACCTGTGTCCCACATGATGGCATGATCTTGTGCGAGTTCTCTTCCACCTTCTGCTGTGGGCGGGCTCTCCCTGTGGGTGACTTAACTGGTGGGCTCTTCATTGGGTCTGCTATATGTCCGCCAGCCCTACGGGTTGTGTGCAAACCAAAGCAAGAAAGAAAAAATAGAAATGATGAAGGGGGAGAAGGTGTCTGCGTGGAAGAGGATTTGTTTTGCTTTGTCCAAGCGCACGTGAAAATTTAAAACTGAGGGAACTTTTTTTTTGGCTTTTGTGTATTTGTGAGTCAAAAATGAAAAAGTAGTTCGAGAGAAAAAGTAGTTTGTGTATTTGTTTTTGTTAAAAAAAGTTGAGTTGGAATTTTTTTTGGGTATTTTTTTAACAAAAATAAATAAATACTTGAGAAAATTTGGTTATCATTTGGAATCCCATTTGGAAAATTAAAGTCGATTTCATCGTTGTCGACTATTCCGGATTCATCGGTGGTGTCTATTTTTGAAAATTCTGATCATTTTTTGTGGAGGGACCCGAAACCGAAAGTACTTCGGTACCACCCCAGGATCCCCAGGAGTTTGTTCCAACTACACACGTCGATACTACAAATACTTCTGGATATAGAAGTATGGTGTCCAATACCAAATTTGAGGTGGAGAAGTTTGACGGGACGAACAACTTCAGTACGTGGCAATGTGAAGTTTTGGATATGCTAACTCAACAGGAGTTAGATATCACTTTGGAAGAAAAGTCCGCCAACATCTCTGATGATGATTGGAAAAGACTCAACCGTCAAGCCTACGGTACGATTCAACTTTGTTTGGCTAAAGATCAAAAATACAGTGTGATGTGAGAAACTTCATCAAAAAGTTTGAGGAGTATTTTGAAGAACAAGTATATGACCAAAAGCATTGAAAATCGGTTGTACCTGAAAAAGAAATTGTTCAGATTTCAGTACAAGCATGGTATATCTATGATTGATTACCTTGATTCGTTTAATAAAATCCTTGTAGATTTGCAAAGTTTGGAGGTGAAAATTGGAGATAAAGATAAGGCTCTATTGTTGTTGAATTCTCTACCGAAGAGTTATGACCACCTTACTACAACGTTGGTGTATGGTAAAGATGGGGTGGAATTTGTTGATGTTTCAAATGTTTTAGTTAACAATGAGTACAGGTAGAAGGAAAAATATGACCATTGGGATTCCGCATCGGAGGGATTGATGACAATTAGAGGAAGGTCGTTTGACAGGAAATCTTCAAGATTCAGAAGAGATGAATCACGATCGACGTCAAAAGGTGAGTCTAGCTTTAAACGTCTAGCAAAAGACGAGTGTGTCTTGTCACGACCCAACCCGTACCGGGGCTCAAGCCGCAACTACCTCAAGCCCGCCTCCATAGGCCAGGGGCTGGCGACTAGCGCCTAAGGCACAACAAACTAGGGGAGACTTTTGCCTAAGAAACTGTACACACACACGCAGCCAACTCACTGCAAAAATGCAGAGAAAGGGAAAGCAAGATACAACACTGCTACAAAAGGGAAACCAACATACATGCATCGACCTCTAACCAGTACAAGAAAAGTGCTGAAAATTACTGACAAGTAAACTGAATAGTAAAAGGGGCAAAACACGCACTCAACCAGAAAGGTGCCACAATCCGGCAACAGGTAAAACAAAGGTAAACCGCTAGTGAGTCTCACACCCAGAAAGTCCTGCTACGGGCACTGAACGCAGCCCAAGCTCATGTGTCCTCTACGCTCCTTCGTAGTCTCGACCGACCTGTCCGTCGTCTGTAAGGGCACACCAATTGTGGGCAAAGCCCAAGCAGGGGTGAGTATAAAAATACCCAGTAGGATGCCCCGAAAGCTCGAGGGAGCAACAAGGGAGGTACTAAAATGGTGAGCAGTATACAACGCAAAGAACAGTGTAAGAGTGCAAGAGAGAGAGAGTGCAGCTCAACCCAACAAGAGAAAGGAAGCAGACTCGTCCAGACGCAAGGAGTTAGAGACGGTGAGAAGACGAACTTCTCGTAGAGTCTTTGCTACCTATAGTAGGAGAGTAGACTCGTCCAACCAAGAGGAGCTAGACACGGAAAGCACGTGGCATACCTCGCGCGTCTTCGTCCCTCCTAGAATGAGAGTAACCGAACCCAAGAAGTGGGAACAACAATATGATGTGTATATATATGCTCAATGAGAACCCCAAATGAGTATGTAAGAGGATCTCTATCTCCAAGATCAGCCCAAGAAGAGTCGCCAACAATTCAAAGGATATCCAACATTGAACCCAAACGTCTTGCACGTCAACATAGGAGGTACAAGTCAAAGGGGCTCAATCACCGCACCTCGATACTATCCGCTTTGGGCGACACTGACTCACCCGCATGACTTTTAGGTCGCGTCGCAAGGACGCGTCTCAGTGGGAAAAGCGCCTCTCGTTCTTGTATGTCCTAAGGTCACGTCAAAGCTTTCACAACACCGACCCGTACAACCAAGGGTCCCGCTCCGGTAGTCACAGAGAAAAGTCACCGACTAGCCTCATAAGAAGGCCTGATTCCAAAATGCCAACGGGTGACCCACTGCCCAGTCCTGCTGGAGGGTAAACCCTAATACATCATCAGACGACCCATTGCCCAGCCCTGCTGGAGGGTAGACCCGAAATACGTCGACAAGAAACCCACTGCCCAGCCCTGCTGGAGGGTAGACCCGGAATACGTCGACAGATGACCCACTGCCCAGCCCTGCTGGAGGGTAGACCCAGAAGAAGTCGACAAGAAACCCACTGCCCAGCCCTGCTGGAGGGTAGACCCGGAAGAAGTCGACAAGCAACCCACTGCCCAGCCCTGCTGGAGGGTAGACCCGGAAGATGTCGGCAAGCAACCCACTGCCCAGCCCTGCTCGAGGGTAGACCCGGAAGAAGTCGACGAGCAACCCACTGCCCAGTCTCTACTAGAGGGTAAACCCAGAACTGCTCTGACCATCCCTACTGGGTGGTACAACACCATGCAACAGAACATGGAGTGGGTATCGCGCAACCACCCAACTTGAGAACAAATCACAGAGTATGGGTTCAACGCCCGTGTCATCACTGGGTGTCACTAGCACCCCTACCGTGCGTAGGTTCGGAGTGCGTCAAAGGAACCTCCGGCCATTGCCCTTCCAGGTTTTCACATTTAATACTATCACGTAAGAGGCTCCGCTCGCCTGAACAGATTACACCGTTGTAATCCTCATGAAAAAACATGCGAGATAGATTACTTACTCGCTGGAAACGGGCTCCCGATGGAAAAGGTAATATTCACCGTAGCCAGCCCGGGTGGGGCCCACACCACGATCCCGAAAAAGGTCGGGTGAATTGCGCCATCGTGATGCTCTCGGAAAACCACGTCAAAAATGAGTACTCAAACACTACAAACGGGTGTCAGGTGAAAAAGTGGTGTTTCACCGTAAAACGTGCGGACTAGGCACTACGGGGACCGCACCTTGTCTCTAACCCGAATGCTTCGAAAACCGTCTCAAAAAGTCCGCACAAGGACTGGGGTCACGCTGCCGCTGACGGCGCGCCAATCGGACATCCCAAGCAAGAGTTAGGTCCGACACAACAATTAATTAATTAATTAATTAATTAATTATTCATATTTAGCGTTTCATGCCACCGAGCAACGAAACCAACCCGTAAAGGCTCCAAACCGACCTTGGAAGGTCCGTCTCAACTCTAAGGCCACAACGCCTCTGACGACACGTCAAACGGAAGTCCGGCACGCGAAATACGTCTGTCGCGGGCTTTATTTAATAATTAATTATTATTAAATTAAAGCTTTTGGGTTACCTGTCTTCAGGCGCATAACCAAAATAAACCCTAAAACTCACTTTAAAAGAGCCACCTTGTCAACACGGTACCACAACCACAAACGGCGCGTCAAAAGGACGCGCCGTTTAGGAGATACGACCCCCCCGAATGCAAGGGGGCCTAACCGGGCCGGTCCACCCCGGCCGGCCTGGTCCGAGCCGCCGGCCCGCGGCCCAGACGCGGGTCCGGCCTGTCACACCACGGCCCGCCTCAAACCACCGGACCGGCCGAAGGCCGGTCTCCCCGCGACGCGCCAGCAGGACCCGCCGAACGCGGGTCCTTCCTCCGCACGCCCCAGGCGCTGACCGCCTCGGGTTCTGCCTGCCGACCGTGACAGGCCACAGATGCCCGCCTACTCCGCTGAAGCGCCTCGCCGCCGCCTCCGCTGAATGTCGCAGCCGCCGCACGCACAGCCCGACACCGCTGCACCCCGGCTACACACCGGCCGCGCACCGCCCGCGCGGAGCCGCCCGCTCCGCCTGGCTCCGCCGCTCCGCGCCAGCCGGTCCTTTGCGCTCCGCCCGACTCCTCCTGGTCACCACGCCACAGCCGCCGCCTCCAGCTCGACCTCCGGTTACGCCCCGGCCGCACCCGACACCGTCGTACCGGACCGGCCCGGCTCCTCCGACCGCCGCCCTTGCCGGAGCCGAAACTTCAGCCGGTCCTCCCGACCACTCTGGTGGTCGAAAAAATTATCTGACCCTGGTTTCGGAATCCTCGGGATCGGAGCTTCACAACGCCGCCCCTCGCTCGACGATCCGTCGAGGTTCGCGTGTGTCCGAAAATTTGGGACGAAGAACGTTCAAGAACGAGGAATTTAACAGGGCTCGGGCATTGGCCGTGTTCGTTCGGCCAATGCCCCAAATTCTAAAAACTATAAAATTCAAAGACTAAATTGATGGAGAAAATTTAAGAAATCGACGAGGGTGTGAAATTCAACAAGATTCCTACCTCGTTGGATTCGTTCGTCGTTGGCGACGCGTCCGCTCGATCCTGCTTCGATCCGCCGGAGTCCGCTCCTCAATCTGGCGAAGAACATCGAAGAACGCCGAAGAACGGCGAAGAACGCTAGAGAGAGAGAGAGGGAGAGAGAGGGGGGGGGGGGAGGAAGAAATGAGTCTTCCCTCAACACTGAGTGAATTTATAAAAAATCACTTAAAACTCTCCCAACGGGCGCAGATTCTGAAACCCCTGCGCCCGCTTATTTTATCTCACACCTAGGCAAAACGCCCCATTTCAAACTCAACAGAAGTCTCTGATTTCAATTCTGAGACTTTGTTCGAAAGTTATTCAAAAAGAATGCCAATGATAAGAATCACTAAATGAACATTCTGAAATGACCATTTTGCTCCTGGGTGACATTTCTCACAGTAGGCCCGCACTAGTGCAAAAACACTTTTTCGCGTCGGTTTTTTTTAATTTTTAACGTCGGTTATAAACCGACGTCTTTATAGGCGACGTTAAAAATAGAGTTTTCGCGTCGGTTCATAGAAACCGACGCGAAAAATAATTCGCTTATGAGCTTCGGCGTCGGTTTTTTATAAAACCGACGCCGAAGCTACATTTAGACATTATTTTCCGCGTCGGTTCATTAAAAAACCGACGCGGAAAATATAGTCGAATAGGTTTTCCGCGTCGGTTTTTAGAAAAACCGACGCGGAAAACCGCTTATAACAGGATTTTCCGCGTCGGTTTTTCTAAAAACCGACGTGGAAAACCGCTTTCAACCTGATTTTCCGCGTCGGTTTTTCTAAAAACCGACGCGGAAAACCCTTTCTGCGTCGATTTTTAAAAAAACCGACGCCGTAAATAATTTTTTTTTAAAAATATTCAGCGTCGGTTTTTAAAATAACCGACGCCGTAAATTTTTTTTTTTTTTAAATAAAATACATATATTTTCTCCTCCAAACAAATCGGAACCCTGAAAAAAATAACGAAGTATACAAAAACAATTAAACAGCTTTAACAGAAGTACTTCAGAAAACTCAAAGTAAAGCAGAATTAAAATACACGTACCTACATGGTGCATTTTCTTAATCTAACCATACTCAGTATCAATCATTGTATGTTTCCTCCCATAGATAGCACCAATCCTGTCAAAACAGTAATGAAACTAAGGAGATGTGAGTGAAAAAATCAATCCAAGTTATTAGTGCAATGAATAAACATTAAATGAAAATGTGTAATTTATTTGAATCATTCATTTTTTCACAAAGTAAATTACCAAAATGAAATGTTACAACTCCTGATCAAAATTCCAGGAACACTCAGCCGATGCAACCTCTTCCTCACCTCCCCCACTGAAGATGTTGGGGGTGTCTTTTCACCATAGGATCCCCACCACCCCCAACCTCAGGTTTTTATATTTGCTCTGTATAGACGTGCATTACCCATTCACTATTGTTATTTGTTTAAGTTATGGAATAACAGAGAAATAAGTTTGAGTGCAAAAAATAGGTTAGAAAATTGAAATCAAATGCAGATTGAAGAGACATAAAGAAACATACCTTAAAAATTGACGCCTTCTATTTTATCTTTGTGCAAACCCACTAAGCGCTGTTTCAGGTATTATGTGATATGCTTCTTGGCAATCATTTTTCGATATTTATTTGCATAAAAAATAAAAAGGCCTAGAAGATATTGCTGTGCATTCAAGGGAGACAATTTTTAGTGTTTGTGAATGTTATTTCGCTATACGAATCTCTATGTTCATGATCCAAGTACCACCCTACAGATTTGTCACTGTACAGACAAATGATTTTAAGAAATAACAATGAAAAGAAATATAATAACTAATTCTGAATTAAAATACACGTACCTGAAATATACGACATGCTTATTGTTGGTTATTGTTGAAGGATTCATTTGATTATTAGTAGATTCAATAAAACAGTTTTTGCAGAGGCACTTGAGAAAACTCAGTAAAGCAGAATTAAAATACACGTACCTGAAATATATGACATGCTCATTGTTTGTTATTATTGAAGCATTCATTTGATTATTAGTAGGTTCAAACACCTAATATATCATAAGAGTTAGTTTTTTAAACCCATATATAATATTATTTATAAATATTAGTATACATACCTCAAATCTTAATCAGACTTAACAAATAGTCCGCAAAAGTAGATTGAATATGAATCATATCAGATTGAGAATATGACTGTGAATCATTGAATACCTACAATAATATTGAATGATATGAAATTAATAAATAGAAGAAAGTGGATGAAAATATATAAAAAAGTTAATACAACTAACCTTATGAAAATCAGTAGTTTCCCCAGTTGTGATTATCTCGTACATAAATCGTAGAATATAATAACCACATTCAACGCTTCCATTTTGACGATGACACTGCAGTTATAAAACATTTAACTAATAATGAAACCCAATATATAACAAAAATATAAAAACTAATTACCTGTACTTCCACATATTTGATTTTCGTTGGTTTCTTTTCATTTGTAAAATGTTTCCATGAACTGCATTTTTTTATATAAGAACTAATAAAACTTGTGTAAACAATTAAAATTAAACATAACAAACTTCTAAAAATAAAAAAACAACTTACCTGTTTAATAATTTGGAAAACGGTTTACGCACTTTTCCTAATAAAGAGCAAAACCAATATAAGGTGCATTCATTTGGGAAAAATACACCTAACATCCAATGCCCCTATAATACAAAAAGTTCATAATTAATGACATTATAATGATCATGAGTTCAAAATTATGTTGATATTCTTACTTATCAACAAATGGCAAAAACCAGCACTGAATCTCTGTTTGTGATAATCTCTCGGATATATATTGAACTCTTTCATCATTTTTCACATGTTTGACTTCCAAGGAAATGTACTCTGGATCTATAAAGCTATAAATGCTTGTAGTTTCATTCTGTAAAAGAATCCTGTATAGATACCTAATTTAAAAATAAAACATAGTTAGTCAATGACATAATAATATTTTAGTAAAGAAATAGCAATTCAGACGTCAATTTACTTACATGGAAAACAACTGCACCACATTCAGCCCGATCTCTTCAAAATTAACTAAATTCATGATATCTTCTTTCAATATTCTCAATTTATAATTTCTTCCACATATATCAGACGTCATACGAAACTCATAGATAAAATTCAAGGAAGAAGAGCACTGAGATAATCTTTTCAACCCAAAAGAAATATCAGAAGTATCTACAGCCGACTGTTTCTGAACATTTTGCTGCATTTGTACAGTTTCTTTTGCTTTCAGATATTCCTATATAAGTTAAATGTCAGAAAACATTATAAGTAATTTGGAATCATTTCTAATTACTAGTTAAAAAAACTCATACCTCATGTGAAATATAACGAAGAAGTGCAGTTGGCCAAAGTAAAAATTGGCCCATGCATTCCCCAACACTGGTGATCTCCGCAGTAGGAAATGGTAGTAGAGCAGTAGGATCTATAATAACAAGTACTGATACTCTAACCTAACCCATCTGCATAGGCTGATGATGTACCGAGTCCCCCAAAAAATACACTTGTCCTAACGCAACAATATGTACATGAGGATCTCCCGCAAACAACTCACAATATAAGGTTTGATCCGATGGAGGAGGTGGAGGCTCAAAGTTAGCAGGTGGGGTAGGGTAGTCAGGGTGAGCAGGCTGAGAAGTCAGAAAAATGAAAAGGGTATATTAGTGTTTAAAATTTATAACATAGAAAAATTGATTAAAAATTAAATAAAATAATATACCTCAAATGGTTGCGCAGACGGGGCAGGGTAAGCAGATGAGGCAGGGTAGTCCGGGTGAGTTGGCTGAGAATGTTGAAAAATGAAAAAGTTATATCAGTGTTTATAATTTATAAAATAGACAAATTGATGACATTAAATAATATACCTCAGAAGGCTGCCCAGACGGTGTTGGGTAAGCATATGAGGCATGATAGTCTGAGTGAGTAGGCTGAGAATGTTGAAAAATGAAAAAGTTATATCAGTGTTTATAATTTATAGAAAAGAAAAATTGTTAACAGTAAATAATATACCTCGGAAGGATGAGCAGACTGTGACTGTCTTGCCAAGTGTTCTAATAAAGCCTTCTGTACTGCTGCTTGAATTTGATCACCCATAGACCGTTTCATATCCTGCAGCTCTTCTTTTAAGGATTCAATTTCTGGGTCTCTTGGTTGCTTACTCTTACCAAAAACCTTCCGAATACTAACACCCGCCTGATATCCTCTAACACGGCCGGGGTGTTCAGTCTTTCCCAAAGCAGTGGCTAGGATATCCATCCTACCCTCAGGGATAAAAGAGCCCTGTGTCTCTTTCTCCTGAAGTTCATCCTGAAATGAAAAATAAAAAATTTATATTAGTGTTTATAAATTATAAAAAAGGAAAATTGTTAACAAAGAATTAATATTTACTTACAATTCTATCAGCCACTTGATGAGCTTCGTCTGTAAGATATTGTTCATTTTTTCTTCTTCTTGCTCGTTTCCATTTCTCATGGCGAGTGGGAGGAGATGGAGGACCATATTGGACCTCTTCTGAACCACTACTTGATCGAGCTCTTAATGCTTCAAATTTTTCTTCAATAATTTTCTGCTCCAAATACGAGTATCCTCCACGTGATAAAGTATGAGGGTATACGTTTTTCAACTGGATCTCCTGATGAGATCTTCTGGAGGCCTGTTACATAAAAATAAACACATAAGTAATAAGGAAAATATAGCATAAATTTTAAAATATAAAACAATTACAATACCTGAAATTTCTCTTCCTGACGACTGTCAACAAATCGCTTCCATGTTTCTTCATCTATATATGGATACTTAAGACATGGGCTTTCAAACCTTCTCTTTCCAAAAACATAATCTTTCGTCAGTTTGTTTTTAAAATCTCTCCATCGAACCGCCGCTAAAGAGAGATGTCTTTTCCTAATTTCTTTGGTTTCCTCAAAATTGAATGTCATCTGTAATTGAAAAAATAAAATATGTCATTTAAACTATATAATATTAAAAAAATGAGATAAAATAAATAAATAAAGATATTTTACCGTCACGGCCTCCCAAAGCTGTTGCTTCGCCGTCCTGTCCACTGACTTCCAATCAGGATATAAAATACTAATCCTGCAACGGCTCTGCATCGCTATATAACTGACAAACTGAACTGCATTTGGGCCAACTGCATTATTATTATCATCAAAACGGATGTGTAATTTGTTATCATCACGAGCGAGTGATAGTTTTGGTAAATGTGTAATACCACGTTTACCAACTAGAGAACTTGATTTTTCAGTAGTAACTGGAGAAGTCTCCTCCGCCGAGGACGCATCAGTAGTCCTGCAATTTTTTTTAATAAATTAACAGTTTTATTTCATTAAATATGTATATTACTGAATATTTAATAATATGTCAAAATAGATATACCTCGGTAACTGCTCATCTCTATCTGTATTTGACATTGCTACTAGAAAGTGTAATGAAATTTTGGGTACCTGCATATCATTAGAAAACTGAATAATTAGAAACAAGGAAATGAAAAATAAATATGTAAAAATAGAGGCATGCATTTGTAAGTTTTAAAAATAGACACAAAATATAAATATTTACCAGAAAAATTAGGAGACTAATTTAGTGTTTTCCCACGTCCCTTCATCATGATCGGTACGTACTGCATGCACTATGTCTGTCTTATATTCATTGTAATCCTCTGAAAATTGCATAATAGATGAATAACGCTCATGTAAATCACTAGCATCATCAGAATCATAATCATCACCCAAATGATATCTTTTCCCTTGCAAAACAACTGACCACTGATCATTCGACGGATCAATGACATAAAATACTTGTTTTGCATGTGTCGCCAAGATAAATGGTTCCTCATTGTGATTAAATCTTTTCAAATCAACCAGTTTAAACCCATATTCATCATGTTTCACGCCACTATTACTATCAACACAATTGCACTTAAAAATAGTGACTCGAAATTTAATATAATCAATTTCCCATATGTCTTCAATAACTCCAAAATATGATGTTGATGCAGAAATTGGGTTTTTATCTTTGGCACTCGAAAAATGCACTGCTTCAGCGAATACCATCACACCACTATTCTGAACGGTACTCTTGTCATCCAGGTTTTTTGTGTAAAATGTGTAGCCATTGATATCAAAACCAGACCAAGTGATCACATTAAAAGATGGCCCCCCTGATAACCACTTCAATGTTTCTGATACAGATATATCTGAGGTGACTTTCTCTTTAAACCATGAAACAAATGTCTTCTTATGCTCAATCATCAACCACTTTTCATTTCTTTTCTGATATCGTAACTTTAATTCAGCAATATGTGAGGATATATATGGTTGAACCTCATCTGTGTTGTTCAAAATGTATAAATGTGCTTGCATCACTTCATCACGTGGAATGAACTTTACCTTTAAGCCTCGAACCCCTCTACCTTCTCTGTCAACTGTCATATGTCGAGATAGAGGGAGACCAATATGCTCCACTTCATTCAAATAATCAGTACAGAACTCAATCACCTCTTCTGATACATATTTTTGAACAATAGAGGCCTCTGGTCGATAAGGATTTTTAACATATCCTTTCAAAATTTTCATATATCTTTCAAAAGGATACATCCATCTTAAATAAACAGGCCCACACATTCTTATCTCACGCACCAAATGAACCAATAGATGAACCATTATATCAAAAAATGTGGGTGGGAAATACATTTCTAGTTGACAAAGAATAAGAGTTGCTTCATTCTCCAACAAATCTAACAAATTTGGATCAACGACTTTGCTACAAATGGATTTAAAGAAATTACATAACCTGATGATTGTCTTCCTGACAGCTTTCGGTAATATACCACGCACTGCTACTGGTAGAATTTGTTGCATTAACACATGACAATCATGTGATTTCATACCTATTAATTTACAATCCTTCAATGACACAAAATTATTCACATTTGAAGAAAAACCGCTGGGTACTTTAATACCATGAAGACACTGAAAAAAATTCATCTTTTCAATCTTGCTTAATGTGTGACAAGCCGGAGGTAAATATGTTCTTTTTCCTTTCACAGCGGGAGCTAACTCCAAACGTATTCGCATTAATATCAAGTCCAATCTAGCATTTAATCCATCTTTTGTCTTTCCTTTTATGTCTAACAAAGTTCCAATCAAACTATCACATATGTTTTTCTCAACATGCATAACATCAATGTTATGTTTTATCTCTAAAAATCTCCAATAAGGTAGTTTGAAAAAAATAGACTGCTTCTTCCAGATATGTTTTTGTAAACTAGAACTTTTTCTCTTTCCAAATGTTGAATCAATATCTTTCACTCTGTCATAATATTCTTCAGCTGACAATGGTTGAGGGGGGAGGTTGTATTCTTGTAAACCGTTAAATGCTTTTCTCAATCTACGATAAGGATGATCAATTCGCAAAAATCTTCGATGTCCCATGTACACTGTCTTTCTTCCATTCTGCAATTGATAATATGAAGTTTGTTCTTCACAAATTGGACATGCTTTATGTCCCTTAACACTATATCCAGATAAGTTTCCATACGCAGGAAAGTCGTTTATAGTGAACATTATCATAGCACGCAAAAGAAAATACTCTTTCTTGTATGCATCGAAAACTGTAACACCTTTCTCCCATAGCAGTTTTAAATCCTCAATCAATGGTGTAAGATACACATCAATATCATTTCCTGGTTGTTTTGGTCCAGAACTCATCAAGCTCATCATAACATATTTTTTCTTCATACATAGATGTGGGGACAAGTTGTAAAGTACCAGCAAAACAGGCCATGAACTATGTTGGCTACTGAGGCTCCGATATGGATTCATTCCATCAGTACACAATCCCATTCTGAGATTTCTAACTTCACTTCCAAAATCATGAAATTTTTTATCAAAACTCTTCCACTGTGGTGAATCGGCAGGGTGACGTAAGTTACCATCAGAAATGCGCTCATCTGAATGCCATCTTAACCTTTTTGCATCATTTGAATTTGCAAATAGACGCTTCAAACGAGGAATAATTGGAAGGTACCAAAATGCTTTAGATGGAGTTTTGATTTTGGTACCTAAAAATAAACCAGAATTGAATTATCAGAATTGTTTGAAAAAAATATTGGATGATATCATTGGAAAGTAAAAAAATTGATTTTTCATAACGTTACATGACATCACCTGAAAATGAATCTGAGTTGACTTTCTCATCCATCTTATAGCGCGATGTTCCACATGTAGGACAACTTGATAAATGTTCATTTTCTTTCCTATATAGTACACAATCATTGGGGCAAGCATGTATCTTTTTATACCCCAATCCCATTGGGCATAATATTTTCTTCGCCTCATAATTGGAATCTGGAAGCCCATTGCCTTCTGGAAGAAGCTCTTTTAAAAGCTCAAGTAAACTGGAGAAACTTTTATCACTCCACCCATTTTTTGCTTTTAAGTTAACTAATCTCAAAACTGCTGATAACACTGTATATTTACTGCAACCTGGGAATAATGGTTTCTCAGAATCTCCATACAATCGTTCAACAGTTGGTGTTTTTTCGATGGTTTCAACACCTAAATCATGAATTAATTCTTCAATACGATCCTCTGCCTCATTATGAATATCGTCATCAACATTGGATGTTGAATTTTCAGTTCTTTCACCATGCAAGATCCAACGTGTATAATTAAGGCTAAAACCATAACAAATGAGATGATCTTTGATTTATCTGAAGTTTAACTTTCTCATATTTACACACTTCACACATGGACAGAAAATCAAATCAATATTTTGATTATGCCGTTTAGCAAATTCCAAAAAATTGTCAACTCCTCTTTCATATTCACTAGTAGTTCTTCGTAGATAAATCCAATTATGATCCATTAATACCTGATATCACAATATAATTGATGAATATATTAAAACATAAAAACATTTAAATATCTATCAGATAAATTGTAAACAAAAACATATTCCATAAAAACTATTGATAATCAGATAAAAGACATCAAATATGAAACACGTTTACAAATATAGTAAACAGTTAATTTTAATATTATATACATGTGTGTTATATTGAAATACAAGGACAAAATGGTTAAATCAAAGGTTTCATTTTTTGAAAATAAAGTTTCATGATATAAATATTATATGAATGACATACAAGATAATATGATTTCTCACTATGACTACTATTGATCACACTATATTTATTTTTTTATTCATTTGATGTAACATGAATGAATCATGGAAAAATTAATGTGAAAAATAGTGCAATAACTATCCTTATTTAAAACAATGTGTATTAAGAGACATGATACAATTTTTGGTGACTATGATAACTCAACTCCCTCAATCCATGTGTTTTATAATAGGGAACTATGAACATATAAATTCATTATGGAGGGATAAAAATTCCATTGCATATTGTAGGTGACAACTTACACCCCCATCCATGGGTCTATTGCAGCAAAACATGTCAAGGAATGGATCAACATGAAGAGAAATATATTATCCATCCATGAAAGATTAGATCATGAGAATGTTTTATTTGCAGCCTATGACTTAGAGGGAGAAGTAAATCATTTCATGACTATTATTTAGAGGGAGAGAAAGATGAATAAATATAATCAATGGAATGAGATTAGTTTAAGAGGACATTTATTAAAAATGCATGAATCTAACCCCACATATGAAAGTGGAAAGGTATTTTTGAACATTAATAGAGGGATAATGATTATATTATTATCTACGAAGATTACAATACATTATGATTCTAGTCGTATTATGGACATTGCAAGAAAAATTATTTATTATATAATGGCATGAAAATAATTATTCAAATTTTTTTAACATAATAGATAGTGGTAATTATTCATGTCTTAGTTAAATGATGAGAACCAAAAAGAATTGAGGAATTTGGCATGGTAAATCTCAAGAAGTAATGAAATAACAACAAACTACATGCAAAAATGTGAGTGAATTCATTTAACACAATAAAATTATTTTTTTGAAGAATAATTTATTAAAATGGAAATGGAATTAAAAATATAGTACTTCATAATGTAATGAAAGATCATTTTAAACAGGAATAACGATAATATAAACAAAAAATTTGAAGTTCAACCCGAATTGAGATGTTAAATCCAAACTGCGACCGATATAATTACTTCGAAAAACAAACAATATCAAATCTACACCAACAATGATAATACAAACAAAAAATAATGATAAATTACAACTAAAATCTAACCAATAATCAAAATCACGCAAAATAGGGTTATTGATAAAGAAATAAACAATGGGATATGAAACAAGAGATAAATAGGAAGAACACATACCCAAAATCGTGCAGACGACAAAAAACCTTCAACAATGGCCGTTCAAGATCGCAAATCAAGTTCGAAGGTCGTCGGGAGTCCGAAGCGCCACAACGGAACTCGATTTCGACGGACGAACAAAATGAGGGTTTCTAACCGTGAATAATTTTAAAAGACTTTTCGCGTCGGTTTTCATTAAAACCGACGCGAAATATATTTTTTTTATGAGTTTCGGCGTCGGTTTTCATGAAAACCGACGCCGAAACATTTTAAAAATTTATTTTCCGCGTCGGTTCTCAGGAAAACCGACGCGGAAAATATAGTCGAATAGGTTTTCCGCGTCGGTTTTTCTAAAAACCGACGCGGAAAACCGATTATAACAGGATTTTCCGCGTCGGTTCTCAGGAAAACCGACGCGGAAAATATGTATACTAATATTTTCCGCGTCGGTTTTCTTAAAAACCGACGCGGAAAATAAACACATAATTATTTTTGGCGTCGGTTTTGTGTAAAACCGACGCCAAAAATTCCCCGCATATACTATTCGCGTCGGTTTTTAAAAAACCGACGTTATTACGACGACGTTAAAGCCCGTATTTCCACTAGTGCCGCGCCCGCAAATTTTACACCCCGCCTAGGGTAAACGGCATGCTCCGGACTCAACGGTGCCCTCGGTTTTTTCATCTGAGCAACCGTTTAGGAGTTACTTGGGTTTGAGATTTTAAATGAATAATTTAATTAAATTTATCCATTTAACACACCGCTAACGAGCGAGGGGTCCGAACGTCCCACGCCGACTTATTTTATGTCGCGCCTAGGGTAAACACAGTGTTCCGGACCCAACCGCGGTCTCGTATTTCCGATCCGGTCAACCATATAAGATATATCACATTTTCTTTAGTTAACCATGTGTGCGTAATATAAAAACACTTAACATTTTTATATAATTAATTCTGGGCACACCGGACCTCGGAATTGCACGCCGTCTGAACGCCCTGCTCTGGAATGATATCAAGAAATTTTTAAAAGTCTTAGAGCCCCAAAACCCAGGTTCTTACATGTCTACTGTCATGAAAAGGGGCACTGGAATAAGAATTGTCCCAAGATTGAAAAATCGAAGGAAAATGTTGTACGAAGAACTGTGGATGTTGAAGATGTTAAAGATACTATCCTCGTTTTCTCAATGGTTAACCATTCAAAAGGATGGATTCTTGATTCAGGTTGTTCATTACATGTGTACAGGAATCGAGATTGGTTTTCAAACCTCGATGAGTCAGATGAAGGTGTGGTGCTTATGGGAAATAACCACCCTTGCCATACGAGAGGTATTGGAACAATACAGTTGAAGATGCATGATGGTACAACTCGACGCCTTACAGATGTGAGATATGTACTATAATTGGAAAAGAACCTCATATCGCTTGGAGTTTTGGATAATCTTGGTTACTAGATAACTATTGAAGATGGATTCATGAAAATTATCCATGGTTCACTCCTTGCGATGAAAGGTATTCAAAAAGGTACTTTGTATTATTTGAATGTTGAGACTGTTACAGGTGGAGCAGTGACATCAGATAAGAGTATCACCACAAGTAGAACATGATGGATTATACGAAGGCCTTTCAGGTTTGGAAAATCGGTTAGTTATGCTCTTTATGTGGTTGAAGATGGTGTTCTAGATTGTTATCGAGATGTTTTGGATAACAAAGAAATGAACCAGTGGAAGTCTGTTATGGAAGAAGATATGAATTCACTGCATCAGAATATGATAAGGGATCTTGTTCCTCCTTCGAAGGATAAGAAAGCTGATACAAGGATCAATTTCCAATATTATTTGGACTTGATTAACATGACTCAAACTTGAGATGCATACGGGCATCAGGAAGGCAGCAACAAGCAAAAAAGATTTGTTTCAGCAATTACATGATGTTTTGTTTGAGTGGAAACATGGTGATATTTTTCTTCGAGGTGTATATTGTTGAGTTTTTGATGCAAATATCATTTTCCTTCTATGGTGGGTGACCACCTTTGATGACCAGCCACCAGAGAAGACTTGTTGTAGCAGTTGGTGGCCACCCATGATGCAATCCTGTAGGAGTTGGTTACCACCTAGAGAAAACTTGTAGCAGCCTTTGATTTCTCCTCTGCATTTGTTGCTATATATGTTGTGTCTCTGTGAGATATGAGAGAGAGAGAGGAATTTGTAATATGTGTTCTTCCCATTTGAATGAGAATTAATTTTTGTCTTCCCCATGTACGTAGGTCATCTGATCGAACCACATAAATTTTGTGTCCCTTTGATGTTTTGATTTTTTTACTTTGTATGCGAATCTGAGAGGGTGAGTGCTCTTTTCCCCAACAATACTATCATCAGTTTTATTTTCACTTCAATCGTATTCATCAAACCATAGTCGATGCTCACACCTCCTTAACCTCTTAATTCTTTCCTACTTGCATCGATGCTCCTTATTGTCATTGCATCAGATTTTGGCTTCCTTTTGATGATGAGATAGATTGTTCATTGAAGGTGATGTGGAAAAGCAGACCTGTCAACTAAAGCTCAATATCACATGTATGATATCTCCTTTTTCATTTTTTTACTTCTCAGTTGAGGAACCCTAATCTCCATGGGTCCTCTATATGAAACGTATTCTTTTCCTTATCTATGAATACCCTGATTCTCAGTCATCTATCTACATTCCACTATTTTCAATCGAGCCTTCTATAGATTATATATTCTTAAATTCTATTTCACAAAAAAAAATCTCTACAGTGTTATTGTCCTATAAAAAAATAATTAATAATTATTTAGTTCTCTATTCAGTTTATATTCAATATTTGTTCTACAATGTATTCTAATGAGTTTAAAGGTTTAGATTTTTGAATTATTTTTACCATACTAATTCCTAAAAATGGAATTGAATTATTTCCTTACATAAACTTCATCTAAAAAATTTTAAATTCCAATCTACTAGCATAATCTTATTAAAACTAAAATATATCTATTTCTCTTAATGATATGTGTTCTAATATATTGATGCTACATATATTATGCAGGTTTTATTTAAAGTGAATTGATCAGAAGTTTATTTCTTTTATTTATATTCAATATAATATAGATGTGTTTATTATTTATTTTCCACTTATTATAATTTTTCTACAGTGAATACACTATTTTAATTCATGCTACAAGACATTATGAATTAATTATAATTTCAAATATAGGGATTTTACTACTTTGATAATGGTAGAAGAATCCTAAATTGGAAAACTTTAATGTCAAATTCCTATTACCCCAAACATTCCATGGAACAAGCAATTAGAAACTTCAAAGGTGCACATCGTTATTCCATTCCTTTTGAAGGTATAAAACACTATTAACAGGAAATCATTTTCATTTGTCTATCTAAGTTCATATTCAATGTTTTTATTTTTTCTACTTCATTAAACACTATTCCAAATCATTTTTGGTCGTATACCATGGGTTGTTTTTTGAAACAAACTTGTCTATATTTGAAGATAACTTCAACTATTTGGATTTAGATTACAGTTACTTTCTTAATTTCTAATTTCATAATATGTTATTTTTTTTACAGTATTAGATATCAAAACTATGTTTCGCACCTTACTGAATTATTCAAAAGATGTGTCAAATGAATTATAATTCTAGATAAACTTCTAAGGGTGTGATATAAAGTCAATATCTATTATAAATAATATATTTTTTCACTCAATCCCATTTATGCCTCCTTATTTCTTCCTTAAAACTTAAATTTTTCACTGTAATTATTTCTATGAAATGAGATTTAATTATTCATGATGATGTAAATATTTTCATATTTTTAAACTTATGCATTGTAAACGAGTTGAAAAACTTAGTTTTCACCCTATTATTATTTCACTACATACTCTTGCATGTATACTGTAATCCATGAATGACCATCTACTTAATTCTTAGATTTAGTTTCAACCCAAAAAGTAACAGTGGAAAATCTATTCAATTAATATTTTATAATTCAAATCAGTTGCAATGATTTAGCTAAAATGTCATTCTTATTTTATTCTATTAATTTTTTCATTGACACTCAATTCATCATTTTCAAAGATGTTATTACTAATATGCAATACATTTTTATCATATAATAAGCATATCAAATTCCAGCAGCATCACCATAACGACCAATACTTTTATAAATTGAATTCCTTTTTTAATGAATAAATATCTTTATAGAAAACACATGCACTACTTTGGTTATTTTGGACAGTTATAAGATATATCATGTCAGATTTAAAATACCATTAAGAATCATAATTGTTGATAATATAGCTATTGTACAATTTCCATTAATCTTAGTATATATTAAAGGTTATGATAAAGTCCAATAGACACAGACAAAAGAATCTATGACCTCGACCGGTAGGATCGTACACTATGAATCCCATTTATCGGAGCTTTTGAGGGAGATGGTATTATTGGGCTTTACCCTTGAGCAATCTCAAGCCTCGATTCAACAACTAAATAACGAACGAAACCATTTATGAGAGAAGTTCATGCTTATCAAGACACAAATCAAACCATATTCACTAAACCACCCCAATAAAGTGTCATCATCACACACCTTACCCTTAGTGCATACACCGGTGTAATAAGGGGTTGTGTATATAGACCCTAATAATATAAATTTTTATATTTTATTTTAAATAAAATAATGATTACACTTATAGCTTTATATTATTTCTTTATAAATGATTAAATAATTACTTTGACAAAATTTATATTTTAATATAAAGAAACTCAAATAGTATTTTTGAAAAATATATAGTTCCAATTAAGACACTCTTTTTGATAAATTCAATATTTTTTGAAATAAAATTTATTTTAATAAAATATTATTATTAAATATAATTTATTTAAATATAAATGATAATATAATTTTATGAAGTCCAATGTAATTTTTATAAGGGTCAAAAAGTTGTTAGCGTCGTAAAAACTAGCATTTTCCAGTAAACAATATTTTTTATTTAGAAGTATAAATTCTCATATTTATAAAATTATTTTGATAAAATAAATATTTTTTTTAAAATCAGAACGTAAAAATTATATAATGGTTAATTTTTCATAATTTTCCGAGAGAGTCAAATTTTTGGGGAAAAATTAAATACGGTATAAATATAAGGTCTGTATTAGGACATCATAATAGCCCAAAAATGATGTAATAAATAATATAAAAGGAATCCAAGACCAAATATAGATTTCCCCTTTAAAATAATGTGTTTTTGAATCTATTTGATTAATTTTATAATCCTTTAATGAATCCTCCAAAACCAATATTATATTTTGAGGTTTTAAAATCAATTCTTTATAAAGATGATTCACTTCCACATCACTAATTGTATTATTTTTATATTTTTGGTTATTTTCCTTATAAAATATTGAAAACAACTCCTCTTTGGAAGAAACCATGGGGAAGACTATTGGATATCAATATAATATATATTGATATTAGGATCGAAAGAATCTATTATAGATGGCACAATTACAAGAGGGGGTGAATTGTAAGTCAAAAACTCTGTTTTTAAACTTAAAAAAACTTAGTTTAAAATAATTAAACTAAAAAAATCCATAACCTATTATAAAAATATTGGATTCGGTCTTGGCCCTTTGTCTGATTATCAAAGTATTGTAATCATAGAAGATGAGATTAAATCATAGTAAATGAATCATAATCACATAAGATTAAGAATATCAAGTTAAATAGATCGTATTTGAAATAGATATGATTATATAAATATGTCTTGGATTCATAATAGATATGATTAATAAAACAGATTGTGTTTATCATAATAAGAGTCATTACGATAAAATCAAAACATACAAGCACATCAGAATTAAAAGACTTGTAAGAAATAAGTAAAATGATAGTAACACTATAAGAATGAGTTATTGATGTTTAAAATAATAATTCTATTTTAAACTTAAGAGTAATGTAGCCACAAACCCTAGATAAAGGTATCCCTTGTTTTATACTTACAAGCAAGTATGTCTTTCCTTAACAAGAAAATCCCTCGATACGAAGATTGACTTCTCTGTCTGCCTATCCCTAACAGCCCTCGATCCGATGGATTGGCTCTGTCTTTCTATCCCCGGAAGCCATTGATCAATATGATGATCAAAATCTCTATATTATTATCCCTATAAGCCCTTGATCATAAACATGGATCAGGCACACAATTTATAAAGCAACAAAATTATTAAGGGGACAACCTAAAAAGGTTTCCTTAAGAAGATACAACTCTAAAACAATTATAAAAGACTAAGAAAAATCTATTCACACTTTGTAATCTTCATAGATCTCAAACAATTAGAAATTAAAAAATGAAATTGATCTGCTTCAAACTCTTCGAATGACCAGGTATTTATAAGCAACCCTTCCAACGATCATATTTTCTTCAAAAATAATATTTTCTGAGTTTTTTGAAATGACTTGTATAGCTGGCACTTCAATGGATATATTATAACTGAATGTCCAACATCATATTTATTTACACCATTACATTGTAAAAGACATTCTGTTACGATAGAAATCAGTTTTTTGTATTCATAATTTAAACTTGGTCTATCTGATGGACTTCCTTATAGTTGTAATTATGATAATCTTTATGAATATTAATTAAATGTTTATGAGTTCTAATATCAATCTGATTATAAATATTTTTTTAGCATGAAATACAATACATAATGTAACGACCAAAAAATTCATAAATGAAAATCCCTCTTGGTCTATTTAAATGTCTTCTTATGGTTATGTACAACGTATGCACTTATTTGGTTTTATGTTTTGGATTTTAAAATACCGTAAATAATTGTGACCATTTCTAATATAGTCATTGAACAGTGATCACATGATTAGTATAAATATGGGTCTTTAACAAATTCAATTTACTCAGATAAAGGAAGTGGTAGCCTCATCCAGTAGACTTGCCCCGTACGAAGCCCATTTGTCGGAGCTCAGAAAGGAGGTGGCGTCATTGGGTTTCTCTTTTGACCAAGACCTAGCTGAGATTGAATATGTTAAGCTTGAGTGGAACTGCCTATGGGAGAAGTGGGAGTTGATAGAGATTACCACTCAAGCGATGTTATCCGAGCCACCCCAAAATTCTGTCACCATCGTGCACCTTACCCTAAGGTCTTATGTGGGTTTTTTAAGGGCTTATGTAACAAGACCCTAGAATTATGATTATGCACATTATTTTTGTATATAATAAATAATATACTTTCATTTTATTATTGTTACTTTGTAAATAGTTTTTAAAGCATAAATAGTATTTTTTAGTTAATATTCAACTAAGGAATCTATTTTGATAAATTAATGGATTTTTGAATTAAATAATATTTTAATAAAATATTATTATTAAATCAATTTTTATTAATTATAAATTATCGTATAATTTTTATGAATACAATTGTAATTTTTATTAAGGTTTGAAAGCTATTTTTGTCAAAACCCATGAATTTTCGATAAATATCAGTTTTTATTTTAAAAGTGAAAATTCACATATTTAGAAAATTATTTGGATAAAATGAATATTATTTTTTTAATCAGGACATCAAAATTATCCAACGGTGAATTTTTCATAATTTTCTGAGACAGTCTAATTTTTGGGTAAAAATTAAATACCGTTTAAATATATAATGTGTTTTATGACATCATAATGACCCAATAGTGATGTAATAAAATAATATAAACATTATTTTAGGACAATATATGTTTTACCATTAAAATAATGTGGTTTTAGGTTTGTTTGAGTTATTTTTCAAAGCTTTAGTGGACCCTTCAAGACTTATAAAACATTTTAGCCTCTTAAATTGATTTCTTTAAGAGTGTGACTCACCTCCACATAAACAACCCTATTATTTTAAGAAGTTCGGATATTGGCCTTATAAAATATTTTTTTCAATCCCCTTTGGAAAAAACTATGGGCAAAAACCATGGGATGGTTTGTGGTTTTGATTAGTTTAATGTGTGGTGTCTCAAACCTAAATAATAAAGAATTCCCTCTCATTTCTTATATAAACCCATCCAAGCTCCCACTTCCTCTTCACTCAATGCCTTTTGAGTTTTTCCAACCTCTTCCATACTCTCTCTAGAATCACCCCAAGGCACCCCAAGCTCCCAAGAAGTCACTCTCAAGCCCTTCCCAAGCCTTTGGGACCACACTTCCAAGTAAGGGATTCTCACTTTCCTTATTTATGTCCAAGTTTCCTTATATTGTTATGCCCTTTTATTTTCAATTATAAATGTTGGGGTATGATTTCGCACCTCCCCCATACTTCCCTCTTCATGTTTTAATAATGATAGATCCCCTTTCTCTCTCATTAATTCCTCCCATGTACACCTGTTACCATGCTGAAATTCCGTAAGGAATTTCTCTCTCCTCATTTACATTCAAGCAATTATTTTGTATTACATATCTAAATTCCATTACATTTATTGGGAAATGTATTTATATGATCCCAATTACTGTTAATTTCATGTACATATGATGAGACACCCATTTCTCTCTCATTAACCATTTTTATGAATTCTTATGTCACAACATTATGCTGCCGAAATTGCACCGTGTTTTTTCCAATCCAAGATCATTATGTAGTGAATACCATACCCATGTCTCTATCAAGGGTATTAACCTTTATGAACATATACATATTGAATGGTAATTTCATGTATTTATTACACATTTATTAATATTGGAATAAATTTTTATGTTGATTAATTCCATGTTATATGATCCATGTGGCACACTTATTTATGAAATGAAATGTTTAAGAAGGGTGCGCCCTGATAGCACTCCAATGCATTAGGTAAAGATTAGTATCATGATACATCAAGTTAAATTAGGGTTTACTCATGATAATTCAAGTTCAATGGGGGTTTACTCATGATCCATGTGCAATGAGCATTGGATCATGCTAATACAATGTTAAGTGTTATTTTCACATTTTCATGTTATGATAATCATGCTTATCATGCCTTTATGTTTATGTTTCTATTGTGCTCCATTGATATGACTATTGACTAACATGTATTGTAATCTTCATGTTATTATTTGTTTAATCCCTTACTGGGATTTATAGCTCACCCTTTTCTTATGCATGTCCTCAGGTTATCCCATGCAATTCTAAGTACGTGGAAATGTAGTGGTCATGTAAAGGATGTTTTCAATAAGATGTTGTGTTTTATGTTTTAAGTTTTTATGTAATGTTCCTAAGACCCAAATAAACTATCCCTATCGATCTTCTATGTTGTATCAAGTGAATTTTTTATGTAATAAATTATTTTAAGTGTGTAATAAAGAGAAGGGTTGTCATAGTTGGTATTAGAGGATAGGTTTAGTTATTTTTGAGATTAGGATTAGAAAACCCTAGTGAAGCCTTAGAGACTAGAATAAGTATAATAAAAAACATCCCTAAGTTTTGGTGAGTATTGAGTAAGTGGTTTATCAAGCAGATACATCCATGTCTAGATACGAGTAGGTAGAGGCGGCTCTGGCACATATGTACCTAGGAGTGAAAACTATGACAAGGAGTTTCGGGCATGACCCGGGGTATCTTGGTACACGACAATGGGCCTTGCTTCACTATTGTTTACAACACTCCCATGGGATATGCTTTGGTAAATTAACAAGCTTAGTATGAACTATTATTAAGGGAATTTAAAAAAAATGCCCCTAAGAATCCATGTTAGAATGTATATCATGGATAACATAGATTGAAGCTTATAGATTCATAAGTTAAGAAAATAAAAGTAATTTATAAGTCATATGTTTTTGTCTTTGGATTACCCTTTATGTGTTACCCCTAACTTTCCTTTTATTCCATCCAATTTCTAGTAATAGGAGGACTCGAGCTAACAACCGATGTGAAGATCAATGTGATGATTGTTCTAATGAGATCCCCAATCTGATGGGAGTGGGAATCGCAAAATTTTTCACGATACTCTCTCAGTTAACTCAAGCATTGAATAAAAACATGGGTCAAGAGGAACATTCAAGCCCCCTAAGAAAGAACAAGTCGCTATCTAGCACTTCATGAGATAAAGGCCTCCTACTTTTAATGGATCATCTGATCCCTCAATTGTCGAACAATGGATCAACTCCATTGAAAAGATATTATCCATCCTTCAATGTTCCAAAAAAGAGAAGGTTCTCCTAGATGCTTATCATATGGAGGGTGAAGATGATCAATGGTGGAAATTGATCAAAAATACAAAGCCTGAGGAGGAGATTGAGGTGTTGGAATGAAAGGATTTCCAAAAGATGTTTTTTGATAAATATTTCCGGTGCACCCTTCAGCTTAATATGGAAAGGAACTTCCTTGCCCTCAAGCAAAAATATGAAGAATCTGTCAGAGTGTATAAGGAAAACTTCACAAGGATTTCATGATACGCCTTTAGATTTGTCGTTACCCCCAAATGCAAGGTTGAGCACTTATTTAGTGGGCTAAAATCTAGCCCGCAGAAATCCCTGGAGATCCATGACTTCAACAGCTATGAAAAAATTGTTTAATGTTCCCTCAAGGTTGAAATGGAGATCAATGAATCTCAGGGGTATCATGGGGATAAGAAGAATAAGGTGGACTTTAATTCTGGTGGTCCGATGGATAAATCCAAAGGTTCTAAGAAGATCCAACACCCCAATTTCCAAAGGTGTGGAAATAAGTGTTAGAGTTGGTGTCCTAAGAAACAACTATTTATAATTTGATTACATGAATGTACACTTATTATATATTGTTCATTGTTCAGCATGACTACAATATAATAATGTCCTGTAATATTTTTTTTCATTAATAAGGTCATGGCAGATCTGTGCTATGATGAGAACTTTGAAATGATATAACAATATTCTTAAATAAAGTTATATGGTTGGATGACATACTATGATAGGACACATAGTATACATACCGTTATGTATGAGTACCCGTAAGAAGACGATACTCTCTCTCATGGAGTTCAGACTTAGTAATCTCCAAGATGGGAGATTATGAGAACAGACCCGCTAGTAGTAATTCTGCATGTCTTGGTGTCATTGGACATTTCTATATACAATTGTGTGTAATGGTCCTTATACTAGAAGATTATCATTAACTCGTGTAATGACTCGTGCACTTAGATTTGCTGACGAAAACCATCATGAAGACAGTTGGCGGGAAGTAGGGTACATTGGGTGCGTCACGAATGACATGTTGTTAATGGATAAGTCAAGGAAAGAATTGTCCCTTACATATTTATGGAAGTAGATATCTCGATCCCTTTGATTGAAATAGAACTGTCGCCCAAATTCCATGGCCATGGTGTCACAATGAGTTTATTTCTAGAAGTCAAAGAATGACGAATCAAGCATATAGGTTTATGAAACTGCCATGAAACCTTCTTGGTGAGATATTGAGATAAAGGGATTAAATTACATGGTAATCATTTGTATGAGGTGACACGTCAATACAGAGTCAAATTCTTTCTCTTGGGTTCCTTGACCCGTTGCTAGATAGTAATCTTGGACTTTAGGCAAGCCTGCCTAATGCCAATGAGAAAGAGGCCTAGAGAGTCACACAATAAGTGTATCCAAGTATCTAAAGTATAATAAAGATTGTTATGTATTTGGTTTAATAATTATTCAAGGAAGCCTAAATCATTTTAATGTTGGAGGAAGAATAAAATGAAAACAATATATACACACCGTGTACATTGAATGTACACGCCGTGTAGTTTTCATTTTGGAAAGGAAATGAAAAACGAGTACACATCATGTATTAATGATTACACGCTGTGTAGTTTTTCCAGTCGGGATTTTGAGGAAATAATATCATTTTATTAAATGATATTTATTATAATCTGTGTAGGGGAATGTCAAGGAATTAATGATTCGTCATGGGGGTTTTCAATAAGAGTTAATGAAATAAATAAAACATGTAACACGTTTATTTATTGTCATAACTCTATAACCTCAAACCCAATTATAAGTATCCTCACAACCCTAACACTTTTCCTTAATCGTTGTGCACAACAATTCTGGAGAATTCTCTCAAGGCCGAAAGAACTTATTCCTCCAAGAACGCTCTCAAGACCAATAGAGATCCTCCTCCATTGGATCAAGGCGATCTAAGGCAGACAACTCAAGCAAAGGCTTCTCCACGCTAGCACCCGGAGATTCCTTTGGCGACTTCTAGAGATACGTGGTACACATGTGGATCACCACTAGAGGTGTTAGGTCCACAAGGCTGGATACCCTGAGAGGGGGGGGGGGGTGAATCAGGGTATGACTAATTTAAAATTAACGCCCGTTCTGATCTTGTTTCGCTATTAAGAAAAACACTCTTCTCTCTCTTTCCTATTGCACAAAGTAAACAGAAAGTAAAGCATGCACATGACACAACAATTTTACTTGGTTCACCGCAAAGGGCTACGTCCAAGAAGCATATGCCGACAAGTTGTCGGTCGTACCAATTCCACTAAACTTCACTAGCTGTGGATTACAATGTTCGGGCTAGATCACTTCTATGCCCAGGCTCACTGCCTTTACAATGTTTAGGGTCATCTCACTGCTTCCCTAAGGGTCACTCCCTGTTTCTCTCTCTCTGTCTCACTGCCGGTGGAGAGGATCACCTTCTTTCTCTTCCTTTGCTCACTGCTCTTGGAAGGAATCCACTCGCAATTTATAGACCTGTAGGTCTCTTCATTTTCATGAAAGAATTCATCTTTCTCTGTATGTAGATGCTCTGTTGAAGTACAACTTTCACCCGTAGATGAATATATTTTTGCACCGAAGGTATCGGGAAAACTTCCAGCTTCCACGCAGCCCAAAAATATCTGCTGGAAATAAACCTTACTTGGCGAGCAGGTCTATCTCAGCGCGCAAGTATCGGCGCGCAAGTCACAACGGGCGCGCAAGTCCTCCTCAGACACTTGCGCAACTCAAGCTTACTCAACTCTAAACCTGCACAACTCACTTCCTTTTACACCCAATCCAATATTGGCGCGCAACTCCATACTAGCGTGCAACTATCACCCTGGCACGCAAGTCCCACCTGCGCGACCACACACACCACTTGCGCGACCACCACACCTACGCGACGGGAGCTCTGATTTCTCAAAGTGTTGAACTCTGGTACAGAATGAAGAGGGGTGGTCCAATATTTATAGGAAAATTGACCACCCTGCGCGACGGCGCGCAGGTCACCTGCGCGACCCAGTCTCGGCGCGCAAGTCTTCTGTCCTCTTAGACACTTGCGCGACCAACTCCCAAACTTGCGCGAACCTATTTCCTTAGCCACATTTTGATCTTCTGATCTCAAAAAACATATGGTGCGCAAGTTTCCTATACTCCAAGTCCTCGGCGCACAAGTCCCTTTGCCAAAAACACTTTTCTTCATTTGTCTATTTTCAGGCCCAAAAATTTGGCAAACACTGGAAAACGGTGCCACCTTGTATCTGTTCTTTTTGTACCGCCTCCAGATCATCCATTCCTTTTGTCGACGTTCTTGAATCAAACATGGATCGTTGACCTCATCTCTTGAACTTGACATTCCATCATGATATCCTCTTTGTCAACAAATTTGTATGTCATTGTTTTGCTTTGTCAACAATCACCACTCATATGTCCACTTTGTCAACAAACACAATCACCTCAAAAATGCTTCAATGATGCCTTGAGGGATTTTTTCCCAACAAGAGGAAGTCTACACTTGGCTTCTACGATGCGACAACGAATCACATCAGAACGTGATCAGAAATATCAACGAAGAAAGAACACCATAAAAGGTACTTCTTGTCAATTAATTAAATTAATTATAATCAACCTGTGATGATCTTCCTTTGTGGTTACATGACTATTCTTCTTCTTTGTCTATTTATGTGATTCGATCTGTGGAGTCTAGCGTTTATTGTCATATTGATCCCAGATTGATCATTTCTAATGACAAAAAGTCGAGTGGACACATCCACCCCTATCTTCCTCTATGCCCAGGACCATCAAGTGGTATCAGAGTGATCACAACGTTGACTATAGTTATTTAATTTTCATTGATAATTTACACATTTATATTTGATTCAATTCAAGATAAATCATTCTATAAAACTGAATGAATGATATCTGTTCTTCCTCCTTTGTTTATCGATTCACATCATAGAAACGACCTTTTAATTTTAATTTTGATTAAAATAAAAATGAGGAACTCATCCAGAGGAGCTGCTCATTTTTTCTATACAACATAGGAATACACGGCGTGTAGTGAAATCTATACACTGTGTACTTAGGTTTAACAAACTGGTACTAGTCCTCCAAACCATGTCGTGTGAATTGAGCATACCTAAGTTTTTTTAATACATCATGTTGACCAGAACTGAACGGCGTATGGAAACTGTAATACACGACATGTATGTTGAATCAACATGTCGTGTAGTCTGATCTAGCCTAGGTGAAACCATGTATAAGGAGAAGCCATGTAACTTCGTACACAGGATTTCCAGGCCGGTAACCACGTAACAAGGAAGTACATGCCATTTTAGATTAATCTACACGTCGTGTACTCCAAAATTTCCAAAGTACAAAAAACAGGCCAAAGCCCCCGGCATGTACTTTGGATAAAGGGTGAAAAAAAATATACGCCATGTAATATAGCCTACACACCGTGTACTTTACAAAAATGAAATTTCACCAGGTTTCCTCCAAAGTACAAAGACCCGTACAAGGAATATGGATGAGAAGAATCTCAAGGAAATTCAGAAAGGAATTTAAGATAAATAATTGAATAATTATAAGATCATAATTAATTGAATTCAAGAGCGACTTATCTTGAATAAAAGAACGATTAAAAGATTTTGAATAATAAATATGCATAAATGTCGTTGCATGCTATGGATGATAATGAGCTAGACCAAGGACCCTTTGTGTGTGTATTGTGTCATTTAAATTTATTTAATTTAAATTCGTTGGCCTACGAGCCTTCTTCCAATAAAATGTAGGGTCTGTGTGCCCATGGTTTCTTTAATGTAAACCCCATGTAATGGAGGATATCCCAAGCTAGAGGAGATGGTTCAAAATCCAAAGCTGAGGTGAAACCAACCCAAGAAGATACAAAGGTGGACACGTGGGAGCTACAAAACTCGAACCATTAGGTTCAAGGTGTTTTCCCTAGGTCAGGGTTAGCTTATCAAAACTTTTAGATAAGCTAACCAATAGAATCTCATGATCATGCCATCTTATTTTATTTCTATCTGATTGCATGGTTTATTTATTATGTATTTGTTGTCGCGATCACATAGTTAATGAAATAAACATACATGCAAAGATGGAATAAAATAAAAACCGGACTATGCATAAACATTATCAGAACATGGTTAATCACTTAAGAAAGCATCACTTAATATTAACAAGCATGTGATAATGAAAAACTATGCATAAAGTATTGAAATCCCTCAAATAAAATATTAAGTTAGACCAAGACTTCTGTTACTTGATTAAGGGCAAGACTCAATAAAACTATGTGTTTTCCCAACCTTTGTTGGGACACTTACTTTTATAAAGGAAGCTCTTATGAAAGTTTTGGGCTGACTTAAACATTTTAAATCAAGAGGAGTATCCCTTTCTAGACTTGTTGTAAAATGGAGGAAAGTGTTGAGGAAATCCAAGTTAGGATTTTAGGATTGGGGAGTCCACTCAACAGATCAAGGAACTGTAAGCTCATAGTTGGCAAAGACCTGCCTACCTAAAATACCTTCAAATAGCTTGACCAACCCTTATTGGGGTTATACGAAGGGTAATATGGATCCTTTCCACTAGAATGTCATAGAAACTAGGAATTACAAATTCAATGGTGGGGTTTGTTGGTACATGATAAAATAGTGGGAGAATTAATAAATTCATTTATTATTTTTCATAAAATGTAATCAAAAGGCACTGATAAATCTGATCCTTTAATTTGTAGAATTAATATGACAAACTAGTAAACCACATTTTCTCTGCGATCAATTATGGATAAAGACAATATCCTCTACAGTAGTAACTTTTAGGAATGGTTTAGGCGCATTTGAGTTATCCTACACCATGAATGAAAGTTTTACGTTCTGGAGTCCTCACTTCCTGATTCTCCTACCCAAGGGGCTAATGATGAATATTTCTTGGTCTATGATCAAAATTTGAATGATGCACCTGACGCTCAATGTTTGATGTTGTCATCAATGTCTAGTGAGCTCATGAAGTCTCATGAAGACATGGATTCCTATAGCATGCTCGAGCACCTCTATGGTCTATACCATGGGAAAGAAAGACAAGAAAGGTTTGAGATCTCCAAGGCTCTATTTTAGAGAAATCTTGGATAGGGTGCCCAAGCTGATCCTCATGTAGTCAAGCTCATTAGCTACATTGAGAACTTGGAGGTTCTAGGATTTAAACTCCACAAAGAACAGGGCACCGATCTCATTCTTTCATTACTCCCCCATATCTTCTCTAACTTTGTTGTAAATTTCAACATGAACAACATTGAGAAGTCTCTATCTGATCTTATTATCATCATTCTCCAAGTGGACAATGATATGAAGCGTGAAAAGCCTTTTGTCCTTATGGTGAATAAAAGGAAAGGGAAGGTGAAGATCTTTAAGCCCAAAGCTTCTTCATGGCCTTCCAAGAAAAGGAAGATCAAAGGGGAGGCAAGAAAATAGGAGGTTATTTGTTTTGCATGTGGAAAGAAGGGCCACTGGAATAAAAACTGCACCCAGCCAAGGAAGCAAGGGGAAGATTCAAGTGAATTTGTTATCGAATGAAATATATCTATTTCTACCAATTGGCTATTAGATACTTCTTGTGGTTCTCACATCTGTATCCAAATATAGGAACCAAGTAGATTTAGAAAGATTGACTGAGGTGAGGTGGATTTTCGAGCAGCCAACAGAGCCAGACTCACTGTTGTAGCTGTCAGAGACTACCATATCACATTGCCTACTGGGATGGTCTTGGTATTAAAATGATTTTATTACGTACCCTCTATAACCAAAAACAATATTTCAATATCCATATTATATATTGATGGATTCATCTTCAATTTTCGAAATGAATGTTTCTACTTTTACAAAGATGGCATTTGTTTTGGTAGGGCACATTTATATAATGAACCTTATGTGTTAGACTACACAAATCAAGTAATGGAAATCAATGAAAAAGTTAATTCACATGACTCATACCACACCCAACTTTGGCATCACCGCTAGGTCATGTCAATGAGAAAAGTTTGACAAAATTACATCAAGATGGGTATTTAGATTCTTTCGAACTAAAACCACTTGGTGTATGTCATGCGTGTATACAATGCAAAATGATCAAAGCCCCATTTAGTGGGAAAGGTGAAAGGGCTAAAGAGATTCTAGAATTAGTTCACACAGATGTGTGTGGACCATTTCTAGTTGAATCAAGGGGTGGGTTCTTGTACTTCATAAATTTTACTGATGATTTTAGTAGATATGGATATATTTACTTAATGAGGTATAAGTCAGATTCTTTTGATCAGTTCAAAGAATACAAGAATGAATTTGAGAACCAGCTTGGTAAGAAGATTAAGAAACTCCACTCAGACAGAGGAGGATAACATCTTAATCCAGACTTCATTGATTTCTTATGGGAGTTTGAGATTCTATCTCAAATCACTCTTCCTTACATGACTCAGTGGAATGGTGTAAGTGAAAGGAGGAACCACACCCTATTGGACATGGTGAGATCAATGATCAGTCATGTGAGTCTTCTATTATCCTTTTGGGGATATTCATTACAAACAGCAACACACATACTAAACCAAGTACCAACTAAATCGATAAATGGTATTCCATACGAGTTATGGAGTGGATGAAAATCCATGTTATCAAATTTACATGTGTGGGGTAGCAAAGCATTTGTTAAGGCCTCTTCAGGTAACAAACTTGCACCCCGATGCACAAAGTGTACCTTTATAGGATATCCTAAGGAAACAAGGGGATATTACTTATACAACCCCTCAAATAAAAAGGTTATAGTGGAAAGACACACCATATTACTTGAGAGGGAGCACATCTCCAAAAGAGATAGTGGGAGCGAGATAGACTTCAATGAATTCGAGGCTCAAGATACACAAGAGTTGGTACAATAATAGATTCCACAAAGCCCCGTGGAAGAACAATTTGTTCCAGAGACACAAGAACTGCGTAGGAGCACGAGAGAGGTGAGAGAACCAGAATGATATGGTTTTCTTGTCACTGAGTATGGTGACTCATTATTGGTTGACAATGATGATCCTATTACCTACAAAGAATTAGTTGAAGGCACAGACGTTGACAAGTGGCAAGAAGCCATGAATTCTAAAATGGATTCCATGTACCAAAACCAAGTCTGGATTTTGGTAGATCCTCCAGTTGATGTAAATCATGTTGGTAATAAATGGATATTCAAGAAGAAACTAGACATGGAGGGACAAGTCAACACCTATAAGGAATGAATGGTTGCAAAAAGTTTTAGACAACATCAAGGAATTGACTATGATGAAACCTTTTCACCAGTTGTGATGCTAAAATCCATCAGAATCCTATTGGACATTGCCTCTTACCATGACTATGAAATTTTTCAAATGGATGTCAAAACAGCATTCCTTAATGGGAACCTCTCGGAAGATGTCTACATGACACAACCTAAAGGGTTTGTGACTCCAAAGGATGCCAACAAGGCATGCAAGTTTCAAAAATCCATTTATGGATTAAATAAAGCATCAAGGTCATGGAACATCCATTTTGATGAAGCCATAACGGAATTTGGATTTGTTAAGAACAAATGTGAGCCTTGTGTCTACAAAAGGTTTAGAGGAAGTGCAGTAATTTTTCTAATAGTATATGTTGATGACATATTACTAATTGGAAAAAAAGTACCTGTCTTACAGTCAGTTAAGGCATAGTTGGATAAATGATTCTATATGAAAGACTTGGGCAAGGAAGTATATATTCTTAGGATCAAGATCCATCGTGATAGATCCAAGAGAATACTGGGCCTGAGTCAAAGTACATACATTGACAAGATACTGAAGAGATTTAGTATGGAACAGTCCAAGAGGGGATTATTGCCAGTGTCACGTGGCATTTATCTTTCCAAGAAAATGTATCCTCAGAAACATGAGGAAAGAAAGAAAATGGAAAGGATCCCTTACGCATACTTGATTGGGTCAGTCATGTATGATATTCTATGTACAAGGCTAGATGTTTCTTACTCATTAAGTGTGGTAGGAAGATATCAAGCTGATCCAGGAGACCGCCATTGGATTGTAGTCAAGACTATCCTTAAGTATCTGAGGCATACTAAGGATATGTTCTTGGTTTATGGAGGAGATGAGGAACTATTCATCAGAGGACATGTAGATGCTAGTTTCTAGACTGATCAAGATGACATGAAGTCACAGACTGGATACATCTTCAGTTTAAATGAATGTGCAGTGAGCTGGAAGAGCTCAAAGAAAGGTGTGGTCGCAGATTCTACAGCAGATTCTGAGTATATCGCAGCTTCTGAGGCAGCTAAAAAAGCAGTATGGATGCGAAGATTCATCCAAGAGATAGATTTAGTACCTAGTAGTAAAGATCATATCACACTCTATTGTGATAATACTGCAGTGATGGCACTTACAAAAGAGTCAAGGTCACATAAGCGGACAAATCACATACTTAGGAAGTATCATCTCTTGAGGGATTTTTCTCAAATAGGTGAAGTTGCAGTGAGCAGTATTTCCATGGAAGACAACGTGGAAGACCCCTTGACTAAATCTTTGACTCAGTAGAAATATGATCACCATGTGAGGTCGAGCGGACTAAAATTCATAGGCAGTTTTCTCTAGTCCAAGTGGGAGTTTGTTAGAGTTGGTGTCCTGAGAACCAACTATTTATACTTTGATTACATGAATGCACACTTATTATATATTGTTCATTGTTCTGAATGACTATAATATAATAATGTCTTGGAATATTTGTTGCATTAATAAGGTCATGGTAGATCCCCGCTATGATGAGAACCTTGAAATGCTATAACAATATTATTAAATAAAGTTCTACGATTGGATGACATACTATGATAGGACACATAGTATATAGACAATCATGTGTGAGTACTTGTAAGAAGACGAGACTCTCTCTCATGGAGTTCGCACTTGGTAATCTCCAAGATGGGAGATTATGAGAACAGACCTGTTAGTAGTAATTCCACATGTCTTGGTGTAATCAAACATTTCTATCTACGATTGTGTGTAATGGTCCTTAGACTATAATATTATCATTAACTCATGTCACGACTCACGTACTTAGATTTTCTGACGAAAACCGTCATGAAGAGAGTTGGCGGGAAGTAGGGTACGTTGGGTGCATCACAAATGACATGTTGTTAATGGATCAGTAGAGGAAGGATTTGTCCCTTCCATAGTTATGGAAGTAGATATCTCGGGCCCTTTGATTGAAATAGAACTGTTGCCCAAATTCCATGGCCATGGTGTCATGACGAGTTTATTTCTAGAAGTCAAAGAATGACGGATCAAGCATATAGGTTTATGACACTGCCATGAAACCTTCTTGATGAGATATTGAGACAAAGGGATTAAATTACATGGTAAACATTCGTATGAGGTGACACGTCAATGTAGCGTCAAATTCTTTCTCTTGGGTTCCTTGACCCGTTGCTATACAGTAATCTTGGACTTTAGGCAAGACCGCCTAATGCCAACGAGAAATAGGCCTAGAGGGTCACACACTAAGTGTATCCAAGTATCTTAAGTAGAATAAAGATTATTACCGTATGTGGTTTAATAATTATTCAAGGAATCCTAAATCGTTTTAATGTTGGAGGAAGAATAAAATGAAAACAATATATACACATCGTGTATATTGAATGTACACGTTGTGTAGTTTTCATTTGGGAAAGGAAATGAAAAATGAGTACACGTCGTGTATTAATGATTACACACCGTGTAGTTTTTTCAGTCGGGATTTTGAGGAAATAATATCATTTTATTAAATTATATTTATTATAATCAGCGTGGGTGCATGTCAAGGAATTAATGATTCGACATGGGAGTTTTCAATAAGAGTTAATGAAATAAATAAAACTCATAACGTGTTTATTTATTGTCATAACTCTATAACCTCAAACCTGATTATAAATATCCTCACAACCCCAACACTTTTCCTTAATCGTTGTGCATAAAAATTCTAGAGAATTCTCTCAAGGTCGAAAGAACTTATTCCTATAAGAATGATCTCAAGACCGAGAGAGATCCTCCTCCATCAGATCAAGGTGATCTAAGGAAGACAACACAAGCAAATTCTTCTCCATGTTAGCACCTAGAGATTCCTTTGGTGATGTCCAAAGATACATGGTGCACATGTGGATCACCACTAGTGGAAGTCTACACTTGGATTCTGCGACGCAACGACGAATCACATCGGAACGTGATCATAAATATCAATGAAGAAAGAACTCTATAAAAGGTACTTCTTGTCAATTAATTAAATTAATTATAATCAACCTGTGATGATCTTCCTTTGTGGTTCTGGGACTATTCTTCTTCTTTGTCTATTTCTATGATTCGATCCATGGATTTTGGAGTTTATCATCGTATTGATCCGGGATTGATCATTTCTAATGACAAAAATTTAAGTGGGAACATCCACCCACAAGCTTCCGCTGCGCTCGGGACCATCAAGAAGCACCCTGGAAATTGCCTAAAGGGGGCGAGGAAATGATTTAGGTGTGGAAGAGAAGGGCACCTGGCTATTAACTATCGGCAAGAAAAACCCACAGCTATGACAGAGGAGAGGAATGCTCTGTTCGACTCTCAACGTGTTGTTCATTACTTCAACTGCAAATAACCAAGGCACCTTAAAAATCAGTGCCCTAAGACAAGGATTTTTTGAGGCAACCAACAACCTCCAAGACAGCAAGGGAAAACTTTTTCCATCACTACCACTAAAGTGAACTGACGCACGCCTGTCGTAGGGCGTGGAAAAAGCAATTTAATTTTCCTAGTGCAGCATAGAAGCTGACCAGGGCCGTCTCACTTAAAGAGCTTTCTAAATCGTTTAATTACTTAATCTAATTTAGCTAAACTACTTCTTTTTGGTGTTTTTATATTATCTAGTAATGGAAAACAATTAAATTAAAATAAATGCAAAACTAACATGCAAGGACAAAATGAAATTAATTGAGAAAGAACTTGGCCTTTATGGGTTGGTTTGTGGGTTTCATCATTCTCCTTGTTGGTATTTAAATTAAGTTTGATAATTCAATTATGAGATCTCATTCATGAATTACTATTCTTTTATTTATTGGTGTGAAATCTTGAATGCATTTTGCAATCTTAACTTCACCTCCTCCTATAATCAAGGTTGATGGCATGATCGAGAGTGTGTCATCTTCCAAGACCTGGATCCATCGTATTCCATTTCAACCACTGAATGGCTCAACTCCATCGTATGAAGAGCTTGTATCCAGTAGAAGGGAGGGAAAATATTTAATAAAAGAATAGAAATGAGTTTGAGATCAGTGTCGTGGTGGACGATCGCCACACCCATGCACATCACTCTTGCTCATCACAAACTTAATAAAAATCGGAATTTAAGCACAGAATAAATGAAATTTCCACATACCTCCCCCAGGCCATGTCTCAGGTTAACCCCTCATATTTTAGGGTAATAGGTTATGGTGGATAATATGAGAAGAATAAAAGAATAAAATAAGGAGAAAAGATGAAGAAGAAAACAGGGTGGATGGGTGGACACAAAAATAATGCATGAATTTTATTAGAAATATAAATTACAAATGAAAACTAAAACAAAAATAAAGAAAAGAAATGAAATGGGGAAGATTTGTGGCCGGCCTCCCTTGGTGGAGATCTCCTCCTTGGTGCCTTGAAGGAATGGATGGAAAAATGGGATGTTTTGAGGAGGAGGAGCTCTCCTCCTTTTATAGGCAGAATTTTTCACTCAAATGTAGACGCATTTGATACCACTTTAATGACATATTCACGCGTTCCACCCTTCATTACTGTTGTTCAAAAATATCTTTTCCGTCACTCCTCAAAATTTCAGCTATATTGGAAACCGGATGAAGGAGTTATGAATTTTTCATTCTCGGTTTCTGTTTCTGAACGAAGTTTCCAGGATGGTTCCTCCAAATGTATGTCGTTTAATGGACTCCTTAATGACTTCCAAACTTCCCCAAATTTCTTGTAAAGTCCGCACTATATGTCCTCCTCATATCACAGGTGTAAAAACATCATTTAGATATGTGTAGGCAGTGTTTGATATCTGTTACGTTGGGTGGGTCCACGCTGTCTGCCCGGAAAAATTCCCATCTTCAATGAATTTTTAGTCCCTTTAGATGACCGAATCAGCTCCTGGTCCAGAAGACAAAAATGAATGAAATAAAATAATTATTATAAAAAAAATTTAATCAGAATATTTGAAATTTTATTTTTCCTGAAATGACCAAAATACCCCTGACGTAAAATTCTGTCAAAAATCCAGAATTAGTCATTTTTCACATTTGGGTTCAAAATAACACTAAAACCTAAAAACATGAAAATTACCCATTCAATAACACTATGGTGGGATTATAAACAATGATTTACAGTATAAAATATATGAAAATATGAGATTCATCATGAACCCCGACAACGAAGTGGTGACAGGTGCGCTAGTTATTCATTCAAGAATAGCGAATATGCTTTTTGATTCTGGTTCTACGCATTCTTTTATATCCCAAAAGTTTAGTAGAAAAATCTCAACACCACCACAAATCATTTAAGTAAAGATGTCGGTGAGTACGAAAAATGGGGTAATCATTGCATCCCATGAATATAACTCCTTCCCTGTCATAATTTGTGGATTGAAATTTCCAGTGAACCATGTCATACTACCTCTGGTGTAATTTGATGCAATTCTCAGCATGGATTGGATTTACTTAGAGCCAACATAAATTTTCATGAGAGGGAAATTACTCTCCATGTGGAGAATCGACCCCCAATTCTGTACAAGTGAAAGGAGGAGGATGAATCTTCTTTAGTTCCATCATCTCAAGCATGGATATTACTGCCCTATGAGCACACGTATCTGGATCAGATGATTGAGTCTAAGGAAACAACCATCCTTTAAGACATGCCTATTATGAGGGAATTAACTAAAGTGTTTCTTAAGGAATTGTCTGGTATCCCTCCTAGAAGAGATATTGAATTATTAATTGAACTTATACATGTGGCATTGCCAATATCTAATACTCTATATAGAATGGGTGTTGTGAAGCTTGAGGAGCTAAAGAAACAACTATAAAAGAATCTGAATACAGGGTTTATATGCCCAAATGCTTCATCATGGGGTGCACTAGTCATCTTCATCAAGAAGAAGGATGGGTCAATGTTCCTTTGCATCGATTATCTTGAGCTCAACAAAATCATGATAAAGAACAAGTATCCCCTGCCATGAATTGATGACTTGTTCGATCAGCTATGTGGAACACAATACTTTTCCAAAGTGGATTTTCGGTCGGGATATTACCAAGTAAGGGTGAAGAAGGAGGATATTTCTGAGACTGCTTTTCGTACATGGTATAAGAACTATGAATTCATAGTAATAGCTTTCAAACTCACTAATGCTCTAGAAATATTTATGGACTTGATGAATAGAGTATTTAGAGATTACCTTGACAAATTTGCAGTAGTCTTTATAGATGATATTCTAATATACTCCAAAACCAAGGAGGACCATGAGGAGCATCTAAGAACTGTACTAGAGACCTTGTGAAAGGAGAATCTATATGAAAAGTACAGAAAGTGTGATTTTTGGTTGAAGGAGGTTTCATTCTTAGGTCATATCATCACAAGCAATGGGATATCAGTGGTTCCCTCCAAGACAACTAAAATTAAGGGATAGATGAGGCCAACATCGGTAACGGATATTCGTAGCTTCTTGGGGTTAGCTGAATATTATCGCCGATTTTTGAGAAATTTCTCATGATTGTCCAACCCTATTACCAAGCTAACTCATAAGGGAGTAAAGTTTTCTTGGAGTGATGAATGCGAACAATACTGGAAATTCGGGCTATAGCCACGGTTTGAGAAACCGTGGCTAAGTTTGGCGTGGCTATAGGCCCAGCCCTATAGCCACGGTTCCAAACCGTGGCTGTATACCTAATGCCACGGTTTGAACCGTGGCTATACTAAAGGTTGGACAGGCTTTATTGCCACGGTATAAAACCGTGGCATTAGGTCTATAGCCACGGTTAAAAACCATGGCAATAAACCAATATCCACGGTTTAAAACCATGGCTATAGGGTCTCCAAATCCATAAAAAAATACCCCCCAACCCCCGCGACACCCCCCTGGACACCCCCATGGACACCCCCTGGACACCCCCTGGACACCCCCCTGGACACCCCCTGGACACCCCCTGGACACCCCCTGGACACCCCCTGGACACCCCCTGGACACCCCCTGGACACCCCCTGGACACCTCCTGCACCCCTCCCCTATGCCCTGCAGACCCCCCCCCCCCCCCCGCCCTCCTCCCAACTGCCTTGCAGACCCCCCCTACTAGACAGCCCTCCCCCCTGCTGGACAGCCCTCCCCCCCGCACCGCCTGGACAACCCCTTGCACCCCCATGCCCCCCCTGGAAAGCCCCCTTGCACCCCCCTGGATAGCCCCCTTGAACACCCCCCTGCACCTCACTAGACTCCCCCCCCCGGACAGCCCCCTTGCACCCCCACAGGACAACAGTAAGGCAAAGAGCTGAATGATTCCAGTTTTGAACGGTCTGAAAAAGAAATTTCAGCGAAGGGTTGACGTGAAGGAACAATATGTCCCTGGGCTGCAATTGATTCCACTTGATGATGAAGTGACAATTCAGAACATGCTGCCAGGTACAATTGATTGTCGCAGATTGGGGAAGTTTGTCTTACCTTCTTCTCTCGATGGCCAAGCCGTATGAACTCTCTCGATGGGGTTGGAGCCTAGTAATAATTCATCACTGGATCCTAGACCATGTGTTGAAGATTCAGAAATTTGTGGTGCTAGAGTTCAAAGAAAAGGAGATGATTCAGAGTCTGATTATGGAGACGGACGAGGAAAACCTTTTTTATTTGCAGTAAACATTCCAGAAGTGTGCCTTAGAAGTTTCCAGACTGGTTCTTTTCCTTGATTAGCAATTACATGGAAATTCTACAGAGCTTTTGTTCACTACTTGGTACCTGGCTGGGTGAATGTTGTTGTTCAGCCCTACACCGAACCACAACACCCCCTGCCCCTGCCCAGTCCCCTCCCCCCTGCTACTTTACCCCCCTCCCCCTGCTAGTTCCCCCCTCTCCCCTGCCAGTCCTCCCCCCCAAACCCCCCAGGACAGACCCCCCCAGACCCTAGACACCCCCCCAACTGCCATCCCCTCCCACCCAAGACAGACCCCCCCAGACCCTGGACACCCCCCACCCAACTTCACTCCCCCATGTACCCTTGCACACCAGCATGCCCCCCAACCTCAGCCTACCCCCTCCCCCCTGTTGGACACCCCTCCCACCTGTTGGACACCCCTCCCCCCTACTGGACATCCCCCCTGCTGGACAGCCCCCCCCTGCTGGACAACCCTCCCCCCTGCCGGACAGCCCCCCCTGCCGGACACCCCTCCCCCCACACCTCCCCCCTGCTGGACAGCCCTCCCCCCTGCTGGACATCCCCCCTCCCCCCAGCACCCCCTGCACCTGCACCCCCCCTTCCCCCTGCCCCCCTCCACCCTCCCCCCTGCCCCTGTCCCCTGCCCCCTGCACCCTGCCCCCCTCCCCCCTTCCCCCTGCCCCCCTGCACCCCAAACACCCCCCACCCCCCGCACCCCCCCTGACCTTGCCCCCATCCCCCCTACCCCCATCCCCCCTGCCCCCCTCCCCCCAGCACCCCCAGCACCTGCCCCCCTGTAGTACATATACATGACTGGGGATTTGGCTCCCTCTCACTCAAGCCAGGTGCAGTACATATACATGACTGGGATCGGAAATTCAACCCATATGAAATTGGTAAGACCTCAGTTCAGGTATGGGTTAAAATTTATGGCTTAAACTAGGTTTTATGGCATCCTAGAATTCTATATGACATTGCATTAGCTGTTGGAGTTCCAGTTAAGATGGATCGAGAAACTGAAATCGCTCGATTTGGCCATTATGCAAGATGTATAATTGAAATAGACCTTTGCTCCACATTAGTAGACAAAGTTTTTTTATCTACTGATGAAGAGGAGATGGAACTTAGTGGAATTTGAGAACATACCAAATTTTTTCCCACATTGTAAGGTCATTGATCATGAGGTTAAAAACTGCAGAAGATCTGTTATTTGCACCCTTTGTTCTCAACGAGGACATGATCATAAATCATGTTCCAACCTTGATTTGGAGAGGAAAACAATACAAAGAAATAAAGCTTGCACCTCTGGTTCTGACAACCCTGTTAATAGGCAGTTTTCTGAGCCTATTAATCAAGGGATGGTTGTTTATGACTCCAAGAATGATAATGAGAAGGTCTGTACGCCCAGCCATAAAACATGGGCTGACATTGTGGAAGAAGTTGTGGATCCTGCACCTATTCTCCCTGTTACTACTACTATCCATTCCTATGCTCAAGTGGTTTCTCAAAGCAAGGAACCCAGGCCCCCTTCACTGTGTCAATCTGATTCTGCTCAGATTGACACTAGTAAGGAGGTTTCCTCCTTGGATGGTGTGGCCAATGAAAGTCTCATGGCACAATATTTACTTTCTGCTGCCTCTAGTGATGCCTCTAGTGCACAGGTAAACATAAATCTGAAGGAAGATGGACAAGACACAGTGAAGGAGGCGGATATTGTTAATAAACAAAACCAGCCAGCCTCTGTTTCTCATTTTTTTGAATCTGGGAAAGTGTAGTGTGGGATTCCTACTTCTTCTGACCATTCTGTTAATGCAAAAGCTGCTACACCTGGTTCTGAAGAAGTATGTATACTTCTAGGGGAGCCTTCTCCTGATCAGACTACTTCTTCTAGTGTGCAGGTGGTGTCAAAATCAAATACAACAAAACAGATTGTTGAACAGCCCTGCCCCCTGCCGGACACCCCTCCCCCCCTACCGGATAGCTCGCCCCCCTGCCTGACAGCCCGCCCCCCTGCCGGAAAGCCCGCCCCCCCCCTGCTGGACAGCCCCGCCCCTTGCCTGGACACCCCTCCCCCCTGCTGGACACCCCTCCCCCCTGCTGGACACCCCTCCCCCCTGCTGGACACCCCTCCCCCTGCTGGACAGCCCTCCCCCCTGCTGGACAGCCCTCCCCTCCTGCTGGACAGCCCCGCCCCCCTGCTGGACAGCCCGCCCCCCCTACTAGACACCCCTCCCCCCTGCCGAACACCCCCTCCCCCCTGCTGGACACCCCTCCCCCATGCTGGACAGCCCTCCCCCCTGCTGGACAGCCCCCTCCCCCTGCCTGCACAACCCCTCCCCCTGCTGGACACCCCTCCCCCCCTGCTGGACAGCCCTCCCCCTGCTGGACAGCCCTCCCCCCTGCTGGACACCCCCTCCCCCCTGCTGGACAGCCCCGCCCCCTGCTGGACAGCCCGCCCCCCCTACCGAACACCCCTCCCCCCTGTCGGACACCCCTCCCCCCTACTGGACACCCCTCCCCCCTGCTGGATATCCCTCCCCCCCTGCTGGACAGCCCCTCCCCCTGCCTGCACAGCCCCTCCCCCTGCACCCAACCCTATATCCAGCCCCCACCCCCTACACCCAGCCCTATATCCAGCCCCCCCACTGGACCCCCTAGACACCCCATGGACAAACCCCCCAGGACAGCCCCCCCAGACCCTGGACACCCCAGGACAGACCCCCCCCCCCACTGGACCCCCTAGACAATGGATGGATGTCATGGGCTATTGCTAAAAGACCGAATCCGGCTGCTGAAATCAGCAGTAAGTAAGAAGAGGTAAATGAAGAAAAATGAATAAAATTTTCCTAATATACTTGGGGGCAAGCATGAAGGAAACTAAGTTGGACTGGATTTTAAGTAGGCTGCTCTTGTTTTTCTGAAGTGGCAGGGCTGATTGGGTCTAAAATAAGTGAGTTGGAATAGGAATTTAGATGAGGGCTTCAAATGTTAAGGGGTCTGGTTTAATTGGTTAGAATTGGGTGAGGTTTGGAATGGTTTTAAATTGGGATGCCTGGTGGAAAATGTGGGGTTTGTGGCTTAGAAGTTGAGAGGTGGGTAGGCCTGATTGGTGGTCAAGTTTTGGATGGGTTTCCTAGGTGGATTGAAAAATGGTGGGGGACTGGAAAGGAGTTCATAGTTTAGGAATGAGGAAATACGAAAAATTATAGAGCTAACCATTCAATGTTTCTCTAAGGAGGAGTAACCGCCGTAGGGTGTCGTCCTGGAGCAGGGCCAAATCACGGCGTGACCGTGGCGTGACCGCGGCATGACCGCGGCGTGACCGCGGCGTGACCGCGGCGTGAACGCGGCGTGACCGCAGCATGACCGCAGCGTGACCACAACGTGTTAGCCCGATCCAGCGACATCCCCCCTGTCTAGACACACCTCCCCCCCTATCTGGACACCCCCTACTATCCCAAATCTAGAATCCCACTTACCCTAAAAGACAAGAGAGACCCCAAAAAGAGATTTAAACTGAACTCAAAAATGAGAAAATTCAATCTAGTACATAACATCGATCATTCTATCTATTCAAATAATAATGTCAAATACCTCCAGATCATGCACTAAGAGACCCCACACCACTTCAAAGTTGGAAACCATCACATAACACACATGAAATTTAAAACATTACATGGACCTATTTACTAAAGGCATGTATGGATCCAACAAGAATTATATAGTATTTGGATTTAAGAACTACATTTCAACTAAAATTGATGATATAAAAGAATGAGTAACTTCAATACTAATTAACTCTAACAACATAAAGATAAAAAATAAACACCATACCTTTATAGTAGCTGGACATGGTATAGATTCTTTTAGTGCATACTCTACAATATAAAGAAATTTAGTATTAGCTCCCCCTCATCACTCTTGCACCAGCCCCCCCCCCCCCGGCCCCCTGCTACCCCAGCCCCCCTCCCCACCCCCCTGCTACCCCAGCCCCCCTGCCACCCCCCAGCCCCCCCCCCCCCCGCAGCCCACCTGCACCAGCCCCAACCCCAACCCCTAGCTGCACCAGCCCCCCCCCCCCCCCACCCCCCTGCCACCCCCCCAGCCCACCAGCACCAGTCCCCCCCCCCACAGCCCACCTTCACGAGCCCCCAACCCCAGCCCCCAGCTGCACCCCCCCCCCCCGCAGCCCCCTGCTACCCCAGCCCACCTGCACCTGTCCCCCCTCCTCAGCTCCCCTGCTACCCCAACCCACCTGCACCATCCCCCCACCCCTCACAACCCACCTGCACTAGCCCCCTGCACCAGCCACCCCCCCATCCACCTACTACCCCCAGCCCCCCTGCCACCCCCCAGCCCACCTCCAACCCCCCCCCCCCCCGCAGCCCACCTGCACCAGGTGTGGTCATAAATCTGTTATGACTGTAGATTTCATAGGCAATATCAGGTCCCATGGAAATCAGAGTACATAATGCTTCCAAAAATATTATCATAATGGATTTTACACCTAAATTGAATATCATCATCAGCAATGGGTTTTTGTGTTGAAGAAAATTTAAAGTGTTTTACTAGGAGTACATTGGAAATTTTGAGAGATTCAAACATGTGTCTATTTTTAATATTTAATATTTAACTATTTTTAGATAAGTAAGTAAATTTATTTGGTCTATCTCTAACAATTTCAATGCCTAAGGTTTTATTAGCTATGCCTAAGTCTTTCACTTCAAACTTACCATTATTTTGTGATTTTACAATAATTATGAGGCTCATGTTCTTACAAATTGTAATCATGTCATCAACATAAATCATCAGATTTCATGTAGTACTGCATTAAACAAAACATTGGAATTATGATTTGAAATAGAGTTACCAGATTTTATAGCACCGTGCTCACTATCTATAGGTGGTGAAATAGTTATACCTGGTGCCTGTGAAGCATCTGTGGGATGTTTTATGATATTTTCCAGATCTGGACAGCACTTCATTTTCTCTATAGAGACATTCATAACCTGCATGGGCTTAGGTTTCTGGACAGCCCCCTTGCACCCCCTTGCAACCCCTTGGACAGCCCCCTTGAACACCCCCCTGCACCCCCCATGCCCCCCTTAGTCCCCCATGCTCCCCCCTGCACCCCACTGGACAGCCCCCATGCCCCAACTAGACAGCCCCACTGGACAGCCCCACTAGACACCCCCTGCACCCCTGGACAGCCCTCCCCCCTACCGGACACCCCTCCCCCCTGCTTGGACAACCCCTCCCCCTGCTGGACACCCCTCCCCCTACTGGACAGCCCTTCCCCCTGCACCCTGCCCCCTGCACCCCACTGGACAGCCCCCATGCCCCAACTGGATAGCCCCACTGGACACCCCCTGGACACCCCTCCCCCCTGCTGGACACCCCCCTGCCGGACACCCCTCCCCCTGACCCTTTCTACACCCCCTGGAATGTGTTTCTATTGATATAAATGATCATCTTATTGAGTTATGTTTTGTATTAGAAAACATACCAAATTACAATGAGCATTGCAGGATGATAGGCCATGCCACTGATAAGTGCAGAATTGTATAGAAATTCTGCAAGCCATCATCTATTAATACTTCGTTGAAAGATGCTCTGAAAGGGAAAAATATTAATACCATGGCGTGACCGCGGCATGACCGCAGCATGACCGCGGCGTGACCACAGCGTGTTGACCCGATCCAGTGACATCTGTGGGGCAGCATCTTCTGGCTAGGAGCGAAGGAAGCGGGAGGAGGCTGGAATGCTGGTGGAAGGGGGCTGGTTGTAGGTGTTGGGGGGATGGTGCGGGCAGATTCGAAGGTGGCAGGGGGGCTTTTGCGGGCTGGAATGCCGATGGCAGCGGTCTGAAATGAAAGTGGAAGGGGGATGGTGTGGGCTGGATGTGGCTGGAGCAGGGCCAAATCACGACATGACTACGGCGTGACTGCGGTGTGACCGCGGCGTGATCGCGGCGTGACCGCGGCGTGACCGCGGCGTGACCGCGGCGTGACTGCGGCGTGACCGCGGCGTGACCGCGGCGTGACCGCGGTGTGACCGCAGCGTGTTGGCCCGATCCAGTGATATCCGCGGGGCAGCATCTTCCGGGTTGATTGGGTCGTGATAGGACCCCCTTGATTGTGTCGTGACAGGGAGGAGGCTGGAATGCGGGTGGAAGGGGGCTGGTTGCAGGTGTTGGGGGGATGGTGTAGGCTGATTCGAAGGTGGGGGGGGGGGGGCTGTTGCGGGCTGGAATGCTGGTGGCAGCGGGCTGAAATGAAGGTGGAAGCGGGCTGGTGTGGGCTGGGCCAAATCACGGCGTGACCGCGGCGTGACTGCGGCGTCACAGCGGCGTGAACGTGGCGTGAACGCGGAGTGAACACGGCGTGACCGCTGCGTGACCGCGGCGTGACCGCGGCGTGACCGCGGCGTGACCGCGGCGTGACCGCGGCGTGACCGCGGCGTGACCGCGGCGTGACCGCGGCGTGACCGCGGCGTGACCGCGGCGTGACCGCGGCGTGACCGCAGCGTGTTGGCCCAATCCAGCAACATCCGTGGGGCAACATCTTCAGACCAGGAGCGAAGAGAGCGGGAGGAGGCTGGAATACTGGTTGAAAGGGGCTGGTTTCAGGTGTTGGGGGGATGGTGCGGGCTGATTCGAAGGCGGCAGGGTGGGTGTTGCGTGCAGTGGGGATGTTCAGACATAAATACACCGACCGAGATGCTCGGATAAACCAAGACTCCATTGCTCGGATAGAGGCGATCTAGCAATACTTTAGCATGCAGTAACTATCAGAAGGTTATAATCATAGATGAAATGGTTCAAGATAACCAAACACAGTATGAGAATTTTAATGTAAAACAACCAAATGAAGGGGTCGTGCAATGACACGAATGGGCAGAGTGAGAATATCGGATTGATCATCGGATGGAGTACACTGCAATCAGAGGAAATAATATGCGCTGTGAGAATACAATATGCAATGGAGGATCATCGGATGGTCCAATAAAATTGTACTCTAAGTAGACACCCTATGATTAGACGATTCAGGTATAACATACCCGGTAGTAGAAAAGTTGAAAGACTATGATATGAATCTACATACACAAGAGTTGGAGCACAAAAAAAATGCAACTACTGATGATCATGTGATAATAATACAATCTAGCTAAGTAATAAATACAATAAAGCAACTAATAATCATATAACTCCCTTGAAAGTATAGATAATAGTTGATGTTCAATGTATAAAGAATGATATGTTAGATTTGGATGCATGGAGAAATTAAATTGCATAAGATAAAATTATATTTTTCATTAAGAGAATAATTTGAAAAGCACATTTACAATTTTGTAATTTGAATAAAGAATTCAGAGTACATAAAACAAAAAGCATGATGGAATAAGTTATTACATACCGTTAGGTACAATGATGACATTGATATAGTACCTGAGTCAGTTGTTTGGGATCTTTCACCAGAAGAAGCACCCTATAAGAAGATAAACGGTAATGTCAAATTGAATGACTACTCATATATTGAACATAGGTGGCTGAAAGAATAAAAATGGAATAAACCTTACCCAAATCTTGAACTCATTGTCTTCGATGGTGGTGGATAGAACCGGTCTTATCATAAGAAACCACCTATAAGAAAATAGTGGGAAAAGAAATGAGATATAACAACTTCTTATATATATGTGATCAGTGTGTCAACTGTAGACAGAAAAAAGGACACATTTTACACGATTTAGGTAATTATACAAATTTTCCAAAGATTAAATCATCTTAAAAATGAAGAAAAATGGATTCTTGAAGCTACTAGATTGAACAACCTTCAATTATAGGACATACCTGACTATAGAGACTTTGAGAGAGCTTCCCAAGCAGGATTTTCAGCATGAAAAAATAATAGGGACCATCCTCAATCAGGATCATTCCTAAAACCGATGAAGAGTGTAGCCCTTAACTTCTTCAATACCATAAACTACTTAATAACTAGACAATTCATAACTAAATATTAGAATAATACATGAATGATTGAAGAAAAGGACAGAAAAAAAAGGCATAAACACTTAGTCCCCATTACTAAAAGACCACCTTGGAGAGGTGGGTTACATTCCTTCTGTTTATCCTTTGACATATTCATAGACCTAGTCCCCATTGGTAGAGAAAAATATGAGTAATACCTTTTATCTTTCTAGTTGACCCTCCCTATCTTACTCTTCTCATACATGGATACATTTAATCCTGAACCTCATCCTCTAAATCACCTAAAAAGTGGAAAGAACATTGGACACCCCTCCCCCCTGCAGCTCCCACCCCCTGTAAAGCCCCCTAGATATCCCCCCCTGCATCCCCCCTTCCCCCTGGACACTGGACACCCCCCTGAACACTGGACTCCCCCCTGGACACCTCCCCCCCCTGCCTGGACAGCCCCCCCCCCCCTCCTGGACACCTCCCCCTGCCTGGACACCCCTCCCCCCCTGCCTGGACAGCCCCCCCCCCCCTGCCTGGACAACACCCCCCCTGCTGGACACCCCTCCCCCCTGCCTGGACAGCCCCCCTTCCTGGACAGCACCCCCCCTGCTGGACACTCCTCCCCCCTGCTGGACACCCCTCCCCCCTTCCTGGACAGCACCCCCCCTGCAGGACATTGTTATCATACCACTAAATTTATCTCATATGATCATTGATGAATTTATTTCACAATATCAAAGTCATGATTGTCTGCTGAGTACACAGGATAATATGAATATTTAGAGTTATGCTTTCATGGACTATGACATCATCATATGGAAGAAAAAACAGATTGGACAGTTTAATACTAGAGTTCACTACAGGATGGAATGAAACAGCCCAAATAGACCACCAAAATAGCTTATAGACTTTAGATCACCATTCATACATTTATCCAGATTTTTTATTCTCAATAAAATATGAAAAAATCAAATTGCAACTCATGATTAGCTTAAAAAATCAGGGTCTCATATTTTTTCTGGTTGATCTATTTACTTCCAGGATAGAGAAAATGATCAATACTTATTTTTGAGATATAACTTTGACCAGAAACTATAGGAATATGCTGGATTTCTATTTGGGATGTCATTTAACACTCACCTATAGGTACCCAAGTTGCATGAGCAGGTCTCCAAGGCTAGATACAGTGAGCAGGTATAGAATCTTCTTCTAGAAATAGTGGAATCATTTTTTTTATTGTGTGTACTACAAGGAATTCAAGGTTGTTCAATAACCAAGAACTAATTTTTCACCTCAGCATGACAGAGATGCTTATAGATTGAGTCTGACTCAGAAGTTGCTTCCAAGACTTTGTAATCAAGAACATGGAATGTCCCATAGAGGTTTATTACTCATTGGATAGAATATCTCAAGAATATCACTCGACTCAATCTAGTTATTTCACCTGAAGAGGTGAATTTCACAAGCATTCTCAACTTTAGGAATCAAAGTGATAAATTGGGAATTGAAACCATGGGGATGCACCCCTGAGGTGAAGAAAGAAGAGACCAGCTTACAAACTTCCACTTTAATATCCTCCCAATACTTTAAATAAAAAGAATTGCCAAATCCATCTAGACTAGGGGCACTACCAGCATTGAAACTGAAGACCGCATCCTTAATCTCAAATTCATGGGGGGTGCTTGTGAGAAAAAGATTATCCTCATCAGAAACCATCGAAGGAACAATACCATCCATTAAAGTCCCCTCTATTCCAGGTCCATTTAAAAGCTTAGTGAAATAGTCAACAACATGTTCAGTGATTGCTTCCTTGTTATGAAAGATGCATTATCCAGTTCTAAGAAAAGATAAAGGCCAGTTGGCCCTTCGAATTCATTGAAGAGAGTTGAAGAATTTTGTGTTCCTGTCCCCATCCTGTATCCATTTGATTCTGAAAGTTTCCTTTTGAACACCTTCCCTCTTTGTAATAAGAGAGTTCAGCCTGGATATAACACCCAATTCTATTGAAATGTCCTGACTAAAATCAGAATTAGTAGCTTCATCTTGAATATGTTGCAGATTCGACTCGAGAGTGAGGATCTCTTTATCCAACCCACTCTAATTGGCCTTGCTCCAAATTCTCAATTGGGACTTTAGTAACCTCAACTTGTAAGAGAAGGCTGATTCACCCCAGCTACAATTCATGCTGAACCAGAAACTTTTAATAAGATTGTCACATTCAGTCTGAAAAGACCAAGAATTATTGAATCAAAAAGGAAGAGGAATTTGTTGCTCTTTACTCTTGAAACTAACCAGAATTGGATGGTGATCTGAAGCAAATTTAGGAAGAGAAATGCTGGAAATTGAATCACATACATTCAAGAGATAATCTGCTCATCAATGGCAATAACTTCAACCTTTCCGAATGAATAATGAGAAAAAACCCATAAAAGATCCCCCTAACTAGTGGAACCACTAGCAGCAACCAAATTAAAACCAAATTTATTAAGTCCAGCAAAGCCTAATGAAAAATAAGCTTTAGGTTCAGAAATTCCAAGAAGCTTGGGCTTGTGAACCTGAATGTGCCTGTGCAAAGCATTGACTGTCACAGAAATTCCTCACATTCAGATTTTTTATTTTCTCTCTTGTTGTGCCAGTCCCCCCACCCTCCCCACCCCCCAGCCCACCTGCACCAGCCCCCCCCCCCCACGCAGCCCACCTGCACCAGCCCCCAACCCCATCCCCCAGCCCCTAGCTGCACTAGTCCACCCCCAGCCCAGCTGCACCAGTCTCCCCCACCCTCCCCAGCCCCCTGCACCAGCCCCCCCCCCCCAGCCACCTGCTACCCCCAGCCCCCTGCCACCCCCCAGCCCACCTCCACCCCCCCGCAGCCCACCTGCACCAGCCCCCAACCCCAACCCCTAGCTGCACCATCCCCCCCCCCCCCCCCCAGCCCCCTGCCACCCCCCATCCCACCAGCACCAGTCCCCCCCCCCCCCGCAGCCCACCTGCACCAGCCCCCAACCCCAGCCCCCAGCTGCACCAGCCCCCCCCAGCCCCCTGTTACCCCAGCCCACCTGCACCTGTCCCCCCTCCCCAGCCCCCCTGCACTGGCCCAAGGATCCTACATTGTTTCACCAAGGGGCTACATGGTTTAGACTTGGCTATGCGCAACTCATGCTAAAAAATTGTGTGCAATTCAAAATGAACTTAAAATTATCCTCACGAAGGGAGGTCATACTATTTTCCTCAAACCATGCACCTTAACCATGAAGAGTATGGAAACCTCAAAAATTTCCATGTTCTGACTTGGAACTCCATGGAGATAAAAACCAAAACTCTACTTAACCAAATAACAATAAAAGAACTATGCAATTACATAGGGGCTATCATAAACTCCCCTCCATGCTACTTTTCCTCCTAGAATTTCCTTGGTCAAAACTAGAGACAAAGGAAAAGAGATGCAAAGGAAAATAGAACTAGCACACTGTGACCAGAATTTTTCTAGTACATTGTATCTTTTACTGCCTCTCTCAATGTCTCCCAACATTGTGCAAGTCTTACCACTTCTGATCTACGTATTCACGTTACACATTAGGGGGTGAAACAAGATAAAACAGAACTAGCACAGTAAACTGAAAATAAGTGAAATCTTGGTGTGAAGTGATGTAAAAGTAAAAAATCTCACATTGTTGTGCCCTATGACACCCCCTAGAAAATGGTGCATGGGATTATAGTATCTTATCCTCAATACAAAAACATGTCATCAGTTTGTATGATGGATATGTGGCATGAATGTCATTACCAATTAGAGGAGTTATTTTTGTAATTGTATACACTTTCTACTAATTTCTATGAAAGGGGAAAATAAAAGCCCCCTGGACAGACCCTGGACACCCCCCACTGCCCTCCTGCACCAGTTGAGAATCACTGCATTGCACTGCATCATGTTGAGACGTAGTGTAAAAATGTTTAACAAACTCAAGTGAAATTGGAAATGCAAATTCTTGGAGAGAACTACAAATAATTCAACGAATATATGAGAAAACACCTGTTGCGAATCACTGCATTGCACTGCATCCTGCAAATTTCAACATTATAAGAAAGAGCCCATATGATAACCTCCTCCCTCATCCCTAAATCGTTATAAATGATAAAACTAATTAATGGAACATAATAGAAAAATATATATTATATATGATATTAACGGACATAAAATAATGAGATGAATCCATCAATGCTTGATAAAATAAAAAACCTCATAAAACTAAAACAATAACCCTACATAAATTACATATGGTTCCCTAGATCTATATAAAACTATTAAACCATCCCTTTAGTGCCTTTAAATCCACCACATACTGACCTCCTAGATAATTTATATATCCCACTCTACTAGAAATCACTAACTGTGCTTACAATTCCTTTGTAAAAGTAAAATTATAACCGCCACTCCAACCATAATGAAAAATCATTAGAAGATGGCCCATATCTACATGAGTGATACTTCCTAGGGTCAAAATGGAAAACCATCTGAGTGTGTATATTTATTCCACATATAAATAATGAATCCTTTTACTCTAGAAGAAGGGAATGATAAAGTCTTTCCCTAACCAATTGATCATCATCCACAACTTGTAGAATAATCTCCTTTCCTATTCTTACTTCTAATAGATCATTATGATCCTGTTATCTCCTAATTATTCACCTCATGTTCAATTTAAATAAAAAGATACATTTTATATCCTTCATAATTAGGAAGAAAATGTGATAAACCTTTGAAAGTATGTCTAACATCAACCCATACTCAAACCGATGATACATAGAATGCTCATCACCTCCCAAGGTTAGAGAAAATTTCTACAACTCTGTGAAATAGGAAGAATATTATATAATTCATATGCTTACATACATAAAAACTTGCCTCGGAGTCGGAAGAGAGGAATCGGGGAGGAGGCGTCAGGGAGGAGGCGTCGGGGAGGAGGCGTCCGAGAGGAGGGTCGCAGTGAGGAGGAGGGTCACAGCGAGGAGCCATCGGAAGAGCTGAGTCAAGGAGGAGGGTCGCTGCGAGGAGGCGTCGGGGGGGAGGGTCACGTCGGGAAGGAGGGTCGCAGCGAGGAGCCGTCGGGGAGGAGGGCGCGGCGAGGAGGGCGTGGCGAGGAGGCATCAGGGAGAAGGAGGGTGCGGCGAGGAGTCGTCGGGAAGGAGGAGGGCGCGGCGAGGAGGCGTCGGGGAGGAGGAGGGCGTAGCGAGAGGGCAGAGGAGGCGCCCGATGATAATTGGGAGAAAAAAACGGGTTATGATTTAGCCACGGAGAGGGATATGAATCGTGGCGGTAGAAGAGATATATCTACGGACCTATAAAACCGTGGCTATAGGTCCGTGGCTATAGCCCATATTTATAGTAGTGGAAGAGAGCTTCAAGGAGTTGAAAAGGAGGCTTATCACTATGCTCGTGCTCACATTACCCATGAGTGGAGAACTTTTTGTGGTATTTAGTGATGCTTCGAAGAAGGACTTGGGTTGTGTGTTGATGTAGAATAATAAATTGATAGCCTACACCTCAAGGCAGCTACAAATCCATGAGAAAAACCATCCCACGCATGATTTAGAGTTAGCGGCTATGATCTCTGTGTTGAAAATATGACAGAATTATCTCTATGGGGAGAAGTGTGAGATATATACTAATCACAAGAGCCTCAAATATATATTCACATAGAAAGAGATTAATATAAGCCAATGAATATGGATACAACTCATTAATTATTATGAATTATCAATCCATTACCACCCTAAGAAAGAGAACAAGGTGGAAGATGCTCTAAGTAGAAAGGATCTAGTGATTATTTCATTGATGAGAATTGAGAAGGATCCAATATTCTTAGATTTGCAGAGGATGGACATGGGAATCGTTAAGGGAGGAACATAATCAATCCTTTCTCAAATGATTGCTCAAACATACCTCTTGGAGAAAATAAAATATGCTCAAAGAAAGGATGTGAAAATTCTAAAAAAGGTAGAAGCTATTAGAAATGGGAAATCCTCAGAGTTAATGGTTGAAAAGGATGGAATTGTGAGATTTGGTTCATGATTATGTGTACCATCCAATCCAGATATAAAGAAGAAGCTTCTAAATGATGCACATAGCTCAACCTTCTCTATTCACCCGGGGAGCACAAAGATTTATCGAGATCTCCGACAAAACTTTTGGTGGGACAATATGAAAAGGGAGATTGCTGAATATACATCAAAGTGCCTGGTATGTCAGCAAGTGAAGGCTGAGAGAAAAAAGACTAAGGGGATGATGCAACCACTACCCATACCAACATGGAAGTGGGACAACATTACTATAGACTTTGTCACTGGACTTCCAAAGACATTCAGAGGAAACAATGCTATATGGGTCATTATGGATCATCTTACGAAGACAACTCACTTTATTGCGATTCAAGAGGACTTCTCATTGGATCAAATTGCATGGATTTACATCAAATAAGTGGTAAGGATACATAGAGTACCACTATCTATTGTATCTGATCATGATCTGAGATTCACCTTGAAGTTCTGGAAAAGTCTCCAACATGCTCTAAGCACTGAACTGAACTTTAGTACGGCCTATCATCCTCAAACTGATAGCCAATCTGAACGAACTATTCATATAATAGAATATATGTTAAGATCATGTTTTATAGACTTCAAAGGAGGATGTGACCAATATATTCCACTATTTGAATTCTCCCATAATAACAATTTCCACTCAAGCATCTGAATGGAACCATATGAAGCCATTTATGGGAAAAGGTGCAGAACACTGATGTGTTGGGATGAATTCAGTGAGTGTAAGCTGCTAGGACCTGAAATGGTCAAAGAAATTGTGAATAAGGTGAGAACTATTTAGCAGCATATCAAGGTAGCCCAAAGGTGACAAAAGAGTTATGTGGATAATTGTCGACGGGACCTTGAGTTCAAAGTTGGATACATGATGTTTCTACGCATATCTCTATAGAATAATGTCATGAGGTTTGTAAATAATGGGAAGTTAAGTCCTAAGTACATTGGACCCTTTGAGATTATTGATCGTGTCAGGGTTGTGGCCTATCGACTAGCACTTATACCTACCATGGACAAAGTACATGATGTCTTTCATGTATCCCTCTTAAGGAATTACATACCAGACCCTTCACATGTACTCTCTTCATAGGTAGTACAGCTAGAGGATGATCTTTCTTATGAGGAGAAACTAGTGAAGATATTAGATCGTAGAGAAAAATTTCTATGAAATAAGACAATTCCCCTCGTCAAGGTGTAGTGAAAAACCACAAGTTTGAAGAAACTGAGTGAGAATTGGAAGAAGTGAGGAAGCAAAGTTACCCACATCTGTTTTAGTGTGGGAAAAGGAAATTTCAAGGGTGAGATTTCTTAAGGGGGGAAGATTGTAACGACCCAAAAATTCATTAATGAAAATTCGTCTTGGTCTATTTAAATGTATTCTTATGGTTATATAAAATGTATGCAATTATTTGGTTTTATGTTTTGGATTTTAAAATACCATTAATAATTGTGATCATTTCTAATATAGTCATTGAACAGTGATCCGATGATTAGTATAAATATAGGTCTTTAATAAATCCAATTTACTCAGACAAAGGAAGTGATGGCCTCATCCAGTAGACTTGCCCCATACGAAGCCCATTTTTCAGAGCTTGGAAAGGAGGTGGCGTCATTGGGCTCCACTCTTGACCAAGCCTGAGCCGATATTGAATATGTTAAGCTTGAGCGGAACCTCCTATGGGAGAAGTAGAAGTTGACAGAGATTACCACTCGAGCGATGTCATCCGAGCCACCCCAAGAGTCCATCACCATCGCGTACCTTACCCTAAGGTCTTTAAGGGGTTATGTAATAATACCCTAGCATTATGATTATGTACATTATTTTTGTATATAATAAGGAATATACTTTCATTTTATTATTGTTACTTGGTAAATAGTTTTTAAAGCACAAATAGTATTTTTTTTAGTTAATGCTCAACTAAGGAATCTATTTTGATAAATTAATAGATTTTTGAATTAAATAATATTTTAATAAAATATTATCATTAAATTACTTTTTATTAATTATAAATTATTGTATAATTTTTATGAACAAAATTGTAATTTTTATTAAGGTTTGAAAGCTATTTTTGTCAAAACCCATAAATTATCAATAAATATCAGGTTTTATTTTAAAATTGAAAATTAAAATATTTAGAAAATTATTTGGATAAAATGAATATTGTTTTTGGAATCAGGTTGTCTAAATTATCCAATGGTGAATTTTTCATAATTTTCTGAGACTGTCAAATTTTTGGGTAAAAACTAAATACCGTTTAAATATATAATGTGTTTTATGACATCATAATGACCCAATAGTGATGTAATAAAATACTATAAACATTATTTTTGGCCAATATATGTTTTACCATTAAAATAATGTGATTTTAGGTTTGTTTGATTTATTTTACAAAGCTTTAGTGGACCCTTCAAGACTTATAAAACATTTTAGCTTTTTAAATTGATTTCCTTGACAGTGCGACTCACCTCCACATAAGAAACCCTATTATTTTAAGAAGTTAGGACATTTGATTTATAAAATATTTTTTCCACTCCCATTTAGAAAAAACTATGGGCAAAAACCATGGGCTGGTTTGTGTTTTTGATTATTTTAATGTGTGGTGTCCCAAACCTAAATAATAAAGAATTCCCTCTCCTTTACTATATAAACTCACCCAAGATCCCACTTTATCTTCACTAAATGCCTTTGGAACTCATCCAAACTCTTCCCTACTCTCTCTATAATCCTCCCAAGGTGCCCCAAACTCTCAATAAGTCTCTCTCAAGCCCCTCCCAAGCCTTTGGGATCACACTTCCAAGTAAGGGATTCTCACTTTCCTTATTTATCTCCAAGTTTCCTTATATTGGTATGCCATTTTATTTTCAATTATAAATGTTGGGGTATGATTTTTCACCTACCCCATACTTCCCTATTCATGTTTTAATACTGATATATCCCCTTTCTCTCTCATTAATTCCTCCCATGTACACCCGTTACCATGCCAAAATTCTGTAAGAAATTTATCTCTCCTCATTTACATTCAAGAAATTATTTTGTATTACGTATCTAAATTCCATTACATTTGTTGGTACATGTATCTATATGACCCCCCTTACTATCCATTTTATATACATATTATGAGACACCCATTTCTCTCTCATCAACCATTTTTATGAATTCTTATTTAATATTGTTATGATGCCGAAATTGCACCATGTTTTTTCCAAGCCAATATCATTGTGAATTGAATACTATACACATGTCTCTATAAAGGGTATTCACCTTTATGCACATATAAATATTTAATGGTAATTTAATGTATTTATTCCACATTCCTTAATCATGGAATAACTTATGATGTTGATTGATTCCATGTTATATGATCCATGTGGCACACTTATTAATGAAATGAAATGTTTAAGAAGGGTGCGCCCTAATAGCGCTCAAATGAATTGGATAAAGATTAGTATCATGATACATAAAGTGAAATGAGGGTTTACTCATGATAATTCAAGTTCAATTAGAGTTTACTCATTCTCCATGTGCAATGAGCCTTGGCTCATGTTAATACCATGTTAAGTGTCATTGCCACATTTCCATGTTATGATAATCATGATATATCATGCCTTTATGTTTATGTTTCTCTTGTGATCCATTGATATGACTATTGACTAACATGTATTGTAATATTAATGTTATTCTTTTTTTACTCCCTTACTGCGCTTTATAGATCACCCTTTTCTTATGCATGTTCTTAGGTTATCCCATGCAATGCTAAGTACGTGGGAATGTAGTGGTCATGTAAAGGAAGTTTTCAATAAGTTGTTGTGTTTTATGTTTTAAGTTGTTATGTAATGTTACTAATCCCCAAAGACACTAGACCTCTCGATATTCTATGTTGTATCAAGTGAAGGTTTTATGTAATAAATTGTGTTAAGTGTGTAATAAAGAGCATGGTTGTCATACATAAAATCTTAAATCTGATCTGATTAAGATGAATCTGATGATTATCAGATCTATACTCATTACAATAATCAAAATGAAGAATTTAAGTTTATATTCATGAATATTTTAAAACTAATTATAATTATGGTAAAAGATTATTTTTTTCTAAAAAACATTATAAAATGATTTTGACATAAGAAGTTAGTAATCAGGTATTTAAGAAAGAGTTTGATATTTAAAAAACAAAAAGGATGGAAAATTCATAAGTATAACTTTGGACTAAAAAATCTCCCCCTTTTTGGAAATAACATACCAAAAAACTTAAATAGAAAATAAATTTGAAAAACTTACATTATATGTACTTTTAAGGACTTCGTATTTAGAATTGTACTTCAATCCTTAACTCCTATGAGTTTATAAATCATCTGAATACAATGGTGAATATGACTAACTCCCCCTTTGGATAAAAACTCCCACTAAGGATCATATTCTCCATCTTAGTAAAATGATTTCTTTAAAAAATCATCCCCTATCTATATATTTCTCCCTTAAAAAAGGTTTTTATCCCCCCTAGAATGATTTCTCCCCCTTTGTGATTTACAAAAATAATGGGGAAAAGTCTTGAGTTTCTTGATAGTGGTTAGGAGAAAAAAACAAAATAATATAACAAATACCCTAATCATCCCTAAAAAATGAAAGAACATTCCACCAATCATAATTGGAAAATATTCAAAAATATCATAATAGGATGAAAAGTCCCTTTATTCATTAAACATGAATTTCAAAATAAATAACTACAACAAGAGTTCAAAAGGGAAAATATTTAATATTTCTTCTTCATTAAGGATCTCACAATAGTATTCATTTTCTTGAACTCTTTTCTTTATTCTTTAAGATTTTCAATGATTTCATCTTGAGATAGATTTTTCTCTTCTTGAATCTAGAGTCTCTCAACCAAAACTTCATTTTGATTCTTTAGATTAGTGATCTCATCCTTATAAACTTTGTGTCTTGAAATCTCTGTCTATATGTAGTTCATCTTCCCATGTAACTCTTTCACTTCCTAGGTCTGGATGTTAGTTGTATTATTGAACTGCTCCACAAACTTTACTATATCTGAAATAACTTTGGAAATCTCATTGAAATCTTTTGTGGCTTCATTCATAATCTTCTTCATGTATTCAATAGTCTCTTCATGTGACTTGAAATCGACATCAATATTGTGAGACCATTTCGCTACTTTATTGCATGCCTTTTTATGAGCTTGCGAACTTTCTGGAATAACTTTGAAATAATATTCATTATGAATCAACCTTTCTGATAAAACTTAGATAGATTATGATTTTGGAATTTAATTATCATGAATCAAATCTAATTTGGATTCAAGTCTCAGAAATAAGGGGATCGTTCCTTCAAGTATTTGTAAGGCATAAATTATAAAATCAGATCCTTACACTGTAATCGTATTTACTGAATCAGATACTTCAATATTAGGAAGTTTTGGATGACTGGTTTTGACTTTAGTCATTTTTCCTTTCAAATTATCTTTCTTTGAAACTGATTTTTCAACTCTTTCACCAACTTCATTTCCATTAAAAATTCAATGATTTCATCATCATCATTATAATCTTTTTCACCTTCTTCTTTTGAATCATGGTCTTTTTCATCTTTCTTAGATAAAGACTCAACTTCTTTCTCTGATTATTTTTTCTTATTTGAACTATCAGATTTCTATTTTTTATCTATTTTAGATGGAAAATGTGATGATGATGCCTAGTATGTTCTCAAGGAAAACTTATCATATTGTAAATCTTCATCTTTTTCTTGGTTTTTATCCTTTTCATTTTCATCCTCATCATCTTCACCCTCATATTCTTTTTTATCTTCTTTATCATCATCAGGCACTTCTTCCTCAATATATTCTTCTTCATATTCACTTTATTATCCTTCTTTAATTTCATCAACATTTTTTTCTAAAATATCAATTCCCATAGTACGACCTTCCATTTTTTTTAAACTCCTCATGGAGTTGATCTTATGTTATTAAATTAGATTTACCATTTTTCTTGGATTTGAGAAAGTATTGAATCATCAATTACTATAGCCTTTCCTTTATCAGTTGTTGAAGGAACATTGACATGAACAACTATGGTCTCTTGAAAAGATAACCCAACATCTAGAATAGGTTGATCGGATTGAGAAGAAGGTAAAACAACATTTTCTGAGGCTACATCAACTCCTTTAATCAAATAATCTACCAATATAGAACCTTGTAATTTCTTCTTCTATTTTTTTTTCTTCTTATTTTTCTTGTGTTTCGACACCATGAATTCTAATATCCAAATCCTCTACTGGTTCAAGTATAAATTTAGGATCTTCTTCTTTTCTTTCATATTTCTTTATAATCCATTAATCTCTTACTTCATCCAACATTGACTTTTGTTTCTTAACTTTATGAGGCTGAGAAGTCTTGGATTTACTTTTCTTATAGTGTCCTAACCTTGTATGCCATAACCAAGATTAATCTTCCATTTCACTAAGGCAAGGTAAGTTTTGTCTCCTAAGGTCTTCTAAGTTAAGAGTGTAAATATTCTCATGCTGATTGAAAAAAAAATAATGTATTCATACTTGGAATTTTTTACTACACATTTATCATTTCTAAAATTCACAAGGTAACCTTCATCACATAATTGACTTATTCTTATAATATTGTGCTTAAGACCTTAAACAAAAAAAAAATTGAAATTAAAACTTTACCAAGAAGAACTATATTACCTATACCAATAATATCTCCTTGAGAATTATCTCTGAATGTAACTTTTCCACCTTTCATCTTGATAATATTTTCAAAGAAATATTTGTGTCCATTCACATGTCTAGAACACCCACTATCCATATACCAATTATTCTTATTGTTGGTAGTACCTTTGTTTTTTTTTTGAAAATAAAAACATCAGGCTTTCAGAATCCAAACCTTCTTGGTTCTATAAATATTAGAAAACAAAATTTTATGAATCCACATTTGTTTTGAAAAATAAGATTTGTGGAAACCTAATGATTGGACTTTATTAAGAGAACAATTTGTATTTCAGTGTCCAATACTTTGGAATTTTGTGCAAAAGGGGCACTTTTTGGAACAAAATAATTATTACTAAAAATATTTTTTTTATAAGTAAAACCCATTCCAGAACTAGTACCATGAGGACAAATTTGTTTATACACTTTGTCAAATTTTTCATTACCAGTGGTAAATTTTGATAAAAGTTTCTTTAGGGAAGAAATTTTGGATTTTATTTTTACAACTAAATCTTTACACTCATTAGTATTAGTTTTAGAATTGAGTTTATCAAAACTAATTTCTAAAGATTATTTTTTAGGAATAATATTTTCTAAATCTTTATAAATAGATTCTTTTTCTAAAACAGACTTATCAAGATCTTTTGATAATTTAGATATTTTTTTTTAAACTTTAATCCTTGAATTTTCCTTATCAAGTTTTTTACTAACTTTAAAATTCTTATTTTCAAGGATTTTTTAAAAATGTAAAACTTGTTCATAAGAAAGAAGGTTATTATATTCTATCGAGGAAGATTATTCATCTAAATATTTATAATTTTTCTTGTTATCAGATTCAGGATAATTTTCACTTAAAGATAAATTTGTAAGGTTTTCAGCAGTGCATACCTTATCGATTAAAAAAATATTTTCATTGGGTATTTTATCAAGAATAAATGTGTTCCTCTATATGGTAATGTTATGATCATAAGAGTTATATTAGGAATTTCCTCCACTTTCACTCCAAGAATCTTTAGATTTAAAGACTTTCTTTCCTTTTGAATTATAAAACTTTTTCTGATTCCTATCCGAATTTCTATCTTTTCTATATTTCCTCTTAAGATTTGGATAATCTGGTATTATATGTTTTTCTTTCTTTCACTCATAATAAGTAACTTTAGAATCTTTATTTTCATTCCTATCCTTGTTACTTTTATTTTAATGATACTGAAAATATTTCTTACCAACTATCTTGTTCATCTTCGAGAAAGATTTTTGGATTTTTTAGAAACACTATAATTGGATTGGATAACTACATTTTTCTTCCTTGAAGATCTGAAAACTTTTTAAAGAGTTTGATCTTTAGTGGGTAAGGAAGTTGTATTAAAATAAACTCCACCATTATTTTTCTTAGCTTTCTCTGCATCTCTTTTCAATCTACTTTTATATTGCATCAATGTTCCAATAAGATCATCCAAAGTGATATTATTAACCTTGCTTGTTTCATCAATAATAGTTATTTTAGACTCCCATTCATTTTGCATGGAATCTATTATTTTATCCATGAGAATATTATCATCTAATCCTTTCCCACTGATTGAATATAACTATTTATGATAGTCATAAATCTTTGATGAATCTTGGATACGTATTCTCTAAGTAAAAATTCAAAACCTTGATAATCATCTCTCAACATAGCTCTCCTAGTTTCAACAACCTTTATAACCATCTCTCAACATATCTCTCTAATGTCAAATTTATTTACATCGTTATAGTGTAAAAGATATTCCATTATGATATAAATCAATTTTTCATATTCATAATTTAAACTTGGTCAGTCCAACGGACTTCCTTATATTTGTCATTATGATAATCTTTATGAATATGAATCTGATGTTTGTCGGTTCTGATATCATCCTGATTATAAAGATTTTTTTAGTACTAAAGACAAGACAAAAAATCATAAATCTGATCTGATTATGATGAATATGATGATTATCAGATCTATACTCATTAAAATAATCATAATAAATAATTTAAGTTTATATTCATGAATATTTTATAATTAATTTTAAGTATGGTAAAATATTATTTTTTCTACAAAAACATTATAAAACACTTTTGTACATAAGAAGTTAGTAATCAAGTATTCAATAAAGAGTTTGTGATTTCCAAAACAAAAAGAATGAAAAATTCATAAGTATAACTTTTGAATAAACAAAAACCATGGGATGGTTTGTGGTTTTGATTATTTTATCATATCGAGTCTAAAACCAAAGTTTATAAATTAATAAATAACTCCCCTCTCTTTTTCTATAAATAGATACTAAAATTCCCACTCGTATTCACTAAAAACCCATTAGTCATGAATTTACTCTCCCTATACCTATATAAATCTCTCCCAATTGTTCCCAGCCTCTTAATAAGCTCCTGCCAAGATTTTAGAAGTGCCCTCTCAAGGTAAGGGACCTCTCTTCTTTTAAATTCAAGAACCTTTTTTGTATTTAGCCTTTGAATCTCAATTTATTATGTTTTCATGACTTTATAAATATTCCTTTAATGTCTAATAGATTTTATAATAATTAGATATCTTTTATCCCCTCTCGTTATAACCTTTATCTAAGCTGTTACAATATCTAAGTAAAGGATCATATCCTCCTCTTTATTAAATCACTTTCTTTGTATTACGCCCTTTGATTTAAAAATTTTCATGTTGTAATATGTTTTTACACATCTCTTTTATTTTCCTTATTATTTCAAAGTAATTAGAGATCTTATTTTCCTCTCATTAAACCCTTCTATGAATCCTTATGTACACCTGTTATTCTGAAAAAAATTATCTTGCAATTTTCATTGTCAAACATTTTTTTAGTTATTACCCATCTCTATTTACACTCAAGGGTGTTCACATAGATGTACCCATCATTCATTGATTGGGTACTTCCATGTATTCAACCCACACTCCTTATTAAAAGTGAATAAATATGTTATTATATTATATAAATTATGTGAGACACAAATGCATGTACATGATATGAATGTGATGGGTGGGGTCAAAATTATATATCCCTCAAATGCATTGGGTAATTCTTTTCTCATTAGATACCATGTATGGTTTATAATAGGTTATTATAAGAACACTTTTTTATGATTTCTCAATAGTTATCCTTTACTTATGTTTATGATGTCATGTTTTATGTTGTTTCCACATTCCTATGTTGCCTTGATATTATCATCTTTATCATGATTTGATGTTCATGTTTATGATTATAACCCACCTTGATATGCCTATTGACCCACATGTATTAATTTCATCATGTTATGATTTGATTATTCCATTACTGGGCTTTATAACTCACCCATTTCTTATGTATTTCCTCAGGTTATCCTGTGCAGTATTAGAACATCAATGGATTTTAAGGACATATTGTGGAGTTTTTAAATAATGAAGTTGTATCTCTGTTTCAAATTATTGTGTTATGTAACTAATTTTACAAATAAACTAGGCCTCTCAATATTCTGGGATTGTATTAAGTGTGTCTTTATGTAATAAATATTGAAATATAGTGTATAAAAATATGGTTTGTCATAGTTGGTATTAGAGGAAAGTCTAGTTATTTTTTGGGATTATGATTATAAAACCTTAGTGAAATCCTTAGGGATAAGGCTAAACATAGGAAAACACCCCTAAATTTTGGTAAAGTACAAATTAAGTGGTTTCTGAGAAACACAATCTATGTCTGGATACTATAAGTGGATATGGGTCTGACATAGTTTTACCTCGGAGCAATAACCCTGAAAAGGTCTTATTTGGTATTAACATGATCATCACCTAGTGTATGAAAAATAGACCTTACTGCACACCTGGTTTGACACTCCTGGGGTATATGCTTTGGTAAATACACAATCTCTTTACGAACCATTATGAAGGGAACAAAAAAATACCATAAAATTTTATGTTAGGAAATAGACCATGGATAACTTAGATTGAAATCTATAAATTCATAGGCTAAGTAATATATGTCATTTATGATTTATCCATCCAATGATCATAGTTATCCATTTTCTGTATAATATTTTGAAAATTATATTCCCTAATTTTCCCTTTTTTAGTCAATGGCTGGAAATAGGAGGACCTGAGTCAACAACTAGTGTGATAGGTAGTGTGATGACTACCCACATGAGATGCCCAACCTGATGAGAGTAGGAGTTAAGAACTTCATGACAATAATTATTCAATTAACTAAATTTTTTAATAGAAACTTGAATTATGGGGGAAACCCACATCCCCCTAAGAAAGATAAAGTTGAAAATGATACCTTTATGTGACAAAGGATGTTGACTTTCAATGTATATTTTGATCCCTTAATCACAGAACAACGAATCAACTCCACTAAAAAAATCTTCTTCATCCTTCAATTCTCTGAGTAAGATAAGGTCATGTTGGATGTTTATCATATAGAGGGAGAAGATGATCAATGGTGGATGTTGATAAAAAATATAAATCCTAAATAGGAGATCAAAGTGATGGAGTAGAAATAATTTCAGAAAATATTTTTCAATAAATATTTTCCTCACACTCTCTGAATCAAAATATATAGGTGTTTCCTTGTCCTCAAGAAAAATTATAACGAATCTATCGAGGCGTATAAGGTGAACTTCACAATACTTGCATGATACAACTTTGAATTTTTCATTAAACCCAACATTAAGGTTAATCACTTATTTATTGGTATAAAGATAAACCTATGAAAATCCTTGGTGATTTGATAATTTGAAAGATATAAGGAAATTTTTTGATGTGTCTTCAAATTAAAAATAGAGATCAGTAAATCTTAGGGGTCTTGTGGGTCAGGAGTGTAATGGCCCTAACCCCATTATCCTAGAGTCGGTGGTCATTTTATTACAATGTCATAGATACAAAAGATCACGTCACCAAGGATCGATCAGTTTAGTACTCTTGAAGAAACTAGATACATACATGGTTCCCTTATTATATTGTCAATTTTACATAGAATATAACAACAAAAAATAAATTGCTTCCTCGACACTTATTCAAAGGTTTCATCTTCAAAACCTGGGGAAGGAAAAAAATGAAAGGGGTGAGATCAAATACTCAGTAAGGTTCACATATAGAAAAAACATTAATCAATAATAAGTGAATTATAATCAATCATACATAATCAATATGGCATGATTAATAACTAAAGAACAAACTCCATCAATAAACTGATAATGTAAATGCATCCATAAATTTTGTCATAGTAAAAATCCTATGGATAGTGATAATTGAATACTGAATGAAGAAAATTCCTAATTATTGGACGTAATTTATCTAGAACATGAACCCTCATACCATCAATAAGACTTAAGTTTGTGGGTAGATACCCATCTGATTATGTTTAGAAACAAACATGAAGGGTTAATCGCCAACTGTTTTGTATCATGAGACATGTCGATGCATCAAGACACTATAAAATTAGGCCCCACAAATCACTAAAATTCCAAATAATTATTCATACATATATCTAGTTCATGAATAATATTCCTTAACAAAATATCCATATTAATTAGGAAATATGGATTTATCAATATTTCAACATTTAAAGTAAACACTGTATGTAAAAATGGTATACGACGTAGAAAATAATCATATCCATGATACAAGAAATTATGTATATTTAATAGGAATATAATTTCAAATTAAAAATTATATAAAAGGGTTAGTAGATGAACCACATATAAAATTATTAGGTGCACAATACCATGTGATTCTCAATGAAATTGAAATTGAGACAAAGTCTTTTACCTTAATTCCCACTTAATTACGTCGCTTTTTATACCTCATGAATAACAAAATTATATTTATTAAAACACTAACCCATAAGTTATTTATAGTAATTTATAAAAATATTTATCAATTATAATTATTGGATTATAATTATTAATTTTTTTTATGAAATTGAAGCGTTTTGATATCATGTTTTTCTTAACAATTTCCCATTTTGCCTCGATTTCTCTATTTTGTTAAATAAAAATAATACATTAGTATAATTAATTATAGAAGAATAGAATACATTTAATTACATATTTATATATTATATATAATTTATATTTCCCATCCATGAAGGTGGTTATAATAATTGTTTTTGGCAATGTCTCTATAGGTGGTTAACTGACCTTTAACAGGACGTTGTTGTACGAGTTGGAAAAGGGAGCAGAAAATTTATATATGTCATATATATAATATTTACAATAGGTTAAAATCATTAATATAATGTTAAATTACTACATAATTAATTTTATAGTATATAATTTTGAAATGAAAAGGGAAAACAAGGAGAAGAATAAAAGAGGGAGGAGTTAATGGAGACTTACTCTTTCCTCGATGTGACTTCTCTTACATGATACTATAACTCCCTTGGTGATTGGAGTTAGATGTATTCAGAAAATACCTAGGATTTATAAGAGGATTAAGAGGAATGATTTTGGAATATCTTTGTCTTTGTAAAGGGTGTGATGAGTGTTTTTTCAAGGGAAGGGAGAGGGGTTATCTATACTTGAGGAGAGAAGGATTTTTAGAATAAAATATTAAATAAAATATTATATCAAAGGTGATACTTTTAATAGTGTTTTTTTACAATATAAATCATATATTAATATAATATAATGGGGTTAAGACTTTAAAACACCTTTATAATTTTAATTTATTAATTTATTGAAAAGGAAAGTGGAAAGAAAGAGAAATTAATATTTTAAGCGGTCTCTCTATTCTTTTCCATTCAAGTACCGTATTGGTATTTAGCCTTTTGAATATCAATATATTATGTTTTCATGCCTTTATAAATATCCCTTTACTATCTAATGTATGTTCTAATAATAAGAGATTATTTATCCTCTTTCGTTATAACCTTTACCTAAGTCGTTACTATGCCAAAGTAAGAGATCATATCCTCTTCATTCAAGCACTTTCTTTGTATTATGCCTTTTGATTTATAATAATTCATATTGTAATATGATTTTACAAATCCATTTTATTATCCTTATGATTTATAAGTAATGATAGATTTCCTTTCACTCTCATTAAACCCTTCCATAAATCCTTATATACACCTGTTATGCTATTGAAATTATCCTATGATTTTCCATGCCAAACATTTGTGTAGTGAATACCCATCCTGATTTCCACTCAAGGGTATTCACCTAGATGTACATGTCCTTCATTGATTAGGGATTTAAATGTATGTAACTCATTATTGGTAAAAAAATCCCTAAAGGTGTTTCTTCAGTGTTTTTGGGTTGGCTGTGATTGTTGGAAAAGTCAGTTGAAAAATATGGTTGACAACATTCCAACATGGTTATTTCCAAAGCAGGCGTTTTGAAGATGACATCATTTCCCATTTTTTTCCCATATTTTTGGGCATAAAAATTATGAATTGTTTTATGGAAAAGGAAGGATCCCTTATAGAAAATTTGGAGGACTGCATAGCACCTGGAGGAGTTCACGGTGGTTTTTTGAGAAATTCATCCTAACCATATAGGAAATTTTCTATGAGAACCACATTGTGAGTATTCAAAACCGAAAAAAAAATTGGAAAAGTAAATTCAACCACATAACAAAAAATTTATGCGAACTATAAAGAGTGTTCATCATTTTTTGATGGAAACTATGAGTTAAGGGCCACCACAAATAGTGTTCATTGTTTTTGGATAGATTTAGTGAATTATAGGCCACCACAAAAGGTGTTTATCCTTTGTAAAGAGATGATGTTTTAGATGCTATCACAAGAGGAATTATGTGTTATATGAACTGCATTGCGAGTGTAGTTAGAGGTGAAGTATTATTGATGTTATTAATATTTTCATGAATTATTATAGACTCCATTTACTGATTTTATATGAAATGTGCATAATTTGTGTGAAATATTAATGTTTTAACACTAAGTATAATTTTTGAGAAATTTTAGAAGTAGTCCAATTGAGTCAGTTTACTATTTTATTAATAACTATCACCCTAATGATTCAAATTGTGTGGTTATTATTTTTTTAGGATTCCTAATTCAATATAAAACATTTCATTAGAAGGGATCATGGGCCAATTCTTCCATTTGAAGGCTCATATGGACCACACAAGAAGGCCCACAGAATCTGTGAGGAAACTGAACCATCCATGAAGATTGAATTACTGGGATCAATATAGAAGTTAAAATTCCTTCATTCTCCTAAAAGGTTCTGGGAACAATGTAAGGAGTCTTTGATAAAAATTTAAAGGCCCAAATCCAAATACAAGGGGCCCAACTGATTCATTTAAACTCAGCCCACCATTCTGGCCAGGAATTAAAATTATTACAGTATTCATGAAATGTCTCCTGATATAGTCATCAAATAAAGATGATATTTTTCAGTTTGAAATACGAGATATAGGCGTCCTACTTTATTGAAGAAATCATTCGTATGTGAAGGAATCTTCCAATTCCCAAATCCATTCACATTTTGGCCATTAAAAAAGAATGGATTGAAATGGACAGTTTAACTTTGTTTAATAAAACCTCCATAACTTTGTCTCTATAGGTCCAACTGACACCAAATTTTGAGATAAGTCATAAGAAATTATTATCTACAACTTATAAGAAGGATATATCTCTATATTCAGATCTCTGGATGTATAAATAGTCAATCCAAGTGTAGGGACATATTGGGAATGCCAACAGTCCACTTCCTTGGGATGTAAATACATTCCCCTCCTCTCCTTCAAAAGGGTTGGCATTTCAGAAGATAGGAGCTCGTATTATCATGAAAAAATCCTTTAAAAAGTATTGGGAGGACCTTCCATACTCAAGTTTTTACTTGAGAGACCTTTCCTCCTCTCTTTGTTTTCATTTACTTTTGTGTTCGTCATTTTTATAATCTTGTAAGTCTCTTTCTTTGTAATTCTATTTTAATGAAATTTTCTTCTTCAATATCTATTATTCTCATCCAAATTATGTAGATTTATATTAATGTTCTTAAAATAGTTTAAATAAAGTTGAATCCCCTTCCCTTATTTTGCTTTCTCATTCAAACTAAATTTCGTTTTTAATTCTCATCGTCGTGTGTGTGTGTGTGTTCGACTCAAAACTCTTTTCTTATCCCTTTATTTTTCTTATCTTATTAATTTATCATCATAATCATTATAACCATATTACTAATCATTTAAATGGATGAGTAAATCTCTCAATGGGGTGATTTATAATTTATGTATGTTAAGTGATTGAGAGCTTTTGCTCGATGAATATTCTTCAAATTAACATTGTGTATGTTGAACTTAGCATGTCATGGATTAATGACTTGTTTTTTTAACATGTGGATTCTATGGATTATTGGAACAATAAATACACTACCAAAATCAAGTACTGATTGATATTATAATCCTAGTTAATTTAAGACTTGGATTAAATCTTTAACACTTAGGAATTCCAATCAACGTCAACTTGTGACATGGGTGTTAATTTAATGCAATATAAAGCAAAGCTCAAGGATATCACAAGCTTAACTACCTAATGATGAACTCACCCCAATATTTATCAATTTTTTAAATCAAACATAATCCATAAATTATTTCATAATCTCTACAAACAAACCCCCCAATCAGAATACAATCAACTAAAAACTAACGACTATTAAAAAGTATCATCGTCGAGGATTCGACACAAGTGCTGCTATACACATTAGTAGAGCATCAGAACTTTGACCGGTCGATAGGAGACAATCGGACACACTTTCAAATGGCTCCATTTTTGGGGATGGTGCTTTATGTAGTCATTAGTTTCTGGTTATTGTAAAAAAACCCAAAAAAAATAAAATTTAAAAAAAATGAAAAAAAAAACACAAAGAAAAACCCACCTTCCTCTTTCTTCAAAAAGCTATCTGAATGCCCCTTAGCCTCCCAAAAAATACCTCGGATTTTTTTGACCCAAAAATTGAGTGAATACTTTGCCAAATTAGAAGGAACATAAGAGATAATCAAATAATTCAAGAACCAGTCCTTGTCCAACCAGTTGAATTAGAAATGGCGAATCCTAGGGAAAAAACACTTAAAGAACTCACTGGCCCTAATATGAATTACCAACCTATTGGTATTCAATATCCAAACATAGAGTCTGACTTCAAACTCAAATCAGGTTTGATTCATCTTTTCCCTCATTTCCACGGGCTAGCCGGTGAGGATCCACATCTCCACCTTAAAGAGTTCCAAGTAGTGTGATCTACCATGAAGACTTAAGGGGTTTCTGAGGAACAAATCAAACTCCGAGCATTCCCTTTATCCCTAGATAACTCTGTAAAGTCATGGATTTACTACCTCCCTCCTGGTTCCATAACCACATGGAATGACATGAAGCGACTATTTTTAGAGAAATTATTTCCTACTTCTTATACTACTTCTATCTGAAAGGAAATAAGTGGTATTTGTCAATTCCCAAGTGAATCACTCCATGAGTACTGGGAGAGATTCAAAAAGATTATGTCAACCTGTCCACATCACCAAATCCCTGAACAACTCTTGATCTAATACTTCTATTAGGGGTTATTGGCTATGGATAGAATCCTCATTGATGCCGCAAGTGGTGGTGCTCTTGTTGATAAAACTCCTACAGCTGCAAGAGATCTTATAAGCAATATGGCTGCAAACACACAACAATTCCATACTTGAGCGCATGCTCAAGTCAAACAATCCCAAGATAATCAATCAATAGAGCCGAACAAGATGACATAATGGATGAGTGAACTTACAGGTCTTGTGCGACAACTAGTTGTGGCATCAAAATCCACAACCTCGTCTTCTCTATAATCAATGTTTCCTGGACCTGTCAAAAACTATGGAATCTGCAACTCACCAGCTCATCCAACTGACACATGTCCACAACTATAAGAGGATCAATCTGATTCATCTGTACCAATGGAGATCAATTTAGAATATGCTCAGCGGAACACTAACCCTCAACAATTAGGTCAGTTCATTAGAAACTTCAACCAACCTCACTCTGAGCCCTTGTCTTCTTCCTATAACCAAGGCCTGAGGTATGGTAATTCAGTATATCATCCCCCTCAATTCCCTCATCAAAACCGAAACCAGTTCCAATATGGTCAAGGTGTTGGTAACTTACAACAACCTTATCCTTTTATTCCTCAACCTCAAAGGAACAATCCTCCTCCTGGATTCCAATATCCTAGTGAGCCTTCCCAATTCCGAAACCAATACAATCGCTTTCCCAAGAACCAAAATCTAGGTAATCCCAATTCGGGACAAGCCTCTTCTTCCAAGCAACCATGGGAAAGTGCAGTGTAAGATCTTGCCTCCTTCACCCGTTCCACCCTCAAGAACATTGAAACCCAAATTGGTCAACTTGCATCCCACCTTAGTCAGCAGCAACCATCCAATTCTTCCCAACTTCCAACTCAAACATTACCCAACCCCAAGGGTAATGTAAGTGCAATTTCACTTAGATCGGGGAAGAAAATTTCTATGACTCAAGATAAGTCCTCCAACCCCCTTTAAATGTTGACCTAGAAAATGAAAAGAAAAAGAAACTTGAAAAGGAATCTGAAACCATTACCTCACCTCCTTCTATTCCACTTAGGAACCCAATTCTTTTTCCTCAAGCCATTTCAAATCCAAATAATTCCTTTAAACCTGATCCTAAAATGCTCGACATGTTTAGACATGTTGAAGTCAACATTCCCCTCTTATATTCCATTACAAAAATCCCTAAGTATGCAAAGTTTTTTAAGGAATTGTGCACCCACAAGAGGCAACTTAGGACCTTTGAAAATGTTTCCACCCAACAGTCTGTTACCATAAAGTGAAAAGATCCAGGGACCTTTACGGTTCCATGCCAAATTGGAAGTTCCAACATCGATGATGCACTCATAGACCTAAGATCCTCAATTAATGTCATGCCCAAATCCATTTTCTCCAACCTTGGTCTAGGTCCCTTGCACCCAACGGGTGTTGTTATTCAATTGGACAATCAAAGCACTGCTAGTATTTAGGGTATAATTGAGGATTTCCTTGTCCGAGTTAATGATCTTATCTTCCCAACTGACTTCTATGTCCTTAACATGGAAGGTGAGACAACTTCTTGCCAATCTCATTTGATTTTAGGAAGACCTTTCCTCATGACATCTAAAACCAAAATTGATGTCTATGCTGGCATCTTATCCATGGAATTTGGTGACCAACTGGTCAAGTTCAATATTTTTCAATCCATGCGATACCCATTAGAGAATTAATATGAATTCTCTATCCATTCTTCTGAAACTCCCTCTGAGAGTGTGTTGAATCCCAATCCATCATGCCCTTCTTGTTCTACTGATAGAGGAATTTGTGATTATTGCATCCTCATTAACCAAGTAATAAATGGAGAAGTTGATGTTGACATTACAAATGAAAACTCCATTGATTTAAAGGATCTTGAAAAATATTTAGAATCTCATCTTACCTCTGACCTCCACTTCTCCAGCTTAAATGATAATGAGGAAAATGACAAGCATGTTCATTTTTTTATTCAAATATGATTATCCAACATTCATCATTTTCTATCCATGATTCTAAAAATGCTGTTATATGTAAGGTGAACCCTGAACCAATGTGTTTATATTGTCCCGATGGGAGTGAAGGTTGTGAGATTTTTTCCCTAATTAATAAAGTGATCACTGGTGAGGTTGAAATTGACCATTCTTTGGCGAATAATATTGAAATAAAGGATATTGAAAATTTTATTCAGTCTTATGACTCCACTGATCCTCATTACTCTACATCGATAAGTGATGATATAAATGAGTCAAAAATCTCATACTGTGGTTTTGTGTTATCTGATCCTTACATAAACGAACCATCATAATTGAGACATATTCCTGAATTTCCAAGCATAGAAAATCATCACTTGGTGGATAAAATCATTCCTCACATTGAAGACCATAGAGAGGATAGTAATATACTCTTTCCACCCCCGTTGAATTGAAAGCACACAATCAAGAAAGGGGATAAATTATCCAATGAACAATTAGACATCCCAAAGGAGAAGTTTTTCTAGAAGCACTCTGGAGTTGCGAAAATATGGTGTCCACTATTGGACTATGGGTAGTCCACTGCAACGGTCTAGCTGTAGAAAAATAAATACAATGCTTCTTGGGAGGAAACCCATGTTTTCTTTTAATTTTATGAAATTTTAATTACTTTTTAGTTTTTCATTAGATGGATAATGATTTTTCTTTTTCAGGTAACATCCCACAATCCTAGAACAACATCAACTTCCATCGGATCCCCAACTTCTGTAGTTGACCCACCACTACATGGAGATGGCGACCCACCAAATCCAAACCAGGGGGCACCTCTTTCCATTTAACTCTCTCTATCTCTCTTCCTCCCTCTACCTATTTCTTCTTCTTCCTTTCTCTTTCATTTTTTACCACTTTCTTCATCAAACCCTTTATTTTTCTCTTTATCTTTTGTGTGGGTGTGTATTTTACATACCACTAAAAAACTAAAAAAATGTAAAAAAAAACAAAAGAGTCATACTTACTCACCTTCAATTTTCAAATTTTTTCCAACCATTTTTGGGGGTCAAAAGACATGGTTTCATCTCAATTTTTTTTGTTTTTATCATATATTTGGATAAAGAATTTTGTGTCAAGAATAATACATTTTGAATGCTCAGTTATTGATTTGGAAAATTCTTTTCCCCACCTGTGAGAAACAACATTTACTTTCATTCCAAGGCTACTTATGGCCATCTTTTCAAAATGTGTGTTTTTACCCCCATTTGTGAGTCTTGATTTTGTGGACCTTCGAGCTGAATTTATTACTTTAGTGTACATTAAAATGATAGAGGAATTTTCTGAACCACATGAGAATCACAATAGTCAAATAGCCTCCCATTTCCCTTAAATTAATACTCATTTTGAAAGCCCCTTAAATCCTATGAAAACTTTTTCTTTGATAGCCACATTACAAGCCTAATACCTTATCCCACCCATTATCAACATGGATTTTTCATTGCATTTTTTTTGAAATTTAAGTGTGGGGGGAATGGATTTCATTTTGGGTACCTTTTGTTGATTTCACTATATTATCATATGCTTGAGGGGAAAGAATCCATTTTAGTGTGGGAGAGAGGTTGTCATTCAATGAGTTTTGGGGGATGTAATGTACTTCCATTTATTTAATTTTGTAAATGTTATTGACAAGTGTTCAAAAAAATCAAATATAATGAAAAAAAATTAAAAAAAATGAAAAAAATGGGTTGTGTCTTGGGTAGGTCAAAAATCACTCTTCCTCAACCTTTTATCTTGTTATAACTATTAAAATTAGTTTTGTGAGGAGATCAAACATGGGTTGGTATATGAGTGTGAGATCTTTTCCAAGTTCAACTTTTGAAAAAAAAGAAAAAAAAGAAAAAAAAGAACACTTGCATTATATTCTTATGTAATTGGGAGAAGTTTCGTGGTTTGTAAATATTTCATCTTCTCATCCACTTAAAATTTTCTTCCTCGCTTGTGTCTTTCTTCACATAATCATTCCCTTGTAAATATGTTTTTCCATTTCCTTTCATGTCTCATTTCAAAAAAAATGTGCATTGGTTTTTTCGTGTTGGAGTTTTACCCCTCTCCTTATCTCTCTTGGACATTATATTCATACCATCCCATAGCCACAGAAAAATCATTTCAAAAGACCTCTTGATTCTTGTGCACTTTTGATAGGTATTGGAAGCTGAAAGATTTTACAAACTCTAAGATTTTCACTTTTGGTTGGTGAATGAGTGAAGCTCCATAAATTAATTTTATCATCTTGAGAAGAGTAAGTTTTGTGTGCCACCATTTTCCATTTCTAAATTTGAGCATGAAAAAAAGAATTGTTTTTGGAACATTGTTTCTGTAACAACTTGTGGTGGAATTCAAAATGGATGAGTGAAATTGTCTAAACCTCCCCTAATTGGGGAAAACAAAATTTTAATATTTGTTGGTGAGTGATTTTGTCATGTTTTTATATTTGTTTCACATGAAGACATGCACAAGACTAAGTATGGGGGAGTTGATTTTATTAATATTTTCATGAATTATTATATACTTCCTTTACTTATTTTATATGAAATGTGCATAATTTGTGTGAAATATTAATGTTTTAATACTAAGTATAATTTTTGAGTGTTTTTAGAAGTAGTCCAATTGAGTTAGTTTACTATTTTATTTATAACTATCACTCTAATAATCCAAATTGTGTGGTTCTAGTTTTATAGGATTCCTAATTCAATATACAAAATTTCATTAGAAGGGATCATGGGCCAATTCTTCCATTTGAAGGCTCATATGGACCACACAATAAGGCTCATAGAATCTGTGAGGAAACTGAACCATCCACGAAGATTGAATTACTGGGATCAATCTAGAAGTTAAAATTACTTCATTATCCTCAAAGGTTATGGGGACAATTTAAGGAGTCTTGGATAAAAATTTCAAGGCCCAAATCTAAATACAAATTTTCCAACTAATTCATTTAAACTCAGCCCACCATTCTGTCCTGGAATTAAAATCAGTACAGTATTCATGACATGTATCCTGATCTAGTCATCAAATCACGATGATATTTTTTAGTGTGAAATAGGAGATACAGGCGGCAGACTTTTTTTAATAAATCATTCAGATTTTAAGGAATCTTCCTATTCCAAAATCCATTCACATTTTGGCCATCGAAAAAGCATGGATTGAAATGGACAGTTTAACTTTGTTTAATCAAACCGCCATAACATTGGTTCCATAGGTCCAAATGACTCCAAATTTTGAGATAAGTTGGACGAAATTATTATATACAACTTTTAAGAAATATATATCTCAATATTTGGCTGTCTAGATGTCCAAATCATCGAGCCAAGTGGAGGGATAGATTGGGAATGCCAACAATCCACTTCCTGGGGCTATAAATACATTCCCCTACTCTCCTTCAAAAGGGTTGGAATTTTAGAGGAGAGGAGCACATATTGGCACTACAAAAGCCTTGAAAAAGGCTCGGTAGGACCTTCCATAATCAAGTTTTTACTTGCAAGACCTTTCCTCCTCTCTTTGTTTTCATTTACTTTTGTGTTCTTCATTTTTGTAATCTTGTAAGTCTCTTTCTTTGTAATTCTGTTTTAATGCAAGTTTCTTATTCAATATCTATTATTTGCATCCACCTTCTGTAGTTTCATATTAATGTTCTTAAAATATTTTAAATATATTTGAATCTCCTTCCCTTATTTTTCTTTCTCATTCAATCTAAAGTTTGTTTTTAATTCTCATCATCGTTTGTGTGTGTGTGTTCGACGCAAAACTCTTTTCTTATCCCTTTATTTTTCTTATCTTCTTAATTTATCATCATAATAATTATAACCATATTAATAACCATTTCAATGTATGAGTAAATCTCTCAATGGGGTGAGTTATAATTTAGGTATGTTAAGTGATTGAGAGCTTTTTCTCGATGAATATTCTTCAAATTAACATTGTGTATGTTGAACTTAGCATGTCATGGATTAATGACTTGTTTTGTTTTAAATATGGATTTTATGGATTATTGGAACCATACATACACTACCACGATCAAGTACTGATTGAGATTAGAATCCTAGTTAAGTTAAGGCTTGTATTAAATCTTTAACACTTAGGAATTCCAATCAACGTCAACTTGTGACATGGGTGTTAATTTAATGCAATATAAAGAAAAGCTCAAGGATATCACAAGCTTAACTACCTAATGATGAACTCGCCCCAATATTTATCAATTTGTTAAATCCAAAATCATCCATAAGTTATTTAATAATCTCTGCAAACAAACCCCCCAATCAGAATACAATCAACTAAAAACAAACGACTATTAAAAAGTATCATCGTCGAGGATTCGACTCGAGTGCTGTTATACACATTAGCAAAGCATCAGAACTTTGACCGGTCGATAGGCGAAAATCAGTTGCGCTTTCAATTATTCAAAAAGTAGTTTACTATAATTGTGATTAGTGGGTTTTCTAGGTTTGTATCCTTATATAAAGGAACCCTAATCAATTAATTAAGCAAGAAAACACATTATAGAGAATCATCACTAGAGGAATTCGACGAAGTCCAAAAGTAGCTTACATATGAAGGCGAGTTTGGGAAGGAGGCAGATTAAAAAGGAGTATTTTTAAGACTTCATCCATTGGTGAGGTAAATTTAGTTTGTGTTGCACCCATTCTACGTGGTGAAAGAGATTTCACAGAGGGTTTAAATGAATTCACAGACAAACAAAAACAGTTCATGAAAGGACTCTCCTTAAACCAATAGCTATGCAGTGAAGTGGATTTCAACTATTGGGTGAAGATGAAGATTCATGGAACACTCACATATGTGTGAAACAATTCTAAGGTGAATCCGTTCAATGAAATAATATTTTGAAGGATTAGTATACACACTTCAGTAGAGATAGAGAGCAATGAGCTTTCTAATTGTGAATGGTTTTAAACCAGGAGGGATAGTGAGTCCACTCCAAAATTTATAACAACAGTTCACTTTAGTAGATTTGGTACATCAAAACATTACCTTTATATAATCCTTGTACATATCCCATTGATGGTGAAGCAAGTAAAATTATTGTGTTCTGTGCATGTTTTAATTTACATTTATTTTGTGTTATGGGAAAGAGAGAGAAGAGAGTTTTGTTTAATGATGAAACAAGATCCAAAAAAGGAAAATTGTTTTAATCTGTCATACAGTGATTCACCTCCACTACTAGATATATGGCCTTTAGAGACCACAAAAATCGGTCGCTAAAAACCTATAGAGACCGCCATGCGACTGCTTCTGGCAGTTGAAGTTGCACCGTCGGTGTTGATCAACAGCGACCGCCATTGGTGATTCTTAAAACCCCAACATATTTTTTGTGTTAATAGTGCATTGGGTGAGAGTAGAGATGTAGGTAGGACAAAGTGTTGGGGTGAGATAGACCAAACAGTCTGGCCACCGACCATGGCCAATCTGTGGTGGCCGGAGGATGGGCAAGTGCGACGTTGAGGTCTTTAGGGAAGGCGGTTGAACATCGGATGGATGAAGGGTTTAGCAGCGGGTGTGGCAAGGGAAATGTGGGACGATGGGGGGTGGCGAAGGGGGTGACCACAGGTGGCAGGACGGCGACAGGGGCGACATGGGGTCTTGAGGGAGTTGCAGTAGTGGAATCGAGGAAGACAGGGGTGGGGGCGGGAAATATCTCGCACATTTCTTTTCAGTATTAACGGCTACCATTGGCGGTCGCTAATACTATCAATAGTGACCACCGCTGGCGGTCACCCATTTCCCCAGGCGCAAAATCCTATTATTCTAGTAGTTCCCCCTCTAGGGGTATTTACCCTAGTTGTTCTAATACTCACACTCCTTAATCATTGGATTAAAAGTGATAAAATATTTTTGTATGTTGTACGATCTGAGTGGAACATAAATGCATGTACATGATATGAATGTGATGGGTGGGCCCATAATTATATAATCCTCCAATGCATTGGGTAGTGTTTTTTTCTCATGACATTCCATGTATGGTGTATGAGAGGTTAGCCTAAACACGCTATGTTATGATGTCTCAGCGGTTAGCATTGACTTATGTTTATAATGTCATTTTTTATGTTTTTGTTGCATTCATATGTTTCCTTGATGTTATCATATTATATCATGTTTTGATGTTCATGTTTATGATTCTCACCCCTTTTATGTCACCTTGATATTCCTATTAACTCACATGTATTACTTTCATCATTTTATGCATTGATTATTACCTTACTGGGCATTATAGATCACCCCTTTCTTTTGTACATACATAAGTTATCCTATGCAATATCAGAAGATCAATGGATTTTAAGGTCATGGTGTGGACTTTTTAAATAAATAAGTTGTATCCCTGTTTCAATTTGTTGTGTTATGTAACTAATTTCCCAAATATAATAGGCCTCTTAATCTTCTGGGACTTTATTAAGTGTTTATTTATGTAATAAATCATGAAATAAGGTGTATAAAAGATATGAGTTTTCATAATATATCCCCCCTTTACCATTCACATATTTCTTTCCATCATCAAATAAAGACACTACTACAATTCCCATAGAATCAAAGGGTGATACAAGTCTTAGAAAGGGCCCACTTATTCAATTCTATAAGCTTTACTTTGGTCATGAATATTTGTGGGAAATAAAATAATCAAATAGTGTTTGAATAATTACAATAACACATCTCAAACTCATGAAAACCATATGCATCTAGGATTTTGATTCTATCAAACAACCATGACTATGATAAACTTCTTGTGATTCTTTTTCATAAAACCAAAAATAACATTGATCATCAAATAAAATTCACAAGGGAGCAGATTCATAGAAGATATTGACACTAAATTATTGTGTTATAAGGAAGGAAAATTGATTCCAAATGAAATAATATAGGATTATTCTATAGTTTTTAGTAGCACATTTGAAGCGCATTTTTTATTACATTACTTTTTTATCTTCACTTATCTCCCTTTTCAAAGGAAGTCAATCTTTTTTAACCTACCAACTTTTAATACGTCCATTGATTTGTGTCTTTATAATGTTTAGTATGAAATTAAAAGTAAATTATATTTATTTCCAACAGGTTTTGGAATTCACTATATTATCTTTTCAAACCACAACCACCCCCATAACTTGCAACCACATACTGCTAAATTTTAATATGGCCATTGATGGGGGTCTTTGTAATTTTTAGTGCATTTTGGGTTCTTATTATTAATTCAACCTAGGGGTTTGCACTTCAGGTATTCAATAACGTATATGTTTTTCACCCACACATATATATACATAAAACACACACACACACGAACACACATATAAATGTATCAATGCATTCATAACATATATATGCCCTATACATGTACTTAAAAAACATATATACATATATACTTATATGTGTGTGTGTGTTATGCATATGTATATATATTGAACACATATATGAAAATTTCTCCAAGACATATATATATATACACACACACACACACATATATATATATATATCTGTGTGTGTGTGTGTGTTTTTAATATATGTTTTGCTTATATAGAACATATATATATAATGTATACTAATTGCTTGAAGATGCTGGGGAGGAACAGTTCCAAGTAGTTAGTCTGAGTTATATGTAATGTTTGAAGCCTATGGGTAATGAATTCCTCTAAGTCCTACGGGTCATATAATACTTATGTCTACGGGCCTTGTAAGGGTTCCACCTCACCCCTTGAAAGGTGGATTATCAAAAATCAATAAAAAATGAAGGCCTTCATGCTATTGGAGGTATACTAATTACTTCAATTTTTATGCTATTTTTCATGTTATATATATATATATAATATATATATATATATATTGATTTCTCTAACCTAGGATCCAAAATTATATATTTTTTGTATATTAATGTCACGACCCCCTTCCTCCAAAGATACCTCTCTTGGGCTGGAAATGAAGAAAGGGAGATAATGACCTCCGAGTCCCACCTCAAGTAGGCCTCAGGTTGGCGACTAGCACCAAGGGTATATAGATATTACAATATGGGATACATTACCCTTTATAAGAAAAGAAGATCGGGAGATAGAATGTATCAACCAAAACCAACTCCATGACATATATATAAGAAAACCAAAAACCATCCCATATGCATGTGTAAATAGAACTGATACAAATACAATAAAGTTTCCAAAGTAAATACCAAAATAAAACTAATCAGCGACACAACAGTTATCCCAAGGTCCGAGCTAGTAACGCCCAACACAGTCCACGTAATCCTCCTGGAAACTTGAAAGCAGTTTTATATACGTAGGGTGAGTATATAAGTATACACAGTAGGAAAACCAAAGTCTCTCGTGCACATGTGAAAGAAGCATACTAATGCCCCTATGAGAAAATAGCAGAACCAAATAACACCTATCAAGGTATACTAACCATCTCAATCTCACCAAGGCACGCTCACCAAGTAACACAAGTCAAGTATTGTAATATAAAATAAAGCACATCGATGATAGGGTACCCCGCACCACTTTCCCACTGGTATGCTGCTCTCACCCAACATCGTACATCCTAGTGCTCTCATCCCTTCTGTACACCACATCACATCCCACCCACACACACCTAGGCCTCACAACACATCCCGCCCGCACACACCTGGGCCTCATAACACATCCATCCCGCACACATTTGGGCCTCGCAACACATCCTGCCCGCACACACATGGCCTCACAACACATCACATCACATATTATCCTAAAGACACTTGGTAAAGCACATCACAACTCATCCCGAATACACCTGAGAAACAAACCACCTCACCCGCAAACACGTGGGTTATCAGATCTCACTTGAAGACACATGGGACATAAACCACCTCACTCACAAACACCTGAGCTATCACAACCACCATCTAAAACACTAACATACCTCCGACCATCACAACATATACCATGCCTACCTTGCTTGGAAGAGAGACCAGAAAATAGCGGGTACCCAGCCATCCATACTTCTCACCAGATGTTGGTAAATACACTATCCCCCATGACGACGGGGGTGTTCGACACGTAGTGCTCAACTAAGGTGGGGTGCATTTAGAAATCACAAGAAAAATATAAGTATATATATAATATCAAACATGCAAGCCCAATCCTATGGGTTATATCACAATATCACCACATCACCTCATAACCTCCAAAACATCTGATGCCACTTCTAAATGCACAACACCACACAACAAGCCACAATCTGCATTTCTTAATCCACCATTTACTTTATCAAATCAAGCCAATTTCTAGAATTTCCATTTACCAACTAATTCCAAACAAACAAACTGTTCATTTTACATTTATCAACAACCATATTAACCAAACATTCCATTATCATTTCAAACATTCATTATCAACTCTAACACATGTCATTATAATTTAACATTATCTTTTAATTTCACTATTTCCCAAAAATCTATCACAACATAACTCATTCTCATCACATCCGCCTCATATCACAAACACAACATTTTTAAATTTAGAAAAAAGGGGGCTTCTACCACATTTCACTTCTTTATTTAAGGATATTCTCACACAAACCATAAATCACGAGGCAACCATTTTATTACCAAATATAAGTGATTAACCAATTTTGTTTAAAGCGATGTCAAACAATCACACCAATCAAGATTTCATAATACATATCAAATTATCACAAACAAAGGTTTCCAACAACCATGATTTTCAGAAAGGAATCAAACATGTATAATCCTTTAAATAATATTATAACACAAGAAAAACATGGGAAATATTCCTTTTGTGGAAGAAAATAATAATTTACTTTATGTGATTATAATTTTCTCTCTCCAGGTTAATCTTTTAATCACTTAAATTAACACAACATGAGATAATAAGGATAATTATACTCTATACATGTGATAATACTTTATATGGATAATTATCGACAACATGAAGAATTCATTTAAAATATATGAAAAAATTCCTTCATTTCCCATCAATTTCAATTAATCAATTATTTATCTTTATTAAACCGATGCAGACCATTTTCTCAAAGAATGACATAAGTAGACCCCTCCAACATGATACACAAGAGAGACGAGGGATCCCCTACCTCAATTTGCAGACCCGACAAGGATGATAAACAATGTGCGCAAGGTCTGGCGCAAAGGTATAATCGTCCAATTCTCCATCTTCGATAATTTAAATATAAGAAATTTGGATTTAATTAAATTTGGAAATTATGGCTTGATGTGTACAAAAACAAACCGCATGCTTACCTTCTACTCGTTAAGACGGATCCATTGGAAATGAAGGTGTGCAAATCCGATTATTATTGAGAGAGATATGGCATAAAGAAGTTGAATATATATAGTGTATTCATTTACCTGATTTTTAGTTATCAAAACACATTTTTCATTTAATCCCCGCATTTAATTCTCATTTAATTCACTCATTTAACTCAAAAAGTATTACACAAATTTATTATTTAATCCCCGCATTTGTTGTTGTTGTTGTTGTTGTTGTTGTTGTTTTTGTTGTTGTTGTTGTTGTTGTTGTTGTTGTTGTTGTTTTTGTTGTTGTTGTTGTCAGGCGCTTCATTGATCCATCCACGAGTCCGAAAAGGTACCGAAGACCGATCTTGAAATGACCATCTCAAATTCAGGGTCATGATACCGCTGATGGTTTGTCAATCAGATAACGTATGAAAACGTGACGATATTGAGATCCCATAATAATAATAATAATAATAATATCTTTTTATAATAAAATTATTATTAAAATTATATCCTAGTGAGTCAACCCACCATTTCACGCTTATTACAATCCCAAACCCCATTTAGACTCTCCGCCCTTCTCTCTCCTTTCCATATTAATGTTTTTCATTTCCTTTTTATTTCATTCACGTCGCACCCTTAATACTATCTCATATAATATTTTTAATTAATTAATTTAAAAGAATCCCCCATGTTGACTTTCTCTATTAAATGCTTTAAACAATTCTCTCTTTTTTTTATCACTTTTAAATGCAAACATTTTTTTTCTTTTTTTTTCAAAACGTCAAATATATATATATATATATATATGTTATAGTATATATAAAACAATATATACATATATACAAAAAAGTGATACATAAATAATTTTATACATACATGTATATATATATGTGTGTGCGTGTGTATAAAAAAATTCACAACCCAAACATTTTTGCAACGCTAAATATTTATAACTCATATAAATATATATATATTTAAATACGTATACAACATGTCACGTGGTGTGTAAATTTTATTAACATTAGTGTTGTCGTCTTGGTCAAAACTCTATACGCAAGGTTTTTATTTTATGTATAATCTATTTTAAATTATTATTTAACAAAAAAAAATTTAAATATTGAAAAAATATTTTTGTGCATAACAAAATTAATAATTTTTGTATGATAACTTCTTCAATTTGTTTCATTTTTTTATTCTCTTTCCAATAAATTTATTCAAACATTTGTATCCAATTAAAATCATAACTCCCACACACCCACCATTCATTATTATCACATTTTAATCTCTCATTTCTCTCTCTTCTATTTAATTCAAATAGTCACGTTTATCATTATTGCACCACACATATTACACTTATTATTATTATTATTAAAATCATTTAATATCCACCACTTTTAACTTCACACACACACACACATATATAACAATACACACACATATATAAATTTCCAATATATATATAAATATGTGTATATATATATACCAATGCACATATATGTATTTATATACATATATAACAACACTTATTATTCATATAATATCATAATATATACATGTGGCAATGTAATATATATGTATACGTACATGCAGATATACATATACATATGTGTATATCTATATATATCACATTTTGCAACACAAATAATTTTTGAAACGTTTAACTACAACATGATGCATGTAAATATACATATTTACACACTTGTATAATATATTTAATATATCACACGTAATTAAAATTTTGAAAAACATGTTTAAATTCAATAATACTGAATTTCTTACAATTAAATAAATTTCACTAAATTAAATCATTTTAAAAACATTGAAAATAAATTTCAAAACATTAAAATTAATATTAATAGATAATCAAACCCATTTTAAATCACTTAAAATTTTCAAAAGATGCTCGAACCTCATAATTGCTAAGAAACGCCCTAGAATAACAAAGGGTCGGGAATTTTTTGGACCTTTACAATTAAATGTAAATTTTAAACATCATTTTCATCTCTTATCCAGTTCCTTTTGTATTTTCATTTATTTTCCAATACCTTTTGATTTTTTTAATAACCCCATCATACCAAACAGACCTGTAAATGTATCATGTCATGAACCAACCTGGATACCCTGGTACCCTAATACCTGAGTCGGAATCAACATGGCCCGAAGAGAGTTCCCAAACCCCATGGGTTAGCGACTAGCACCTGGAATCATACAAGATAAAAGAGGGAACAAATTTTCCAAAAAACAGCATAAGATAAAGATACATATCAGTATGCTCAAGGAGAAAGTACCAGATACCAAACAGGTATATCAAAAACCCAAACAGTAAATCACCAAAGTACTCAAAAACATACAAGATAAACTCAACATCCCAAAGGACACATCACTCCAAGCCCCAAGGGATCAAGAACATCCACCTTCTCCAAGAGGTGATTTCCCTTTGCTCGAACCTGGTAGAAGAAAATCTGCAAACGCCCAAAGGTAAAGGCAGAGTGTGAGCTAAAAAGCCCAATAGGGTCTCGTCAAGTGTTCCATAATAAGATGTCATAATAATAAACCAAATCATGCTTTCAATTTTAATTAAAATTGGCATGAAAATACATTTTAATATTTAAAACAAAACACGCTTTAATTCTAGAATGATGGAAAACATTTCAAACATGGCCTAAATAAACCCTTTATATAAAATAGTTTATATAAATCACTAAGCATGAGTAAATCAGTTTCACAATCAATGGAATTTATAATAAAAAAAGTCACAATAAGCACCATGATCATTTGCTAGGCGGTATGGTAGTTTCCAGTTATAGGATCCTCACTTGTCTCATATTAGTGATCATGGAATATGTGTACACACGTCCCTCGGGCTCATGCCGAATAGGACTCATCAATGTTCCATCAGGAATATGATCTACCTAACTAGATTTTTGTTAGAGATATTATCATCAATCCATTGCTAGGGAATTATTATAGCGACCCGGGCTTAACATACATGGATATTACATCATTTTAGATGAATATTAAGTACATTATAATAATCCATGTTTGAGGACCATAATAGTTTAGTGTCTTTGGAAACATGGAAATAAAATATTCTATCCTGGTGAAATATCTTCAACATCTTCCATAAAGATCTCCACCTTCAGTACTTCTACCTAAAACCTTTCTTCGTAACCTGGGGAAAGGAAATATAAGAAAGAGGTGAGCTCAAATGCTTAATAAGGGTAATCAAGGGAGATATTCAAGCATAACCATGAGCATAATGGTATGAGAACATGATCATGAAAATAGAAGATCATACCCTACATGTAAAAGATCATATACATGAATCATGGCATAAATAATGGAAGTTCATAAGACATGAATCATAAGGAAATAAAGAGCATATGTTAAGAAAGCATAACATAGGAATAAAACATGGAATCATGGTAAACACATAAGCATATAATGATTTCCATAATATCTAAGGAATCACTGCCAAGACCATCTTAGTAGTATGGGTTCACTCTCCATACCATCTTAGTAGTCAGGGTTCACTCCCATGGCCATATTAGTAGCACGAGTTCACTCCTCATACAATCTTAGCAGTCATGGTTCACACACATGGCCATCTTAGTAGCATGAGTTCACTCCTCATGTCATCTTAGTAGTCGTGGTTCACTCTCATGGATATCTTAGTAGTTAAATTTCACTCCCAAGACCATCTTAATTTATCTCATGAGATATAAATCATGACGAAATGCATTGGAGGGAGATATAGTTCTCACCCATCTCATAATGAAATCATACATAATGTGCCACAAAAACATAAAACATTTACCATAAACATAACCCAAGGAATAAAATGGGAATCATAAACATGTAATCATATCATAACCTATGGAAAAGATACAAGTTTCATAATCATTTCATCAAAAGCATAACCCATGAAAAGAAGTGTGGTTTCTTAAACATCATGCCATAAAAATATAAACCATTCAGAGAAAGAATATGAATAGTATTCTTGAACAATAACAAAGTATGTCATTATAGGCGGGGAAGGATTTTGAGAGATCACTTAGAACATGAATTTTCCTTAAAAATAACCTTTTAAAACATAAAACATTTTCAATACCCTTTTCTTTGAAACCACTTTGAAAACATATAAAGAAAACATGAAAATCATTTAAAACAGTTATTAAGGAAAATATCCCTTCTTTGTTGAAATAGTTTTCTTTTCTTAAAATGTCATGTAATTTTAAAAGAAAATAATTTCATTGAAAATAACTTTGAAAACTTGTAAGGGAAGCTTCAAGAAAATAAGGTGTTATGAAAGTGTAAAAATCCATTCATGCCATAAAAGTTAAAATAAAACATTCTTCTTGTGATTTTATGAGAAAAGTCAAAAAGCACTTCATTTGGAAAATGAAAGAAAGATTCCTTTCAAAACATGTAGTAAAAAAGTCAAAATGTGTAAAAATGACTTTAAAAATACATAGGGAAACAATAAAACATTTTATGAAAATATTTTTAGAAAACATGTAAAAGGATGGTAAATATTACCCAACAGAGACTTAAAATGAAATAATCCCAAATATGGAAGAGATTGTGAAATCACACTCATAACTTTATAATCAATAGAATCATATTCCCCGTGTAAAAAGAAAATTATAAAAATATGGAAATATCATAAACTTTTGGATAATAACTATAAAATACATTTATGGGTAGTATATACAACACGTATAAGAAACAAGTAGTGTATGAGGTATGTGTCTCACAGAAATAAAATTGAGACAAAAATCCTCTTACCTTGTGTCTTGAATCTCTTCATACTCAAAAAAGATTCCTAAATAATAAATATAAGTTTATTATACATCTTTTACAGAAGAATATTATTATATCTAATACCACATATGGTTTGATTATGACATTATATTACCTTCTTGTTAACGATCTTATGTTAAGGTTTCACTTCGGGTAATATTTGCTTTATTCTTCGCATGTGTCTTAATTTGTTATTTTGTTGGTCCTTATACTTATATCATGATTCCAGAATATAAATAATGATATAAATATCATGTATAACCATTATATTTATATTATAATAATCTATAGCATAAATAAGTATGAAATGGAATACACCGTTCATGGAGACGGTAAGTTGTACGTACGCATGAATGATGTTTCTATTTTAATTGTCGTATTGAAAGAAAGTATGTAAATGACATATGTATATATATGTATGTATATATATCATTATTATATTAGCATTGTTATATAATATATATCATATAATTTCACTAAATCCATCCTTAATACATTCAATGTGGTGTGTGAACGAATCACATCGCTTTGAGGGGGCAGTAGTCCACACTTCCTCAAACGAGATTATCGTATTAACACCAAATAGAAAGTAAAAAGGTATGTGTTGTAAAAATAAATACAGAAGATTAAATACATAATAAATATTATATATAACATATATAGATATATTTTCCATCATAATGGTCACCATGATTGGTGGTAACAGAAAAATGAACAATCATCGTTTTGTGAGGCAGTAGTTCACCATACACAGAAAAAATATGTTTGATATCCATTAGATGGAGGTGCGTGTAAGTTTAGGTATAACCCTCATAAGAACAGCATCCTAGTATATTGAGGATACTGTTGTTGTCATAAAATATTGGAATAAAGATATTGTAGGGGTGGAGAAGGAAAATAAAGGAAGGGAGCTTTAGAGAAGATGTTACCTCTTAATTGGGTAACTCATTTTGGTTTGTTCCAAAAGGCTTCCTTGAGTTTCCTTCTACCAGGGGAAGGCTTCTAAGAGGAAGGGAGTAAAGTTGGAAGGATAAATGGCCAGGGTTTGGATGAGCCAAAAGGATTTACACCAAAATATATATTTTTATTAAGATAATCACTTTTAAGGGCAAAGTGGGAAACCATAAAAGTATGAAAATGGACAATCATCCAGCATCATAAGTAATCGCCGAATCTTTAAATTGCAGTTTAAGCCTTTTAGAAACCTTACCTCTATGAAGACTCCATTGTAGAGTGTTGTCCTTTCCGTCTGGATCATCTTTGAGGAGGTCTTCAATATTGTAAGCGATCTTGTCCCAAGTTTGGATGAAATATTCCACCGTAATCTTCTTTCCGTTGTATCCACGCACCAATATGCCAAAAAAAATTTGGATCCAGAAACCCTTCTCTTTGTTTAAGTAAACCAGAATATGTCGTCCCACCATCCTGTCAAACTCCTCTTGGGTGGTGTTGACCTTTAATTCCTTCTCTAAGAATTCTTCATTGCAATTGATGATGGGATCCCAATCATCACACTCCATAATTTCCCTCCCTCTTGGAGGGATAAGCCAAAAGTCTTTAGATTTGTGAATAAAAGATAAGTAGAGGTGCCCTTTTATAAGAGGGGGGAGGGGCACTTTCGGAAACCCCAAAACTATTAATTTATTATAAAAAGATTTTTGATTTCAAATAGCTCCAAAGTGAGTTATTTCGAGGATAAGATGAGGTTGGGTCTAAATACTCACAAACAATGAATTTTAGACATGTTTAGGTCATAAAATTAACACTATATTTTGTCTTTAACCCTTAGTTAAATAATCTATCTTTTACCATGACAACTTGTTTTTTTACACTATAGGGTTAATATAGTTACTATAAAATGCCAAAAAAACCACGATTGGATCATTTATGACATATTTGACACTATACAAGTTATTTGGACAAATATTATATTTTTATGAATTTCATATCATTTAATAAAATATTATTTATTTTAAAGTATCATTTATGCCAATTTTAATACTATTCAATATTTTCATTTTTAAAAATATCAAACCAACATGATAAATTCAAAACAATACTTAAAATATGTCACTAAAATGCCTAAGATATCTATAAAAAAATTTATTTCATTAATTAAGTCAAATTATATTTATTTTAATATTTTTAATATCATTTATTTGATATCTTAATTAATTAAACAATTACTTCATCATTATTATACAAGACTTTAATTAAGTTATTTATTCTCTAAAAATTAAAAATAAAATATCATGATGAATATAATTTTATTATCTTTAAAATGAATAATTATATATGAATTTATATTATGTATAACCCTATATTAAAAATGATTTAGTAATTAAATTTTGAATATGACATTTCTAACTCTTCTTTAAATAGAATATAATAAATTTCTTAATCTTACACAAGTGGCTTAAAAAGAATCATATTTTTTTACCTAAGGCTGATTTTGGTTAAAAAACACATATCAAATGAAATTAGGACAAGTGTTAGGGTAATTTTATATTATTATAATATTATTTTTACCTTTAATTATCCTATTTACCTTTAACCGTGGAAAATAAAATTCAAAAAGTTACTATTTACCAAAAATTATTTTGATCCTATTAGAACAAATTTTTCATTCTAATTACAACCATGTATGTTATTTTTTTGAAATTAAATTCACAAAAGCGGTAAAATTACGTTTATTGCTAATCATCCAATATGGCTAGAATGCGGGTAAAAGAGACGTTCAAAAGTTCAATAATTTTTTATATATCTAATTATATTATAAAAATGATTACAATGACCAACATTGGATTCATATATGTATTTTTTTATTTATTATGACTTTAAAATCAATTTAAATTAAAAAATAACAATTATTTAAGTGAAAAGGTCGGTTTTTAACTACTATGCAGTATTTTTCACTGTTCATCAAAAATTGAAACTTCTCAGAAAAATACCAAAAATTCACCCTAACCTAATTTTGATATTACAAATTCAAAAATAATGTTTATTTTATCATAATAAATTTCTAAGAGTTTCTAAAATTAATTTTATTATTTTCATAGAAGGGTATGAAAAAACAATTTATTTTAGAAAATAATAGTTTTTAACATATAAAGATTTTACCAGAAATTATATTTTTCATTATAAAAACCATTATAAATAATATTTAAAAAGTAGTTATTAATACTCATATTACAAGTTTAGAATCTAAGTTATAACTATCTTATTTAAATAATCATAATAACAAAGTATTATTTCGCATAAACTCGGTGTTGCGTGTAACGAAAACTAAGTCAGTGTTGCATGTAGTGCAAGCTTTGTTTGGTGTTGCATATAACATAATCCAAAATTTAGTGCTATTATATAATAAAAAAAATCTATATTCAGTATTACGTGAAGTGAAAATATCAAAATATTAAATTAATTCAAAAAAATAAATTCACAAAATCTCAGGGTGTTACAATTACTAACCTAGCGTGCTTGTTCCAAATAACCCACTAACTACCCAGGCTCACATGTTCTAAATCAATCAATCAATTGAAAAAGGGGAAATCATTTAATTTCAAATCAATCATCATTCACAGTTCAATTTCCCACTTTTCCTTTTCAAAATGCCAATTCACTTTCAAAAGAAAAACAAGGGTTTTTTCATCAATTCATTCCCTTCCAAAATAAAACCAATCATGGGTTTTAATCAATTAAATTTAATCCATTATTTCTCAAAATCAATTAAAAATTTCCATCAATTTCAAATTACACCCCAAATCCCAATTCCATTGGAATTGGGGATTTTTCTCAAAATCATGCCAAATCAATTTCAATTACAATTCACATCAAATTTATTTTTCATAAATCAATTGAAATAAATTTAAATAAAATAAATCAAATTAAGGTTTAATCAATTGTCGTAATCTAAAATGTAACCACCTACCTTTATTTTCAGCATCAAAACTCAACACCAGCAAAGGAATTTTCCAATGACGAATGACGACAACAAATATCTAGAAATCCAACCTAGTTTCAAGATCCAAAACAAAAGATTTCAGATCCTTCAATCATGTTATGATCTAAAAACCCTATTTAGAAAAGAAATATAGAGTAGAAGAGAATGAATGAGAGGAGAAACACTTGCTGGAGAGGGATCAAACGAGATCTGCCATACTTCAATCCACCTAGGAATGGGTTTGGTGGAGCCAAAAATGGTTCTTGGGAGCCTCCAAGACCTAGGAATTCACGATATCCTAATTTAGGGTCTAGTGGGAGGTTAAATAGGATTTTGGGTATTTTTAAAATATTTTTTGGAATTAAAAAAATGTGGTTCGCACGGTTATCTGGGAAAGGTCACACGGTTAAACAAACTGTGCACCCTAACTGTGTGCCCTTCTACTGGGGTGCATGGTTTTTAAAACCATGTGCCAATCATACAAACCCCCAGTATCCAGGATCGCATGGTTTTCACTGGGTAGGTGCATGGTTTGGAAAAATCATGCGCTAACTGTGCACAACCTAGGATTTTCCAAAAAAATTAACTTTCCACCCAAAAAAAACTGAGAAAACCCCCAACCAAGGTATGATAAACAAAGGTGGGTCAAAGGGTACCTAAAAAATAGTAACAGGATGTTACAACCTCCCCACTATAAAAACTTTATGACCCCATAAATCTTGTAAAGAAGTTACCATATAAAAAATATGAGGTCACTATTCTCTCATCAGCACCTCTCTCTCCCAAGTCTCATGCATATCAAAACCATGCTGTCATATCACATAGAACAAAGGTATCACCCTCCCATGTAGTACCTTGATTTCGGAATCAAATATACTGACTGGATTCTCAATCATGGATAAATTAGGCTCAACATCAAGATCACTCCAGCTCAAAAACATGAGATGGATCATAAAGATATTTATGTAGTTGAGATACATGGAACATGCACTAGTGAAAAAAACGTTTAACACGTCAGTATTTTTCACGTCGGTTCTATATAAACGACGTCATAAAAACTGAGATTAGATTTATTACATTGATTATTTTATAAACAACATGATATATCGAATCTCGATGCTTTATCACGTCGGTTATAAAATAGCCGGCGTGATAAAGCTAATCTCGAAAATTTATCACATCAGTTATCAAAAGAAACAGTGTGATAAATATACATTTATCACGTCAGTTATAAAATAATTGATGTGATAAATTGTTTTCTAAGTTGGTTATTCAATAACTAATGTTATAAACATTAAAAAAATATTTTACCACGTTGTTTATTAAATAACCTACATGATAAATATTTTAAATGATTTATCTCACCCCGTATTTAGTCATTCTATTTTCTTTGATCGGGCGACCTGTGACTCATCTCTCTCGCACGAAAAACCTAGAAACAATTCTTCAAAGTTGTGCCCTCCAACCTCATTTTTACAACATAATTATTTATATTTATTATCATAAGATCTATCAGGTCGACTCGCAACACTCAAGTAAGCCTCACATGGCTTGGTTTCAGTTTTTATTTTCTGCGATGCCCTAAACTAATTTTTTGAGATGTTATTTTTCTTTTTTCTTGTTATCATGGTAAGTTTCACAGTGTTCATTTATACCATGCTAAATTATTTTCTGGTAAAATAAACCTATAGAAGTGATATCATGCAAGTTTACGATTTTTGTGTGTTCTATCATGTGTGTGTGCGCGTACAGGGGGTTTCCAAGGGGGTGGGGGTTGTGCAAGTGGGTGGCAGTGTCCAGGGGGTTGGGGGGCTATCCAGGGGGTGGGGGTGTCTAGGGGGTGTCAAAGGGGGTGGGGGTGGTGTCCAGGGGGTGCAGGGGCTATCCAAGTGGGTTGGGAGTGTCCAAGGGTGTGGGGGTGTCTAGGGGGGTGAGGGGACTGTCCAAGGGGGTAGAGGTGTCCAAGGGTGTGGGGGGTGGTGTCCGGGGGGTGAGTGGGTTGTCCAAGGGGGTGGGGTGTCTAGGGGGTGGGGGGTTTCCATGGGGGGGTGGGGGCTGTCTAGAGGGATGGGGGGCTGTTCAGGGGGTGGGGGGCTATCCAGAGGGTTGGGTTGCTGTCCAGGGGGTGGGGGGCTGTCCAGAGGGGTGGGGGGCTGTACAAGGGGGTGGTGGTGTCCAAGGGGTGTCCTAGGGGGTGGGGGTGGTGTCCATGGGGGTGAGGGGGCAGTCCAAGGGGGTAGGGGTGTCCAGGGGTGTGTGGGGGGGGGGGGGGTGTCCAGGGGGGTGAGTGGGCTGTCCAAGGGGTAGGGGTGTTCAGGGGGTGGGGGTGTCCATGGGGGTGGTGGGGGGCTGTCCAGAGGGATGGGGGATTTTCCATGGGGTGGGGGATTTCTAGAGGGTTGGGGGGGCTATCTAGGGGGTGGGGGTGGGGGTATGTACAGAGGGGTGGGGGTGGGGCTGTCCAAGGGGGTGGTGGTGTCCAGGGGGTGTCTAAGGGGGTGGGGGTGGTGTCCAGGGGGGGTGAGGGGGCTTTCTAATGGGGTAGGGGTGTCCAGGGGGTGGGGGTGTCCAGGGGGTGTCCAAGGGCGTAGGGGGTGGGGGTGGTGTCCAGGGGGTGGGGGTGGTGTCCAGGGGAGGTGAGTGGGTTGTCCATGGGGGTATGGTGTGTCCAGGTGGTGGGGGTGTCCAGGTGGTGGGGGTTGTCTAGAGGGGTTGGGGGCCTATCCAGGGGGTGGAGGGGCTGTCCAAGGGGGTGGTGGTGTCCTGGGGGTTTCCAGGGGGGTTTCCAGGGGGTGAGGGTGCTTTCCAAGGGGGTTGGGATGTCCACGGGGTGGGGGTGGTTTCTAGGGGGTGATGGGGCTGTCCAGGGGGTGGGGGTGTCCAGGGGGTGTGGGGGTGTCCAATGGGGTAGGGGTGGGGGGTGGTGTCCAGGGGGGGTGAGGGGGATTTCCAATGGGGGTAGGGGTGTCCAGGGGGTGGGGGTGGTGTCGAGGGGGTGAGGGGGTGTCCAGGGGGGTGGGGGTGTCCAAGTGGGTAGGCGGTGGGGGGTGGTGTCCAGGGGAAGTAGGGGGGTGTCTAGGGGGTGAGGGTGGTGTCCAGGGGGTGAGTGGGTTGTCCAAGGGGTTAGGGGGTATCTAGGGGTGGGGGTGTCCAGGGGGGTTGGGGTGTCCAGAGGGGGTTGGGGTGTTGTTTAGGGGGTGGGGGTGTCCAGGGGTGTAGCCTAACCGTGCGCAATTCCCGAGTTCTTTAAAAATATATATTTTTACCATTTCCCCTATCGAATTTTAACACCAAAACACCTATTTCTATACCATTTGGAACATGAAGCCCTAGGAGTATCCTCCTCCTCTTCTTCATGCCTCTCACCACCTTCCAATGGTGATTCCATGTGGTTTCTACAAGTTTGGGGGTTATTTTTCCGTATAATATCCTCCTTCTCCCTCTTCTTACTTCTTCCTTTTTCTTCTTAGTTGTTCTTCTTCTTGGTTCCTTTGGTCTAGGGTTCTTGTTTCTTTGTTTCTAAATTTAGGGTTTTTTTCTTATTATGGTTTCTTCTTGGTATTCCTTCCTCATTTAGACCTTCTTGAATCTATTTTGAGTGGTCATCATTGAAGGCATCTTGGATTGAGGTAGGTTTCCCTATGTTTTGGCCTTTAAATTTAAGAATAATTGATTTCTTTATGTTTATACCTTGATTTGATGATTATTAAAAATATATAATTTTTTGAAATATTACTTGAATTAAATCAAGTTGCATTCCATTTGAATTAAATTTTGTGGAATTATTTTACATAGCCCTGCACAACAAGTGTTTGATTAAAAGCCTGGTTGGCCCTTATAAGAGGTTTATGATTTCCAAATGATGTTGTGCCTTTTCAAATGTGTTTCAAATATTTCATGGATTCCTAAATAGTGTGTTTGGATACTTTTGAAAACATTTTTATTTTAAAAGAATGGGTGTGGCCCGGTTGGCACTTTCAGAAAGTGGGTTTTCTTTGGAGAACTATCCTTGGAATGTGTCTCTTGCCTTATCATTATTAAAAGGAATGGTAATGTCCTTGGTATGGAACTTCCATTGTGTGTTGATGTCCCTAAGGCAAGGGGACTTCTTTGGAGTGGTGTTCTGGGGTGATTCTTGTGGGTGTGTGGCTTATGTGTGTCTTGTGATTATTCTTTATATATAGTTGATTGTTTGATACTCCTCGGATCACCCCCATTTTATACATAACATGGCAACCTATAATTGGTAGTGGATTGTTTGAGAATTCTTGTTGAACTAGTTTAATATTACGCTCTGGCTAATTGACCCTTAGTATAAACATGCTCTGCTTTGGGGATAGCTCCCTCATATGTTAGGGCTGTTTGATTGCATCAGTCATGCCAAAAGGATGGATTAGGTTACAATATGTTCTATATTTTTCCCTAAGCTCCTAGGTATTACCATGTTCTCTGACACTTGTTTATTCATGGAGGATAATCTAGGTGCCACATCTGGTATGGTTACTTGAATACTGCTTACCCATTGCCCTCATTATGTCATTATTGATTATGCTCCCTAATTATGGTGTGTCTCTTTGGTAAAATTAAATGCTTGGTTTTAAATGTTTTCATGAGGATTATTTTTAGAAAAACTATTTTTATTTTCCTTTATTTCAAACTAGCAGCAAATGAATCTTTTATTTAAATGAAACGCATAGGGACAACCCCTACCCCCTGGACCACCCTGGACATCCCCTACCCCCGTGGATAGTTCTTACCCCCTTGGACAGCCCCCACCACCCCCCTGGACAACCCCCTACCCCCCTTGGACACCCCATTCGTATATATATATCCCAACGGTTTCATTGAAACCATTAGAATATTTTAACTTCAAGTAGTCTATACAACGGTTCCTGTAGAATCATTGGTATAGGGCTATTGCAATGACCATCATGCCAATTGTGTGTGAAACCATTGGGGTATTCTATCCCAATGGTCTTAGAGGCTATACCAATGGTTTCAAATCATTGGGATATGTGTAATTTTTAGTAGTGAATGTATACATATTTTAATATTTACACTTCATATTTCTTTTTTACGGAAGGGTGAATTTGGTATCCAGTTGCATCAGGATGTATTCTTTGTGTACCTTAAGAAGAAAGGATCCAAGATGAATTTAAAACTGTTATATCTAACTATATTTTCTTTTTAAAATCATTTTCATGCATATTTTTTTCAAAGATTCATAGATTTGTTTTATATTTCAAAATTGATTTACATTCAAATAATGATATTTTTCATATAAATATATATTTGTCATATCATAACAAGATGTATAATTTTGATATTTTTTATAGGTAATAATGATTCAAAGTTGGGTTACGGAACATCGAATGAGTAATGAATTTGAGGAAGGTGTTGATGCCTTTTTGTAATTTTCTAAACAAAATGTTCCAAGCAGTGAATTTTTTTTTCTATCCATGCCTGAAATGTTTGAATATGAAGAAGTTGAAAAGTAAAGAGATCAAAGATCATATGATTTGTCATGGTTTTAATCCGAGTTACAACCCTTGGATTTGGCATGGTGAAACTGGACAGAATGTCAGATCTACTGATGATGATGATTTGCAAGATGGTAACTCTGATGGAATTGAAGAAATGATCCATGATATTGAAGTAGAACAAATTGAGATAGAACCAACAGTGCACATCTATATGGTGATGCTGAAAAAACATTGTATCTTGGTTGTACAAATTTTACGGTTTTGTCGATGGTGTTAAGATTGATTAACCTGAAGGAGAAACATGTAAGGAGTGACAAAAGGTTTATAGAGCTACTACAATTATTGAAATACATTCTTCCAAAAGACAACGATCTTCCAAATTCACATTATAAGGCCAATAAAATATTATGCCTGATGGGATTGGGATACAAGAAAATACATGCCTGTCCGAATGACTGTATAATATATAGGAAGGAATATGAATTTCTATTAGAGTTTCCTAAACGTGGGACATCATGGTATAAGTTGAAAGAAAAATCACAGGCTGGTGTAGAGATTACAAAGATCCCTTCCAAGGTATTTTGGTATCTTCCTATAATTCATCATTTGAAACATTTATTTGCTAATTCACGTGATGCAAAAAGGTTAAGATGGCATACTGATGAGCGGATATGTGATGGAAAAATATGTCATCCAGCTGATTGTCCACAATGAAGAAAATTGATGAGCAGTATCCTTCATTTGGAAATGAAATTAGAAATCTCATACTAGGGTTGTGCACAGATGGAATGAATCTATACCGAACCCTCAGTAGCACACATAGTTCATGGCCTATTTTATTGGTAATTTACAGCCTCTCTCCTGAAGTTTGTATGAAGTGAAAAATATGTCATGTTGAGTATAATGATCTCTGGTCCGAAGCAACCCGGAAATGATATTGGTGTTTTATTGTCACCATTGATTAATGATTTAAAACTTTTATGTGAGGATGGTATTAGGGTGTATGATTCTTAAAAAATGGAATATTTTCAACTGCATGCAGTGCTTATATTCACTATAAATGACTTCCCAGCATATGGAAATTTTTCTGGATACAGTGTTAAGGGGCATAAAGCATGTCTAATTTGAAAACAACAAACTTCATATTGTCAATTGTATCATGGAAGGAAAATAGTATACATGGGTCATCAAAGTTTTTGCCTATGGATCACTCTTATAGAAGACTAAAAAAGTCATTCAATGGATCACAAGAATTTGATATTACTTTAAAACCTTTATCCCATGATGAGTATTTTGAGAGGGTGGAAAACCTTTATGTGACATTGGGAAAGACACAGAAATATGGGTAATGATAGATATATTTGGAAGAAAAGGTCAATATTTTTTGAGCTACCATATTGAAGATATCATGAAGTGAAACATAATATTGATTTCATGCACGTGGAGAATAATATTTGCGACAGTTTGATTGGAACACTGCTAGATATTAAAAGAAAGAAAAAAGATGGATTGAATGAAAGATTAGACTTACTATTAATGGGAATACATTTGGAGTTAGCTCTCACTCCTAATGGAAGAAAAACATTTCTTTCCCCAACTTGTCATACATTATCCAAGAGGGAGAAAATTATCTTTTGTCAGTGTCTTCATGATATCACAGTGCCTCAAGGTTATTCTTCAAATGTAAATTTTTTTGTCTCTTTGAAGGATTTGAAGTTGATAGGTATGAAATCTCATGATTGTCACGTCATGATGCAACAAATTCTACCAGTTACATTGCGTGGAATATTTCCCATCCGTGTCATAAAGACTATAATGAAGTTGTGTTATTTTTCAATTCAATTTGTAATAAGGTGATTGATGTGAATGCTTTGAACATTTTGGAAAAGGATGCAATTTCTATACTTTGTCAATTGGAAATTTATTTTCCTCCATATTTTTTTGATATAATGGTGCATTTAATAATTCATCTGGTTCGAGAAATAAATCTTTGTGGACCTGTATATCTTTTTTGGATGCATCATTTTGAAAGGTATATAAAAATATTGAAGGGGTATGTTAAGAATCCATATCGACCTGAAGCCTCCATTATTGAAAAGTATATTTCTGAGGATGTTGCAGAGTTTTGTACGAGCTACTTGGCTACAGCGGAGCACATAGGTTTGCCTCCATCTTGCCATGAACGAGTTAATAATGAGGGAAATGGGATTTGTGGCTTGAAAGTCAAATCATTTTCATCTGAACAGATAAAGAAGTTATAATTATACATCTTGAATAACATAGCTGATGCTAAACTATATATCACATTGCATATTATTGAGTTGAAACAAAGTCATCCAAAGAAGAAAGAAATGTGGATTTTGAATGAGCAGAACGAAGCATTTTTGTCATGGTTTAAAAATACCTTGCTTGGTAGATCAGATGTATCAGAGACATTAAGATGGTTAGTGGGTGGTCCATGTTTAAATGTGATAACATGGTCCGGCTATGAAATTAATGGCTATACATTTCATATGAAAGCTCAGGAAAATAGAAGTGCAGTTCAGAATAGTGGTGTATTGGTGTTTGTAGAAGCAATGAATTTTTCAAGTTATAAAGACAAAAACCCAATTTCTGCATCAACTTCATATTATGGAGTCATTTAAGAAATATGGGAGGTTGATTACTTTAAAATTAAAGTTACTATTTTTAACTGCAAATAGTTTATCGGTAACAACAGTTTCAGAAATGATGAATTTGGAATGACAGTTGTTAATCTGAATAGATTGGAAGACACAACAGATTCCTTTATAATGATAACACATGAAAAACAAATTTTCTATATAGTTGATCAATCAGATATGCAATGGTATTTTTTTAAAAAAGGTAAAAACAATATGTTAGTGATGATCAACTTGATGAAGATTCTGATTTATGTGAGATCCCTGCTTCCATGAAAAGATTAGCAGAACATAATGATGAGCATGTTGAAGACATGGTTTGTGACATAAGGAACGATCATGACGAAGGAATTTGGGAAAACAATCTATTTTTACATTCCTAATATTACATGTAACGTATTTTTATTTCTTGTTTACATTTATTATTTTCATAAAATGTTAGATATTGTAATTTTTTTCTTTATTAAAATGCGTATTAAAACAAATAAGTAGAAGTTTTCATTCATTTTATTTTTGTTTAGTTTAGTTTATCATGTTTACCATTACGTAAATTATATATCTATTTTTTTTGTTGAATGACAATTAATTTACCATGTTTACCATGTTTACCATGTTTACCATGTCTACCATGTCTACCATGTGTACCATGTTTACCATGTTTACCATGTTTACCATGTTTACCATAGTTTACCATAGTTTACCTTTACGTAACTTATATATTTATTGATTTTGTTGAATGAAAATTACACTACCATGTTTACCATAGTTTACCATGTTTACCATTGTTTAATATGCTTACCATATTAACCATGTTTACTATTATGTAACTTAGTTCAATTTTCCATTTTCTGTTTACATTAGTATTGTAGTATTTGAATTTTTATATTTGTGAAATAATGTTTTTTTTATTTAAGGATAATGACAGATCAATCAGTTGATCAACCACATGATTCTAGAGATGAGCATAATGATCATACCTCTCTGGGGGAGAACATTCACATGCTCCTCTTGATGTACCCCAATCTTCCTCATGTGCTCCCATAATGACAAAGAAGAGTTCAAGAGTTTGTAAACATGGGTGCACATGTTTACCAAAATTATCACTTGCTCGTACGCAGGACCAGAGGATACTCGTTGAGTTTGATGAGAATGATATTCCTAGAGGTCCAAAGGCAAAAGATTTTAAGAGTTTTGTATCAACTCAGGGTAAGAGAAAAGTAAGAATTTTGTATGATGATTGGAGAAGTGTGGACAAAGCGATAATATATCAGTTGTGGATATGATTTTGGTAGAATCTTTTTCTATTGTTTGACTATTCTTTAAATGTTTCTAGTATAATATGTTTTACCTCTTCTTTATCAGATTAAATTTGATATTCCTGACACTGGAGGAGTTAGGAAGAAATAATTATCGATGGTTGCTAGGAGATGGAGGGATTTCAGATCAACCCTAACATCTAATTTCATTTTTGATCATATGAGTCATTACAATCCATGTCATATATATCATTTCATAGATGAAGAGACATGGACACAGTTTGTTGAAAGTAGAAGAAAAGATTCATTTTTGGTAAGGGAAATGTAAACTTTTATAATATTTCTTATATAAATGATCTTATTAATGTTTTGTTAATGATTTATTATTCTTAATTTACAATAAAAAAGGAAATCTCATCAGGAGATACAATCCAAAAATGCATACCCTCATAGTTTATCTTGGGGAGGGTATACATTATTGGAAGAACAAATGATGGCGGAAAAATTACAAAAACTAAGAGCTAAGTCTTTAAGCTCTGTAGAGGTTGCCCCTCCATCCCTTCCATATTGACATGAGAAGTGGAAGAGAGCTCAGATGGGAAAAAGGGGCAATATCTTTTGGAAGATTATAGAATCGTAGATGATAGGATTGTAAGATATTTATTTTATTTATTTAAGTTAACTATATTCTTTATATAATTTGAATCATTACAGGAATGTTCAATTAATTAATACATGATTCTCTTAAGGATTAGAGCTCACAGGGGGAATTTATAGGTACTGGGAGGAAAGATATTTTATCTGTAGCATTGGGAAAGCCTGAACATCCTGGTCGTGTACGAGGATATCCGACGGGTGTATCGGTAAGAAAAGTGGTGTCATGTTCTTCAACTTCTTCCATTGAGGGTGTTTATAAAAAAATAGAATCCTTGGAGGATGAAGTTCATAATATTAATGCGATGATGGAGGAAAAGATTAGAGCGTCAGTACAGTCTATGTTTGCATACATGTAAAGACAATTTCAGACTGCAGCTCCCACTCCTCCACCTCCCCCTACAGACCCCATTATTTATCCTCCACCTCCGCTAGTAGCTCTAACTCCCCCACCTCAGCCTAAAGACCCCATTTTTTATCCTACTCCTCCGCTGCAACTTCCTACTTATTGTGATTTGTATGTTGATGATCCTCAACATCATATAGTTTCATATGGGCTGATATATTGTATAGGAGATACAGTTCATCACCAACAGTTAGAGGTAGAGCATCATAGGGTCACTATACATGATATTATAGATAAATTAGCTTGAGTACCATTACCTACAGATGAGGTGATGACAGTTGGACACAATATCGGCCATTTTTTAATTTGGCCATCCAGAATTCTGCGACTCATTACCATAGAGGTATGTATATTATATCTTCTATTTTATTTTTTATTAAATTTATTTCAACATTTGAAAACTAATATATTTTTTTCATTTATTTTTACAAGAATACTTAAAAGGAAAAGAAATATTGTATAGACAACAAAAAAGACAAATTACTCTGACATCGGATATATATTCTAGTAGTCTTGATAGATTTTCAAGATATTCAAATTTGTTGGCGGATCATTATGAGTTTCCAATGGAAGCTCATGTTTGTGGATGTTCAATAAATGTGGGTATTCTGAAAAATGATATCATGGAGCTTGTTACTGGAGATAAGTTGGGCATCAACGTGGTGCAACTTTTTTCCATGTAAGTCTTACACATTTTCCCTGCATTATATTTATTAAAAATGTATACTTATGTCTATTTTGTATTAGGTATCTTTATAACATGTGTGAGAAGAATGAGCAGATAGATGTATATGGATTCATGGACCTGCATTTAATTTCCCCTAAATCACATGTATTTGATGAGGAATAAAGACAGCTTTATATTGCTGAAATATTTGAATAGAATATAATCACACAGTGTTGGATGATTCCTTTTTGTGAGAGGTATGAAACATATCTCTGGAAAATATTTCATTATCTTTTATCATAAAAAACCACTAACCTTAAATTTTCTTTTATCAGTGATCATTGGATTTTATGTGTTTTTTTCCCAAGGGAAAAAACACTTTATTGGATATGCTCTATCCATGGTGATGTGTGGGAAAGTTTTAAGAATATATTGGAAAAGTAAGTTTCAATTTCTTAATATTTGTATATATTATAATTCATTTTAAATTTATCTCATTCGTATTATTTTCTAATAGGGTATGGGTCTACTTTCAAAAAAACACAAAGAAAAGGAGTTCCAAGATCAAATATGTAAAAGTAAAGATAAATATCCATTTATAATTTGTACTTTTTGATGTTTTACATAAAAATAATATTTTGAATTTACACTCATTTAAACAGAATTTTCATGAACAACAAGGCACCGTCGAATGCAGATATTATATGTTAAGATTTATGTATGAAATAATTACAACTGGAACACTTGTGCACTTTGACCTGGAAATATTTCCTTTTAAACTTTTCCATAATATTTCATTTTATTTATTCATTATACATGTTAAATACTATCCTTTTACTTTGTAGATATTTGATGACCCTCAACCCTATAGTTCTCAAGATTTTAAACACTTACAAGTGAATTGGTCAAATTATTTTACAGGTTTGATTGGATTTTAGTTTGTTTGTAGTGTAAAATGTAATTTTGAATATTTTTATTATAGTTGTGTATTTGGTAGTCATTTAGGTTGGATTTGGGTTTTTCTTAGTTGAAATTGTAAGATTTGAATGTTATATATGTAAATGTTTAATTTTGGTCTACTTCTTGTTTTGGTCTAGTTTTGATGGTTTTTCTGGTATGGATTCTGGTCTTGGGGGGTGTCTAGGGGTGTGGGGGGTGTCCAGTGGGGTGGGGGTGGGGAGTGTCCATGGGGGTGGGAGGGTGTCCAGAAGGGTGGGGGTTGTTTAGGAGGGTGGGGGCTGTCTAGGGGGTGTCCAGAGGTGGGGGTGTCCACTGGGGTGGGGGGGGGGGGGGGTTCCAGGGGTGAGGGATGGCTATCCAGTGGGGGTGTCCAATAGGGTGGGGGTGGGGGGGGGGGTCAGGGGTGTAGGAGGGTTGTCCAGTGGGTGGGGGGGTATCCATGGTGTCCATGGGGGTGGGAGGGTGTCCAAGAGGGTGGGAGGGCTCTCTAGGGGAGTGGGGGGCTGTCTAGGAGGGGTGGGGCTATCCAGGGGTGTGCGGGGTGTCCAGTGGGGTGGGGCGGTTTCCAAGGGTGTGGGAGGGGTGTCCGGTGGGGTGGGGGTGTCTGGGGTGTCCATGGGGGTGGGAGGGTGTCCAGGAGGGTGGGGGCTGTCTAGGAGGGTGAGGGGGCTGTCTAGGGGGTGTCTAGGGGTGGGGGATGTCCAGTGGGGAGGGGGGTTTCCAGGGGTGTGGGGGGACTGTCCAGTGGGGTGGGGGTGTCTAGGGTGTCCATGGGGGTGGGAGGGTGTCCATGGTGGTAAGAGGGTGTCCCGGAGGGTGGGGGGGAGTGTCCAGGGGTGCGGGGAGGTGTCCAGTGGGGTGGGTGGGGGGGTTCTAGGGGTGTGGGAGGGTTGTCTAGTGGGGTAGGGGGTCCGGGGTGTCCATGGGGGTGGGAGGGTGTCCAGGAGGGTGGGGGCTGTCCAGGAGGGTGGGGGCTGTCCAAGGAGTGTCCAGGGGTGTGGGGGGGGGGGGGCTGTCCAGTGGGGTGGGGTGTCCAGGGTGTCCATGGGGGTGGGAGGGTGTCTAGGAGGGTGGGAGGGCTGTCTAGGGGAGTGGGGGGTATCCAGAAGGGGTGGGGGTGGGGGGTGTCTAGGGGGTATCCAGGGGTGTATGGGGTGTCCAATGGGGTGGGGGTTTCCAGGGGTGTGGGTGGGTTTTCCAGTGGGGTGGGGGTGTCCGGGGTTTCCACGGGGGTGAGGGGGTGTCCAGGAGGGTGGGGGGGGGTTGTCCTGGGGGTGTCCGGTGGGGTGGGGTGGGGGGGGGGGGGTTCATGGGTGTGATAGGGTTGTCCATTGGGGGGAGGGGGTCCAATGGGGTGGGGGGGGGTCCAGGGGGTGTGGGAGGGTTGTCCAGTGAGGTGGGGGTGTATAGGGTGTCCATGGGGGTGGGAGGGTTTCCAAGAGGGTGGAAGGGCTGTCCAGGGGAGTGGGGGCTGTCCAGAAGGGGGGGTTGTACAGGGGGTATCTAGGGGTGTGTAGGGTGTCCAGTGGGGTTGGGGGTTTCTAGGGGTGTGGGAGGGGTGTACAGTGGGGTGGGGGTGTCTGAGGTGTCCATGGGGGTGGGAGGGTGTCTAGGAGGGTGGGGGCTATCAAGGGGGGGGGTGTCCAGGGGGTGTCCAGGGGTGGGGGTGTCCAGTGGGGTGGGGGGTTTCCAGGGGTGTGGGAGGGTTGTCTAGTGGGGTGGAGGTGTCCAGGGTGTCCATGGGAGTAGGAGGGTGTCCATGGGGGTGGGAGGGTGTCCAGGAGGGTGGGGGGATGTCCAGGAGGGTGGAGGGGTTGTCCAAGGGGTGTCTAGGGGTGCGGGGAGGTGTCCAGTGGGGTGGGGGTTTCTAGGGGTGTGGGAGGATTGTTCAGTGGGGTGGGGGTGTCCAGGGTGTCCATGGGGGTGGGAGGGTGTCTAGGAGGATGTGAGGGCTATCCAGGGGAGTGGGGGATGTCTAGGAGGGGTGGGGGCAGTCCAGGGGGTATCCAGGGGTGTGGGGGGTGTCCAGTGGGGTGGGGGTTTCCAGGGGTGTGAGAGGGTTTTCCAGTGGGGTGGGGGTTTCTGGGGTGTCCATGGGGGTGGGAGGGTGTCCAGGAGGGTGGGGGCTGTCCAGGAGGGTGGGGGGGAGGGATGTCCAGGGGGTGTCTAGGGGTGTGTGTGTGTGGGGGGGGGGGTTCCAGGGGTTTGGGAGGGATATCCAGTGGGGTGGGGGTGTCCAGGGTGTCCATGGGGGATGGGAGGGTGTCCAGGAGGGTGGGAGGGTTGTCTAGGGGAGTGGGGGCTATCCAGGAGGGGTGGGGGTGCTATCCAGGGGGTATCTAGGGGTGTGGGGGGTGTCCAGTGGTTTGGGGGGTTTCCAGGGGTGTGGGAGGGTTGTCCAGTGGGGTGGGGGTGGTTCTAGGGATGTGGGAGGGCTGTCAAGTGGGGTGGGATGGTTTTGGTCTAGTTTTGTTCTGTTTTTGGTCTGTTTCAGGTTTTATTATATAGGGCATAGTTGTGGTTGAACGGTTTTATTAAGAAAAATTGGTTTTTATGTCGGTTATTTGAAAACCGACGTAACAAATTCCTGGTAATGGGTTTTTACGTCGGTTATTTCATAATCTACATAATAAATGTAACGAAAATAAGTTTTTACATAGGTTATTTGATAACCTATGTAATAAATGGAATGAAATAGGTTTTAACGTCGGTTATTTAATAAACAACATAGTATATATGTTTTCACATCGGTTATCATTTAACCGATGTGAAAAACCCTGGGAAGACTGGTTTATCATGTCGGTTATGAACATAACTGATGTGATAAACTTTTCGGAGGCATAGTTTATTATGTTGGTTATTCTATAACAGACATGAAAAAGTAGATACCACATTGGTTATTTAAAAACTTCCAAAATAGATCATGAATCCGAAGCATTTTCCACGCCGGTTTTTGATGAACCAACGTGAAAAACCCTTCGGATTATTGTTTTTTTATGTCGGTTTTAAAATAAACGTCGTAAAAAACAATATTTATAACATCTCATGTAATAACGTCATCTAAAAGACTACGTAAAAAATAAAAAATAATCATCGTAAAAAACGTTTTATGCACTAGTGATGTTATATATTGACGATAACTACAGTAGAAGTGATAAATAGTAAGCCAGCTTCCCCACCTGGTCAATAATCTCAAAAGGTCTCACAAAATGAAGAGCAAGCTTCCCTTGCCTCCCAAGTCATCAATGACCCAAATGAGGTGAAACTTTCAAGAACACCTAGTCAACAACTGAAAACTCCAACTATCTACAATAATGATCATCATAAGATTTATACTGGATCTGTGCTATCAAAATTATATGATGAATCAACTGAATCTTTATTTTCATCTCTTGGACTAAGCTCGATCCAACCAAAGAACTTTCACCAATCTCCAACCAACATAACAAAGATTTAGATTGCTGACCATATAAGGCCTCAAAAGGAGTCATTTTGATCACAGATTGGTAACTATTGTTATAATAAAATTCTACTAGTCACAAATGGTAATCCCAAGCTCCACCAAAATCAAGGATGCATGCACGAAGCATATCCTTAAGAATCTGTATAGATCTCTCTGTCTGGACATCTGTTTATGGATGGTATTCCATACTCAAATTGTCACACCCGTCGTGTTTAAATTATTTTCTTTATTATTTTTATTTGGCATCAGGTAGTTTAGGTCGATACCTGACTTAAAATTTCAAAGTTCTTATTTAAAAACCGAATGTTTTGGCCTTGACTATGTCCAGCACACCACGGTCGAAGGCGCGCAGCCTCGCCTGGGTCTCCGCGCGACCACGCCCGGTTCACCGCATGCCCTTCTCGATGGTCAATTAATTAAATAAAATGGATTAATTATAAAGTAATAAAATTAATAGTGTGATGAAATAAAAATCAAATAAAATAAGAGTTTTTTTAAGATAATAATAATAAAAATGTTATTCAGGGATATTATTATTATTATTATTATTATTACCACAATTGATATAACTTTTTATTTTATTTTATTAACATCAATTGAGTTTTATTATTATTATTATTAATATTATGAGTGTTTCGGGTTTAGCGTCACCGGATGCACGGGCAGGGCACGGTTATGAGAAAGTGTGGTTTTCCCAACTTTCAAAACAAGTTAAAACAAAATGGGATAATGAAATAATAATGAATAAGGAAATTGGAATAAAATGAAAATAATAAGTCTAATAAACTTTAAGAAATTGTTTTAATGATAATAATCAGAGTATTTTTTGAGAATAATAGTATTATTATTATGAATAGTGTTAAGGATATAAAATTTATTAAATTTGTTATCAATTTTGTGATAATAATAATTATATTTAATACTATGTAATGTTATTACTTTTTCTTTATTATTTCATTTATTTTATTTATTGATTTTATTACTCCCCCCCCTCTTTTGATTAGGGTTTAGACCCCTTTTTTCCCTCCTTTCTCCCATATCCCATTGTGCTGATGCCCAGCCTCCTCCCCTGAAACCCTCGCACCGCACCTCGCCTCCCTCGGCCTCCTCCCACGTCCAGCCTGCTCCGACAGCATGACCTTGCCGGACTGCACCCCTGCTCCCCCGTCGCACCATCGTGCCAAGCCCCCTGTCCCGGCCTCTCATCACCACCTCCCTCTTCCAGCGTTGTAACCCGCCGGTGCACCCCCCTCGACCTGCTATATCCGCTGTCCCGATCAGCCGGCCGGCTCACGCTGCACCCCATAGAAACTGGCTACCACTGAGTCGCACCGCCTCTTCCTTACAGCCAGCTTTCCAGCACAACACACCTCCATTGGCCTCTTTTAAGCCTCGACCAGCCCTCGGATATGCACCGCCCGAACTCCCGAACCCTTGCAGCGGCCTTCCGCCCCCCTTCACCACAAGTGCGGACCACCCGGGTAATCCATTCCTTCTTCTTTCTAGGGTTTAGGTCATGCTCGGTTGTGGTTTTTGTGTTTCCAAATTTTAGTTTGTTAGTTTTAGCTTTTGATTTTTATTTTATTTGGTTTCAATTCATGTTTTAGGGTTTAATTTAAGTTTTACGAGGTGCGAATTGCACACGATTGGAGTTCCACACTAAGGTTTGGAAGTCTTCGTCACTCGAGGTAGGTGGTTCCGCGTTTAAACATTATTTAACGAATAGATTTGCTAGCTTAGTTAATTTATGATGTTCTTTGATTAATTATTTTGGGTGCGGATTTGGTTTTCTCGAAGTTTTTCATGGGTTAAATTTGTTTGGTAGTATCTTTATATGGGTGGTTGCATTCATTTGGCTAAAAAGTTATCTTTAGTCAATGGTTAGTGTTTTATCATATGTGCAGTTAGCTTTTCATTTTTGAAAGTGGTGTTAATTGTGTTTCGACATAGCATTGCATGTTCTTGGTCGTAAGTGAAGGTGTTGTAATGGTTGAGTAGGTTGTTGCTATGAAAACCTATGTGAGTTGTCTTCTAGTGTTTTATAAAGTTCGTGTTTGTTTTGTAAAAATGTGAAAAGTGCAATGTTTGTGTTCTAGTGTTTTTATAAGGTTTGTGTTTGTTTTGTGAAAATGTGAAAAGTATGCAGTTTGTGTTCTTGATGTGGTGTTGGGTGTGTTTGGTCATGAAAGAGGGTTGAGTTGGTTTTGCGTGTTAAAGTTGTGTTATGTTTCTTTTCAAAGAATTTGTTTGCAAAGAATTTAATATGATTTAATAAAATTATTAATGATAAAAATTTAATATGTTTTTTTTAATAAAAATTTATTAGCAATGCAGAAATTGTCTTAATTGAGTTGGGTAAAGTCTTTTGGCATGTGCACTTTTCCAAATGGTTTTCTGTGTGTGAAAGTGTGGCATTTGGTTTAGGTAACACTCTAGTTGTTTTATTTGTCTGAGTTTGACATGAAATGTGAAATTGAAAAATCTTGAGCACAAAAGGGGAAGCCTGGGTACTAGGTGGGAGGACTAGATCTAGAGTGCTAGTGATTCGGAAGCGGCTCTGGCCCAGTTTCACTTAGCTGGTTTGACGATTACAACACTAACTAAACATTGGATGATGACTGGAGACCACTAGGTTATGGATGTGTTGCGCTACTAGTGGCTCATGCACGAGAACGTATTTTGTTGTGGTTCCTATACTGTTGTTCACCGAGACGTGATGTTCTAGGGTCCCATTCCTTTTGATAGTACTTATAGGGCTTCTCCCACTTTTAGTGCTCCTATATTACTATACACTCACCATCGGCATGCGGTGTTGAATTTGGGTTCTCTTGAAAGTTTGAGTTTTCTTAACTGCAAGGGTGTTTTATTTTTATTTAAGTTGTTTTCTTTAAAAATGTTTTCTTTATAGAAACTATTTCTTTAAAGTTTTTTAAGATTTGGTGTCCTTTCATTTATTTATCCTGCAAATTTATTTGTCATTTAATGTTTATACGTGGAACCTTTTTATTGGGTGACGTCCTACTGGGCTTTTGGCTCACACCCTACATACACCTTTGGGTGTATGTAGACTTTGTTTCTTATGTATTCCAGGTTGTGACATCGTGCTCAGCGATGGTGGTTCTGGTTGTTATGGTCTTCTCGTGCAGGTTGGTGTTGTGGCGTGTGGATGTTGCGCCTCTCTTATTGCTTGGAGTTTTGAGTGATATTTTTAGTTTCTTTTGTTGTCATTTATTTTGGATGTTGGTTCAAGTTGTAAACCTCTGAATTTGTTTTTAGTTTAAGGCCCTGTTTGGTTGTCTATTTTTAGTTTCAGTTTCTTTATCTTATCAGTTGTTTTGTGTTTACTATTTCAGGTAAATCGTTCCCATGTGTTAGTTTTGATACTCGGACACTTGTGCCAACCCGTGGGGATCGGGATCGCCCTTCAGGCCATGTCGCGGACCAGGTCGGGCACCGGGTCGGATGGAGACTCATCCTGGTTTGTGACACAAATGAACCTGAGATCCTAGTGCCCCCTAAAGGCCTCTCCAAAAGCGAGAAGTAAAATGGGGATCTCTATCAGAGAGTACAACAAATGGAACTCCATGTAAACAGACAATATATTTCACATAGATATTTCTTAGCTCCTCAACTTTGATTGTGTCATAAATGGGTATAAATTGAGATGATTTGGTCATCTTATCGATCACAACCCATATCACATTCTTCTTTATCTGGATACGTGGAAAACCAAACACAAATTTCATAGAAATATCATCCCACTTCCAATTAGGCATTAAAAGTAGCTAAAGAAAACACTAAGGTCTTTGATGCTTGACCTTAACCTGCTATCAAGTATAAAAATTAAATACAAAATCAAAAATTTCCCACCTCATACCTGGCCACCATAATCGATGTTGTATATCATAGAACATATTTATGGTTCCTGGGTGCACATTCCACTGGGAATTATGAAAACCCCCCATCATAGCTTTCTTCACAGATAACGGCATAACAAACCAATTCTGAAAACATAGAATACTATCTATGGAGAACGACCACTCAGAAATGGTCCCCTACCATAAAGAGAGTCTCTAATGCCACAAAATTCATCATTAAGCTTCTATTCCTGAAGATTCATCTCGAGAAGAGTAGAGTTCAACTGAACACTAGCCAAGACAACCTCAGCCTCTCTTTCTCAAACTTCTATATGAAACTATGCAAAATGAGACATCAAGTTCCACTCTTCTGATGATTCTCTCACGGCTTGGGTCAGAAGTTTCCTGGTCAAAGCATTGGTGATGACATTCCCTTTCCCCAGGGTATAGGTGATTTCTAAGTCAAAGGATTTCAGGTACTCCACCCAATGCCTCTGGTGGAGATTAAAATATTTTTTAGAGAAGATATAACACAAACTCTTATGGTCAGAATACATGGTAACAAATTCTCTGAAAAGTTAATGTCATCAACTCTTAAGCAAATGCATCATGGATGTTGGTTCAAGTTCATGGGTTGGGTAATTCTTCTTGTGTAACCTAAGATGAAAAGATCCATAGGCAAGGACGTGATCACCCTACATAAGAACACAACCCAAACCGAAACCTAATTCATCACTGAAGACCACATAACCATGTCTGACCTATGGAAGAGTTAACACCGACATAGATATCAAAAGTTGTTTTAAATCAACAAAAATACTCTTACATTTATCATCCTAAACAAACTTCACTCCCTTGTGAGTGAGAGCAGTCATCAGAGAAGCTAATTTTGAGAAATCCTTTACGAACTGGTGATAATATCCTACTAAACCCAAGAAGCTCTGAATCTTGAAAACATTATGCGATTGCTCCCATTTAATAAAAACTTTCACATTCTTGGGATCAACTGAAATACCATGTTTTGAGACCATGTGTCCCAAGAACTTCACTTCCTAAATCCAGAAATCACATTTCGATAGCTTGGTGTAAAGTTGGTGATTTCTCATCAATTTCAAAATTGCTCTCAGATGACACACATGATCATCTTCGCACTTAGAGTAAACCAGGATATCATCCACAAAGACCACCATGAAATTATCAAGATACTCATGGAATATCACATTCATCAAATCCATAAATACCAAAAGAGTATTGGTTAGACCAAATGGTATGACAAGGTACTCATAATGGATATACCTACTTCAGAAGGTGGGTTTTTGAATGTCGGATTCTTTCATTCTCAACTGGTGGTAACCAGATCAATGATCAATCTTTGATAACCACTTCGCCTCTTTCAATTGGTCAAATAGATCATCAATCGGTGGCAATGGATACTTTTTCTTTACTATAACTCAGTTGAGTTTCCAGTAATCAACACATAGGTTAAGTGTGCCATCATCTTTCTTAGAAAAGAGAATAGGTGTCGCCTGAGGTGACACACTCAGGCGTATAAATCCTTTCTCCAACAGATCATCCAACTGAGTATTCAAATCTTTCATTTTAGCTTGTTCCATATGGTAAGAAGTTATATAAACTGATTGAGTACCATACAATAAATCGATAGAAAAATTTACCTCCCTTACCATTGGAAAACCAGAGAAGTCAGAAGGAAAAACATCAGGAAACTCAACTAAAACTCGAGGGAGATCATCACTCAAAGATTCCCACTCCAGATCAAAAGTGAACACTAATATCACTTTCCCCAACTCCGGATAAAAAGGTCCATCTCTACTCAATCTCGAATCCCATTCTCCCTAAAATATGTGAAACACCCCATCAGGTGTAGTAAAGGAGACCCATCGAAGATAACGATCAATTCAGTATTTATTAGTGATAATCCAATCCATCATAAAAATGACATCAAGAGGTTTCATGTCAAGAACCATAAAATCCCAAGTAAGATAAATATATGGTAAAGAGAAGAAACTAATAGGACAATGAAGACCCTAATATCTCTTCATTCCAAAGGGTGTAGTAATATCCATCGCATAAGATAAAATATCCATAAGAAGATTTAATAGATTCACAATAAGAGTCAAAATAAATGAATGAGATGCACCAGTATTAAATAAAGCATCCACTAGAGATGAAACTATAGTGATGGTACCTCTCACAGTCGTTGGACCCGTATCTACTTCCTCTAGATACTCTTCCACTACATGAAGAATCTTCATTCTGGATGCTTGTGGATGGAACCCCTCAGATCATGAAGCATCTGATTACAATATAGTGATTTTTGGTGCTGATGAGACCGTTCCACTACATAGAGAAGAGAAGATGTAACCAAACTTTTGTAAGTTCCCTGAACGTCCACAAGAGATATAGATCTTGGGTGCCTCAATGAAAACCCATTTCGAATGCCCATGCTTTCCACACTGAAAGCAAGTCAAAGGGCCTCTGCCAGGCACTGTAGGAGGTCTAGAAGAACCCTCCTATTGAGAACCACCATGAGACTTGTTGGTCAGAGTAGTTCACTCAAGAAGGGAGGGGTGAATTGAGTGACTATAAAAATTTCTATCACAAAAATGTTATTTTAAAAGAAATGGTTTTCCCCAAATTCAATTACAGCCCAGTTAATCAAGGTTATACTGTTATATGAGTTTGACTATTTAAACAACTTCTTAGAAGATTGATTAATTCTCAGTAATCTTAATATGTATTATTAATATTACTTTTGAAGTTATCCTACTAAGACAAATCAGTTATAACTTCTTTCCAAGACTAACTATCAAAGTGAAATTATAATTTTCTGGATTATGCAACAAAGCAGTAAAACAGAGAAGACTAAATTTAAATATCACAGCGGATATAAAACAAGTGGTTCAGTCTCAATCTGAGACCTAATCCACTCTACTTGGTGATCACCTACCACCAAGCAGTTTATATAAATAAACTTTGATCCACACCCTAGATCGGGTTAACAACAGTATACAGACTGTCCAGGTCACACAGGGACCTCTTCCACAGTTTTCATGGGTAGAAAAAAAACAATAACCAGGCCACACATGGACCTCTTCCACAATTTTCATGGGTAAACAAAATTATAAAGAGTTTGGTGTAAGGATTTAGAAATCCTTCAGTTTAGCACATGAGTCAGTGTGTGTGTGGAATATACAGAGTACACACACTGCTAGAAAAATAATTAAAAGAATCATTGATAGAGAGTAGATATGAGTTTAGAATTCTCTAGTGATTTGAAGTGTAGCTCTGGACTCCTTTGTTTGAGTAGAAATGCTTCTGAGTCCTTCTCTGATTTTTGTCTTGAAAAACAGAGTGTCGCGATTCAACTTGTGTTCTCCATGAGCTTTGATGATGTAAGTATGTTCTCTGGATTCTATTGTACTTTGTGTGTTCTTCAGCATAGTTAAATTGCATGCATGTGAAAATGATTTCTTTGAAAATCTTATAAAGTGTTCTCTGTGATCGTGCTCACACACACTTTCTTCATTTAGTATCGCCGCCTTTTGTTGTTGGGAACTCTCCAATTTTTATTTTCAAATGCATGGGTTTTGGCCGATAGGTTCCATGTGCTTCGTACCTCGTACCACGTACTATGTCTATAAGGAAACATTAATTATGTCAGTGCATTAAAGGCATCAAATATGACCGTTAAACATTAAATTGAAAGACGACAAAATAGTTTAAGAAATGGTGTCACATTAAGTTGAGAAAAGGGTGTCTCCTTCATGGTGTCTAAGTGTCACGGTCTGAGTGTCACGGTGTCTGATCTTCACGGTGTCTTGCTCACGGTGTCTTGTCTTCATGGCGTCTTGGATTACGGTGTCTTGGTCACAATGTCTTGTCTTCACGGTGTCTTGTCTTCATGGTGTCTTGGTCACAGTGTTTGGCTAACTATGTCTTGCTAACTGTGTATAGATTCACGGTGTCTGGTCTTCATGATGTATTATACTTAGGAAAATAATTGTATTCAGACTTAACAGTAATATGCATGAAATGGATTGAGCTTAACCATTATAAATCATGAAATAACTTGAAACAAAAATACACATGATTGGATATAATTTATAGTATTGAAGTGGGTTGAATGAGATTTGTGGTCATTAATAAGATATGTGATAATTAAAGAGATTTGTGATCATTAAAACATGAGTAATACATGAGGAGTCCAACAATTTCCCCCTTTTTGATGATCACAAATCATATACAGTAAGAGTGTAAATTGGATGAAACTATAGAGAATATAACATAGAATATAACTTCTCCCCCTTTTAGGATTATAAAAAAGTTAAAATAAGAGGGGGTAATCAGTTTACATTCCATTAAAAGTAATCAGAGTGTAGTACAACATAAAGTAGAAATACAAAAATGAATGACATCCCTATAAAAAAGTAGTAAGCACTGGTCTTATTCAAGGATTGGCCTTCTCTTTTCCTTTATCAGTAGCAAAAGAGGAAGCCATAGGTGCAGTGGCTGATGTGGAAGAAGGTAGAGATGTGGTGGAGAGAGAGGGTAAAGGGAGACCTTCGAAGACTGAGGGAGCCAATGTTGGAGCAGTAGAAGATCGAGGCAGTTGCTGGTCAAGGATGACAGGCCTAATCTGACTAAGAGCCTGGCCAACAGACATGGTTGTTGAAGCTCAGGCAGAAGTGAAAGTAGGTAATCCAAGTCTGAGAGGAGCAGCCGCTGGAGAAACAATTGTTGTACTTTTAACACGAAGATACGGTCTCAGAAGTTTGATGAAGTCTGCAATAATCTCTCCTCCATACTGCATGGCCTTTTCAAAATCATCTTTGTTTTCCATGAACTTGTCCAAAAATCTGGTAACACTACTGGAAATCCAGCCTTTCCCAACGGTTCCAAACCGTTGGGAAAGGCTGCAGAACCGTTGGTAAAAACAACAATTATATGGGTATTCCCAACGGTTTTAAACCGTTGGGATAGGCTGTTTTTACCAACGGTTTTCAAACCATTGGCATAGGCTTTGCTATGCAAATTGCACAACAGCCTGCAATTTGCACAACAGGTCTCGTTTTTGGGCATTCACCCTCGGTTTCAATTCAATTTTCAATCCAATTATGCCATCGTTTTCAATTCATTTTTCAATCCAATTATTGTACCTGTAACACATATAATGCATACATATAGGGAACAAACCAACACATACAAATAATGAAAACCAACCAACCAACACATATAATGCATCCTGAAAATATACTCATCCATAATTAAATTAGAATTCATAACATAATTATAAACATACATAATTCATTTAGAATTCATTTTAAAATTTAGATGACAATCATATGTGGAATCCGGAATTCAATTCATAATTTGATTGGTTTTTCATATACCATATATTTTTAATAGAAATGATATCCATTTTAAACAAAATACATACATCTGGAATGATACCGGTCACACCGTGCCTCGGATTGAGGCGAGGTTAACTCGTACATGTCACAAATGAATCATTGATCGTTGTCCTAAAGTATCAACATATTCCGAAATCGTTTGGTCAGTTTTGCATATGTCAGTTGTTGTTTTCACTTAAAATGAAGTGTTTTTTAAATAAAAGAGAGACACTTTGAATGGTGTCGGCCACACCGAGTCTTGTATTGAGGCGGGGTTAACTTGTACACATCACAAATGACCCATGGATTGTTGTTCTAAAATATAAACACAATCAGAATGCGTTTGATTGGTTTTCCGTATGAATTTAAAATGTAGTCCATTTTAAAGAAAAGAGATACACTTAGAGTGGTCTCGGCCAAACCGCGACTCAGATTGAGGTGTGGTTGACTCGTACACGTAACATATGACCCATGAATCGTTGTCCTAAATTTTCAACAGATTCCGAATGCGTTTGGTCAGTTTTTCATATGTCAGTTGTTTATTTCACTTATAATCTTGTCCATTTTAAACAAAAGAGACACAGTCAGAGTGGTACCGGCCACACCACGTCTCGGATTTAGACGGGGTTGAATCTTACACGTCTCAAATGACCCATGGATCATTTTCCTAACGTATCGACACAATCCGAATACGTTTGGTCGGTTTTCCGTATGCCAGTTGATGTTTTTCACTTAAAATGACGTCCTTTTGAAACAAAAGACGTACACTATGAGTGGTGCCGACCACACCGCGTCCCCAATTGAGGCGGGGTTGATTCGTACACGTCACATATGACCCATGGATCGTTCTCCTAAAGTTTAAATGGAAACCGAATGCGTTTGGTCGGTTTTCCGTATGTACTTAAAATGTTGTCCATTTTAAACAAAAGAGTGACACTTAGACTAATCTTGACCACACCGCGACTCAGATTCATCCCGGGTTGGCTCGTACATGTCACATATGACCCATGGATCATTGTGATAAATTATCAAAAGATTACGAATGCATTTGGTCGGTTTTGCGTATGTCAGTTGTTCTTTTCATTTATAATCATGTCCATTTTAAACAAAAGAGACAGAGTTAGAGCGGTGTCGGCCACACCGCGTCTCGTATTAAGACGAGGTTGACTTTTACACGTCACATATGACTCATGGATCGTTGTGCTAAAGTATCGATAGAATCCGAATGTGTTTGGTTGTTCTTTCGTATGTCAGTTGATGCCTTTCACTTAAAATGACGTCCTTTTGAAACAAAAGACGGACACTTTGAGTGGTGTCATCTGCACCGCATGTCGGATTGAAGCGAGGATGATTCATACACGTCAAATATGACCCATGGATCGTTCTCCTAAAGTTTCAACGGAAACCGAATCCGTTTGGTCGTTTTTCCGTATGTACTTAAAATGGTGTCCATTTTAAACAAAAGAGAGTCACTTAGACTTATCCTGGCCACACCACGACTCAGATTCATCCCGGGTTGGCTCCTACACATCACATATGACCCATGGATTATTGGGATAAATTATCAATAGATTCGTAATGCGTTTGGTCGGTTTTCCGTATGTCAGTTGATGCTTTTCACCTAAAATGACGTCCTTTTGAAACAAAAGACGGACACTTTGAGTGGTGTTGGCCACACCATGTCTCCAGATTAATCTGAAACCACCGTGCAACATTCTAATTATTATTCGTGACGTGTACGCGCAGACGGCACGTCAATCGGACGTGCGGTTTGCGCGGTACGACTCAATATTCGTGTTTTAAGTGATGCGCGCGCTTCGTAAACGCGCGTGAGGGGGGTCCAAACGGGGCGAACGAAGTCTGAATGGCCTGAAATCAGACGACAAATACGGGAGAGTGATTTATGAAGTGTTCGAGCAGACGGCACATCAATCGGACGTGCCGTGTTCCCGCGGTGACCGACAACGGAGTTCTGGTGTCAGAAACGGCCAAAACGGGCGTCCAACGGTCAAATTCATAGCGGACGACCTCAGATTGAGCTGAAACCACCGTGAAACATTCTAATTATTATTCGTGACGTGTACGCGCAGACAGCACGTCAATCGGACGTGCGGTTTGCGCGGTACGACTCAATATTCGTATTTTAAGTGATGCACGCGCTTCGTAAACGCGCGTGAGGGGGGTCCAAACGGGCCGAACGAAGTCGGAATGGCCTGAAATCAGACGAAAAATACGGGTGAGTGATTTCTGAAGTGGTCGAGCAGACGGCACGTCAATCGGACGTGCCGTGTGCCCGCGGTGACCGACAACGCAGTCCTGGTGTCATAAACGGCCAAAACGGGCGTCCAACTGTCAAATTCATAGCAGACGACCTCAGATTGAGCTGAAACCACCGTGAAACATTATAATTATTATTCTTGACGTGTACGCGTAGATGGCACGTCAATCGGACGTGAGTTTTGCGCGGTACGGCTCAATATTCGTATTTTAAGTGATGCACGCGCTTCGTAAACGCGCGTGAGGGGGGTCCAAGGGGGAGGGGGGGTTGTCCAGGGTCCAAGAATGAGGGGGGTTGTCCAGGGAGTTCACAAACACACAACCACTAAAAGACAACAACATCCATAAAAACAGACAATATATAAAAATAACTCAACTCCAATACTATACTACGAGTCTAGATAAAACCAACAACTAGAATAGATTAAACATCAAATCTCAAGTCAAAAATGTAACGGATCAATATGTCCCACATCAGCATCACCATCACCATCATCATCATCATCATCGCCCTCTTCATCGTCCTCCTCATCGTCCTCACCCTTCACAGCGCCTTCCTCCTCGCCTTCGCCCTCCTCCTCGCCCTCCTCATCTCCCTCCTCTTCCGCATCAGACTGCTCGCCATCATCATCTTCAAGCTGGACATCGTCCTGACCACCACTGGAACTGCCACCTAGTGCACCATATATAGAATGTATCGACGACATGTATTCATCAATCACTGGGCTGGCCTCTGCTGGAAGTGTTGGACGTAGAACTTCAATAAATTTCATAAATGCACTGTTTGCCCTAGCAGACTGTTCTGTCGTCTCTGTGGCCCTTTTCTCAGCATGTTCTGCCTGTGCCCTAACTTGCTGCAGCTCGGTGGCACTACAACTCGTACCTGAGGCAGGCCAATACCTCGTCGGGGCTATCCTAGGTCGGCAGCATACTCTGCCAGAATGATCCTCTCCCAACACCTGATGTAAGTGATCAGATGGCCCAAAATTGTCTGCTTCTTGGGCATCGAGGGCCTCTAAAGCATCCTGTTACAAATATAAATATATTATTAAGTTACGAAATAGATATTAAAATATAAAATCAACAGATTAAAACTTATAATCTGCTGTTGAGTCGCTTCGTTGACAGCACTTCCATCCTTTTTTCGTCTACTCGAGCAAAACCGTTTTGCTCGAGGCACACGTCCTTCAATATTTTGTACTTGCCTCTACAATGAAATTGAAAACAAAAGTTATATAAAGACTTCAGCAAATAATTAAATAATTGAGGAAACAAAAGAAAATGTAAGTCGTAAAGAAAACTTATAAACAATTGTCATACCTGCTGCCTCTCATGATCCAGCATCGTCGTGCGTCCTAGTGTATGGAGGTATTTTTTTGCATCAATGTTTTTTTTATTTTTTCCAGATGATTCCTAAATAAAATTCGATAATGCAAAGGATAATATTAATGCAAAACTTTAAAGTTATTATTTAATTACCTCAAATGTAATTCATACCTTAAACTGGGTACTCGTCCAATGAGTAATCATCTGACGATACTGCTCTATAGGACAATCATCCACGACTGGTACCGCCTCTAACTCAGTGCCAACTCTAGCACGCCAGCCAATATACATCTCATGCTTGTAGGCTCTCCAAAGCTCGCCTAAATCCTTTAGACGTTCCAGTCGTGCGCCCTCACCATCAGGAAAATTAAATCAAAGCTGAAATGAAAATATTAATTTATATAAATACAAAAAAAAATTCATTGCATTAAATACAACAGATTTTTTTACCCATATCTCTGCCCAAGCTCTATCTTTGACCTCATGTGGAAAATGTCTCCACGACAGCGGGCTGACGGGAATGATGTCGGAGTATTTGGCAAGCGTCGTCATAAAACTCCGACATTGCTGCCCTGTTTTCTCAACCATCTGATTGTCTTCATTATATTCCACCATAACCTGTGTGCGACGGTTCCACACCGAACGCATGCGTGTATGGCCCCGCCCTCGCCTCCTGTCAGTAGATGTATCTGTCATGAAAGAAAAACAAATATTTTATCAAAACATGTTATAATGAAAATAAATATTGCTATAAAAATTTGTTAGGGTTTTATAAATATACCTGCGCTAGTCTGATCAATGAGTGGCGTCGGATCCACAGAACCTGATGGAACACCCTCTGGTGGAACAGGAGTCGAAGACGATGGAATATAAAATCTCGGAGAGACAGAAGTAGAAGGAAAAGAAGATGGAACAGCTGTATGACCTGATGCTGACTGTGGAGTGGGAATCATCATGGGATGTGAAAATGATGGGGCAGAAGATGCAGAAGGTAGCGAAAACATGGGAGGTCTAAATATCCCGTGTGTCCCTAACGACACACTGGGATCAGAATGTGGGAAGGCTGAAATGTCAGTGGGAGGGGCAGGGTCTAGTCGGGCACGCGCAGCTCTACGTCCACCTCTGGTACGAACCCTCCTCGTACCACCGGCCTGAGTACTAGGACCAGTACTAGGCTCCTCGTCGAATAACGGTCGACGTAATGGTGGATCCTACAAAAAAGTTTACAAAAAAAATTAATCACATGACATTATATATTCTGTAAATATATATATATATATATTTGAAATAAAGTACTCACTGTAGGCACTAATGGTGGAATGCCCATCTCCTCCATCCGACGATTGTTCTCCGCCATTTTTTTTCTTCGTCTCTCTTCAATTGGCTTCATTTCCTGCATTGGAAAACAAATATGTAATTAATTAGAAAAAGAAAATTAATGTGTAAACCAAAAAACTAAATATATGAGGGAATGAGGGGATTCATTGGTAATTTAGCTATCAATTGTTTTAGAAGAGCTTGAATGAATTTAATAAAACATACAAGTTGTAATGTTCACCAAGTTAGAAATATTGTTTGATTTGGTTTGAATACAGTTCAATTCCAAATTAGAAAATGCAATTCAAATAAAACAGCAACCAATAAACATTGAAAATTCACATAACGGTCAAGTTAGCTAAAACATATTTGTGATCAATACTAAATAAATATGAATATTACCAACCTTAACAACCCAACTCGAGGTAAACCAAAAGAATTGAGAACATGGATGAATGATTCTATATATTTCCAACCACAAATTCAGGTTCACAATCAACTCTGAAAATTGAGCTATTGGAGTCATCAAAAGAAATAAATGGATTGGTTCCAATGGCAATAGGGACAGTGTCAATTCCATCATCAGCATCATCAAAAATATGTCTTGGAATTACTTCAACTATGACACCAAATTCAGGTTGAAGTTGATCTTTGACATAAAAAACTTGTTTAGCCATTGATGCCAACACATATGGTTCTTCGGTTGCAAGAGTGCGGGTCATATTAATTACTCGAAATCCACAATCATCAATAAATGTGCCATGTCTCGTCATCGAATCAAACCAATGGCATTTCATCATTGTGACTCGTCCATGAGAGTAATAATCCAATATTATTTTTTTCTCAACGACTCCATAATAACCCACATTTTCAAGTCGCGGTCTACTATCTGATGCACTGGAATAACAATCTGTTGTGGCAGTAACCATAATACCATCATGTTGTGTTCTCATGTTTTTGGCTCGTTCAGTGACAATAAATCTGTACCCATTGATAACAATTGATTTACAGTCACGAACCACGGTATTAGGACCAAAAGCCAAAGCTCTTATTTCCTCAGAGACAGAGTCAGTAGACAAACTCAATACCTGCAATATAAATGACAGTTAAACTTAAGTAAATATTGAAATAATTAATTTAAACATTAATATTTTTACTTTCAATTTTAACCAAGCAGAAAACTCTTTGCTATGCAAAGTCTCTCTCCTTCTCAAAGATAAAGAACGATGCTTCCTATTTATCATTGTTTTATGTTCCCTGTAGATAAAAAAATATGAATAGTTTAACAGATATATATGTAAGATATACATATTCAATTTTGTTACCTGATATAGTCATCGAACAAATCACAGTTGAACAAAACTGTGCAATGTGCCATCTCCCACTCTTCATGGCTTAATGTATTCAATGTATATGATCCCGGAATTCCTCCTGTTTGAGGAAGTGATGGAAAACTGGGTTCAATTTGCTCATATTGTTCTTCTTCATTTCTCATTGGTATGTTCATTCTTGTAGTAAGATCAGACAAATACATTGAACATAAATCCATACATTCTTGAGCTAAGTAACCGTTCACGATAGAACCTTCGGGATGATTCTTGTTTCGAACATAAGACTTTAATGTGAACATATTTCTTTCAGTTGGATACATCCAACGAAAAGAAACATGTCCTCCGAGAAGTATTTCAGTTGGAATATGGACAGTCAGATGCAGCATGCATGTGAAAAATGATGGGGGAAATATTTTCTCCAACTCACACAAAATTAATGGGGCATCTGTCAACATTTTTTGCAAGAAATACTTGGACAACTTCTTAGCACAAAGATCTCTAAACAAATGGCACAACCGAATAACACCCACCCTTACATTATTGGACAAAAGATGACGGATTGCTATTGGAAGCAACTCATGCAGTAGAACGTGATAATCATGAGTCTTCAAAGATTTTAGCTTCAACTCTCTTCTGTTGACCCGTTTAGATATGTTGCTTGAATAGCCATCAGGAACTCTAATAGTCTCTAATACTTCCAAAAATTGTTTTTTTTCAGTAGGTGTCATCACATAAGAAGCACATGGAAGTTGCCATTTATTTTCACTGATACGCATAGGATGCAATTCTGGTCTGATGCCCCAATCCACCAAGTCACGTCGAGATCGTAAATCATCTTTTGTCTTCCCCTTGACATTTAGAAGAACTGAAAGCAACATTTCACATATATTCTTTTCAATATGCATTACGTCTAAGCAATGACGTAGCAAATTGGTTGACCAATAAGGCAAATCAAAAAAGATACTCCTCTTCCTCCAATTGCAACAGGTTTCTGTGGAAACATTCTTTCTCTTTCCAAATTTCATTTGACCCTTCCCGAACGAAAAACTGAAATCTTTCAATTCATTAAGCACATCAGTTCCAGACATACGCTGAGGTGGATCATCGGTCTCTATAGTATTATCAAATCTTCGACGATTCATTCTATATGGATGATCCTTTGGCAAAAATCGTCGATGTCCCATAAAACTGAAACTACAACGATGTTTCAGTCTTCTAGATCGTGTATTCTTCATACAAACTGGACATGACAGTTTTCCCTTCGTGCTCCATCCAGACATCATTGCATAAGCCGGAAAATCATTGATCGTCCACATAAGCGCAGCACGCATCTGAAATATGTCTTTTGAACATGCATCGTATGTGCGCACACCCACATCCCAAATAAGTTTCAACTCTTTTATTAAAGGTTGCATGTATACATCAATATCAATGTCGGGATCAGAAGGACCAGATATGAGTATACTCATGAAAGTGAAAGATTTTTTCATACACAACCATGGGGGAAGATTATAAATGTGTATAAAAACTGGCCATGTGTTGTGCGAAGTAAGCATCTGCCCAAACGGATTAAAACCGTCGCATGAAAGACCCAGCCTCACATTACGCACGTCAGCTGCAAAATCAGGATGTCGAGCATCAAATCTCTGCCATGAAAATCCATCTGCAGGATGAACCAACTCATCATTAGTCTTCTTTCTCTCGGTATCATGCCATCTCATTTTTATTGATATGTCATCAGACATAAAAAGATTCTGGAGTCTGGGGATCAATGGAAAGTGCCACATTACTTTATGTGGAATGCAGGATGGTGTTCCATCAGATTTTGACTTCCAGCGGGATGTGCCACATTTTATACATTCATTTCGTTCAGCGGTTTCTTCCCAGAATAAACTGCAATCTTTCGGGCAAGCATGAATTTTGTTTCTGGAAAATCCAAGTTCTTCAACTAACTTCCATGCCATATAGTGGTTTGAGGGAATATCTGCATCATCTGGAAGTAAATCCTTCAAGAGGGTAAGAATGTAATCGATTGCTGTATTAGAAATCCCATACATAGTTTTTCCATGAAACAATCGGATTAAAAATTCCATCTTTTTCATTTTATCGCATTGTCGATATACTGGAGTCGTGGCAGCATCATTCAATTTTTTCACCCTATCAATATCATCATTTTCACTAGATGCATCAGTTGTCCTCATATCGACGTCTTCTTGAGTCGAAATCCTTTCTTTTTTCATGATGACGAATAAACGGAAACCGATCATCTAACAAATTCTCCATTCCAGTCCTTTAATTTCGATCATCGCCAATTTGAGATTTCATTTTCTCCCCATTGTGATACCACACAAAGTAGTTTTCTTGAAAACCATTTTTGGTTATGTGGTAGCTGACTTCTTCACGACTCAACCAAGGTCTACCAACACAATTGGAACATGGGCAGTGTATGCGACCACTATCTGAAGCATTGTGAAATGCAAAATCTATAAAGCTCTCCAAATTGTTTTGAAAATTGCTTGAGATATGATCGGTTTCATACATCCAACTTCTGTCCATTCTGTAAAAAAATTCATATAAGTCATTTTGTCATAAACAATTCAATAGGATTGAACTTTAATAGAAAATACATTTAAGTAAACGATAAAGGAAGAAAATAATCATGGTATCAACTAGACATGTGAAAAAAACATACTAATGTGTTATTGAAAAAATGTAAAACCAACAAGAACTTAATGTGTTATCACATCAGAGCATGCCTCATCCCATAACCATATTAGTAGGGTACCCTCGTGGACAGCCCCGCCCACCCCCGTGGACAACCCACCCACCCCCGTGGACACCCCCTACCCCCTAGACAGCCCAACCACCCCCGTTGACAGCCCACCCACCCCCCTCGACACCCCTTCTCTCTATGGATAGCCCCCCACCCCCTTGGATAGCACGCCCACAACCCTGGACACCCCTACCCCCTGTGGTCAGTGTTGTACCCCTCTCTCTTGGATTTTAATGATCAAAATCACTCTCATCGTGTTCTAACTTGTTTTCAAGTTTTTTTTATGATAGGAAAAAGGTTGCCAAAGAGTTGGCCCAAGAAGACTGGAAAAGGACTCTCTGAGTCCACCGGCCAACCGGTGGATTTCCACCGGCCAGCCGGTGGTCTCTGACAGAAGCAATGCTCTCTGCCAGGTTCCACCGGTCATCCGGTACCTGACCACCGGCCAGCCGGTGGAACCAGACAGTAGGCCTTGCCCACTGCCAGGTGCCACCGGCCCACCGGTGTCTGAATCACCGGCCAGCCGGTGGAACCCAGACAGAAAGATCTGCCTTCTGTCTGGAGCACCGGTCAGCCGGTGGAACCCAAAAAGAAAACTCTGCCTTCTGTCTGGAGCACTGGTCAGCCGGTAAGCTCAGTCAAACTAGCCCTTGGGCTTTGACCAGACTTGCCCACTTGACCCCCAACGGCTCCGAAAGCCCTCCAACGGCCATATTGAAGTATTTGGGGATATTTCTCCTATAAATAGACGAGGATGGATGCCGGGAACAAACCCCCGATACATTGGAATGATATTTTGATCCCTTGAAGCTCTAACGACAAATCTCTAAGGCTACTTGTGATCCATTTCCATCCTTGAAGTTTGGGATGCCTCTACATCAACTACTCTCACACTCTTGGCGCTCAAGGCTTCCTCTAGTTTGTTATAATTTATTTATTTCAATTGTTTAGTTCTTCATTGGGTTTTTATTAAAACAAACCATCCTTTTCTTCCTCACTTTCATTTTGGGTTTCTTGCTACAACCTATGGACAGCCCCCCACCCCCTTGGATAGCCCGCCCACACCCCTAGACACCCCTACCCCCCGTGGCCAGCCCACCCACCCCCCCTGGACAGCCCGCCCACCCCTCCTTGACAGCCCGACCACCCCCGTGGACAGCCCGTCCACCCTTGTGGACAACCCGCCCACCCCCGTACCCCCCTGGACACCCCGTACCCCCCTGGATAGCCCCACCCACCCTCCCAAACAGCCCACACCCCCCTCCCCTGCAACCCCACCACCACCACCTAGACATACCACCCCCCCTGGACACCCCACACACCCCTCCCCCACAAGGACACCCCACCCAGACCCCCAGGACAGCCCACACCCCCTAGACAGCACCGCCCACCCCGTGGACAGCCTTTCCCACCCCCGTGGACACCCCCGACCACCCCCGTGGACAACCCACCCACCCCCGTGGACACCCCCTACCCCCACAATCCATTATCCAAAACATATCAAATTGGTTTGAACACAATGCATAATTCCCACAATCCATTATCCAAAACATGTAAACGTCCCAACTCTGATTTACATGTTTTAATCACTCTCCTTCAAAACATAGAATACAAAAACATTAAATAAGTCTTCACAAACACAAACAATATCCTATTTAGATATTAATTTCAATAATCAATTAAACCACCAACACCTGGAAAAAATCTATTCATTAAAACAACTACAACAATATGGTTGAGATCAAATTTTACCTATTCGTATGGGGTGTACCTCTTGGGATGGGGGGTGCTGGTGTTCGGATTCACGAGAGCAGTGGAGTCGGATGGGGTTCGCGAGAGCACCTGAGCGAATAGATTAGGGCTCTGTCCGAATGGGGAGAGGAGCAATTTGGGGGAAACCTTTGCCAACGGTTTATAAAAACCGTTGGCAAAGGCACACATTTCCCAACGGTTCACTGGAACCATTGGGAAATGGTTGGGTTCACTGAGTTTTCCCAACGGTTCCACTGAACTGTTGGGAAATGTGTGATTTTAGCACCCTTTCCCAACGGTTCCAGTGAACCGTTGGGAAAGGGTCCACCGAAATTCTCTTTGCCAATGGTTTTCTTAAACCGTTGGCAAAGGCTCACTATACCAATGGTTTAAGCAAACCGTTGGTATACTGCCGTTGGGAAAAGACTAAATTCCAGTAGTGTAAACTCGGTTAGCTTCTGGACTTGGTTTTTGAAGGCTTGGGTTACAGGAGGAATTATCAGATTCTCTACAAGGTATTTGAAGTGGTTGGTCATATCAGTCTTGGAGAAAATCCGGTTGAAATAGAATTCCACTTTCTTATAGATCTCCTATTGGGCATCATTGGAAATCTTAGAATGAATTTGCACAAGATCAAGAACTCTATCACTGTTCTTGATAACTTCAGATAAAGAAGTCACATTGAATCCACTTAAAGCATTATGAAGCTCTTCTTGGACTATAGATCCGAGCAAATAACTATCCAAGGAAGGTGTAGAGGATTCACCAGAGGGATGAGAAGCTTTGACAGCTGTGGTTGGAGACTTAAACTGATTTAGTACCTTTTGAAGACAGCCAGTGTATTCATCAGTGAGTTTATTTAAGTTCACCACAAGCCCTCTCATTTCTTTCAACAACTATTTGTGCCTTTCTGAAATATTTTCATCAAAGGATAATAGGTAAGGGTGAATCTGAGACACAACATCTCGACAAATTTGAGACACAGAAGGTTCTAGAGAGGCAACAACAGGTTCTGATCTGGAATGTAGTTGTTTCTTCATATCTTCTACCATGCTTCTCAGGGTTGAGACTTCGCCACTAAGAAACCTATTTTCAACTCGAACTTCTTGAATTTCATAGAGCATTTTGGGTTGGATCTGCCAGATAATTTTCTCCAAAAGTAGTGAGGCATCTCTATCACTCAGATTTGTCACAGCACGAGGTTGGGATTTCAATAACTTCTCAACTCTAGACAAGATAGTGTCTCCAAAATCCTTCAAATTATCCTTGTTGACAAAGGAAATCTATTCAGGTAGAGGTTTAGGTGCAGGAGTTGGTACATGGGCAGGTTCTGGTTCTGGTTCTTTCTCAGATGCAAAGTTAGAAACTGACTTCAACTGAAACAGTGAGAAAAGATCAAGCCCAGTGGCAGTAACTTGTTGGGACTCACTCACATCATAAAAGCTATGGAATTTTTACTGAGTGTCCATGGGACTAGACTCATCCAGATGTGATGCTTCATCAGTCTCAAGATTTTGGGTTTCCTCCCCCTCAATAGATGCTTCCTTTTCAGGATCTAGTGGCTCAGGAACTAGTTCTAAATTCACAAGCTCATCTCTTAATTCCTCAATCATCTCCTGTCTAGCCAACTGAAAGGCTATCTCCATACTCTATTCAGTAGAGGGTATTATCTCAGGAACAGGTTGTTCCTCTGGGAGTTCTTCCAGATTTTCTTCTTCCATAACAGGGAGTTCTTCTAGATTTGTTTCTTGCATAATAGGGAGTTCTTCCAGAACAGGTTCTTCCATGACTTGCTGCTCAGATTCTATCACACCTGATTCTTTTTCAGCCTCGGGTTGGATTTCTAGATTGATATCAACTCTAGGGATATGAGGTTCTTCTTCAAGAACAACAAGAGGAATAATAGGCCTTTCTTCCTCAACAACAACTTCTTCCCTTTGAGGTACTTCAACTTCTTCTTCCTCTTCTTCTGAATACTCAGCAACTTCATCTGGTTCCAAACCAGGATCAGAAATGTCCTTCGGCCTTGAAGGATAATCCACAGGATTAAACTTCTCATAAATCTTATCGTTATCTTCCACCCACTCCCTTTTCCAAGGGTTCCATTTAATATTCATTCTCCTGATGATGGGTTTAGAGAGACAATACTCGCAATCCACAAGCACTTCTTCATTGGGTCCAACTACTCCTTTGGCAACAAGCATGGTTGAAATCAGCCAAGAGTAGAATAGAGAGGTGGATTTGGATGTGACATTAATCATCTCACACATATGGTGAATGATGTACTTCCACAGGTTGATTTTGTATACCTTATTCATAATATGAATCAGAAACACATCTTGATACTTTAATACAGCAAAGTCACCTTTCCTCGGGCTAACCATATTTTGAACAAATTTAAACAGCATCCATGTTTCTCCATCAACTTCAGCAGCTATGGCCCTTCTCTTGGTTCCATTCCCGGTTAGGGTTTTCAAAGCATCTTTAAGGTCAAAGAAATAAGTTGTAGGTGGGGGTTCTCTTTGATAATCATCACAAATTCCTTCGTGAGGTATCCTAAGGCATGCCTCCCATAACCTCAATGAGAAGGAGCATCTTTGGCCATTAATCCAGCTCCTCACAACAAAGCTTTCACCAGAGTCAAAAGAAAACTATGCGTACTAGTAGAACTGAGAAAATAACCTCAGATAAATGGGTCTATTCTCCCTTGAGAACCATTCTAACCAGCCTTGTTCTCTTAACACTTTCAGGACTAGAGATTTTCTAGATAAAATACATTCAGGGCAAATTTCTTTTTCAGGTACGACACTGCGATTTACCAGGTTCGGATTCAGAGGCCCTTCGGGTGTCAGCTTGGGTGTTATCTTCTTCTTCTTTGGGCGGTGATTCTCAGGTGTGGATAACGATGGTCGCTTCATTCTTATCATCCACTGAAGGTCGCGAGAGAGAAAGAGGGTTGCAAGGTTGAAAGGGTTCGAATCGAGTGAGTAGGGGAAAGTCCGGGTGAAGAACCGAGTGAAAACTCTATGTTTTATCATTTGGGAATCTCAAACGTCACAAAAAAAATGTGGTAAAGTAAAAGAGGTGAAATAAAAATTACTTTGATACGGGTTTAAAGAAAATCATAAATAATTTTCACGGTGAGACAGTGAAGGGTTGTTACGGTGAGACAGTGATCAATCGCCACGATGAGACAGTAAATGGTCATTACGGTGAGACAACAAGTGGTCGTCACGGCGAGACAGTGAGTGAACATCACGGTGACACAGTGAGTGAAATTCTCAGTGTGTGTCACGGTGAGGCAGTAAATGTCAGACCATGAGTACAAAGTGCTAATGGTGAGACTGTAAACATGAGAGACAATAACTTAGAAACTGTAATCATGAAACAGTAAAGTAAAACATAGTAAAATATTGAATAGTAAGACAAGTAAGATATCTATTTGAGATTTATCATGCCAAGGTCATGTATGATGTAGTCTATTATCTCAGAATTTAATGGTTTAATGAATATATCAGTAAGTTGATATTCAGTACCAATGAATTCCAAGGTAATATCACATTTTTGATAATGATCTCTCAAAAAGTGATGTCTTACATCAATATGTTTTTTCCTAGAATGTGAAATGGGATTTTTTGAGATGGTAATAGCACTTGTGTTGTCACAATTTATTGGTACATGTTTGAATTGATATCCATAGTCTAGTAATGTTTGTTTCATCTACAAAATTTGTGCACAACAACTGCCAGAAGCTATGTATTCAGCTTCTGCAGTAGATAATTCAACAAAATTTTATTTCTTACTACACCATGATACTGGTGACTTGCCTAAAAGGTGACATGTTCTAGAGGTGTTCTTTCTATCTAACTTACAGCCACCAAAGTCAGAATAACTAACTAGTTCAAATGATTGTCCTTTAGGATAGAACAATCCTAGATTGGGTGTATGCTTGAGGTATTTAAAAATTCTCTTTACAACATTTAAATGAGATTCTTTAGGATTTTCTTGAAAACGAGCACACATACACACACTAAACATAATGTCAGGATGACTAGCAGTTAAGTAGAGTAAATTTCCAATCATTCCTCTATAAGTGGTTTGATCAACAGATTTTCTATCTTCATCAAGATCTAACTTACAGGTGGTACTCATGGGAGTGTCACTACTTCTAGTGTTATCCCATCCAAAACGTTTTAGAAGATCTCTAGTGTATTTACTTTGATTTAAAAAAATTCCATCATTATTTTAAAAGATTTGAAATCCAAGAAAGAATTTTAGTTCACCCATTAAACTCATTTCAAATTCATTTTTCATTATTTTAGAAAAATCAATACATAATGAATTTTTTGAAGATCCAAAAATAATATCATCTACATAGATTTGAACAACTAAAACATCATTATAAATTTGTTTTATAAAGAGAGTAGGATCAACTATTCCTTTTGTAAAACCTTTGGATATAAGAAAAGTACTTAATCTGTCATACCAAGCTCTTGGAGATTGTTTTAAACAATATAAAGCTTTTGATAGTTTGAAAATATGATTGGGAAAATGAGGATTTTTAAATCCAGGGGGTTGTTTAACAAAGAAATCCTCAGCTATATACCCATTTAAGAATTCACTCTTAACATCCATTTGATATAGTTTGAAATCCAGATGTGCAGTATAAGCAAGTAGGATTCTGATGGCTTTAAGTCTGGCTACTAGAGAAAAGGTCTCCTCATAGTCAATTCCTTCTTCTTGACTATATCCTTGTGCAACTAATCTAGCCTTGTTCCTAACTATGTTTCCAGCTTCTCCTACCTTATTTCTAAACACCCATTTAATGCCTATGATGAAAGTTTCCTTGGGTATTTCAACAAGTTTCAAAACTTTATTTCTTTCAAACTGATTAAGTTCTTCTTGCATATCCATTACCCAAAATTCATCGTTGATGGAATCATCAATGTTTTTAGGTTCAAGTTGTGACAAGAAGGCTTGGTGTTCAACCTGATTTCTAAGAGAAGCTCTAGTTTGTGTTCCTTTCTCTAAGTCTCCTACAACAACATCTAAGGGATGGTTTCTAAGGGTTCTAACCTTTCTAGAAAAAGAGGGACTAGTGATTTCAGGTTCATCAACAGATTCTGGTTCATTATGACTCAATTGAGGTGAATTTCCAGAATTGGAAGTTTTCACAGATTCTTTCACAGAGGAATTTGAGGATTTTGAGTTGATGTTCAGATTTGATACATCATCCTCCAGATTTTCTAGGATGGTTCTAGGCTCATGTGGATCTATTTCATCAAACTTGATATGAACAGATTCTTCCACACATTTAGTTCTTTTATTGAATACTCTATAAGCTTTACTTAATATTGAGTAACCTAGGAAAATTCCTTCATCACTTTTGGATGCAAATTTGTCAAGATTATCCTTAGTGTTGAGAATAAAGACTTTTCAACCAAAAACTATAAAGTAATTAACCTTAGGCTTCCTATTGTTCCATATTTCATATGGGGTCTTTTTTAGAATTGGTCTAATCAAGACTCGATTGATTATGTAGCATGTTGTATTAACATCTTCAGCCCAAAAGTAAATAGGTGAGTCATATTCACTAAGCATTGTTCTAGAAATTTCTTGCAAGGTTCTATTTCTTCTTTCTACAACACCATTTTTTCTGAGGTGTTCTAGGGACAGAGAAATTGTGACTATAACCATTTTGTGAGCAAAAGGATTCAAACTCTTGATTTTCAAACTCACGACCATGATCACTGATAAAACACTATTTTATTGAATATTTTATTGATAATAAATGAAATAATTTCCTCACATTGTGTTAAATATGTTTATTTATAAAATATTTGGGATTTGATCATTCATTTGAAAATTTGGTGAAAATTCCAGTTTTACCCTTAATAGTGCATTGTAGTATTTCGAAGATAAATATTTTTATATTTATTATTTGAATTTGAAATTCTGTAACAGTGTTCCTAACTTCATTTTATACAACTTTCATTTAGGACACTAGAGCTAAAGAGTGCATTTGGATGGAGTAAATGATCAATTAATCCAATGGTGGGCTGGACTCGGCAGAATAGACATGGGTTCCGTATTTGGGCCATATCGTCTACATACGGGCTTGGATTGAGCCCAAATTTTGAGGAAAGATTGGGGACATGATTTTGCACAAATCATCCTTCTGGAAGGCCGGTCAATTCACGCGTTTTAGAGGTCAAATTGGCGGTGCAACTTGGAATAAAATATTTGGACGAGATTTTCATTTCACACTTAAAAAGTTATGTATCCCTAGCCCTCACAAACTCTATTTAAAGGGGGTTTTAACTCTTTGAGAGGGTTGGTCGAGGCTTTGGGAAGGTGTGGCCGAAAGGGTGTCTCTTGGGAGCCCCTCACAACTCTTGGAAGAAGTAAGCCTTTGTGCAAACCTCTCTTCCAAAAAGGCTCTCCTCTCTCACCTCTTCTTTGTATTTCTTTTCTTTCATGTTTGTTTCTTGAATTTTTCTTCAAATAATATTCTGTGTTCATCCCTCTTCTTATTATATTAATCTTATTAATTGGGTTGGAATCAAGAGTGGAGAAAAGATTGGGTTCTACCCTTTCAATCCGTTTCTTATGCAAAACGTCTCCACGATGACTACACCACCCATGGAAGAGTAGTTCTTTTTAGTAATCGATCGACCTCTATCATTCTTCATTCATTTATTTTGAATCAATGAGATACTGTAATTCATATATTATGATCTATTAATTGAGTTTTTAATTTAAATGAAACTAAGCAAGCAATTGAATAGTTAACACAAAACACGCGATGTCGGGAATTGTGTGAACTGTGAGAGCGCAACCTTAACCGGTAATTCAAAACCACATGGGATTAATTTGTAGAGTTCAAATATAATCCCTAAAATCAATTAATCCTCATTTACAGAGTGGTTATGTGCCTTAATTTACCACTGACCATAAGCTAATTTTAGAACATCAATCAAAGCAGGGTGTTGCGATTGCATGTTCCGAAGTTAGCCTAAGGTTAAAATTCACTTCAATCTTCGTGGTAAAGTTAATTCTCGTAGGGTTCGGGATTTAACAAATTAAGGGATCATAATTAAGTGAATATTAATTTAAATTATAATGATTAATAAATGATTGAAGAGGTAGAGTTAGATCGATTACGTCTTTTAAATATTGTCTAAACAAACATCTTTTTGTTGTGTCATTTAAATCAAACTTCATTTCAAAACTAAAAACAAAAAAAAATGCAATCTTCTTCCAACAAACTTCTTCTAGGTTCATAAACTATAAAAAAACCACCCCCATCCTTTCAAGTAGTTATTTTATTCTCTTTTATTTTATTTTTAGAATACCTCTAATAAGTAGTTAAATTCACTTCCTCCTTTGAGAGACGACCTTGGTCAGCCACTCTGCTGCACCTAAGTACCCCAAAATCATACTAATCATTTGAGGGCACCCACGACAGCGCTCTTTCAAATTGGCGTCATTGCCGGGGAGTCAAGTAATTATTTCAACCAATTAGAGGTATTTATTTTATTTTACATTTTATTCTCTTCCTCTCTTCTTTCTTCCGTCTTTACCCAATCTGATTTTTCTTCTTCTTCTTTTATTTTCTTCTACTTCTTTTTGGACCATCAACTCAAACTTCTCATTTTTATTTTACTATGGTCCACTTTCTTTCTTTTCATTTTTATTTGATCTATGACACGAACTAATCCTGAAGATCTCTTAGATCTTGACCCTGAGATTGAACGTAGCCTTAGGGCACGAATCAGACATTCTCAATCTACGGGAAGTTTCAATATTCAACCAGTTGGTGAATTCCTCTCTTCTGGAAACATTGAAATTGGAAGCTATTCAAATTCAAACATAAAAGAGGAACCAATGGCTGAAAACAATGGAAATGAACTTAATAGAACCATTCGAGAATTGGCTGCACCTGATATTAACTATCAACCAAATTGTATTGCATACCCAAATCTCGAATCGAACTTTGAATTGAAATCTGGATTAATTAAAATTCTTCCAAAGTTTCATGGCTTATCTGGTGAGGATCCCAACAAAAACCTTAAGGAATTTAATGTGGTTTGCTCAACTTTAAAACCGAGAAATGTTTCTGAAGATCAAATTAAATTAAGAGCATTCCCATTTTCACTTGATGGAGCTGCAAAAGATTGGATGTATTATTTGCAACCTGAAGATGTAACATGTTGGAATGATTTAAAACGTCTTTTCTTGCAAAGATTTTTTCCAGCATCAAGGACAACATCCATTCGAAAGGAGATATCTGGGATCAAGCAAGACCAAGGGGAGTCAATGTATGAGTACTGGGAGAGATTCAAGAAGTTGTGTGCAAGCTGTCCACATCACCAAATCAGTGAGAAACTCCTCATTCAGTACTTCTATGAAGGACTCACACCTATGGAGAGAATCATGGTAGATGCTGCGGCTGGAGGAGCATTGGTGGACAAGACACCAGTAGCTGCACGTGCGTTGATCGACAAGATGGACCAAAACTCCCAACAATTTGGTGATAGAGGTACACCACATGTCAGGGGAGTACATCAGGTAAGTCCTTCTTCTCTTGAAAGTCATTTGATTGATACTAAGTTGGAAGAATTGACCACTATGGTGAGGAAAATTGCTTTGGAACAAAAGACATCTCTACCCCCTCCTTCAAGGCCTTGTGGTATTTGCACTGAGACAAGCCACCCAACTGACTGTTGCCCACAACTCCAAGAAACAGAAGATTGTGCAGCAGTGTTCCCTGGGAGACCATTTCAGCAGCAGCAACAACAACCATATCCCCAAAAGAAGTTTGATCCAACATACAACCAAGGGTGGAAAGATCAGTCGGACATGAGGTATGGCTCTGGACAACAACAAAGGCCACCCTTTCAACAAAACTTCCAGCAGCCTCCGCCTTACCAGCAGGGTTTCCAACAACCCCAAAGGAGATTTGAAGCTCAAACATCAACAAGTCAGCAACAAGGGAATCATCAAACAAAGGTAGATTCTAATACTGATGATCTTTTGAAGCAAATTGTTCTTAATCAATAGAATGAGCTGAAGAGTCAAAGTTCGGAGCTGAGGGAGTTGAAGACTCAAATGAGCCAGATTGCCACCGCCCTCTATGAACTTGTGAGTAAAAATTCTGGAAATCTACCTTCCCAACCCACTCCAAATCCAAAGGGGAATGTTAGTGCCATCACATTGAGAAGTGGGAAGCAAATGAATGATACATCTGCACCTACCATTCCACCAGGATTCACCTCAACTTCAGAGAATCCGCATTCCATACCAACTGATGAGCAATCCAAGGAGAAAGATAAAGGTAAGAAAAAGATTGATGATGTTCCTCCTAAACCCCTTCCTTTTCCAAACAGGGTTGTTCAAACCAAGAAGATGGCTAAAGAAGAAATGCAAAAGGAGGTTTTGGACACATTCAAGCGTGTGTAGATCAACATTCCTCTACTTTAAGCCATTAAGCAAATCCCAAGGTATGCCAAATTCTTAAAAGAACTCTGCACCAATCGAAGAGGGCTCAAGGGGAATGAGAGGATCAACCTTGGAAGGAATGTATCGGCACTCATTACACCAGCTCTAGCAATGCCAACAAAGTGAAAGGATCCTGGGACATTCACCATCCCATGTACCATAGGGGAGTTGCACTTCTCTGATGCTCTTTGTGATTTAGGAGCTTCAATAAATGTGATGCCTCACTCTGTATTCTCTTCCTTATAGGTTGGTGAGTTGAAACCAACAAGAGTAGTGGTGCAATTGGCGAATAGAGCTACGGCATATCCAGCAGGAGTCCTTGAGGATGTACTTGTCCGGGTAAGAGACATGATCTTTCCAGCAGACTTCTATGTGCTTAACATGGAGGATGATCAGGTAAGTTCTCATGCCCCCATTATCTTAGGTAGACCCTTCCTCAAAACTGCAAAAACTATCATAAATGTCAATGAGGGTACACTTTCCATGGAGTTTGGAGATGAAGTTGTGATATTTAATGTTATGGATTCCATGAAGTACCCCTCAGAGGACCATTCTGCTTTTGTTATCTCCCATTTTGAACCACCAAGTAAAAACATCATGGAATTGGATTGTCCTATGCTTAGGGAGATTATGAGTATTGGTTCTAGTTTGATGTCTAAGAATACTTCTACACCCATTTTTAAGGAACAAGACTCTCTAAGATTTGATTTTGAAATGGAATCATATTCTGATTTTGATCATGTGAACTCTGATTATGACATGGCTATTGAGTATGCTAATGGATTTGGTGCTTTATTCTCTGATTGTGATGATTTTTATTCTGATACTGATGTTCATTGTGCATATATGTCTGTTGCATCAATTTCTCCATCCATACATCACCCACCTACATTGGAACTCAAGCCATTGCCCCCAAATCTCAAATATGCATACTTGCTCAGTGGTGATAGATTACCTGTCATAATTGCTAACAATCTCTCTTTTGAACATGAAGAAAAACTTTTGAATCTTTTAAGAGATAACATTAGGGAAATTGGTTGGACATTGGCAGACATATCAGGTATTAGCCCCTCCATTTGTATGCATAGGATTCTCTTGGAGGATGGGGCTAAACCGGTGAGACAGCCACAAAGGAGACTTAATCCCACCCTCCTAGAAGTTGTTAAGAAAGAAGTTGAAAAATTACTTGAGGCGGGTATCATTTATCCTATTTCTGACTCACAATGGGTTAGCCCTGTTCAGGTTGTACCAAAGAAAACTGGTTTCACTGTTATAAAAAATGAAAATGATGAGTTAGTTCCTGTGAGAGTACAAAACAGTTGGCGAGTGTGTATCGATTATAGGAAACTAAATCAATCCACTCGTAAGGACCATTTCTCACTTCCATTCATTGACCAGATGCTTGAGAGACTAGCTGGGAAGACACACTATTGTTTCTTGGATGGATTTTCTGGCTATTTTCAGGTTCCCATTGCAGCAGAGGGCCAGGAGAAGACAACATTCACTTGCCCATTCGGTACCTTTTCTTACCGAAGGATGCCATTTGGACTTTGCAATTCCTCAGGTACCTTCCAGAGATGCATGGTGAGTATTTTCTCAGATTTCATTGAGACCTGCATGGAGGTATTTATGGATGATTTTACAGTTTATGGGTCCTCATTTGATGAATGTCTCTCTAGTTTGGGTGATGTGTTGCATCGTTGTATTGAGAAGAATCTGGTCTTAAATTTTGAAAAATGTCATTTCATGGTCGAAAAGGGAATTGTCTTAGGTCATATAGTCTCACAACATGGAATTGAATTTGATAAATCTAAGGTAGACATTATTTCATCCCTCCCATATCCTACATGTGTGCGTGATGTTCGATCATTCCTTGGGCATGCTGGATTTTATCGACGCTTCATCAGAGATTTTAGTAAGATCGCTCTACCCTTATCTCGATTGCTTCAAAAAGATATTGACTTCAATTTTGATGATTCATGAAGGGTATCATTTAATGAGTTGAAGAAGTTTCTGACCACTCCACCAATCATACAGCCCCCACGGTGGGACCTTCCATTTGAGCTTATGTGTGAAGCCTCCAACTTCGCGGTTGGAGCTGTCTTATCTCAGAGGGTGGAGGGACGTTCACATGTAATCGCCTATGCATCGAGGACGCTAGATTCAGCCCAATCAAACTACACTACCACAGAAAAGGAGTTTCTTGCTGTCATATTTGCTTTAGATAAATTCCGTTCATATTTATTGGGCTCTAAAGTAGTTGTTTTTTCTGACCATGCAGCTTTGAGGTACCTCCTAAAGAAGCCAGATGCAAAGCCACGACTTATCCGTTGGATGCTCCTTCTTCAAGAGTTTGACATCGAGATAAAGGACAAAAAGGGGTCAGAAAACATGGTGGCGGACCACATGAGTAGGCTTACTCACACACTAGAGGATGACACCTTGGATCAGGTACCACTTCGGGACACTTTCCCTGATGAGAATCTCTATACCATCTCAGGTACGCATCCTTGGTATGCTGATTTAGTTAACTACCTTGTTGCTTCTGAAATCCCTGCAAATTTAAAGAAACATCAAGTCCAAAAATTAAAAAGTGAGTCTAGGTTTTATGTGTGGGATGATCCTTACCTCTGGCGCATGTGTAGTGACCAAGTTATTAGGAGGTGTATTCCTGATCATGAGTTTGAGTCTGTTTTGCAATTCTGTCATACACTTGCTTGTGGTGGACACTTTGGACCCCAACGGACAGCTAGGAAGGTTTTAGACTCTGGATTATATTGGCCTAGCTTGTTCCATGATGCCCATTTGTTTTGTAAGTCATGCTCTCGTTGCCAACACACTGGGAACATTTCTAGGAGAAATGAGATGCCCCAACAACCCATACTATTTTGTGAGATTTTTGATGTATGGGGCATCGACTTTATGGGTCCTTTTCCTAGTTCATTTGGATTTTTTTATATTTTGGTTGTTGTTGATTATGTGAGTAAATGGGTGGAGGCCAAGGCCACCAGGACTGACGATTCTCATGTTGTTGTGGACTTTGTCAAAGCACAGATTTTTTGCAGGTTTGGAGTACCAAAGGCCATCATCAGTGACCAAGGGACACACTTTTGCAATAGGAATTTTGCTTCCCTCCTTCGAAAGTATGGGGTGACACACAAAACATCAACACCATACCACCCCCAAACAAATGGTCAGGCTGAGGTTTCAAATCGTGAGTTGAAACAAATCTTGGAGAAAACCGTGCAGCCAAATAGGAAGGATTGGAGCAAGCGCTTGGATGATGCATTGTGGGCTTATAGGACAGCATACAAGACCCCCATTGGTATGTCCCCATTTCGGATTGTTTTTGGGAAAGCGTGTCATCTCCCCGTGGAAGTCGAGCATCAGACATATTGGGCTATAAAGAAATGTAACATGGATTTGGCCCAAGCTGGAATTCAAAGGAAGTTGCAAATTCAAGAGCTTGAGGAGATTCGACTGTCATCATATGAGAACTCAAGGCTCTACAAGGAAAGATCAAAAGCAACTCATGAAAAAATGATCCAACAAAGGGAGTTTCATGTTGGAGAGAAAGTCCTTCTCTATAGTTCACGACTGAAGTTGATGCCTGGTAAGTTGCGTTCCAGATGGTTAGGTCCTTATATTGTGTCTAATGTTTTTCCTTATGGTGCAGTGGAGATCACACAAGAGGACACTGGAAGGAGCTTTACAGTCAATGGGAAACGTTTGAAGAGATACATTGAGGGACATCCTACTGATGCAGTGGATTTTATCACACTGCATGACCCCATCATCACTTGATCACATCAGGCTGTTCCTAACCCTTTCACTTTTATATTATTTGTCCTATTTAAAAATTCTACATTTCATGTGCATATATCATCTCATGGGTTCACATTGAGGACAATGCAATATTTTAAGTGTGGGGGAGGGAACCTTTTAGTTTAGTAATTTCAATTGTTTTCCTGTTTAAAAAAAACCAAAAAAAAAATTGTATGTTTTTTAAAATTTGTGTGTTTATTTTACAAATTTCTATGTGTTTTTGAAACTTTTGAGCTGAAATGATTCTGATCACCATTTTTAAATCCATATCAATAAGTGAAACAATTTACCCCTTGAAACTAAGCTTAAATGAATGCTGAAATGACTTTGTTTCAAGTTCAAATATTTAGTAATTTCATGAAAAGTACGCTGAATTTTGAATCCCATGCCAATATCACTGTCTTTATATTTGAAATCACTTTCCTGTGAGGCTTCTGAACCATTATTTTCATATTCTTTACATTCACCTCACTTCTTGAGAGAACCAAACCATGCTTGATTTAACCAGAATTTGATCTATTCCTGTCAAAACTTGAGGGTTTGAGGTACTTGTGTTTAAATGATTGAGGAATTTGTTTGGTATTAAAACCCCTATTTCAAAGAATCCTTTTTTATAATGGCCTACCTTGAATATTTAATCCTTGTAGCCCTTAGAATCCATGCACAACCTGTTAGGTTAAGCCACATTACAAGCCAATTTTCCCTATCCAACCAACTCTTGAAGTGAAATTGCATAATCTAGTTGAGCTTAAGTGTGGGGGAAGCTGTCTTGTGTTGTGCCACCACATTATGTGATACTTTGGGTGGAAAATTAAATTCTGAAGAGATGTGTTTGCTGCTAAAGAAAGTCATTATATTGAAAGTTGTGCCTTTTCTGGAGCTTCTAATTGAGGTGGAAAGATGTGCCCATCTGGAGCTTTCAAGAAAATCATGTTTGAGAAGATTGACATTTTTATGCTGAAATGATGAATGGTGTAAACCTTTCATGACTTTTCATGATGATGGAGCTGAATTGATACTATGGGGATTGAAGAGAAGACCATATTTAAGTGAAAATTAGATTAATGCAATTTTGCTTCAAAAGAGTCAAGCCCTCCTCATTCAGCCTCAGAGTTTTTCACATCTTAATCCTACCAACCGAAAGCCACAGAACAACCCCGAAAAGTCCTCATGATAAACATATGTCCTTGACTCACATCGGGTAGCGATGTAGGAATCTATCAAGCCTATGGTGACCCTTGTATGAGTTTGGATGAGAAAGACATTGCAAAAAAAAATAGATATTTGAGTGATGAGAGAAAATTCAAGCGAGGTAAGTGTTTTGTGCATGGGTGGATAAATGAAGTGGAAATATATTGAATGATATAAATGGAGAACTTGAAATAAGGTTTTTTATGAGGCATGATATCTTTTGATTCTTGGTGTGAAATTGATTGATCTTAAGGATATGTGTTTTAAAATTGGTTTTGATTTGATATTGATTTGATATGAGGTTTTGCCCGGGTGTGCAAAAGGGTAAGTGTGGGGGAGTTGATAAAACACTATTTTATTGAATATTTTATTGATAATAAATGAAATAATTTCCTCACATTGTGTTAAATATGTTTATTTATAAAATATTTGGGATTTGATCATTCATTTGAAAATTTGGTGAAAATTCCAGTTTTACCCTTAATAGTGCATTGTAGTATTTCGAAGATAAATATTTTTATATTTATTATTTGAATTTGAAATTTTGTAACAGTGTTCCTAACTTCATTTTATACAACTTTCATTCAGGACACTAGAGCTAAAGAGTGCATTTGGATGGAGTAAATGATCAATTAATCCAATGGTGGGCTGGACTCGGCAGAATAGACATGGGTTCTGTATTTGGGCCATATCTTCTACATACGGGCTTGGATTGAGCTCAAATTTTGAGGAACGCTCGGGGACATGATTTGGCACAAATCATCCTTCTGAAAGGCCGGTCAATTCACGCGTTTTGGAGGTCAAATTGGCGGTTCAACTTGGAATAAAATATTTGGCCGAGATTTTCATTTCACACTTAAAAAGTTATGTATCCCTAGCCCTCACAAACTCTATTTAAAAGGGGTTTTAACTCTTTGAGAGGGTTGGTCGAGGCTTTGGGAAGGTGTGTCCGAAAGGGTGTCTCTTGGGAGCCCCTCAAAACTCTTGGAAGAAGTAAGCCTTTGTGCAAACCTCTCTTCCAAAAAGGTTCTCCTCTCTCACCTCTTCTTTGTATTTCTTTTCTTTCATGTTTGTTTCTTGAATTTTTCTTCAAATAATATTCTGTGTTCATCCCTCTTCTTCTTATCTTAATCTTCTTAATTGGGTTGGAATCAAGAGTGGAGACAAGATTGGTTTCTACCCTTTCAATCTGTTGCTTATGCAAAACGTCTCCACGATGACTACACCACCCATGGAAGAGTAGTTCTTTTTAGTAATCGATCGACCTCTATCCTTCTTCATTCATTTATTTTGAATCAATGAGATACTGTAATTCACATATTATGATCTATTAATTGAGTTTTTAATTTAAATGAAACTAAGCAAGCAATTGAATAGTTAACACAAAACACGCGAGGTCGGGAATTGTGTGAACTGTGAGAGCGCAACCTTAACCGGTAATTCAAAACCACATGGGATTAATTTGTAGAGTTCAAATATAATCCCTAAACTCAATTAATCCTCATTTACAGAGTGGTTATGTGCCTTAATTTACCACTGACCATAAGCTAATTTTAGAACATCAATCAAAGCAGGGTGTTGCGATTGCATGTTCCGAAGTTAGCCTAAGGTTAAAATTCACTTCAATCTTCATGGTAAAGTTAATTCTCGTAGGGTTCAGGATTTAACAAATTAAGGGATCATAATTAAGTGAATATTAATTTAAATGATAATGATTAATAAATGATTGAAGAGGTAGAGTTAGATCGATTACGTCTTTTAAATATTGTCTAAACAAACATCTTTTTGTTGTGTCATTTAAATCAAACTTCATTTCAAAACTAAAAACAAAAAAAAATGCAATCTTCTTCCAGCAAACTTCTTCTAGGTTCATAAACTATAAAAAAACCACCCCCATCCTTTCAAGTAGTTATTTTATTCTCTTTTATTTTATTTTTAGAATACCTCTAATAAGTAGTTAAATTCACTTCCTCCTTTGAGAGACGACCTTGGTCAGCCACTCTGCTGCACCTAAGTACCCCAAAATCATACTAATCATTTGAGGGCGCCCACGACAGTGCTCTTCCAATCACTTCCTAAAGATTTAATTTTAAGGCCACTAAGCTTTTCTACAGACTTGGAATACTTAGTAAAATAAGAGCAGGCTTCACTTTTGTGAGCCATAAAAAAGGTCCAGGTATATCTAGAGAAATCATCTACTAGAACATAAACATAGTGCTTTCCATTTAAACTAGAAACTCTAGATGGTCCAAACAAATTCATGTGAACCAACTCGAGAGGTTGAAAAGTAGAGACTTTTTTCTTTGATTTGAAAGAGATTTTGTGTTGTTTTCCCTTTTGACAAGGATTACACACTTTGTCATTTGGAAACTCAAGTTTGGGTAAGTCTTTAACTAGGCCTTTTCTAGTTAGATTTCTAAGGGAGTGAACATTATAGTGTCCTAGTCTCCTATGCCAGATCCAAGTTTCTTTATGAAATACGCTTAAACATGAAACATTTTGAGAAGTTAAGGAATCTAAATTTACATAATAAACATTCTCATTCCTTGATGCAGAAAATACTAATTCATCTTTAGAATTAAAGACATTACATGAATCATTTTCAAATTTAACATGATATCCATCATCACATAATTGTGAGATACTAATCAAATTATATTTTAAGCCATTAACAAACAGTACTTTAGAAATTAATACTGAATCAGAGTTACCAATCTGGCCTAAGCCAATGATCTTCCCTATGGCATTGTCACCAAATGTGACATGTCCTCCATCTACTTTTATCAGATTCTTGAAGCATTAATAGTCTCCTGTCATGTGCCTTGAACACCCACTATTCAAGTACCAAATATTTTTGCAGGAGATCTTCAAGCAGCTTTCATATAACATGATCAAGCAATGACAGATTTTGGTACCCATACTTGTTTAGGTCCAGTAACATTAGTAATAAGTGCTTTAGGAACCCATATTTGTCTCATAGGTTTCCTATAAGAATTATGTAAAGTATTTGAAAAATAAACTATATTTAGTCCACAAAAACTTGAAATAGTAGAGTATGTATCATGACTCGAGCTAGATGAGTTGTGTCCAGAACTGGGAACAAAATTATATGTCCTAGACTTTGAAACAAAATTTGTTCTACTAAGGTTTCTTTTACCAGGTTGATAACCAATGCCAGTATTGTATTTGGGGGTAATTTGTTTTCCTAGTATTTGGGTAAGGGTATTTTTCCCATTTGTAAACTTTTCTAAATCACTTTTTAATTTCTCATTAGACATTTTTAATTCATTGTTTTCTTTGAGCAGTTGGGCATTTTTCTCCTTTTCAGTAGTAAGTTCAGATTTAACATTTACAGTGAGAGCATGTTGTTTCTTCAATGATTTTTATTTATCTTTTAATTCATTGCATGTCTCTTCAAGCATGTTGCAATATTCAAACATTTCTTCATTAGTAATATTTTTAGAGTCACTTTACTCTTCAGAATAGTATGAATTATGCATAGAAGAGTTCAGTGTTACCTCAGATGTGTTTGTCATAAAACACATATTGGCTTTGTTAGCCTGTTCATCATGTGATGTCTCTGAGTTGCTTGAACTATCCTCAGAGGCACTCCAAGTTGCTTTCATTTCCTTTTTGTACTTCTTGTCCTTATCCTCGTACTTCTTCTTATATTTGAGCTTTGGACAGTCAGCCTTTATATTTCCTTTGCATTTACATTCATAGAATACAATTTCATCAGTTTTGTCACTTATTTTCCAGTCCTTTTTTCAGTTTCCTTTTTGATCATACTTGCCCTTGAAGTTAGACTTTCTGAAAAAGTTTTTCTTCTTGTAAAATCGTTTGAATCTTCTGGCCAGTTGAGCCATCTCCTCATCAATGTCAGGTGATGATTGTTCAGTGGTAGAGCTTTCTACAAGAGCTTTCAGTTTCCCTTTGTCTTTGTGCTTTGAGAAGGTGGTCTTGAATGCTACAGATTTCCTCTTTGGTTCATCCTCCTCTTCTTTGTTGAATTTCAGCTCTTCCTCATACATCATCGGTTTCCCAATGAGTTCTTTTACAGGTAGCTTACTGATGTCGCATGATTCTCTAATAGAGACAGAGGTTCCCCTCCATCTATCAGGTAGACGTCTAAGGATTCTCATGATCTGTTCTTTGGCAGTGACTTCTCTTACAAGAGAGATCATTGTGTTGACAATCTCATTGAACCTGAGATACATGTCAGAAATAGGCTCATCAGGCTTCATCTTGAAATTATCATATTTTATAGTATAAGTATTAAGTCTCATTTCCATTACACTAGATGTGCCTTCATGTGAGAAAGACAAGGTATCCCAAATTTCATGGGTAGTTTTACAGGCAGAAATCCTATTAAATTATTCATCTCCTAAGGAACATTATAAAGCATTCATGGCTTTGCAATTGTTATTATAAGTAAGTTTTGTAGGTTTATCCCATGTAATTCTATCAGTCACAGGATGTTTGTATTCATCTATAATTGATGAACATATTTCAAATCTCATACTCTCTAGATGCATTTTCATTTTAATTTTCCATTGAGCATAATTGGTTCCATTAAAGAATGGTGGTCTTTTGGTTGCAGCACCTTCCAATCTATTATCCATACTAACAAATTACTTTAAAAGAGCTAGAAATTTAGAATTGACAGAAATTTACAGATCTTTAAAGTACAACTATAATCACAATTGTGTAAGATTACACAGAGTCCTAATAAAGCTTCCTCTGATACCAAATGTTGGTCAGAGTAGTTCACTCAAGAGGGGAGGGGTGAATTGAGTGACTAAAAATTTCTGTCACAAAAAATTTATTTTAAAAGAAATGGTTTTCCCCAAATTCAATTACAGCCCAGTTAATCAAGGTTATACTATTATAAGAGTTTGACTATTTAAAAAAATTCTTAGAAGATTGATTAATTCTAAATAATCTTAATATGTATTATTAATATTACTTTTGAAGTTATCCTACTAAGACAAATCAGTTATAACTTCTTTCCAAGACTAACTATCAAAGTGAAATTAGAGTTTTCTGGATTATGCAACAAAGCAGTAAAACAGAGAAGACTAAATTTAAATAGCACAGCGGATATGAAACAAGTGGTTCAATCTCAAGCCGAGACCTAATCCACTCCACTTGGTGATCACCTGCCACCAAGTAGTTTATATAAATAAACTTTGATCCACACCCTGGATCGTGGTTAACAACAGTATACAGACTGTCCAGGTCACATAGGGACCTCTTCTACAGTTTTCGTGGGTAGAAAAAAAAACAATAACCAAGATACACAGGGACATCTTCCACAATTTTCGTGGGTAAACAAAAGTATAAAGAGTTTGGTGTAAGGATTTATAAATCCTTCAGTTTAGGACAAGAGTCATTGTGTGTGTGGAATATACAGAGTACACACAATGCTTGAAAAATAAGTAAAATAATCACTGAGAGAGTAGGTATGAGTTTAGAATGCTCTAGTGATTTGAAGTGCAGCTTTGGACTCCTTTGTTTGAGTAGAAATACTTTTGAGTCCTTCTCTGGTTTTTGTCTTGAAAAACAGAGTGTCGCGATTCAGCTTGTGTTCTCCACGAGATTTGATAATGTAAGGATGTTCTCTGGATTCCAGTGTACTTCGTGTGTTCTTTAGCAGAGTCAGATTGCATGCATGTGAAAATGCTTTCTTTGAAAATCTTGCAAAGTGTTCTTCGTGGTCGTGCTCACACACACTTTCTTCGTTCAGTATCGCTGCCTTTTGTCATTGAGAACTCTCCACTTTTTATTTTCGAATGCATGGGTTTTGGCCGACAGGTTCCATGTGCTTTGTACCTCGTACCACATACTATGTCTACAAAGAAACATTAATTATGTCAGTGCATTAAAGGAATCAAATATGATCGTTAAACATTAAATTGAAAGACGAAAAAATAGTTTAAGAAACGATGTCACAGTAAGTTGAGAAAACAGTGTCTCCTTCACGGTGTCTGAGTGTCATGGTCTGAGTGTCACGGTCTGAGTGTCACGGTCTGAGTGTCACGGTCTGAGTGTCACGGTGTCTGATCTTCACGGTTTCTTGCTCACGGTGTTTTGTCTTCACGGTGTCTTGGCTTATGGTGTCTTAGTTACGGTGTCTTGGTCACAGTGTCTTGTCTTCACGGTGTCTTGTCTTCACGGTGTCTTGGTCACGGTGTCTAGCTAACTGTGTCTTGCTAACTGTGTCTGACTTCACGGTGTATGGTCTTCACGGTGTCTTATACTTAGGCAAATAACTGTATTTAGACTTAACAGTAATATGCATGAAATGGATTGAGCTTAACCATTATAAAGCATGAAAGAACTTGAAACAAAAATACACATGATTGGATATAATTTATAGGATTGAAGTGGGTTGAATGAGATTTGTGGTCATTAACAAGATATGTGATAATTAAAGAGATTTTTGATCATTAAAACATGAGTAATACATGAGGAGTCCAACAAGACTCATCGTGATTTTTTCCCTTTATGGGAACTCACAGAACTGCTACTGGGAGAAAAAGGAACTCATGTCAACCCTAACTTACCAGCCAGGTTAAGATCAACCATCAAAGCTCTAACCCCCACATCAACATAAGAAGAGAGATTTCACAAGAAAACCTGAGAATGAATATCAAATCGAACTCCCATATTGAACCGTCAAGTATTCATCTTCCCATTTGATACAATCTCAGGTGCAAACTGCACAAGCTCGACAAAGCGATTTTTATATTCTGTCACAGTCCGGTCAGCCTGTTCGAGTTTGAAAAACTCCATAGCCTTTTCCAGCACCATAGAATTTGGATAGAACTGGTCAGTGAAGAAAATCTTAAAGTCCTTCCTCTCCAAACCCTCATGCTTCTTTTCCATAACCATTGAGTCCCACCACCTCCTGCTAGGTCCCTCTAACTTAAAGGCAACACACTTTATCTTAATAGATTCAGGAGTCTCCAAGAAATCAAATAGAATATCTATATTTCTCAGTCAGTCCTCGGTGTATTGAGGATCATTAGAGCCTTGAAAATTAAGTGGTTTCTAATGAAGTAACTCTTGAGCATGATTCCGAGATTCATCCCTACGAGGTTCCACAACTGGAGCCTGAATGGGAATGAGTGTAGGTGTCTGTCCCAGAGTTTGGACGACACACATGATAATCTCAATGAGATTTGGGTCCACGAGGGGATTTGCTCGATGTGGCTCACCATCAGCTTCCTCCTGGATCCTATTCACACATCTTCTCGAAGACATTATGCTACATGACATTAGAAAACAACATTGAAGACATTAGAAGATTACTCAGATCAACACTCAAGTAAGAGAAATAGGGAAATCAATCCCATCAGATAAGAAAACAAGATTTGGATTTCAACCTATCCAAATCTAAAGCAGGGAAAAGAATAGAATTATTCATCAAGACGCATTTCCCAAACCACCCATGGTGACTTAAGGCTCATTATGATGAGAGTTGGCTTAACACTCACTCGCAACTACTTCTTAAGTCCCGAAAATATATCAAACTGCATACTGACATCAAGGAAATATGAAAAACCTCCACCTTTGATATCACATTGTCACAAACCAAGCCGAATACCCTAGTGCCCTGATACATGATCTGGAACCGACATGGCATGAAGGACGTTCTCGATCCCCATGGCTTGGCGACTAGCACCTAATATCATACAAGATAAAAAAGGGAACAATTTTGCCACAAAACAATAGAAGATAAAGATATACATCAATATGCTCAAAACTCCTCAGAGAGAAAGTACTAGAAACCAAACATGTATATCAAAAACCCAAACAGTACATCACTAAAGTGCTCAAAAACAGACAAGATAAACTCAACATCCCAAAGGACACGTCACTCCAAGCCCCAAGGGATCAAGAACATCCACCTCTAAGAGGTGTTTTCCATTTTCACGGACCTGGAAAAAGAAAATCTACAACACCTGAAGGCAAAGGTAGGGTGTGAGCTAAAAATCTCAGTAGGGTCTCATCAAGAGTTCCATAATAAGATGCCATAATAATAAACCAAATAATAGTTTCAATTTTAATTAAAACATACATGGAAATACATTTGTATATTTAAAACAAAACATGCTTCATTTCAGAATGATGGAAAACATTTCAAACATTGCTTAAATAAACACTGTATATAAAACAGTTCATATAAATCACTAGGCATGAGTAAAGCAATTTCACAATCAATGGTATTTATAATCAAATCAATCACAATAAGAACCATGGTCATCTGCCCTACGGTACGATAGTTTCTAGTTATAGGATCCTCACACATCTCATATCAGTGATCATGTCATATGTGTACACATGTCCCTCGAGCTCAGGACGAATAAGACTCATCGACATTTCATTGGGAATATGATCTTCCTAACTAGATTTTTGTTAGAGTTTTCATCATCAATTTGTTTCTAGGGAATTTCCATCCTAGCATGCTTGTCTCAAATAACCCACTAACTACCCAGACTCACATGTGCTAAATTAATCAATATATTAAAAAAGGAGAAATCATTTCATTTCAAATCAATCATCATTCACAGTTCAATTGCCCACTTTTTCTTTTCAAAATGCCAATTCACTTTCAAAATCAAATCACAGGGTTTTCATCAATTCATGCCCTTTCAAAATAAAACCAATCATGGGTTTTCATCAATTCAATTTAAGCCATTTTTCTCAAAATTAATTCACAAATCAATTAAAAAATTCCATCAATTTCAAATTACACTCCGAATCCCAATTCCATTGGAATTGGTGTCTTTTCTCAAAATCATGCCAAATCAATTTGAATTCCAATTCGCATCAAATTGGATTTTCATAAATCAATTGAAATCAATTTAAATAAAATCAAGAAAATCAAGGTTTAATTAATTGGCACAATCTAAAATGGAACCACTACCTTTATTCATGGTATCAAAACTCAACACCCGCAGCAGGATTTGCCAATGACGAACAAAGACAACGAAGATCTAGAAATCCAACCTAGATTCAAGATCCAAAAACAACGGAGTTTAAATTCATCAAACATGTGATGATCTAACAAACCCTATAGTGGAAAGAAAGAGAGAGCGAGAGAGAAGGAACAAGAGGAGAAACACTTTCCGGAGAGGGATCGAACGAGACCCGCCGCACTTTGATCCGCTTAGGAATGGGTTTGGAGGAGCCAAAAAGGGTTCTAGGGAGCCTCCAAGACCTAGGAATTCATGATATCTAGAGTTAGGGTCAGGCGGGAGGTTAAATAGGGGTTTAGGTATTTTTTTAAATATTTTTCAAAAAAAAAATAAAACATCGTCTGCACGGTTAGCTGGGAAGGGTTGCACGGTTGGACAAACCATGCGCCCCTCTATAGGGGTGCACAATTTCTACTAGATGTGTGCACATTTTTTCAAACAGTGTGCCAACCGTGCACATGCTAGAATTTTCCAAAAATTTCAACTTTCCACCCGAGACAAACCCCGACCAAAGTATGATAAAAAAGGATGGTCGAGTACCTAAAAACCAGCAACATGATGTTACATATCATTTTTTATTTTTTAATGTTTATACTGCATTCTGTTCTTTCTATAACATTATTTTATGTACAAATTGGTTGTGTTTATAATTCGATACATCATTTGTGTTTTTATATTATAATTTTTCTTTGATGGGTGAAACATTTCCTATACTGTTAGATTGCTTTATGATTATTATATATCATGATATGTGAATTATTTTACTTTTTATATCTTCATTTTCAAAGGACCAAATTTTATCATTAACAATCATTCCTTTGTCACATTCAACTCTCCTTTTCAATTTGATAATGTTTACATGGGGTATGCCTTAATCCCTTTCTTTCTAATTAAACTTGCAAATTTAATCTTTTATTTCAAATATAATCTTTTATTTTAGTAGTCTACATTACAAAATAGTAATGTTTTCCGAAACGTGGGTGGGGTAATGCTTCTTTAGAAAAAAGAGTTTTGTATATGCTGAGGAAGGTCGTGCTAGAAATCTCAAGATGTCATGTGTTTCCACTAACAGTTTAAAGGTATTTACATGAAATGCTATTTTCATTTGTGTGTGGATGAAATGTTAATTGATCTCTCCATCACTCTGCAGTAATTACTTTTGTTTTATGGGTTGAATGGAATCTTTATTTTTTTTCCTTTCACATATGATAGTTATTTCTTTTTTTGGGGTAATTATTTTTCATGTTGGATTTTCTGCTTGTGTGTGGCACTCATTTTGTTTAAAGAATAAATTGTTTGTCACTTTAGAAATAGTTGGGCAAATGGTTTGGTTGCATACACAAATATAATAGTCTTGATGCCTCGTATGTTATTTTTTTCAGCTAAATATTTCACTTCAACAAGACAAATTATAAGGGAGACCATTTTTTTGGTTTTATGTTCTCAAGAAGTGAAACTATTGCTATTTTGGTTTTTGGTATGAAAAATGAGATTCCCTTAATAATTTTATTTCTAATTGTCATTGTTTCTATTAAAAACATTAATTTCATTTTTTCCATCAATATTTTTTGAGATCAGAGGGTATGATAATTTTTTTCGAGCAATTTGTTTGCACAATTTTATTTGTTCTTGTGATTTAATATTTTTATTCCTTTTTTACATTGCATGTTTCTTTGACAAAAATGGAGGTTAACTATCAATTGAATAACAATTTTTTTAAAAAAATAGCTTAAATATGTTATGATATATATTTTTTTTGAAAAAATGGAGGTTGACTAATTTTTTAAAAATCAACTTAAACATGTTATTGATATTTATTCTGATAATATATATACTGATATTTTTTTAGAAGGAATATATATGATGATATTTTTTCACATCACTACTCACTGAGATACATGTTATATATATATGTTCTATATATGTATTGATTATCTTTTATAAAATATTGAATCAACACACTTGTGAAATCCATGGTGATGTCACATACACATTCATCCTTTTTTGTTGCCATTTTTTTCCCGAATTCCATCAATTTTTTTCTTTATAATTAGGATGTTAGAGAAATCATTTTGTTACATATTGTAATTAGGATGTTAGAGAAATCATTTTGTGACATGTTGTACACTGCAAGTCTCGTTGTCTTTGAACTATTCACTAAACTAGGGGTGTCTATGGGTCGGGTTGGGTCGGGTCAAGGATGTTTCGGGACCCGACCCAACCAAAAAAGCTCGGGTCGGGTTGGGTCGGGTCATATGCTTCATGAGCAGCTGACCCGACCCAACCCAACCCGTTGGGGTCGGGTTACCCGACGCATGGCCGAAGGACCCAACCCAACCCAACCGGTTGTGGGTCGGGTCCGTTCGGGTCGGGTTCTATGTGTAAACCGGACCCAACCCGACCTGACCCTGACCCCGACTCCGACCCAACCCGATTGACCCAGCCCCAGCCCCCAGACCTAGCCCCCCACCCACCAAGACTACCCTCTCCCCCTCCCCCCTGCACCAGCCCCTGCCCCCTGGACTAGTCTCCCCCCCACCAGCCCCCTACCCTCTGCTTCATCCCCCCTGCCCCCCTGCACCAGCCCCTCCCCCCTGCACTGCACCCCCACTAGCCCCCCTATCCCACCTGCTGCACTAGCCCCACCACCAGCCCATCCCCCCCTGCACTAAACCCCCACCAGCCCTCTATCCCCCCTGCTACACCAGCCCCACCACCAGTCCCCTCCTCCTTGCACTGCACCCCCACCATCCCCCTCCCCCCTACACCCCTTCCCTGCTGCACCAACCCCCTACCCTGCACAACCTCTCCCCCTCCCCCTACTGCACTAGTCCCTCCCCCTCCCCCTGCCCTTGCACCAGCCCCTCCATCAACCCCCTGTTGCACCAGCCCCTCCCCCTCCCCCCTCTTGCACCAGCCCCTCCCCCCTACCCTCCACCAGCCCATCCCCCTCCCCCCACCAGCCCCTACCCCCCCCCCCTACTGCACCAGCCCCACCACCATCCCCAAACCACCTATTGCACCAGCCCCTCCCCCCCTGTTGCACCATCCCCTCCCCCTCCCCCTGCACTACACCTGCCCCCCCCCCCTCCCTACCCCCTTCCCTACACTACACCAGCCATCCCCTCCTCCTCCCCCCTTCCCTTACATCAGCTCCCCCCCACACTGCACCCCCACCAGCCCCTCCCCCTCCCACTTTTCCTGTTGCACCAGCCCCTCCCCCTCCCCCTTTCCCTGCTGCACCAGCCCCTCCCCCTTTCCATGTTGCACCAACCATCCCCTCCCCCTGCACTACACCTGCCCCCCCCTCCCTACCCCCTTCCCTACACTACACCAGCCATCCCCTCCTCCTCCCCCCTTCCCTTACATCAGCTCCTCCCCCCCACACTGCACCCCCACCAGCCCCTCCCCCTCCCACTTCTCCTGCTGCACCAGCCCCTCCCCCTCCCCCTTTCCCTGCTGCACCAGCCCCCCCCCCCTGCTGCACCAGCCCCCCCCCCCCCCCCCCGCACTCCACCAGCCCCCCCCCCCTCCCCCACCACTACACCAGCCCCCCCACCACTACACCAGCCAGCCCCTCCCCCTCCCCCCTTCCCTTACATCAGCCCCTCCCCCCCACACTGCACCCCCACCAGCCCCTCCCCCTCCCACTTTCCCTGCTGCACCAGCCCCTCCCCCTCCCAGTTTCCCTGCTGCACCAGCCCCTCCCCCTTTCCCTGCTGCACCAACCCTCTCCCCCCCTGCACTACACCAGCCCCTCTCCCCCTGCCCTTGCACCAGCCCCTCCCCCCTCTCCCCCCCCCCCCGCACTACACCAACCCCTCCCCCAACCCCTTACCTTGCATCAGCCCATCCCCCTCCCCCTGCCCTTGCACCAGCCCCTCCCCCTACCCCCTTCCCTGCACCAGCCCCCCCCCCCAGCTGCACCAGCCTGCACCACTACACTAGCCAGCCCCCATTTATTACCCTAATTCTTGGTTGAATGTTTAACAAAATCAGTATACAAAAATGGCTATGTGAAAATAGAAGATAGGTGGACAAGCAGGAAGAAAAAAACATATCCTTCCTACAGTTGATAACTACTAACTAGGAGGATTACACCTCAACTATAGTTACAAATCATTTTTAGGGGAAATGGAAATCAAACAAAATCACTCAAGTATACCTATTGTTCAGACAACTGAAATGAGAAACATTCACTGCCTGCTTGAAATGTACACACATGCACTATAAATCTGACTCACATAGGTGCATAAATAAATTACTTAAGGAAGATAATTTGAAGAACATGATTAAAAAAAACTACTTACCTTACCACAAGTACCGCCAGAAAGAACACACAATAGGCAGGGAGGAGTGAGCCGAGCCGATAGGAGGTATTTCTCCCGATTGCTTGTGAGGGAATCTATCCGTCCAGGGAGGAGGTGAGTTAGAAGAGGAGGAAGGGAGTAGAGTAGGAGGAAGGAGGCCAGTCGCTGGTGGCGAGGGAAGGATGAAGGAATGGGATTAGGGTTTGGCCACGCGCGAGGGAAGGTCGGAGTCAGGGCGAGGTGGAGAGGAGGAGAATCTGCCCGGGGAGGGGAGGAGGCGAGCGAGGATAGGAGGAGGAGAAGGGAGGCCATCCAATCGTGCGCGAGGGAAGGTTGGGGATGGGAAGGAGAGGAGGGAGGAATAGGCGGGCGAGCGCGAGGGAGGAATAGGCGGGCGAGCGCGAGGGAGGAAGAGGCGGGCGAGCACGAGGGAGGAAGAGGATTAGGGTGGCCAGGCCGGGTCGCGACCCCAGGTAGGTTTTTTTTTCATATAACCTCGGGTCAACGGGTCGGGTTGGGTCGATATGTAGCCAACCCGAGGCCCGACCCAACCCATCCACGGGTCAACCCGATACAAACCCGACCCAAACATTTTTTTCCACAACCCGACCCAACCCGACCCAACTCGGTCGGGTCGGGTCGAACCCATTGGGTTGGGTCGGGTCTGGACACCCCTACACTAAACCTTCAATAACATAATCTTTTGTTGTTCATAGAAACATATATCAATGGGGAAAATAAAGGGTGGAATTCCTCAATTATATTTTTTGTATTTTCAAATAAGTCGCTTTGTGGGTGAGCGGTAACCAAAACACAAAAGGCGGGATACATATTTCAAGCAAAGTACAAAATTCAAAAACTTCACATTACCGAGGAGACCTCGAGCCAAGTGTACCCACAACTACCAAAGACACGTTATGTCTTCTGCCATCATCATCACTAGACCGTCGCTGTCATCCATCCTGCTTCTACCATCGTCCCTAACACCACACCGGTCACCGGAGAGCATCGCCACCGTAAACACCAAATCTCAGACCATCGTCATCTTCCACCACCATAAACCACCATTGCAGAGCAAGCTCGCCACATCGAAACAAAAACACAAACGACACAGAAGACTGTCGGAGACCGCCGGAGCCACCGTAAACCAAGACGTTGTCAATCCCCATCAGCTAATAGCAAACAAAACACCAGAACCAGGCAGAAAAAGAAGAAAATCCATTGAACCCATTGAGGAACATGGCGCCGCACCAAGTCATCGTCGATCCCCAGCGAACCAGAAAAAAACCAAACACCAGTACAACCAGAAACACAAATCGAACACCACCAAATAGCAAATCGACCACTGATAAGGAGACACAAACCATCACCGAAATTGTGAGGAAGAAAACCAAAAGAACCAAAACCAACGCTGAAAGTCACGCACCTGGAACACTGACGACTGTCGACCCACACCTCCCAAAACTTCAATGTTACCACCGCTCAAGATCCGACCAGGATAGGAGCGGCGGAACGTGAGGTCAGGGCAGAGGTTTGAGCAGCCAAGGGCTCCGAACGATGGCAACTTCATCGGCAAGGGAAAAAAAAGGAGCCTTACAAGAAGCAAATCGACCCAGGTAGCGCCATGAGACACATCGACCGCCGAATCGCGAAACCCAAAATCGCATGAACCACTGCGCCAAATCCGACCTGGAGAGGCATTGGGGAACTTGAGGTCAGAGTAGCGAGAAGAACGTCCGAGGGCATCAGCAGCAGACAACCAACGTCGGAAGGGATGAGAAGAAACGCTACGGAGCAACAATGCGTCGACCAAGCCGCCAAGGAGGATTCAGGGGGAACCCCTGGAAAAAGCAGGGCTGAGAGAAAGAAACTCCATTGTTGCTTTCTATTTTCCCAACAAGATAATTTCTCATCCGAAAAATGGAAAATTTTATTGCTAGATGCCTTCAAACTGATGATATTCCTGCCATGGAGAAAATTTATAAGATACCATTTTGGGGGTTTAGTTAACCAGTTCTGCAAGAGATGCTTTTAAATGGTTTTAAAAAACCCCAGTGCTTGAAAAAGTACTGATTGATTTATATGATAATTTGATGTTTTCTTATCAATGATGAATATGAACTCATCTCACAAATTAGTGATTTGTGTACTCTATCAAACTCCACACATCTTGTTCAATGTTTTATCATTCTATATCTTCAATTCTTATATCCATATTAATATAAACACAGTTTCTACATTCATTCCACATTCATATTATTATTGATTTTCAAATATCTAGTTCACTGTTTTTCATCAATACCAACCACATCTCGTGCGAACACACAGGGGGATACTAGTGATATTACAATCAGGCTTAAACATGAAGTAAATTTCATAAAGTGGTACAACAACAATCCACACTGATCTTTTCCATAGTCCTATTAACAGTCTTCATTCCTCAGGTCCACGTTTGGCTGTTGCAAGTAAAGGTTGCCCGAAAATAACATTTAAAGGGATGACGACGACAGCAATTTAAAGATGGAATGGTATTTTACCTTCGGTGGCAAACTTTACTTTTGTATTGGGCTGGATGTCATGCCACATCTGGAGCCATAACTCCCTCATTAAAGCTGGGGTTCTGATAATGTTCCTGTGGGAAGCTACATAAACAGAGTTGCAATTTACTGTAAGGCACGAGCACAGAAATACAACACGTATCTCAGTGAGTAGTGCTGTGAAAGGAAAGAAAGTTGCAGTCAGTAACCTGCCACCCCCATTAACATGCAAACCATGCATACGAAATTGTCTAAAGAAGAATAAGAAATGGCAGTGTCAGATACGCTTAAACACTAAATGCTAGCCTTAATTGCGCACACACTATATGAGTCACATCCGCACGGGGAGGGGCCAAAATAGGGTTCCAAATTGGGTGCACTCCATGGAATGTAAAAATATTACTTCTATATTCACAATACCTAAATTTGAGATTGTGATCATCAAAACCAAGGAAACAAATAATATTACAGGTAGACAATAATAATATACACGGTATCCGGTAACCGTTTCACAAAGTTAAAGAAAATTAGTTAAATATGATCAACATTTCCAAACATACCCATAGTTTCTTATCCAAAGTGAAAGTCATTTGAGAAAAACTAAAATTAAAAGCACATTTTTTTATATTTTGAAACATGAAAAATCATAACTTTTTCCCCATATATTGTGGACCGGAGATCGTAATATCTTAATTAAAAATTTAGTAGTTTGGGAAGGCTGGCAACAAGGTGTATCAGGGGTGGCTTTTTATTTAAATGACTGTACTTTCAACCTGGCAAGGTTTTTCCCAATTTCCTACACAGAAATTGAAAATGGCTACTTTTCCATGCTACACAGAGTTTTTCCCGCTTTTATTGATGTGTTGAATCATATACATTGGAACAAAACTATCAAATCCACCCTAAGTTCATGAGCTCCAGAATGTTATGTACCTTTATCAAGTTCCCAAACAGCCGTCTTTTTCCCTAGAACACTATCAGAATCTTCATAAAAGGTTATGTACTTGACTTCCGGAGACCTTCTCATGTTGGGAACTATATCAGCTTCATTTGGATGTTCTACATTCAGTTCCACTTGGACATCGGGCCCTTCATGCTCAGACTGCAAACTTCAAAAAGCCTATAACAAACTGGAATATCTAGAAATCTACAACATGCATGTCAAAGCCCGGCATGCGAAAATCTAATAAAATCATATTCTTCTGCCGTTGATTGAAGAATCATCAAGGGACAAAAAGCTCAAGTATGCACAAGCCAAACATATGTTAGTGTAGGATCAAATCTCATACCTTGACAGGAGGTGGGATGGTTTATTTATAAATAAAATAAAAAGTTACATGATAAGAAAAACAAATGTGGGACTCCAATATATGACTTTGTCCCCTTGAAGCTGGGACATATGTGGCTAGGAATATAAGATTCCCATCAAAGACCTCAAAGACTCCCCCCTCTGCTGGGTCTTAGATATTGTATATCCCCAACTTGTTGCAAAGAAACTTCACTCCAGATTCATGAACACCTTTGATGAAGAAGTTGGCAAGTCGAATTGTTGTTGGGATGTAGCAAAACATGAGGTGCTTTTGTTCACAATGATAATGAAAAGCCCCATGCAGGCGGCTGTGGTGGCAGGGGGGTTTGGGGTTTGGGGTGGCGGTCACAGACTCGAGTCCCAAGGCCAATTTTCTTCCTTTCGTGCATTGTAGAGAAAAAAAGTTTTAAATGATAATGAAAAAAAGTGACAATCCACCGCAATGTGTTTTGTGCATTCATGTAAAACCGGATTGATTGCAATCTTCATGACGGTCTAATTATCACACCAAAGGTGGACATGATGCAGTAGTGGAAATCCAACTTTATAGAGAAACTGGTGGATCAAAAGAATATCAGTAGTGGCACAAGCTATGGCATGGTATTTAGACTCACTTCTAGACCAGGAGATAACAGTTTGTTGCTGGCTGCACAAAGATATCAAGTTTTCGTGGAGGAAAACCGCAAACCTGGAAGTGGACTTCAAATAGATAAACAGTCGACATAATTGGCATCGCAATATGCCTTAACATCAAATGTGGCCATGATCAGAATATAGAAGACCGCGCCCGAGTTCCTGCTTAATGTAATTGATGATGAGAAGAATAGTGTCCCATTGGGACTTCGTGGGATGCTCCATAAATTGATTAGCCATGCTAACGGCACAAACAATATCAAACGAGTCATTGTCGGTTAATTAAGCAACCCAACAAGATGAAGATATCACTCCAAAAGGGAGTAAGACTCACTAGCATCATGAAGAGTCTTTTCATTGAGTTCAAGAGAGAAGTGTTCACCGCAACAACCAGAAAGAAGTCAGTCTCCTGAAAGAGATTCAATCTATATTTGCGCTGTGAAAAAAAGATCCCTATATTGTCAAGAGATACTTCAATGTTGAGAAAATATTTCAAGGGACCCAAATTTTTTGTATGGAACTACTGATGAAGATAGAACTTGAGCCGAGCGATTCTGTGTGAGTCATTACCTGTGATAATGACACCATTAATGTTGTGGAAACGTCAGGAGTCACAACGACAGAATAGGTTTGCGGATGAAGGAAAAAATGATAGAAGAAAGAAACACTCGGGACAAAGATTAACGTGGTTCGGGAAATGATCTCTACGTCCACAAAGAGACAGAAATATCACTATAGTCGGAGCACAAAATTACAGAGGGTTTTAGGGTTCTCAATCAGACATAAAACTCTAGCCTGAAATGGGATAAAAAGAAGGACAAAGCACTTCCACCAACCACATAGAAAATCCGCTATGCTACAGTAAAAGGTGACTGGAAGTCCGCATCGCTACAGCACTGTGGTCACCCAAGTCTAAGGTGCTACACTGCCAGTGGCTGGAAGTCCGTAGAGCTATAGTAGTCGTGCCAAAAGTCCGCATTACTATAGTGCTTTGTCGGTGTTGGTCGGTCAGCTCTGCTACAGTTGATCAAATTGCTATAGTGCCCCAAAATTTGGTATGGGGACCTTCATCCTCTGAACCCCCGGAGCAGGAGTGTGTTGCCCCCTACAACCCTCAACGAGCTCACTGCGGAGCTTGACTCGGGGAGTTGCGGCCTGATTCACAGTATGGGCCAGAGGCATTTGACCTAATCATCATCCAGAATGGATTGGGCTACACCAATCCAACAATTAATGTAATATCCCAGAATTTCCTGTCGAGATTGACTTGCCCAGAATTTATAATATGGCTTCAGTTTCGATTTCATTAGATTTATTGATGTTACAAATTTAACCGGACTCTCAGACCAATTAATGGTAAAACTGTAATATTCCATTAAACAAAGTGTCGGATTGGAAAACAAACTTCTCCATTGAGTCTGGAAAAGGTTGTTTCCATTTAAGTTGAAATTTTGGATTTGATCCGACACCAGTATTTTAGGTGTTGGTGATAAATTGAATAAATTTTTAAAAAAATATTTAAACTATATTCCACCTATAAATTTATATTTTATGGGTTTTGAGAAACCCTATCCGTCATTTGGAGCGCTCATGGTGAAAAATATGACTAGAGAAGATGGAGGTTCATTGGAGTACGAAACATGATGACAAATTCGGGTATGATTCTTTGATTATTACCCGTTTAATTTAAGTTATATTGTTAAAAGTATTTTAGATATTTAGATATTTAGGTTAGGTTAGAATGGGTTAACCTTATCCCATGTATTTTAAATTTCAAATCTCTCGCATTTCTTGTATTGGTTTTCCAATAAACAAAGCACCCAACCTCATTTAGAGGTACGGTTTCTGGGTCTCTTTTTCTACATGGTATCGGTGTGGTTCCCCAAACCAATTTGATATCACTCTCCTTTTTTACTTTGAAAAAGAACCTAACAGATTATCAAAAGGGGGCGGTGGTCCCCCGACCGACCTAGCTTGGTACGCCTTCAACAACTGCCCCTCCTGCCACCACCTGGCCACGCCTTGCAGTTCTCCACAGCTGCACAAGTCCCCCTTCCCCATTATGGAGTCCAATACACGTCTCCCCAACAACCACGACGGCCCATCCTCTAGGCGGGATCTCCCAACATCGTTGCTCCTACCGCTGAATCAGCCCTAGCGCAGCTCTCACTAACACAACCTACGGTCCTACTACTGGGTCGTCCCTAGCCAAGACACACGGCCCAGGTGGGGCGCCTCTAGGCGAATTTCTTCTGGTCCAGGCACGCACTTGTCACGCCTCTCCGGGCACCACTTCACCCAGACATGCACCAGTCATCAACCGCTCTTTGTCAAGCCAACATCCAACCAAGTCGCACCTCCCTGCATGCGCTCCTTCGCACTCAATTGCGCACACCCAGGCTCTGTGCGCTCCCAACCAGGACGCACTACTCAGGCGGAGTGCCTCCAGATATACCTCCATCTCCACCTGTTGTGTTGTCCCCTGCAATCCCTTCTGTGCGCCCAGGCAGGTGCCTCTCTTTTGCGACAACTGTGGCACCCTCAAGCAGCCTGCAACCTGTTGTGCTACCCCCACCCCGACCTCTACCTTTGCAAAAAAGGTTGCGCCTACTCCTCCAGCAACACACTACGAAGACATGCCAGTCCTTACGTTTGTATGTTCCGACAGAACACGAAAACTTCCAATCTAGTGCCTCTCTGCTGCTGCCCAGATCACCGTTATGTCTCTTTCCTATAGCTCAAATGTAACACCCCCCCGGTTTCAGGTAATTTACACTTTTAGGATGTATTTTGAGCTTATAAAATACTTGGGTTGAGTTTCATGAGTTTCCAAATAGTTTGAAAGTGTTTCTGAAGGTGCACGGTTGGAGAACAGTTTGTCCAAATCGTGCGCATGCTAGGGGAAAGTGTGCAAAAGAAGATAGTGGGAAAAGCACAGTTGGCACAGGTTTGTTAGACCGTGCAAGCCAATTGTGCGAGGGGTTAGCCTTGAGATAGGAGCACTGCACGGTTGGCGCATGGTTTGTCAACCTGACAGCACAAACCGTGCAGTACAAACTGCGCGGCTACCTGTTTGATGTCTAGTAGAATGTGCACGGTTGGCATGCGGTTTGATAAACCGTGCAACCTATGCGATGTGCAGTTAATGCTCTGAAAATTATGATTTAATTTGGATTAAGGCCTCGAGACCCTCATTTTTCTCCCATTCTTCCAGAGTCTCAAACTTCTTTCCTCTCCTAGGCTCCCTTGGCGATTCCCTTTGATCCAGAAGCAACTTTTGGTGAATCGAAGTGTGTTGGATCTTTAGAAACGATGGTAAGTATAGGTTTTGGGCGTAGCAAAAGCGTGCGATGGGCAATGCCGAACTTTGATTTTTCCATAATCAATGATCAATCCGAGATATATACGATGATGAACGTCATGATCCACAAAATTGAGTCAAAGAAATAGACAAAGAATTGCACCGGAACCGAGAGAGAAGGATCAACACATATTGTTTATAATTAATTTAATTAGATAAAGAATTACCTCTAAGGAATTATTTCTTCGTTAATGTGTTCGACGACAGATTTGCGGTGCACCATCGTTGCGTTGTAGAAACCAAGTGTAGATTTCCTCTAACGGTGATCCACACGTGTTCCAGGAATCTCTGGACGTCGCCGAAGAGGTCTCCAGGTGCTAGCACGGAAGATCTTCACACTTGCGTCGTCCGCCTTCGATCGCCTTGAGAACCGCTTTCAAAGTGTTCTCCTTGATCCGATGGAGGAGGATCACTCTCGTTCTTAAGAACGTTCTTGGAGAAGGAAGAACTCTCTAGGCTTGAGAGGTTTTTCTCCAATCCGACGTGCACAACTAAATAGGGTTATGCGAAAATAATATAATTAGGTATTTATATTGTTAGGGTTAAAATAAAATAATTGCACAAGTGCTCTTATTATTATTTAAATCTAGCAAAACCCCGTGTCAAATAATAATAGTAATATTATCATTTCTTGACACGTGCTTAACTTGCGAATTATAATTAAATATTATTTCATTAAATAATAATCAATATTATCATCTCATCGGACCATTAAACTATGTCCGTCATTCCTCCACAATATTTATCGGGCCTTAAATAATGTCTATTTATTTATTAAATAAATCTCACTGCATTATTTTCCAATAAATAAATAAATATTATATTTACTAAACAACAAATAAATATTTATATGCGATCAAACATACATGAATAATTATTAAATCATGTACAAGAATAATATTTATTCAACCTGTTAAATAATAAATAATAATATATTATTTAACTGAGATTCTGGATACATTTAGTGTGTGATCTTCTAGGCCGCTTTTTCAGTGGCATTAGGCAAAACAGCGTAAAGTCCAAGATTAGCGTCTAGCAACACGCCAAGACAGTCATAGAGAAAAAAGTTAATGTCGCAACGACATGTCAGCTCATACGAACACTTACCGTGTAATATAATCCTTTTATCTCGATATCTCTAAACAAGCATATTGCATGCTTGTGCCATCAACTCATATGCTCGATTTCTCTTTCTTTGACTTCTCGGAAATTGAACATGCCTATTGATCACCATGGTCATTGATTTATTTAGGCTATATCATTTCCATTAAAAGGCCTAAGATATTAACTTCCGTTAAATAACAGAAGGGATAAATCCTTTCTCGCATTATTCATTAATATAATACTACTCGTGACGCACCCAATGTATCATACCTCGCCACGAACATCTGTCGTCACGGTTTTCGTCAATACATCTAAATGCGCGACTCATTATACTCATTAATAATAATCTTAAAGTTTAAGGATCAATACACATGTCCACGAATAGGAACATCCAATGACACGTAATAATGTGGATTTCCTACTAGTGGGTCTCGTTCTCATAATATCCTACTGAATATTACCAAGGGCGCACACCATGAGAAGGTGCCTCAGAGTACTATGAGTCTCCACCCCTGATAGCCTGCATCATTTGTGTCCCTCAAATGATATCATCAGCCTATAGAACATATATTAAAGAATAGTGTCATAGCACTTCTGAGTTCTCATCATGGCAGAGATCTGCTATGACCTTTTAGTGAGATAGTTACTCTTAGTACATTATCACATACAATGTCACGTAAAAGAACAATCATGACGTGATAAGAAATTTATTAATATTCAAAACCATGAATATAAGTTATCATAAAGTACAAAAAAAGTTGGTTTTAGGGCACCAACTTCAATAGACTCTCACTTGCACCAAAGCCAACAACTAACAACCTTCAGTCCACTAGCTCTCACATGATATTCATGTTTCTACTGAGATGGACCTTTAGTCAAGGGATTCACCACGTTCACTTCCGTAAGTACTCTGCTCCCTACAACTTCACCTCTCTGATAAAAATCCCTCAATAGGTGATACTTCCGGAGTATGCTTTGTCCGTTGATGTGACTTTGGCTCTTTTGCAATAGTCACCGCTGCAGTATTATCACAATACAATGTGATAGGGTCTTTACTGCTAGGTACCATATCAAGATCCTGGAAGAAGTTCCAAATCCAGACGATTTCCTTGGCCGCATCAGAAGCCGCTATATACTCTGACTCTGTTGTAGAATCAGCTACAACTGGCTTCTTTGAACTCTTCCAGCTCACAGCTCCTCCGTTGAGACAAAAAACATATCCTGATTGCGACTTCAGATCATTTTGATCTGTCTGAAAACCAGCATCAGTATAACTCCTAATGACCAACCCCTCGTCTCCTCCATACACCAGAAACATATCCTTAGTTCTCAGATACTGAAGAATAACCATAACAGCAGTCCAAGGCTGTTCTCCTAGATCTGCTTGATATATGTCTACCATGCTCAGTGCATAGGCAACATCAAGTCTAGTACATAACATAACATACATGATTGATCCTATCGTCGAAGCGTATGAGACCTTACTCAATCTATCTTTCTCCTGTTGTGACTAGGGACACATTTTTTTAGAAAGATGTAAACCATGTGACACTGGAACCAATCCCCTCTTGGATTGTTTCATACTAAATCTTTTTATTATCTGGTCAATATATGTACTTTGGATTAGTCCAAGTAGCCTCTTAGATTTATCATGAATAATCTTGATCCCTAGAATGTATGATGTTTCGCCTAAATCCTTCACGGAGAAACACTTGTTCAACCAGTCCTTAACTGAATGTAAGATTGACACGTCGTTTCCAATAAGTAATATGTCATTAACATATACTACTAGGATAACGACTGCATTCTCATTAAACCTTTTGTAAACACATGACTCACATTCGTTCATAATGAAACCAAATCCTCTTATGGCTTCATCAAATCGGATATTCAATGACCTGGATGCTTGTTTCAATCCATAAATGGATCTCTGCAACTTGCAAATCTTTTTGGCATCACCTGGTGTCACAAACCCTTCTGGTTGTGTTATATAGATATCTTCTTGAAAGTTCCCGTTAAGAAATGCAGTTTTGACATTCATCTATAAAATCTCATAGTCATGGTAAGTTGCTATAGAAAGTATGATTTTGATGGATTTACACATGGCAACTGGCGAAAAGGTTTCATAGTAGTTAATTCCTTGACGCTGTTTAAAACCTTTAGCCACTAGCCTCGCTTTATAGGTACTTACTTTACCTTCTATGTCCAGTTTCATCTTTAATACTCATTTGCATCCAACAGGCTTTAAATCAACTGGCGCATCGACCAGAACCCAAACTTGGTTATGAGACATGAAATTCATCTCAGAATTCATAGCTTCTAACCATCTTGCAGCTTCTGAGTTATCTACTGCCTCCTTGTAGGAGAGAAGTTCATCATTGCCCAGCAATAATGAGTCACCATCCTCGGTAACTAGAAAAACATATTTATCTGGTTCTCTTACCTCTCTTACACTCCTACGCAATACTTGTGTTTCAGGAACTATTTCCACGGGGACCTGTGGAACTTGTTCTTGTACCAACTCCTGTGTATCTTGAGCATCAACTTCATCGAAGTCAATCTTGCTCCCACTATCCTTTTTGAGGATGTGTTCCCTCTCAAGAAAAACGGCTTGTCTGGCGACAATCATTTTCTTGTCTGAGGGGTTGTATAGGTAGTATCACTTTGTTTCCTTGGGATATCCTATAAAGATACATCTCGTGCCCCGGAATGCTAGTTTGTTGTCTGAGAAAGCTTTAACAAACGCCTCGCAACACCATACACATGTATACGACAAAACGGGTTTCTTTCCACTCCATGGCTCGAAGGGAATTCTGTTTGTCGCTTTAGTTGGTACTTGATTTAATGTGTATGCCGCAATTTGCAATACATATCCCCAAAAGGATAATGGAAGATCTACATGACCCATCATCAACCTTACCATGTCCAACAAGGTACGGTTCCTTCTTTCACTAATATTATTCCACTATAGTGTATAAGTGATGTATAAGGTAGAGTGAGTTGAGATAGAATCCCAAACTCCCGTCGAAAGTCGATGAACTCTTGGTTATGATATTCACCACCTCGATCCAATTGAAGCTTCTTTATCTTCTTACCAAGCTAATTTTCTACTTCATTCTTTAATTCTTTGAATTTTCCAAACGACTCGAACTTATAGCTTATCAATTAAATATAGTCATATCTACTCAAGTTATTAGTAAAAGTTATTAAGTAAGAATATCCACCACTAGCTTCTACTGGAAATTGTCCACACACATCAGTGTGTACCAATCCTAGAAGCTCTGTGGCCCTTTCATCCTATCCACCAAATGATGGTTTAGTCATTTTTCAATGTAAACAAGCATGACATCTATCAAGTGACTTTAGCTCAGAAGAATCTAAATAATCATCTTACAGAGTTTTGTCAAACGCTTCTCGTTTACATGACCAAGACGGAGATGCCAAAGTTGGGTGTTATATGAGTCACGAAAACTTGATTCGTTATCAATTGTCAACACTTGGTTTTCGTAATTTAATACATACAGACCGTTATTCAAATATGTCATACCATAACATATGTTGTCCTGATAAAAGAAACAACTTTTATTTCCGAACTTGAAAATAAACCCATCTGTATCTAAACTTGATACAAAAATTCTGTTTTTGGTAACAATAAGTACATAATAACAATCATGTAAAACCAAAATCATTCCCGTTGGCAATGAAAGGTGGTAGTCACCAATAGCAAGCGCATCTAGCCTCGCACCATTGGCAGCTCCCAGATCCACCTCTCTGGCAATTTTCCAAAATCTACTTGGTTCCTGCATTTGGATACAAATGTAAGCACCACAAATTGTATCTAATACTCAATGTGTAGATATGGAAAGATTGCACTCGAAAACGAACGCACCTTTAGTTTCCCCTTACTTTTTGGTGCAGTTCCTCTTCCAGTGGTCTGGCTTGTCACAAACAAAATGTTGTACCCCTCTCTCTTGGATTTTAATGATCACAATCACTCTTATTTTGTTCTAACTTGTTTCAAGTGTTTTTGTTGTTAGGCAAAAGGTTGCCAAGGAGTTGGGCCAAGAAGGACTGAAAGTAGACTCTCTGAGTCTACCGGCCAACCGGTGGATTCCCACCGGCCAGCCGGTGGTCTCTGGCAGTAGCAATGGTTTCTGTCCAGATCCACCGGTCAGCCGGTGTGAGCTCCCCGGCCAGCCGGTATTGTCACCAGCCAGCCGGTGGCTGACCACCGGCCAGCCGGTAGAACCTGGGCAGAGAGCTTGCTCTCTGTCTGGAGCACCGGCCAGCCAGTGGCTCAGGACCGGCCAGCCGGTGGACCACCGGCCAGCTGGTGAGACACCACCGGCCAGCCGGTGTGCCCAGTCAAACTAGCCGTTGGGCTTTGACCAGACTTGTACTTTTGACTCCCAACGGCTCCGAAGGCCTCTCCAACGGCTCCGAAGACCCCCAACGGCCATTTGGGTGTTCCTCTCCTATAAATAGAGGACTAGGAAGCCCCGAAAAAATATAGTAGCCCACGGGAACATTTTTCGAACATTTGGCGAACCTCCGGCGCATTCCTTCAAGGATCCCCACCTGCTCCAACTCACTTTCACAACCAAGGAGCACCACCATAGAAGCTTGGGAGCGCTCTTCATCATCATCAATCAATCCATTGGCGCCCAAGACTTCTCCACTTTACGGTTTTTATTGTTTTATCATTTTGAGCATTATTTTGAGTTTGTGCATACAAACCCTTCTTTCTCTCATTCTCCCTTTGTTTGGGTTTTCACACCACCTTCAAGGTGTGAAGAGGTTAGTCAAGCCTTCCATGTAAAAGACTTGAGTCATAGGTGAGCTAGCCTTCACCTGTAAGAATGCTAGTGGGTTTCTTGCTACAACCAATAAAAAGCAAGTTGTAATAGGTTTCTAGGCTGCCTTAAAGTCTAGTGGGTTTCTTGCTACAACCATTAAAAAGCAAGCTGTCGTATAAATCTCTCAACGGTTGAGTTGGGAGCGGAGACGTAGGCTTGGGATTTAGGCCGAACTCCGTTATCAATTTTGTGTCTTGCCTCTTTTATTTCCGCTGCGCTTTAACTTTTTCTTAAATTGTTAAACTTTTTTAAAAGGCAATTCACCCCCCCCCCTCTTGCCATCACTCTCCGTCCCAACAATTGGTATCAGAGGTAGTGTTTGTGTAATACCTTAACCGGTTTCAAATTCAAGATCCATTGTGATGACTTCATCTTCTTTCGCCCCCGAAGGTTATTCATTGGGTCGTGCTCCTTTTTTTGATGGAACCGACTATACCTATTGGAAAACCCGCATGTCTACTTTTCTTAGAAGTATAGGTTATCCTATTTATAGAATTGTCATGCATGGTTACTCTCTCTCTTCTCCCGATGAATCCAAATGGACTCAAGCCGATATTAAAAATTTCGAGCTTGATGGCAAAGCCATGAACGCTCTTCATTGCGGCCTTGATCGTAATGAATTCAATCGAGTTTCCACATGCACTTCATCTCATGAAATCTGGAAACTTTTGGAGGTTACCCATAAGGGGACCAACAAAGTTAAGGATACTCGATTGGATATATACCGTCAAGATTTTGAGTCTTTTACCATGCATCCATCTGAAAATATTACTGATATGTTTACTCGCTTTACTGATGTTTGTAATGAGAGAAAGTCTCTTGGAGATGATGTTTCTGCAGAGATGATGGTCAAGAAGATCCTTTGGATCTTACCAAGTTCATGGGCACCGAAAGTCACGGCAATTCAAGAAGCGAAGAATTTAAAAGAAATGTCGGTCGAAGAGCTCATCGGATCCCTCATGACCTACGAGATCACCATGAGGAGGCAAGCTGAAAAGGAAGGCAAACTCATCGAAACTCCAAAGAACATCGCCTTCAAAGTTCAAAAAGAAGAAAGCTCCTCCTCCTCATCTTCTTCCTCTTCAAGCAGCGATTCAGAAATAGAGAACCTTGCCCGCAAGATGCACAAATTCATGAAGAAGAACAAAAAGAAGAAATCTCGCAAGGCTCGAAAGGAAGCACTCGACGAAAAATCTGAGCCCGAGGTAATATGCTATGGGTGCGGCAAGAAAGACCATTATAAGCCCGATTGCCCACTCCACAAGACAAGGGCCAAGCAAAAGGAAAAGAAAAAGGCATTCAAGGCCACTTGGAGTGATAGCTCCTCATCCTCCTCCTCCTCAAAAGACAACGGTAAAAAATGTCTAATGGCATTTCATGAGATAACCTCTTCCGACTCCTCTTCCTCTTGTTCTTCCAATTCATTCAATCATTTATCTTACGAGGATCTCCAACATGCGAGAGATCAATTGGAGGAAGGTTTTCACAAACTTTCTTCCAAATTTATTGCTTTAAAAAAAAATTCAAAATTTTTTCTTCCGAAAAGGATCAACTTCTCAAAGAGAAGGAAGACTTGTCCCTCAAGATCCAAAACCTTCCCGATGTTGATTCTATGGAATCAACAATCAAGGATTTAAGGAAATCCCTAGCTAAGTTCACCGAAGGTGAACATAACCTTTCGAAGCTCCTTGGTTCCCAATGCATATCTAGAACCACCAAAGAGCTTGGCTATTCCAAGCAAGCTTCCTCTTCCCATGCTCCTACTATTTTTGTAAGGGGGAGCTCCCAATATAAATTTTGCAACTATTGCAAAAAGATCGGGCACTTAATTTACGAGTGCGACTGCAAAAATGCCCGGTATGGAAGGTCCAAAACCATTTCCTTTAACGATGAATTTCATAGGAGAAGACCCGCCGCAAGACAAGTTTGGATTGAAAAATCCCTTTTAGCGAGTCTCTCCGGACCAAAATTTGTCTCGGTTCTAAAATCCTCTCCCCAGTGATTTGTTGTTTTTATTTAGGGGGAGTTAGGATCGTTTAAGCCTTTTTGCGTTTTTCTTTCAACACTTTCAATTTAAAACTCTCAATTCAAATTTCAAAAATTTCAATTGGTTTAAAATCTCTATCTTGTTTTTCAATCCTCACCTTCAATCAAATTTTATGCCTCGTGCTATTTTGATAATCAAAAAGGGGGAGATTTCCTTGGTTGATTGGGGAAGAAATATTTCTCTCATACTTTGCTTTACTTTTCAATTTATCCTTTAAAGCATGCCTTTCATTTCAGTCTTTTTCATTGCTTGTTTTGGTGATTGTGATCATCAAAATAGGGGGAGATTGTTGTACCCCTCTCTCTTGGATTTTAATGATCACAATCACTCTTATTTTGTTCTAACTTGTTTTCAAGTGTTTTTGTTGTTAGGCAAAAGGTTGCCAAGGAGTTGGGCCAAGAAGGACTGAAAGTAGACTCTCTGAGTCTACCGGCCAACCGGTGGATTCCCACCGGCCAGCCGGTGGTCTCTGGCAGTAGTAATGGTTTCTGTCCAGATCCACCGGTCAGCCGGTGTGAGCTCCCCGGCCAGCCGGTATTGTCACCAGCCAGCCGGTGGCTAACCACCGGCCAGCCGGTAGAACCTGGGCAGAGAGCTTGCTCTCTGTCTGGAGCACCGGCCAGCCGGTGGCTCAGGACCGGCCAGCCGGTGGACCACCGGCCAGCTGGTGAGACACCACACCGGCCGGTGTGCCCAGTCAAACTAGCCGTTGGGCTTTGACCAGACTTGTACTTTTGACTCCCAACGGCTCCGAAGGCCTCTCCAACGGCTCCGAAGACCCCCAACGGCCATTTGGGTGTTCCTCTCCTATAAATAGAGGACTAGGAAGCCCCGGAAAAATATAGTAGCCCACGGGAACATTTTTCGATCATTTGGCGAACCTCCGGCGCATTCCTTCAAGGATCCCCACCTGCTCCAACTCACTTTCACAACCAAGGAGCACCACCATAGAAGCTTGGGAGCGCTCTTCATCATCACTAATCAATCCATTGGCGCCCAAGACTTCTCCACTTTACGGTTTTTATTGTTTTATCATTTTGAGCATTATTTTGAGTTTGTGCATACAAACCCTTCTTTCTCTCATCCTCCCTTTGTTTGGGTTTTCACACCACCTTCAAGGTGTGAAGAGGTTAGTCAAGCCTTCCCTATAAAAGACTTGAGTCATAGGTGAGCTAGCCTTCACCTGTAAGAAGGCTAGTGGGTTTCTTGCTACAACCAATAAAAAGCAAGCTGTAATAGGTTTCTAGGCTGCCTTAAAGTCTAGTGGGTTTCTTGCTACAACCATTAAAAAGCAAGCTGTCGTATAAATCTCTCAACGGTTGAGTTGGGAGCGGAGACGTAGGCTTGGGATTTAGGCCGAACTCCGTTATCAATTTTGTGTCTTGCCTCTTTTATTTCCGCTGCGCTTTAACTTTTTCTTAAATTGTTAAACTTTTTTAAAAGGCAATTCACCCCCCCCCCTCTTGCCATCACTCTCCGTCCCAACACAAAACATACTGTCTCCTTTTCCTTTCCCTGTCTCTGGATCTTCTTCTTGGTAGGACGATGCTCGGGAGCTTTAGACTGTTTTTAAGTTTTGGGCTCATTTGCCTTGTCCTTCCTCTTCTTATTCACCATAAGGACTGCGGGTTTGTCATGCCTCATGTCCTTATCCACTTGGCGAATCAATGTCAGAAGTTCCGATAGACTCTTCTTATTATTGCTCATATTATAATTCACAATAAAACTAGAGAAGGTCTTGGGCAGTGATGAAAGTATGAGATATGTACGCAACTCATCCGGGAATTTAATCCCTAAGATGTCTAGATGTTCAATGTAGCCAATAAACTTGACTACATTAGGCCCAGCTGGCGCAAACTCTCCAAGTTTAGTGGTAAACAAAGCATTGGAGATCTTGTACTTCTCTTGTCTCGCCTTCTCTTGATAGAGATCCTGAAGGTGAGACATCATGCTATAGATATCCATATCCTTATGTTGCTTCAAGATCTCATTGGACATGGACGATAGCATAAAGCACTGAACATCTGTAGCATTATTCAGATGTTTCTCATAGAGAGATAGCTCTTCATCACTTGCCTTATTTCCAGGCGCAATTGGTAAAAGTTCTTCCAGCACATATAATTTCTTTTAATGGCGAAGGATGACATGCAAACGCCTCTGCCATTCTTGGAAATTCGTGCTGGTGAGAAGGTTTTTCTTCTCGAGTATGAATCGCAATGATATGTTTGATGTCATTTTTAATGTTGTTTCTATAAATAAGATAAACAGAGATTTAGTACTTTACCTGATAAATTTAGACAAATAAATAAATATTATATTTATTAGTCTTCCACTATTTTATCGAAACCCAATTGACCTCACCATTGGCTTCGGAATATCCTATTGCTTGGACATTCAAGTGGCAAGGATCCATATTCCCCTTCTCGTTACCCCAACTTTGGTTGGTCAAGCAACTCGAATGGTTTTTGGTAGACATTCCAAATGTCAACTGCATGAACTCACAGTTCCTTGATCTGCTGAGTGGACTCCCTAATCCTGAAATCCTTTAATTGGATTTCCTCAACTTTTTCCTCTCAGTAACACCAAGTCATGTTTTGGCAGTCAACCATTGATGTGAACCAAGTCAAGTCAACCCAAAACCTCATGTTAGAATTCCCCAATAATTGAAACCACCTCAACTTTGGCTGATCAAGCACTTTGAACTATGGTTCGATTCTAACCAATATAATGAGAGGCTATACTGACTTAATATTTTATTGAGAGATTTTATCCTTTATGCGTAAATTGCCAATTATTACGCATAAGCCAGTTTATTTTAGTTCTATCTTGCATGCTTGTTAAGTTATTAATTATGTAATCACGACAAAACATCCATAATGAATAACCATGCAGCTGACAAAAATAACATAAAAGGTATGATCATGAACTTATATTAATGGTTAGTTTATCTAGCGGTTGATAAACTAACTGTTAACCAAGGGGAGAAACACCTTGAACCAATTGAGGTTCGTGTTTACAGTTTTCCACCTGTCCACCTTTGTATCTTACTTGGATTGGTTTCACCTCGACTCCTAACTTGAACCGCTTCCACTAACTTGGGAGCTTCATCCATTACATATGTTTTTACTCCCACGCAGGTGAGGGGTAAAAAGGGGTTTACATAAAAGAAACTACGGACACGCATACCCTACATATCAATAAGGATAGAAGGCATGCATGCCAACAATTTAATTTAATAATAAATTAAAATAAAACCAATCACATACAAAGGTCTGATCTGGTTCATGATCATCCACATGCATGCAAAATATTACGCATTTAATAAAACTAGCATTCAATTCTCAATCGTTCATATTTAAGATAAATTACGCTCGAATCGATTAATTATTATTTTTAATTAATCAATCTTTTTATCTTAATCCTTATATGATTTTTTTTGAGATTCTCATCCATTATAATTTTAAACAAATTAAATAAATTCATTTAAAATTAACCTTGTACATAAATGTATCTTGGAGGCAATATGGTGAATATCTGTCCAAATCTACCCAACATGTATTATACTCATATACTGTTTTACTCTTACGACGTATGACATAAACAACTTATCACATACTTTCACGATGTGTACTTCACGAATGATTACACAAATTATATGATTTTTCAGTCACGTGTTATGTTTCAATGTACGTAGAGTAACAATTTATAATACGACTCATACATGATATGTAGATCTTGAACATTACGCAGAATTTAATTAAACATTTAAATATTTATGTATATTAAAACCTATCACATGGCGTGTCCTGTCTTTACAACCACACGCAAGTACATTTTTCAAGGTTTGCATAGTAAAATAAATAAATTTTAAATCTCCGTAACTTCGTATAAGTACACAACGTGTAGATCCGATCTACACGGCGTGTACACCTCTCACCATCTATCTGAGACACGCCTAGGGACTCGACGTGTGATCTGCGCCTCAGAAAATTTGGAGTACACAGCGTGTCCAATGGGCCACACGCAGTGTTGACTCCGTGTTACACAGTCACCCATCAGGTAGGTCATGTATTGAATACACGACCCATCTTTGACGTAGAGGGACAACACGACGTGTTCAATGGGCCACACGGCGTGTAGTCCAGCTGACCATGCGCCAGTCTGTCCCGATCAACACGCGGTGTAAGAATTAACTACACCGCATGTCATTAATGCACACGGGTTGATTAATAGCCAAATTAGCTCCTGATGCATTGAACACAACTACACGGCGTGTACTGTTGTGTTATCCGAGCAGAATCCTTGGCTCCTCCGAATGAGTTCCTCAAATTTATTTTAATCAAAAAATTAAACATCTCGATTATATTATGAGAAACGAATGAGGAAGAAACAGATCTCACAATTCAGATTAAAAGAACGATTAAACTTAAATAAATAAAAACTAAATTATAAATGCGTAAATCACTAATGATCTTAAATAATTATAAACAATTATGTGTCCCTTTTGATACCACTTGTAGGTTCCGAACGCAGCAGAAGCGTGTGATGGGCGATGCCCAACTTTGATTTTGTCATAATCAATGATCAATCTGAGATCTATACGACGATAAACGTCGTGATCCACGGAATTGAGTCAAAGAAATAGACAAAGAAAAATTGCGTCGGAACCGAGAGAGAAGGATCAACACATATTGTTTATAATTAATTTAATTAGATAAAGAATTAGCTCTAAGAAATTCTTTCTTCGTTGATGTGTTCTACGACAGATCTGTGGTGTACCGTCGTTGCGTTATAGAAACCAAGTGTGGATTTCCTCTAGCGGTGATCCACACGTGTTCCAGAAATCTTCGGACGTCGTCGAAGGGGTCTCCGGGTGCTAGCACGGAATATCCTTACGCTTGCGTCTTTTGCCTTTGATTGCCTTGAGAACCGTTTCCAAAGCGCTCTCTTTGATCCGATGAAGGAGGATCACTCTCGTTCTTGAGAGCGTTCTGGGAGAAAGTAAAACTCTCTAGGCTTGAGAGGTTTTTCTCCAATCTGTTGTGCACAACTGAATAGGCTTATGAGAAAATAATATAATTGGGTATCTATATTGCTAGGGTTAAAATAAAATAATTGCACAAGTGCCTTTATTATTATTTAATCCTAGCAAAACCCCATGTCAAATAATAATAGTAATATTATTATTTATTGACATGCGCTTAACTTGCGAATTATAATTAAATATTATTTAATTAAATAATATTCAATATTATCATTTCTTACCGAACCATTAAACTTGGTCCGCCATTCCTACACAATATTTATCGGGCCTTGAATAAAGTCTATTTATTTATTAAATAAATATCACTGAATTATTCGTCAATAAATAAATAGATATTATATTTACTAAACAAATAAATATTTATATGCGATTAAGTATACATAAATAATTATTAAACCACGTACGAGAATAATATTTATTCAACCTGTTAAATAATAAATAATAATATATTATTTAACTGAGATTTTGGATATAATTAGCGTGTGACCCTCTAAGTCTCTTTCTCAGTGGCATTAGGCGGAGCAGCTTAAAGTCCAAGATTAGCGTCTAGCAACATGCCAAGACACCCATAGAGAAAAAAGTTAATGTCGCAACGACATGTCGGCTCATACGAACACTCACCGTGTAATATAATTCCTTTATCTCGATATCTCTAATCAAGCGGATTGCAAGCTAGTACCATCAACCCATATGCTCAATTTCTCTTTCTTTGACTTCTCAGAAATTGAACATGCCTATTGATCACCATGACCATTGATTTATTTAGGCTATATCATTTCCATTAAAGGACCTGAGATACTAACTTCCGTTAAATAAAAAAAGGGATAAATCCTTTCTCGCATTATCCATTAATATAATACTACTCGTGACACACCCAACGTATCCTACCTCGCCGCGAACATCTGTCGTCACGGTTTTCGTCAATACATCTAAGTGTGCGACTCATAATACTTATTAATAATAATCTTAAAGTCTAAGAACCAATATACATGTCCGCAGATAGGAACATTCAAGGACACGTATGAATGTGGATTTCCTACTGACGGGTCTCGTTCTCATAATATCCTACTGGATATTATCAAGGGCGCACACCATGAGAAGGTGCCTCAAAGTCCTATGGGTCTCCACCCCTGATACCCTATATCATTTGTGTCCCTCGAATGATATCATCCGCCTAAAGAACATATATTCAAGAATAGTGTCATAGCACTTCCGAGTTCTCATCATAGCAGGGATCCGCTATGACTTTTTAGTGCGACAGTTACTCTTAAAACATTATCACGTACAATGTCACGCAGAAGAACAATTATGATGTGATAAAGGAATTTATTAATATTCAAAATCATGAATATGAGTTATCATAAAGTACAAAAGAAGTTGGTTCTAAGGCACCAAATCCAACAGTAAGTCTTTTTTTGAAAAGTTTGATGGTCAAGCCCCCTTTATTGAGCATAAAAACAAGAGAACCTCTTTTAGGACTGAGAAAGAGGGAACCCATTACAGACAAGGGCAAAATGCCTAAGGAACCAAAAGAAAACAAAGGTCAAAGTGATGCTGCAAGTCCAAAGGAAGCAAAGATCCAATCAAGCACCAGAAAAAGGCTCGTCGCCCCCCTCGCCACACAGTGCTACAGTGAGATCAGTCAAAAAAACACGTCACCCCCTCTGCCAAGAAGCTGCACCGTGCTGACATCACAACGTGGTAGAGCACCTCTCCAACCAACATAGAAATGTGGAAGAGGGCCGAATGAAAGGTGTCAGGACACCCTTCCCTCTTTCGAGCCGCCCACCCGACAAAGCATGAAAAGAACTCAAAATAGTGTCAACCTGATACAATGCAATATCAGACAGAAAAACGCTGAGCAAAAGTCAATGGCAAGACACTCATCCGTCCATCTAAGTGATGACGGATGGTTGGATGATGGGTGTCAACACACCCATCCCTCTTTTGAGGTCGTCCACCCAGCGGCACCTGCAAAATGTTGTGCCGCTCCAAATGCAACAAAAAAATCCAAAACCCGCAAAGAAATCTGCACCCCAAGAACAAACAGAAGCAAGAAGACCAATGCAGAACAGGATGAAATTCGTGTGAATCTGCTCCGCTATCCATCAACCAAACCACAACCATCAAAATGGTCAGCAACGTCGTCGATCGAGTAGTACCAGCTGCACTTTCCCAAGCCAACAGCATCCGAGGAACCACCGATAGCACATAGAAATGAACGACAACCGACAATCGTTTGAGATCCACACACCACCGCCTGTCCATAGAAGTATATTTATGGACATTTTATTTAGGACAAAAATAAATTCTAGAATTAATTAAATAAATAATTAATCCACTGAACATACTGCCAACGAGCGAGATGTCTTAACGCCCCGCGCAGACCTGTTTTAGATCGTGTCTAGGGTAAACATTGCGTTCTGAACTCAACTGTGGTATCAGATTTCAGATTCGAACCTATGTTTAAGAGTTATCCCATTTTCTTTATGAACTACGCGCGCATAATATAAAATATATTTAATATTTTTATAAAATTAATTTCAGGCACACTGTGGCTCAGAATTGCTCACCGTCTCAGCGCCCAACTCTGAAAATATATATAGAAATATTTCAAAATCTTACAAGGCAAAAAAAAACGGGTCTCTACAGACGCACTCGCCAGGGAAGCCACAAGGGTGGCGGGTCGCACCTGGGAGGCACAACAGGGTCGCGCTCAGGGTGGTAAGCAGCTAGGGTTGGGGGCGGAGGAGAGCGATGGGGCTTAGAGGAAGACAATAGGGTGCGACGAGGCCTAGCGAGGACGAAGGGAGGCCGCGGTATGAGGTAGGGCTACGGGGTGCAGCGGGTAAAAAAAATGGGGGTGGACGGTTTAGTTTCGTCCCATGTAGATTGGCGGTACCCTCTCAACCTCAAAGAGAGATGGAGACCTTTATTTATAAATAGAGGAAAATAAATACATGCATAGTTATTAATGGCGCGCGCCATGGCGCGCCATTGCGCCATGGCTAGCGCCAGGGAGTGGTGCGCCGCGCCATGGCTCATTTAAGATGGCTCACTGTGGCGTGCGCCATATTGCGCAATGGCGCGCGCCATGTTGCGCCAATGGCGCGCGCCATTGAGCCTTTTTGATTTTTTTTTAACCTGCAACTCTTATGCCTCGATTGAAAATACCTCTTTTGAGGTCAAACAACGACCTCCCCTTTCGACTCTATGCAACACTCTTCTCGTGAGCGTAGCGACCCAGCCGGTGTTGGACCACATTGACTGCCACGACCAAACTGAGATCCCTCGACCGTTGTGACCCAGTTGACCATGACTTAGCTGAGCTCCCTCAACCACCGCGACTTAGATACGCAATGTTGTCCAGAGCAGGCGCACCTTCTGTGCGATTCAGTAACTTTTTTTTGTTTTTAATTCAATTTTATTTATGTTGCTCGCCCCTTATTTTTTTTCGAATTACCCCTGTTGTTTTTTTGAGATATATGGTTTTTTACTCCCATCTTGGTTTTTTGAGATATATGGTTTTTAATATATTTCAGGAATTGATATATATGATTTTTTGAGATATATAGTTTTTAATATTTAATTGTAGGTGTCATTGTCGACTTCATTTGTTTTTTGATGTATGGAATATGAATTATTGACATAAATCTTTGTTTTTTATATATAAATTGTATAATTTATTATTTGTTATTGTTGATATATGTATACACCTCTTTTGTGCGCCGCAAGTTAATATTGTCACGCGCCGTGCGCCGCGCCGTGCGCTTTTGCGCCGGGGGCTCTTGTCGCCGTTGTGCGCCATGCGCCGTAAATAACTATAAATACATGTAAGAGAAAAACGACGTGGGACCCTAAAATACACTAAAATAGGTCCAACAATAACTATGCCAGTTAGCAAAGTGAGTAAGTTTATGGAATCCCCAACAAAAACACAGTGCGAGACAGTTATTTGCATTGTTAGATATGTGAAAAAGAAATCGAACTTAGGTCTTTTATATTCTAATCATGGGAATTCATAAATTGAAGCATTTTGTAATGCGAATTATATAGGATGTCTCTCTTCTAGGAGATCTACATCTTATTTTGCGGTTAATTTGAGGAAATTTGATCTCCTGGCGAAGCAAGAAGCGGATAGTTATCTCCCGATCAAGTGCAGAGTCAGAGTATCATGTTATGGCACATGGATTGCAGAGATTATCTAAGCACTACAGATACTAAAAAAGATTGGATATACTATCAAGAAACTTACGCATAACTAGTGTGACAATCAAGCTATGTCACAAATCTGGTCTTTCATGAGCGGACAAAGTATATTGAAGTTTGTTGGAGTCTGCATCCCACATCGAACTTGAGGTCCGGTGTGGTTTTTTAATATTCATTATAAATACACCCCAAGGGCTCCTTTAGAGAGCACACCTTGGGGGGTTCAGATCTCTCATTTTATCCTTCTACATGGTATCAGAGGGATTTACTCCCGACCCTCCCTCCTGATTTTTTTTCTCCCCCTTCCTTTAGGGTTTCCCCGTCCGGGGGGGGGGGGGGGGGGCGGCGGCTCCAATCCAAATAGCCGCCGCCCCCCCTCCCTCCGTTGCTCCTGCCGGTCCTCCCTCCCGGCGGCTCTCCTGCCTGGCGCGGCTCCCCGGCGGCCCTCCGCCTCTGCCATGCGCGGCTCCCTGGCGGTCCTCCCTTGCCAGGCGGCTTCATCCTCCCGCGCGGCCGACCACATCCCGACGACTCCCTCCCGCCGCCTACTTCACTGTGGCCATTCCCGGCGGCCATCCTGCCTGGCGCAGCTCCCGGCTCCCCGGCGTCTCCTTCGGCCGCGGGTCCCTCCGCGGGTCTCTCCCACGGCTCCAGTTCCCATCATCGGCCCTCCGCGGTTCTTCCCGTCGGCGTCCAAGCCCCGACGGCCTCCCGCGCCTCCCGCTGCTCTCGGCGCCTCCCGCTGCTCCAGCGCCTCCCGTTGCTCCCGCGCGCTCGCGGCTCCCGGCTCTCGGCGGATCTCCCTCCAGTCCGGCGACCGCTCTCCCGGCCCTCCCGTCCCGCGACGCTCCTCCTGTCCAGCGGCCCTCCGCGCGCCTCCCGGCCGGCCCTCCGCGCGCCCTCTCGGCCCTTCCCGGATTTTTCGGCCAGATCCGACGATTCCCGGCCGGATCCGGACCGCTCCGGCCGGATCCGATGATTTCCGGCCAGATCCGGACAGCTCCGGCCGGCTCCGGCCTGATCCAGGCTACTCCGGCCAGATCCGGCGATTTTCAGCCAGATTCGGCCAGATCCGGCGATTCCCGGCCGGATCCGGACCGCTCCGGCCGGATCCGATAATTTCCGGCCAGATCCGGACAGCTCCGGCCGACTCCGGCCTGATCCAGGCTACTCCGGCCAGATCCGGCGATTTCGGCCAGATCCGGCCAGATCCGGCGATATCTGGACTGTTCCGGGCAGATCCGGACTGTTCCGGCCAGGTCCGTCCCTGCGCATCTCCGCTGCAATCTCGCTGCAATGTCGCCTCCCCAATCTGCTGCTCATCTGCTTCCGCGGCTTCCCGGCCACCAGCAACCGGCCTCCACCTGTGCCGGCCGCTCCACGCAGGTGGCCTCCTCCGGCTTCCAGCGCCGCCTCCCGGCCTCCTGCACCCTCGCCGGCCTCCTCCTGCGGCATCCCCGCCTCGCCGGCATCTCCCGGCAACTCCCGGCAGCCGCATCTCTATCCGCCGGCACGCCCATTCGCTGGCGCAGCAGCTCGACCACCTAGGATTTGGGTCTGTTGGCGTCGCCAGATCCCGCAACGATTTCTGCGGAATCCCCGCATCCCGTCGCCGGCCCCGCACGTGCGGTTTTCCCGGTGCTAGTTTGGATTTCCCAGCGTTTCATCGACCGGCCCCACTAGTGCGGCATTCCTGGCGCTCCGTCACCCAGCCGATCTGAGTGGTCATCTGCTGCGCCCGCACCATCCTCCATCATCCTGAGGGGGAGCTTCGATCGTGAGGGGGAGCAGCAGCCTGACAACTTTTTCTATAATTCTGCTTTATGTCGTCTTGTTTTATCATCAAGCGGGGCATATCCACCTTGAGGGGGAGTGTTAGCGTCTGTTTTGTTGCTTTCTTTTCATTATGTGTCCAAGCTAGGTACACCTAGCTTGAGGGGGAGTGTTGGAGTCTGCATCCCACATCGGACTTGAGGTCCGGTGTGGTTTTTTAATATTCATTATAAATACACCCCAAGGGCTCCTTTAGAGAGCACACCTTGGGGGGTTCGGATCTCTCATTTTATCCTTCTACAAAGTTGATTATCACTTTGTTCAAGAACATTATGAGAAGAAGAGGATCATCTTCAGTCATGTTTGCACCTCCAATCAACTTGCAAAGATTCTCACAACAGAGGTTCCTAGAACGCGCTTCCAATTTTTGTGTACTAAGTTGAGCATGATAAATATATTTTTCCCAGCTTACGAGGGAGTGTTAAGAGTATTGGATATTACATATGGGTTAACTGTGTCAATGATTTAGGATTAGTGGGCTAAGCCCATATTACTCTAAATTATTTGAGTCTCGCATCAATGGAGGCTACTTGATATATTCTTATTCAGCTACAAATAAAGAATTCAACCACTTTGTGAGGTATGGGATTTTATCCAACACGATTGTTAATTCCTTGTCTACACCAACAGTCACAAACGTTTGTTATTCCCATGACAATACCAGACATTCCAAAGTTCATATTGCATTTAGAAAAGGTATAGCAAAATCTAGTAGTGTTAGAATTGCAAATTAGTATAATGCTTAAAATACCATGTTGATAACATATTTGATACGAACAAAACCAAATAATTCATATTATATTTGATACGAGCAAAACTTATATGATGTTTGCTCGTAAGAAGGCACGTTAAGAATCCTAAATTAAAAAAATATAAAGTATACGATTGATTAAAATGTCCCCTTGTAAGCACACAGGGTCACTGCAGCACAGTAACTAGGAGTATGCAGCACATAAACCAGGAGTTAGCGATGCAAAGCGGGCTCGCGGCCCGCGGGCTTTGCGGGTTTGGGGCGGATATGGGGCGGGGCGGGCCGGAAAATTTTGACCGTTTAGAGTGCGGGCCAATGCGGGTTGAGCCCGCGCGGGTGCGGGCTAATGCGGGTTGAGCCCCCGCGGGTGCGGGCTTGCCCGCGGGCCTGATTTAAAAAAATATATATTATTTTTACAATATATGTTTCTTTAACATTTTAGTTTTTTTAATAAAACGGTGACATATGATTTCTCACTCTAATGGTCATATTAATTCACCATTTATTCACATGTGAATTTTAAATAGGCATATATTTATTGTTTTAATATGATATTATGTTATTTATATAGTATTTATTAACCATATTCTCATGGTGTGTCGACCCATCTCTCAAAAAATGGAACTCATCGCCCCTGCGCATGGTTTCAATTCTATAAGAGTTATTATAATTGTAATATTTTTTAGGTTGATTTAATTTTGTTATTATTTAATTTAATTTTGTTATTAAGAGAATTGGATAAAACCTCGTGAAAACACTAATAGCTTCCTCTGAAACTAATCATTACCTGGAGAAACTTCATTCATTCACTGATTTAGTTGTTCACATCACCACACAACCAACATTATCATTCATTGTCCATCATCGATCACTCACCTACTTTCTATCGCAACAGTTCACCACCACATCGGCATTACCGCATGCCACCATTAACACACACAAAAATGTTTCATCACATTCTTTAAAGCTCTAGTTATTGTTAATTCACACTTCTCCCCACAAATACCTTTAAGAACGATAAAAAATAGAGTATTTAAATGATTATAAATAGTATTTTTTTTTGTAAAGGTGGGTAAGCCCGCGGGCAACCCGCGGGTTTATGCGGGGCGGGGCGGGCTTGAAATTTTTTATTCGCATTATATGCGGGCTTTTGCGGACAAACCCGCGTGGGCTCAAACCCGTGCGGGCTTGGCCCGCCCCGCCCCGGCCCGCCCGTTTCGCATTACTACCAGGAGTGCCCCAGGTCATATCCATAGGGACAACCATAAGGAATTCACGAATTCAGTTCGCTTATATTAACAGGGTATAAAAGAATGATAGAGTGGTATGTGTGATGAATGTAGTATTGAAACTAAGGTATTAGAGTAAAAGAACAAGGACATTGAGTTGTGTTGGTGTGCAATAGATAAAGTTGGAATTAATGAGAAAACAGTGAAGGTGTTGGGATCAATTTTGTTACACTGCTCTTACTTACACTGCTTGAATCTACACTAGCACGATCACTCAATTCCTCAAGTGTTCCATCGACACACTCTTCCCCTTAGTACAGCCGTGAGTCCCCACAAGGTTGTTTGTGCTAGCTGCACTAAGGGAATTAAATTCTCTCACAATCTGCAATCTATGTGTGCCTTGAGTTCTAAGGAGACTGCCGTTATTTGAAATCACAAGTTCTTCTCTCTAGCCACTCATGCTCATAATATAACAATCAAAATGAAAAAGTGAGTAGAAAGGCTTCTCTATGGTGCTTGGGATCCTCCTCCGATTGTTCTTTCTCCTCCTACTGAACTTCAGCAAACTCACCCCCAGTTCTATACATTCATCCTCCCTTTGCACTTCCACTAGAATCTTCTTAAGTGTGTAATCAATCCACATAAGCAGTATGAGATGAGATCACTCCACATGTATCATCCAAACATGACAGCTCAACTTTCTACATCATTCTTCGAAAACCAACTCAACTAACATTGCTCATGTGCTCATCTCTCTCTCAAGGATCTGATGTCACCTGTATAGGTTGATATGGGATTGCCCGATTTGGTTAGACAGTTGCGTGTAAGAGGATTCCTTTCAGTCCCCTCGAGCATGCATGTCCTCCATGTGTTGGATTGGTGCAGACCGATCCAGTTAGGCCGAATGCTTGTGGCCCATACTGCGCACTAGCCCGCAACTCTAACCACTGTAGGAAAGCTGACCGACCGACACCGACAAGGCACTGTAGCAGTGCGGACTTCAGAGTCAACAATATTGTAGCTCTCTGGACTTCCAACTGGCAGCCACTATAGCACTTTTGACTTGAGTGGCTGCCTTTCACCGTAGTGACACGGACCTCCAGTCGCCTTTCACTGTAGCACAACGGACTTTCCGACGATTGGTGGAATAGTGTTTCGTCCTCTACATTAGCCCATTTCGGACTAGGGTTGTGTGTGTGTGAGAAACTCTGGAAGATCTTCTGTAAAATTGTGCTCCTGACAAGTAGTGAAATTCTGCCTCTCCGTGGACGTAGAGATTATTCCCGAACCACGTAAATCCTTGTGTTCTCGTTCTGTTTTTTTTTTCCTTTTTTACTCTTTTTTGAATCACTGTTTTGTCCCTGCGACTCCCGACGTTTCCGCATCACCACGTGTCCCTATACTTGATCTACGGCTTCTATGCCTCAGGCCCTCTTCCTTCCTTCTAGATAAAGCAATTATGATCTTCTGGTGTGTTCCTGAATTGTTGGAGACTTCATCGAAATCATTCAAAGCCATTTCAGATTAACTGTATTAATTTAAGCAAATTCCTGACTGAAGTTTTGGTTGGTTACCAACGCAATCTACATTGTGGACACAGATGGCGCTAGAAATGTGTCGCTGCCTAGAGAATGCAATGCATACAGCGTCATCCTGGCTTCGCACTCTGCGGTATTGATGCTCAGGCGTTCTGATATTGTCGCCATCTATAATGCCATCACAGACAGTATCCACTTCTTTCGCTGAATTGGCAAAGGCCACAGCAGTGTTAAACTGGTTACGTAGGCCTAGGCACATGAGTGGTCAACTTCTCAAAAAACAAGGGATCACAACGCCGCATACGCTCTCCCCTTTTTGTTGTATTGGGATACCATGCAAATAGTGTTGTATTGAGTTTTCTGCGTTGCGGGGCAACACTTACAGCTTTGATTTGGTCGCTGCCTGTGCTCACTTCCTTCACTTTGTACGCAACACACAGCGTCACTTTTTATCGCTATCTCAGATATTGTTGCCACACAGCGTTGTTGCTTTTCGCTGTCCCAGTAAGTTGACGCACAAAGCATCCCCCAATTGTTCCACCATTGAGATATCACACCAGGCAACGTTGAGGTGTTGTAGCAGAATTGGGAAGGGACGCATGAGGCATTGGATTTTGTTGCTCCCTTGGGGTCTGACACGGACTAAATTGGTGCAGTGATGCCTCCTCACCTTGTACGGCACATGGCATTGACATGTTTTCACAGTCTTCCTGATGAGAAGCGAGCAGCGAACTATTAAGTTCGCTTGATTGGCTTGTGATGTGGACAACGTCCTGACAATGTCGCTATCTGTGTTGCTCAATTTATTCATACACAATCTTATGTGTACCAGCTGCCCAACATGAAACAACACAATAATGTTCAGTGAATAATCCCAATGAATCATGTTTCAGAAAGTAAGTCGAATGAATGAATTTTCCACCATGAATGCTCAATATTGGTTTCTTATTCCCAAAATATCCTAAAACCTATTTACTGCTGTATTACTACTGTTTTATAGCAGAAAAACACACAGTTCCATACTAAAATACTAAAAACACGACAAATTTGCACTAATCAGTATAACACTTCAAATATCATGTTACACTAGTACTCAAATGACCAATTAATTTCGTAATGGACACTTACCCAAACGATGCTTTAACAGAGACACTCTGGCAGTGATAGAGATTCAGGCTGTGTCCAAATCTCTATCAGGCAGGATGTCAGAGGTCTGGTGCATCAGGTTTGGAGTGTCGCCCGAACAGGACGCGTGCCTGGTGCATCAGATCTAAATAGAGCAAAGGGCTTGGGTGGCTTGCTTGGCCTAGCCTGGGTGGCACACCTGGTCTGGGCGAGACGTCGAGTGGGGCACGAGGGGGCACAGGAACAACAGCACGGCGCACGGGGGTTGTGCGGGCACAAAAGCGAGGAGCATGCGGGCAATGCGACACCAAAAGTTCCTAGGAGCAAAGCTGCGGGGTGCAGGAGCCTGGTTTACTGGTGTTGGCTAGGCAGAGAGAAAGAGAGAGAGAGCGGAGATTGGGGTCATAGAGGATAGAGAGACCCATCAGGGTTTCCCAAGCTCTAAAACCATGCTAAAATCAGGATACGATCCAGCCGTGTGTGTTGACTGAGGTCCGAATACTTTATTTATAGAGTAAATAGAGATTCAGAAGATCTGAGAAAGACAAAATACCTAAAATCCAAACCAGGGGAACACGGGGATAGGACAGATTCAATCAAACAAAGTGAACCTATCTGCACCAGCATACAAGATATCAAATTACTTTCACAAGGTTATATATATTTTATTATTTTTTCTAAGCAAACTAATACCCTTTTTGCCATAAAATAAGCATAATAATTCAAATAACATGTTTTTCATAGTCAGAATTTGACAACAAATACATAACAAACATGGACAACAAATTGTATAAAAGATTCTTGAAAAAAACAAGACACTTCGAAATAAGATAACCTCTACTTTAATACCAAATGATTCTAACAAGTTGTGTGATGATAAGATAGATAGATATGCATATATGTAGGTACAATAAAGTACAAATCACAAAACCTAAAATATGAATCCTTGGATAAGTATAAAAGCCCCAAGTAGGATGGATCATTAATAAATGGTGTTTCAAAAAAAAAAAAGACCAGAGATAAATTTCATTAATGAAGAAAGTCGAATTCATTAAAACAATCTATGGCGCAGATTTAAGTTACCTGCAGAGCCCTTGTTATGTTCACTTTTGGTCCAAGCCAATTTTTACACCATGAAAGTGAATTATATGGTACCTGAATATGGGACTCAAATTAATTAAACATGAAGTGGTAGACTAGAATTTTTTTATCAATCAATGCTTTATCATTTCATCATACCGTTTCATCGCCACTTGAAACTCCAGGATTCCCTTCAACAAAATTCCCCGACCTGAAAGATGGCAAAAGTGAGCATCCTTGAAATAGGATGACAGAGATCAGATTTAAATAACTGAAATACAGCTTACTAATAGAATCTCAAGCAAGCCCAAATTCTGTATTATGAATATCGTAAAGGTAGAATATACCCATTCATAAGTCCGATTTTCAATTTTATATCCATTAATGCACAGGGGCACACAAAACTGATAATGATCCATTTAGCGGGAAAGAAAAAGCATCCCCACCAACCCAGAGAAGCGTCACCCGTGCTATGCTTACTTGGCTAACTTTGCGTGTGTGCGCGTGCGTGCACGCATATTGAATTGAATCTTTTATGCACTACATTCATTGGCATCATGCTGATATATATAGAAAAACAGAACCCAATGGTACTTTCTACGGCCACCGAGCCAACAGTAGACTTTAGGATGTGATGAACTTTTGTTATACCACATGGTGTTGTTCCATCAAGATCAGTGCAACCACACTGAGAGCAGGGGTGATTCAGTGTGAGCGACTATTTATCAAATTAAACATTTCCCACTCTTTACCTATTTAGTGAAGGGATATCTCCCTCTTTTCTCTCATCCGGTTTGCATGCATGCAATGATAAACAGTAAATCAAACAACAAGGCATACCCAAATTTGATAACGAGGTCCGCTTCCAATGTGGATGACTACGTCCTCTCAGTGTGTTCTTCCTTACAAGACGAGCATGTCCCCTATCTTGACGTCGTCCTGGATGCACTAAGAGAGCGTCGGTTATACACCGCGCTACACTCGAAAGTCGTTGGGCTAGTTCGTGATCTTTTCTGTGTTGTGCGCTGGATGCGTGGTTTAAGATGAGGCTTGGTTAATCTTGAGTGATACTTGGGTTTCCGTGTAGGAACGCCTTGGACGGACTCTGGATGCCTGCCGCTTTCTTTGACGTGACCGCCAGGCGGATGCCACTCTAGGTTCAGTTACTGTTCTTATGTGGAATTTTGGCCTAGTATCAACGTCTCACTTGTAACAGGGAGTATGGAGCACCTTGAGTTCCTTGGACTCTGAGATGACGAATCTGAGGTTATCAATGTCTTTTTGTCGAGCTCAGATGTGATGCTTTAAAAAGGGGTAAGGTTTCCAATGGGATGGTTCTGGATTACGCTTCGGCTCGTGCTATGGCATGACCTTTTTAAATGATCAGGGGATGGTTTGACAAAGGAGCGTCACTGAGAGACAGGTATGGGCTTTGGTGAACGGGATCGTTGTGGGCGCGTGGTGGCTTGGAAGAAGGCGTTGTGTTTTTGTTGCAACACGCCGACCTCCTAAGTTGGGCGTTTCTGAGATAAGTCATCCAGTGATGGTTTGACTCGTTAACCATTTTGTTCCTCGTGTATGGTTCGAGTGAACCAGTTTGAACACTCCACCACTTAAAGGTAGGTGTGATGTGAAAGTCCGTGAGATTGTGCGTTTACACGGGGTTTTGCATTCTATCGCATTAGATAAGGACGTCCGATTTACTTCTCGTTTCTGGCAAGGGCTACAGAGGGCGCTGGGTACACAGGTGCTTCTAAGCACAACTTACCACCCCCAGACAGATGGTTAGTCACAGCGCACAATTCAGGTGCCGAAGGACATGCTTCGGGCATGTGTCCTAGATTTCGGGGATTCTTGGGAGAAACACATACCCCTGGTTGAGTTTTCCTATAACAATAGCTTTCAAGCTAGTATTCAGATGGCGCCATATGAGACTTTGTATGGTAGGTCATGCCGATCACCCCTGTGTTGATTGGAGGCAGGAGAGACAGCTACGTTGGGATCCCATCTTATCCCGGAAACCACTGAGCAGGTGTAGTTGATTCAAAAACGGATGGCTACTGTGCAATCTTGTCAGAAATTTTACGCTGATCGCCGTAAACGACCTGTAGAGTTCGAGGTCGGGGATCAAGTTTTCCTACGTGTTGCACCGAGGCTGGGACACAAGAGGATTAGGAAACAGGAAAAGCTTTCACCAAGATACGTTAGGCCGTTCGAGATTCTGGGGAAAGTCGGATCGATTGTCAATCGGTTGCAGTTACCTCAGAGGTATCGGGTAATGCACGACGTCTTCCACATTTCTCAGTTGCGACGTTACTTTTCAGACCCATCTCATATTTTTCAACCCAAGGAGGTTGAGTTTTAAATAGCGCGCGTGAACAGTTTTCCTGAAAAATGGATTAACTCCTAAACAGGTGCCCAGATAAGAAATCTGAGGGCACCGTTGCGTTCAAGATGACGGGGTTTACCCTAGGCGCAACTTAATTTTAGTCAGCACGGGCCTCTAATGAGAAAACCCAAAAATGACATAATCGTAAATAAAATAATTAAATAAAATTATTTTATTTTTCAAATCCTTATAACTCACGAACGATGACTCGGATTGAAAATTTGAGACCACCGTTGAACTTTTGAGAGTATGATTTCCTTAGGCAAAGCCTAACATTGACCGACGTCAGTCAACAGTAGAAAGTAATTTTTGGCTGTAAATAAAATAACTGAATAAAGTTATTTTATTTTCAAATCCTTACAACTCATAAACGGTAATTCAGATTGAAAATCCGTGAGTACCGTTGAGTTCGTGAGGGTATGCTTCCCTTAGGGAAAACCTAACGTCAGACGGCGCGGGCTGGCTGTGAAAGTTGTTTTTTTGGACGTAATCATAAATAAAATAATTTAAATAAAAGTTCTTTTATTTTCGAATCATCATAACTCACAAACAGTAACTCGAATTAAAAATCGGAGACCACCGTTGAGTTCATAATGAGATGTTCTGCTTAAGTAGGCCTTCACCTCGACCGGCATGGGTCGAGGGAAAAAGTTGATTTTCGGACTTTTCGAAAGAAAAATAAAATAACTTAAAAAGTTATTTTAATTGTTTTCTTCATCGTTGAGCAGTGGCACGTCAGCGTTGCGGTGCAGCGACGAGGCAACTATGAATCTCATTAATGGACCCCATTAATGAGTCAGTGTATGACGCTGCAACGCAGCATAATAGAAACGTTGATTCACGTTTCGTCAATTAATAGCCTAACAAGCAATGCAGGATTGTTGGCACAATCCCTTGTTGCGGAATCACCGGGAGACAGAACGACAGAAAACGAGAAAACGAAAGAAAGAAAAAGCAACAAAGAACACGACGATTTACGTGGTTCGGGAAAAAATCCCTACGTCCACGGGAGAGGCAGATTTTCACTATGATTCGGGAGCACAGAAATTACAGAGGATTTCCAACACAAAACCCTAGCCCGAAATGGGCTATAAAACAAATGGAGAAGACGATCACTATTCGAAAAAGTGATCCGCTGCACTGCTATTCTTCGATGCAACTGATGAAGACAACTTACTTAATCTAAGTTCTTCCTCTTCTTCACTCACCAGTGCCATGCTTTCACAGATTCATGAAATACAAACTGTTTTCCTCTTCTGCTCCCATCAAGTCCTCCATCATTCTGCCTCTCATCCTCCGTTCATCAGTGGAGACCAACAGAGGCACAGCAGTGCCTCAGCTTCTGTATCACCATAGGCTTTGTCAACATGTCTGTCGGATTGTTGGTTCCACATAACTTCTGCAAAGTCAGCAACCCATCCTGTATCAAGCCTCGGATGAAATGGTACTTCAACTGGATGTGCTTCGTCCGGGCATGAAACACTGGGTTCTTGGCGAGATTTATAGCACTCTGACTATCACAGTGCAATACATTCTCCTCTCGCTTTCTTCCCAATTCATCCAAGAAGTTCTTCAGCCAAACCATCTCTTTCCCAGCTTCTGTTACAGCAATGTATTCTGCCTCTGTGGTGGATAAAGCCACCACCTTCTGCAATTGTGATATCCAACTTACCGCAGTCCCTCCACAGGTAAAAACATAACCCGTGGTACTCCTCCTGCTGTCGACATCGCCTCCAAGGTCAGCATCCACATACCCCTGCAATGAAGTTCCTTTCCCAAAGCACAGAGATACCTCCTTGCTGCCCTTCAAATACCTCAGTATCCACTTCACAGCTTCCCAATGTTGTTTTCCAGGGTTAGCCATATACCTTCTCACAACTCCCACTGCATGAGCAATGTCAGGTCGAGTACAGACCATGGCATACATCAGGCTTCCCACAGCTGATGCGTATGGAACTTTTGACATGTACTCCACCTCTTCTGTCGTCTTCGGTGATTGCTCCTTTGATAGTTTGAAGTGGCTCGCCAGGGGAATAGAGACTGTCTTTGCTTCCAGCATGCTGAATCTTCTCAGAACCTTCCCAATGTAATCAGCCTGTGACAACATTAAAGTTCCAGCCGTGCGGTCTCTCTTGATCTTCATTCCCAGAATCTTGCCAGCTTCTCCAAGATCCTTCATTTCAAACTCCTCAGCCAATTGCCCTTTCAGCTCATTAATCCTCTGCATACATGATCCTGCAATGAGCATTTCATCCACATACAGAAGCAATATAATATATTCATCACCGAAATACTTGATGTAGCAACACTGATCCATGCCACATCGTTTATATTCATTTTTAGACATAAATGAATCAAACTTCTTGTTCCACTGTCTCGGTGCCTGCTTCAGTCCATATAAGCTCTTCTGGAGTTTGCACACCAAGTCTTCCTTTCCAGACTCTACATATCCCTCTGGCTGCTGCATGTAGATATCTTCCTCCAAATCTCCATGAAAGAAAGCAGTCTTGACATCAAGCTGCTCAAGGTGCAAATCCTCTGTCGCCACAATGCTGAGAACCACCCGGATGGTGGTAAGCTTTACTACTGGTGAGAAGATTTCAGTGAAATCTACTCCCTCCTTCTGTTGAAAGTCTTTCACCACCAGCCTTGCCTTGAACCTCCTCTTTCCATCATGTTCTTCCTTGACCCGGTAGACCCACTTATTCTGCAATGTTTTCTTTCCTCTTGGCAGAGGTGTCAGCTCCCAAGTGTTGTTCTCATGCAATGAGGAAATCTCCTCCTTCATAGCCAGCTCCCACTTGCTTGACTCCTTCAGCTGCATTGCTTCTCCAAAGCATTCTGGTTCTCCACCGTCAGTCAATAAAAGGTAATGCAATGATGGTGAATACCTCTGCACGGGCCTTCTCACCCTTGATGATCTCCTCAACTCCACTGGAGTAGTAGGTTCCACTGGTTCGGACTTCTCAAGCTCAGACACACCTTCAAGCTCCACTTGCTTTTTGCATTCTGATTCAATGTTCCCATTTTCATCTTCAACTGCATGGCGATCTTTGTACATGACACCTTCATTGAATACCACATTTTGGCTCCTGATGACCATCCTGTTGACATCATCCCAAAAGCGATACCCAAACTCCTCACCACCATAGCCAATAAAGAAACATTTTTTGGACTTTGCATCAAGCTTGTCCCTTGCATTAGCATCAACATGAACATATGCTAAACTGCCGAAGACTCGTAGATGTGAGAGTTTTAACCTCCTTACCAGACCAGAGTTCCTCGGGTAGACATTCCCCCATTGGCACAGAGGGACTCCTGTTTATGAGATATGCTGCCATATTCACTGCATCAGCCCAAAAGGTCTTGGGTAACCCCGAATGCAGCCTCATGCTCCTGGCACGTTCATTCAGTGTTCTATTCATCCTTTCTGCCACACCGTTCTGTTGTGGTGTTCCTGGGATTGTCTTCTCCCACCGAATTCCATTTTCAGAACAGAATTCCCTGAACTCTTGACTGCCATATTCTCCACCATTGTCAGACCTCAAACATTTCAGCTTTCCTCCTGACTCGTTCTCCACCATGACTTTCCACTTCTGAAATATCTTAAACACATCAGATTTGTTCTTCAGAAAGTAAACCCATACCTTCCTCGTTGAGTCATCGATGAATGTCACATAATATTGTGACCCTCCGAGCGATGGTACTGGTGCAGGCCCCCAAACATCTGTATGCACCAGGTCCAGCTTTCCGGCCTTCGGTGTTCTGCCTCCTTTTGCAAAGGACACCTTCTTCTGTTTTCCAAAGATGCAATCTTCACAAAAGCCTACTTCCACCGACTTCAGCTCTGGTAGCAATCCTTTTGTTGCCAGCACCTTCATCCCCTTTTCACTCATGTGGCCGAGTCTGTAGTGCCACAGTTGAGAACCTCTGACAGCTTCGAGTGATGCAGCCATGTCCATGCACGTTTCTGTCATGTTGTACAGGGTGCCATTCTTTGCTCCCCGAGCTATGACCATAGCTCCTCGGGTGATCTTCCATGCACCACCAGTGAACGTGGTACTCAACCCTGCATCATCAAGTTGTCCCACAGAAATGAGATTTCTTCTTAAACCAGGGATGTACCTCACGTTTTCCAGAACCAGCAAGCTCCCACTGTTGGTCTTGATCCGTGCATCTCCTTTCCCCACAATCTGCAAGGGCTCGTCATCAGCAAGATGCACCTTGCCAAAATTTCCAGAAACAAAATTGTTCAGGAAACCCTTCTCCGATGTAGAATGGAAAGACGCCCCAGAGTCTAAAATCCAAGACTCCATCGGGCTGTCCACGCTAAGCAGTAGCACGTCATCAGTTCCTTCAGCTACCGCGTTTGCTCCACTGGTTTCAGGTCCCTTCCGGTTATCTCTGCACTCCTTCTTGACATGTCCTTTCTTCCCGCATGTCCAGCAGGTAGGACCAGGCCTCTTTGCCTTGTCTCTGCTCTTTCCTCTCGACTTCGATCGCCCTCTGCGATTGTTCCGCTGTGGGTACCTTCCTCTTCCTTCAACGTTCAAAGCAGAACCAGAGAATCTGCCTGATTCTCTTCTTCGAACATCCTCACTAAGGATTAGGTCCCTTATATCCTTCAGAGCCATCTTCGTATTCCCCGAAGTGCTGCTCACAGCTGTTACAGTTGCTTCCCAACTTTCAGGTAACGAAGATAATAAAACCAGAGCACATACCTCATCACCAAGGTCAATGTCCACCGATGACAACTGACTTATGATGGTATTGAACTCGTTGATGTGATCTGCAACAGCTCTCCCTTCAACCATTTTCAGGTTGAACAATCGTCGTATCAAATGCACCTTGTTAGCCGCAGAAGGCTTCTCGTACATATTTGTGAGGGCTTTCATCAGGTCCACCGTCGTCTTCTCTTCTCTGATGTTGAACGCCACGTTTTTGGCCAACGTCAGGCGCACAACACCCAGAACCTGTCGATCCAGTAGCTCCCATTCTGACTTCTCCATTTCCGCTGGCTTCACACCCAGAAGCGGCAAGTGCATCTTTTTCTGATAAAGATAATCCTCGATCTGCATCCTCCAGAAACTGAAATCAGTTCCATCGAAGCGATCGATCTTCACTTTGCCTTCATCCAGAGCCATCGTTGGAGAATTCCGAACCTTGCTCTGATACCAGTTGTTGCGGAATCACCGGGAGACAGAACGACAGAAAACGAGAAAACGAAAGAAAGAAAAAGCAACAAAGAACACGACGATTTACGTGGTTCGGGAAAAAATCCCTACGTCCACGGGAGAGGCAGATTTTCACTATGATTCGGGAGCACAGAAATTACAGAGGATTTCCAACACAAAACCCTAGCCCGAAATGGGCTATAAAACAAATGGAGAAGACGATCACTATTCAAAAAAGTGGTCCGCGTCGCTACAGTGAACGGCGGCTGGCTTTGTCAAAAGCGCTACAGTAAAGTTGACCCCGAAGTCCGCACCGCTACAGCGTTCAACGATGTGCAAAATCATGGATTAATCATTGATCATGACAAAGAGCTATGTTGGGTTACGACCCATCACAAGCTTTGTTGCACCCAGAACCTTCACTGCGTAGGTTTGGTTTACTCTCTGGGTTGTTGGGCGTGTATCTTGTTGTGGAAACGCCGGGAGACGCAGCGAGAGAATGGTTTTCATATAAAGAAAAAAGACAAAAACAAAAGAACCAGAAAAAAATCGCAAGACCCAAAGATTTACGTGGTTTGAAAAATGATCTCTACATCCGCAAAGAGGCAAAAAATTCATTATGATCAGAAGCAGAATTACAGGGTACAATTAGAGTTTCAAGCACACATAAACCCTAGCTCGAATGAGCACATAAAAGAAGATGATGTAACCACGTCATCAATCGCACAGAAAGTCTATACTGTTAAAGTGTCGCAACCAACCAAGTTCAAGCTGCTAGTGTCGGTGACAAGAAGTCACCAGAGTTATAGTACTACAGTCTCCAAAGTCTGAGATGTTACAGTAACCATCTCAAAGTCTGCATTGCTACACCATTCTAACAATCACCCACTTAGAGCCTGATCCACTATGCTGGTCTGCTTCGATGCTACTGACATAGACAACTTACTTAATTTGAACTCTTTTTTACTCACCAGTGTGTGCTTCCATTCACAGCTTCAATTTCAAGCTGACCATTCATGAAATAACAGTTGTTTTCCCCTCTGTGCTCTCAGAGTGTTCTCCTATATTTTGTCTCTCATCCGCCATTCATCAGTGGAGACCAACAGAGGCAAAACAATGCCTCAACTTCGCTATCACCATCGACTTCATCAACATGTATGTCGGATTGTTAGTTCCACGAATCTTCTAAAATGTCAACAACCCATCCTGTATCAAGCATCTAATAAAATGATATTTCAACTGAAACAGTTTGGTCTGAGCATGAAACACTAGGTTCTTTTCAAGATGTATAACACTCTAACTGTCACAATGCAATACGTTTTCCTGTTGCGCGGTCTTTCATAATCTCCATCCCCAAAATTGCGTCAGCTTCTCAAGATATTTCATCTCAAACTCCTCTGCCAGCTGCTCTTTCAACTCATCAATCCGCTGCATACATGATCCTGTAATGAGCATGTCATCCACATATAAAAGCAATGTGATGTATCCATCACCAAAAGACTAGATGTAGCGGCATTGATCCATATCACACCGTTTGTAAGCATTATTAGTCATGAATGCCTCAAACTTTTTGTTTTACTTCCTGGGTATCTGTTTTAACCCATATAATCTCTTCTGAAGTTTACAAATCAGGTCTTCCTTCCCCCATTCAACGTATCCCTCTAGTTGTTGCATATAAAGATCCACCTCGAGATCTCTATGAATGAAAGTCGTCATCACAAAGTTGTTCAAGATGTAAGTCTTATGATGCAACAATAACGAGTGTTAAACCCTCTTTTATTATTTTAGATATTTCCGAGTCCCACATCATAATACTCCTGTATGTATTCCCCTTTCTCAATCTATAAAAAAAACCTCCGCATCACCTTGAGGAAAGGCGGTTTCCCATTCTACATGGTATCAGAGGGAAAATCTCATTAAATATTTTTTTCTCTGGCTCTGCCCAACGTTGCCCCCCCTTTCAAGTCTGCCCTACGCGGCCACCCCCCCCCCCCCACGGGTCTGCCCTACACGACCCCCCCCCCCCGCCCCCTCATTAAATATACTTTTCCCCGGCCCTGCCCTACGTTGCCCCCCCTTCCGGGTCTGCCCTACGCGGCCACCCCCTCTCTCGGCTCTGCCCTACGCCCCCCCCGGCTCCCATCTTCCGCGGCTCCCATCCCGGCGGCTCCCTCCGGCGTCGTCCCGACGCGCTCGACCCCACGGCTCCCTCCGACGTCGCCCCTCTCTGCTTCGGCCTTCTTCCCGGCGGATCTCCCCCCTGCCGGCTTCTCCCTCGGCGGGGCGCTCCTCCAGGTGGCACCCACGTCGCGCTCTCCCGGGTCGTCTCCAGCTGCTGGCTTCCGCCTCTGCGCGCGCGACGGACCAGGCCGCTTCCCTGTCCAGTGCGCTCGACGGCCCGACGCCAAAGCCCGACTTCCTCCCCTCCCTCCAGGCAATCCCGAGCGGGATTCCTCCCCGACGGCGTCCCCCCCCCCACCTGCAACCTTACGGCCCGCCCTCCCTTCCGCCGATTCCCGCAGCAGACCCGCCCCGTCCTCCGTACGACCAACCGGTGCAAAACCGATCCACCAGAACTCCCTTCGGCCCTCACCCGATGGAATGGCGCCTCCATATCCGACGCCACCGCCCGGCCAGCCGCCTTTCCAGGCGCTTCCCGGTCCAGACGACATCCCGCCCCGGCCTCCAGCGACTTCCCGGCGACACCCGCCTCCCGCCCGATGTGGCCCCCAACTCCCGCGACCCCGTTGCCCGACGCGCCTCCTGTCTCCGGCCTCCTGTCCACCAATTTGACGCTATCTGACCTGCCTCCCTGCGCTCCTAGCAGCGCTCCCGCCTCGCAACACCCTCTGTCAGCCTCCCACTTTGGCCGTCGTCGCTCACATTGTCCCGACAATCACAGTGCCCTCCATCTGACAACCGACTGCCTCTCCCGGCACCTTTCGGTTCCTACGTCAGCTCACGGAACCCTCCAGCGATGCATCCCGACCCTTCCCTACTAGCACCACGCTTCATCTGTGCATCTGTACGCCCACCTGAGATGTCATCCCTTGCTTTGTCATCGACTCTGCCGCACATCCATTCCCCTTCATCCAGCACCCATTACAGAACGACATTCTCAGTAGAACAAATTGCTCGGATACAATCTTATCGGGCGACTGTGCCACCGTCCTCTTCTCCAGCCCCAATTGCTCAGACCGACAGCTCTACCGCATGTGTATCTCAACAACTCACAGCATGGATGCTAGACTCTGGTGCATCGGAACATCACACAGGGGACTCTGGTATGTTCACTACCTATCATCCGTACACCGGTGCCTCTACAATTACTATTGCAAATGGATCAACAATCCTCATCATCGGATTTGGCACATGCCACTTGACCTCGTCTATTCGCTTGGATTCAGTTGTTCATATTCCTCACAGTCCCTTTAATTTTCTCTCAATCAGAAAGCTCACCAAAGATTTAAATTGTGTCTCTACTTTTACTTCTTCTGGTGTTGTTTTTCAGGAGCAGACGACGAATCGGGAGCTTGGTCGAGGTCATCTTCGAAATGGGGTGTACATGTTCGATACCTGACCATATCTCGCTTGCTCATTCACCTCGGCCCGTGTTCTTGACCTACATTACCGTCTTGGGAATCCACCAGCTTCCATCCTCCATAAAATGTGCCCCCAATTTAGTTCTCACCTATCATTCCATTGTGAATCCTGCAAGTTTGCTAAACATCATCAGGTAACATATTCTCCTCGACAGGAACCACGTGTATTGAATCCTTTCGATCTTTTTCATACCGATGTATGGGGTCCTTGCAGGGTTCCGAGCCAACCCGGATACAACTATTATATCACATTTATTGATGACTACTCCCGCATGACATGGCTCTACATGCTTCGTGATCGGTCTGAAGTATTTCCTACCTTTCAGACCTTTTACAATGAAATTCATACTCAATTCTCCACCTCCATCAAATGTCTCCGCTCCGGCAATGGACGAGAATATTTATCTACTTCCTTTCAGCAGTTTCTCAAAGATCACAACATCATTCATCAGACATCTTGTCTTAATACACCTCAGCAGAATGGAGTGGCGGAGCGGAAACATCGTCATATTCTAGAAACTGCTCGTGCCCTCCTATTCCACATGCAGGTGCCACTCCGCTTTTGGACCGATGTCATCCTGAATGCAACCTACCTTCGCAACTGACTCCCTTCTTCTATCCTTCAGGAGGAGACTCCTTTTCGAACTCTGTTATACTCTCTCCCTCTTCACTCACTTTCACTCTGTGTATTTGGATGTCTCTGTTATTTCCGTGACACTCGTCTCAGCCTTCTCCAAACTCTCTCCCAAATCTCTCCGTTGTATCTTCCTCGGATATTCACGCACTCAGCGTGGATATCGGTGCTTCTCTCCAGACCTACGGTGTTATATCACCTCTGCTGACGTCTCATTTGTTGAGGGTTCTCCATTCTCACTTCCCTCTCCCCATCCAGATACTGACATCGATGATTGTCTTCCACTCATCATCCATCCTCCTCCGGTGCAGCCTCCTGCTGCTCATCGGTTTGGTACGGTCTACTCCCGTCGCCCATCGACTGTGCCCCCCATCCAGGCCGAGGAGACCATTGTCCCAGCTTCGTCTGATGCTCCTGCACCGCCACCAGACGACTTGCCCATTGCACTACGGAAAGGTACTCGCTCTTGCCAGAACAATCCTCTATTTACATCTTCATACAGAGGTCTGTCAGCTCTGGAGACGATATCTATTCCCCGCACAGTTGGCGAGGCCAAATCTCATCTGGGGTGGTTGCACGCGATGGGAGATGAATTGCAGGCTCTTGAGGACAATCATACTTGGGATCTGGTTCCCCTCCCTGCCAGTAAAGAGGCGGTCGACAGCAAATAGATTTACACATTTCGTCTGAACGTCGATGGCACTCTCCATGGACTCAAAGCCGACTTGTGGCCAAGGGCTTTGCTCAGATGTATGGGGTCGATTATTTTGACACATTCTCCCCAGTTGCCAAGATGGCATCCGTTCGATTATCCATCTCTTTGGTCGTTCATCATCATTGGCCGCTTCATCAACTGTACGTCAAGAATGTCTTCCTCCATGGATTTCTTGAGGAAGAGGTTTATCTGCAGCAGCCCCCCAGCTTTTGCGCCTCCGGCTACGGGTCCCACGCCCGTCGACTACCCCGCTCTCAATATGGTCTCAAGCAGTCTCATCGTGCTTGGTTTGGCCGATTCAACACTGTCGTCACCGACTTTGGGCTCTCCCGCAGTATGAAGGATCACACCATGATCTACAGGACGACATCCACCAGCTGCATCCTGTTGGTCGTATATGTGGATGATATCATCATCACCGGGAGTGACTCTGCTGGTATCGCCCACCTCAAGGGGCATCTTCACCAGCACTTCCACACCAAAAATCTCAGCCCTCTCACATACTTCATTGGCATCGAGGTCTCCCGTTCTCCGGACACAATCTTTCTATACCAATGGAAATATGCTTTGGATATTCTACAGGATGCTGGGATGACAGAAGCCACTGCCGTTGACACTCCTCTTGAGTCTGGGGAACGGTCTCTCTATGACTCCTCAGAACCGTATTCACACCTAGAGCGGTATCGTCGACTGGTGGGTAAACTCAACTATCTCACCAGGACTCGTCCCGACATTGTCTGCGATGTTGGCAAAGTGAGCCAATTCATGGCGCATTCGACCACCACTCAGTGGGATGTTGTACTCCGCATCGTCAAATAAATCAAGCGAAACTCTACCCGTGGTTTTCGCTACTCTCACCATGCTCATCAGAATATTGAGGTCTTCTGTGATGCTGACTATGTTGGTTGTCTTGCTACCCGAAAATCTACTTCTAGGTTTGCCGTGTTCTTCGCAGGCAACCTCATCTCTTGGCGCAGCAAGAAACAAACCGCTATCTCCCGATCCAGTGCGGAGTCAGAGTATCGTGCCATGGCCACCGTCACTACGGAGATCCTTTGGCTTCAACAACTACTCCAGGAGTTTGGCTTTCATCAGCATACATCTGCTCACATCTGGTGTGACAATCAGGCAGCCCCCAAGATTACTTTGAATCTCGTCTTCCATGAACACACGAAGCATATTGAGGTAGGTTGCCACTTTCTTCGCCCCCACCTGGAGCACAATCATGTCAACTTTAGCCACATCCCGATGGCGGACCAGTTTGATGACATCTTCACCAAAGGTCTCCCAGGGGCTCGCCTGACCTCGCTCAGTTCCAAGCTGGGCATCCACAGTATCTGTGACCCAGCTTTAGGGGGAGTGTGTTTGGTCTTGCCTGGTGTCGTCTTTCTTTTTTGTGGGACTCGTGGTCCAAGCTGGGCATGTCCAGCTTGAGGGGGAGTGTTAAATCCTCTTTTATTATTTTGGATATTTCCAAGTCCCACATTGGAATACTCCTGTATCTATTCAACTTTCTCAATCTATAAAAGAAGGCCTTCACCTCGCCTTGAGGAAAGGCGGTTTCCCATTCTATAGTGAGAACCACTCAGATGGTGATAAGCTTCACTATAGGCGAGAAAATTTCAATGAAGTTCACAGCTTTCTTTTGCTGAAATCCTTTCATCACTAGCCTTGCCTTGTACCACCTCTTACCATCGTGTTCTTTGACACGATACACTCATTTGTCCTGCAAGGTTTCTTTCCTTGTGACAAAGGTGTCTGCTCTCAAGTATTGTTGCCATTGAATGAAGAGATCTCCTCCTTCATGTACAACTCCCATTTGTTCGACTCCTTCAACTGCATTGCCTCTTCAAAACAATTTGATTCTCCATCTTTAGTCAATAACAAATAATGTAAGGATGGTGAATACCTTTGCGTAGGCCTTCACACCCTAATTGATCTCCTCAACTCCACTTAAGAAGTAGGATCCACTGGTTCTGGTGACACATGCTCAGGTACACCTTCAAGCTTCACTTGCTCATGACACTTTGTTTCTTTATTCCCATTATCAACTTTAACTGCATGGTGGTCCTTGTCCGTGACACCATCATTAAATATCATGTTCTGACTTCTGATGATAATCTTGTTCTTTTCATCCTAAAAGCGATAACCAAACTCCTCAGCATCATAAACAATAAAGAAACATGATTTAAACTTAGCATCAAACATGTCCCTTGCATCGACATCTATATGTACATATGTCAAACAACCAAAGACTCATAAATACGAGTCATACCTCTTATCAAGATCAGAGCTCCTCAGGTAGACATTTTCTCATTGGTACAGATGGACTTCTCTTGATGAGCTATGTTGTCATGTTCACTTCCTAAGCCCAGAAAATCTTGGGTAACCCCAAGTGTAGCCTCATGCTTCTAGCACGTTCATTCAGTGTTTTATTTATCACTTCAGCAACATCATTCTGCTATAGTGTACCTGAAAGAGTCTTCTCCCACAGAATTCCATTATTTGCACAAAATTCTCTAAACCCATTATTGTCATACTCTCCACCGTTGTTAGACCTCAAGCATTTCAGCTTTGTTCCTGACTCATTCCCCATTATGGACTTCCACTTCTGAAACAACTTAAATACATCAAATTTTCTTTTCAGAAAGTAAGCTTATACCTTGTTGGTTGAGTTGTCAATAAATACCACATAATATAGTGACCCTTCAAAAGAATGTATTGGTGTAGGCCCTCATACATCAGTGTCCACCAAGTCCAGCTTCTCGGCCTTCGGTTGTCTGACACTTTTTACAAAGGATCCTTCTGCTTTCTAAGGATACAATCTTCACATAAGCCAACTTCCACCGAATTCAGCTCAAGTAGCATTCCTTTTGTTGTCAGCACAATCATCACCTTCTCACTCATGTGGCCTAACCTGTAGTGACACAGTTGTGAATCCCCAATAGAATTTATTGATGTAAGCATGTCCATGTAAGTCTCTGTCATATTGTACAGGGTACCATTCTTTGCTCCACGAGCTAATGATCATTGTTGTGGAATTGTCGGAAGACACAACGACAGAATCGAAAAAACGAAAGAAAGAAAGCAAATAAGGATACAACGATTTACGTGGTTCGGGAAAAATCTCTACGCCCACGGGAGAGGCAGAATTCACTATGTCGGGAGCACAAAATTACAGAGGATTTCAGTAGTAAAACCCTAGCCCGAAATGGTCTACATATGAAGAAGACGGTCCACTGTTCCGAACAGTAAGTCTGCGTCGCTATAGTGAACGACGGTCAGCTTTGTCAAAAGCGCTACAGTGGCTGCTGACCGACCGACAGGCACGGTAGCAGTGCGGACTTCAGAGTCAACTTCACTGTAGCACTTTTGACTTCCAACCGGCAGCCACTGTAGCGCTTTTGACAAAGTTGGTCGCCGATCACTGTTGCAACACGGACTTACTATTTCGGAACAGTGGACCGTCTTCTTCATATGTAGCCCATTTCGGGCTAGGGTTTACTACTGAAAAAAAACCCTCTGTAATTTGTGCTCCCGAATAGTGAAATTCTGCATCTCCCGTGGACGTAGGGATTATTCCCGAACCACGTAAATCACTGTGTCATTTGCTTTCTTTCTTTCGTTTTTCTCGCTTCTGTCATTGTGTCTCCCGGCAATTCCGCAACAAAATCCACCAGCCCTCTCCAGACTTCTTTTTAATTTCTCAAACACTTCAAATTACTTTGGAATAACTTCAAATCAACCTCAATCATCGCCAAAATAATTCCCAAGCTCATGTAGCATCTAAATACTCCTTAAAGTATTTCAATGGATCTTTCATTGCCTCCATAACTTCAGTTCTTCCTAAAACATCATCCAAGTGTATTTTCATAGCACTCTTCAAGCTTGATAACTACAAGGGTAGAATTTCTCAGCTTCTTCACAGAGATAATATCCAGCAATCACCATATGGAACTCTTCTCAGGACATCAACTTCTTCAAATATGCTTAAGTTGATTCAGCACATGAACTTTCAGAAAGCTTCCTCATCCTCTCAACCAACTTTGTCAACCATTAGTAGACAAGTAATCTTCATGCAATATTGGCAACAACTTATCCAAACATTTTTGTCATGGGAACGGATCTCCAAGAGTATATCCAAGAGTATCTCCAATCTGCGCCCCTTCAACACTGCACAACATCAACACATATTGACACCTTGCTTGGGAACTTCAACCTTCTTCTCACCAACATGTTTTGGTACTCCAAACACCTTCCAAGTTGTTCTCCTTCAACGTACATTGACATCATGTCGATTGTCTCTATGTTTATTGACAAAAAATACAACTCAACGCCAAGTGAGTTCAACAATCTCCCCTTTCGGATTTGTTGTCAAAATCAATATAGAAAATGCATGTCAATATGTTCTTCGTCCATTTTTTTTCTCTCCGCCTTATTGGCAATAAATACAAAGGGACATGATAAACGGTGATATCATTTAATTTAAAACAATGTGCCCTCAATAATTTTACATCTGCATGAGCAATGCTCGATGTAGAAAACAAGAGGGACTAATTTAGACAAATAAATTGTCCATAAACGAATCAAACTTTAATACCAACCCACAATTCCATTTTCAAGGGTTCAAATATTTTTCCCAATTGTGGAATATATCTTCATGATATTTTCAACCTGAATTCTTGCACTCATCTTAACACACAGATTAAAAACATTCAAGACAACTTAGCACGTCAAGTTTCAAAAACAACCATTGGTTTTCTCATTTTCATGTCATTGATCAATTCAACTTCTCCCACTTAACTTCAGAATTGATTCTTGCAAAACAAGAATGAGAGAAAATGTGATCATACCTTTTCAATGACACTTTCCGAGTACTATTCCAAAATTCCAGATTTATTGAAGATAAATGATTTTGGTGGCTCTCTAAAACTTCTCCCCCTCAAGGGATACATTCCAGCTTTACTTATGATACGCTACAAGATACCAAATGTTAGATCATACCAAGATGGTGACTTCCTTCAGGCCTGGAATAGTTATTCCAGCTTGCTCAATTTTAGTTCTCCCCCTTAATCATGTTCAATTCCCAACATTGAAAGAACAAATATACTATATATGGGAATAAGGTGGAACTCCTTTGCACTTTAGTGAGAGAAACAAGGTTGAGTGTTGGTTCTCAACCAAGATACCCCTTTCTTTCTAGCTCCATGTTTGGGTGAACTTCATGCTTGCTCCCATATCTTTCAAGATAGTAGACTCTATGGGCAACTTGGTCATCTTGTTTTTCTCAACAACTTCTTTGTGTGGAATTCTCTTCTTTACTTTGGCTAGTAAAGCACACGGGTCTTTTGGTGTTAGCTTCATCTTTTTCAACATCTCTTCTTGAGCTGCAAATATGATCAAACAATCTTTTGAGACATGTTCAGCTTGCTTGCAACTTCCATAGAGCCCCTCAAAAATTCTTGGGTTATCATCCTTTGACAACCTCTCCTGAAATTGGAGTTCTTCATGTGGAATTTCTTGATCCCCCTTAGCCCTAGCATTCACTTGTGCTTTTTCCATCTTCCTTGCCATCCCCAAATGGGCTGGACAAATAATCATGCAATCATTAGGTACACACACAGTTTGCTTGAAACTCCCACATGGTTTCTCATTAATCTTCATGTTACCAACATTGTGAAACTTTTCATGAGACCAGAATTCCTCTTCATGTCTTCCACTAAACCAATCGTTTTATTTCTCTCATCGATTGACTCTTTTCTTTATAGATCTAGTTTGCTCCCATTGACACTGATTTTCAAAACCTGTTTGCAATGGTCCATTGTGTGACCTCTTCTGTCACAGTAGAAGCAGCAGCTTCTTGGTGAAGAATTCTTTTTTGTCTTCTTGGCTTTGTTTCAACCGACATTTTTCTTTTGCTTATAACCCAAAGGTAACTCACCTTCACTTCTCCTCAGCTTCTGAATTTGTGATTTTCTCTTCTTTACTGTTTTTGGCACATGCTTGGTTAATTTAAACCAGCATGTTTCTTTACTATGACCACTCTCATGGGAATTTCCAAATAGACTCCCCAAGCGTGCAAATCTGTTTGAGATTGTTAAAATAGGGAAACCCCCTCGCCTCCTTACCTCAAAGTGAGGCGGAGGCGTTCATTTATAATGAATGAGAAACTCCACATCGGACCACAAGTCCGATGTGGGATACAGACTCTAACACTCCCCCTCAAGCTAGGTGTACCTAGCTTGGACACATAATGAAAAGAAAGCAAGAAAAAACAGAGACCAACACTCCCCCTCAAGCTGGACATGCCCAGCTTGATTACAAAACGAGACGAAGTAAAAAAAAAAAAGAACGCTGCAAAGGTGGCTGCTCCCCCTCACGATCGAAGCTCCTGCGCAGGAGATGGATGGATGATGTCGCAGACGCAGCAGATGAACCACTCAGAGACCGGGTCGGTTGACGGAACGCCGGGACTGCCGCACTAGTGGGGCCGGTCGATGAAACGCCGGGAAATCCAAACTAGCACCGGGAAAACCGCACTTGCGGGGCCGGCGACGGGAGGCGGGGATTCCGCAGAAATCGTTGCGGGATCTGGCGGCGCCAACAGAGCCAAATCCGAGGTGGTCGAGCTGCGGCGCTACTGACAGGACGTGCCGGCGGAGAGAGATGCGGCTGTCGGGAGGTGCCGGGAGATGCCGGCGAGGCGGGGATGCCGCAGGAGGAGGCCAGCAAGGGTGCAGGAGACCGGGAGACAGCGCTGGAAACCCGAGGAGGCCCCCTGCGTGGAGCGGCCAGCACGGGTGGAGGCCGGTTGCTGGCCGGAACAGTCCGGATCTGCCCGGATCTGCCCGGAACAGTCCGGAAATCGCCGGAACTGGCCGGAAATCTCTGGATCAGGCCGGAGCCGGCCGGAGTAGCCTGGATCTGGCCGGAAATCACCGGATCCGGCCGGATTCGGCCGGAGCCGTCCGGATCTGGCCGCCGGACAGCAGCAGGCGAGGTCGCCGGGGAGGGGTCGCCGGAGAGGGGTCGCCGGAGAGGGGGATGCCGCCGGGAGCCGAGAGAGGCGAGCGCGCGGGAGCAGAGGGAGGCGCGGGAGGCCACAGGATGCAGGGGCGAGCCGGGAGTCGGGTCGCGCCGGGGAGCCGCGTCGCGCCGGGGAGCCGCGCAGGGAGGAGTGCGCCGGGAGGGAAGAGATCCGCCGGGAGGGCCGTCGCGTGCAGTGGAGGTCCGGCGACGGGATGGGCCGGGCGGGTGATGGCGTCGGGAGCCGCGGGGAGCCGCGGGGAGAGGGCGCAGGCGCCGGGCGAAGTCCGGCAGGGACGAGGGCGCACCGCGGGAGGACGGCGGCGGGATGCGCGCGCAGGAGAGGAGCAGCGGGAGGAGCCGGGAGCCGGGGAGCCGCGTCGCGCCGAGGGCGAGCCGCCGGGGAAGAGGCCTGGCCGAGGCCTCGGGAGGGAGGGGTGAGCCGCCGGGAAATCGCGCAGGGCAGAGGCGGAGGGGCGGCGGCGGTAACCCTACGGGGCTTTGAGGCCGCCGCCCCCCCGGACGGGAAAACCCTAAGGAAGGGGGAAAAAGAAAGAAAGAAAGAAAAAAAATGAGAGGGAGGAATCAAACCTCCTCTGATACCATGTTAAAATAGGGAAACCCCCTCGCCTCCTTACCTCAAAGTGAGGCGGAGGCGTTCATTTATAATGAATGAGAAACTCCACATCGGACCACAAGTCCGATGTGGGATACAGACTCTAACAGAGATAAACAAATTTTTATCCTTCCTCTCTATACTTTGCATTACTTGAGCTTTGCTCTCCCTTGATGAAGGCTTCCTTTGTCTTCCATGAGTTGACATGTTATGCAAACAACCAAGTGCCTTATACCCGAACCTTTCATGGCACCAGCAATAGTCAACCAGCCTAGTTCTTTTCTTCTGAATAGAAATCTAGTCCGCTTTTGTTCCTTGCTGTTTTTTATGCATTTCAATCTCCTGTTGGGCTTCTTTGGGGGAGCAACTCCTCTTACACTAGCTTTCATCCACCAAAGATGCAGTAGTGGGTTCCTTGCCATTTTTTACAACCCATTTTGCCCAGATTTTCTTTTATGACCCGCATTGCTCGTGAAAACAGCATTAGTAGAAACAATGTTTTTCTGAAACAAAGATTACTATTTTCTTTGAACTTGTAACAGATTTATCGTCAGATGTCCTCAAGCACTTCTTGCCCATAGATAGAGGTTTTTGTAATAAATCCTCGTTAAATTTTTGAATGGTAACTCTCTTCTCAGCTTTATGTGAAGTCACAGCTCGTGTCTTTTCCAGATTTTTCAAGTTTACCTCAAACTCTAGACACTTCAAGTTAAGAGTGTTCTTCTGATCTTCAGTGGCCTTTATTTTTTTCTTCACATTCTTTTCTTATTTTCCCAACACTATACTCATGCATCTTGTTGTCCTCTTGCAACAGATTGTCAAGCATTTTTACCTTATTGGCTTGGATTTCAATTTAAGCATTTTTTGACACAAATAACATCCTTCTGCTTTTCTTCCAATGCATGGAACTCTTCTTCAAGCTTTTCTATGGCTTCATCTTTCTTCAAGATTGCTTCAAGCACCATAATTCCAGCACTCTTGGCATTGCATTGCTTTGTGAGATTTATGCTCATCGTTAATTTTTGTGTTAGTGCTTTCTCCCTCTTCTCAGATTCTTTTCCAAGATGGGTGATCTTCTCCTGCAAGTCTTTGAAAGAGCCATAGACAAAAATGACATTTCTTCAGTCACATTCTGCAAGGTTTTTCTCAAGACACCATATAAATCATCATTCAATTCTTCTGAGAAATAATATTCTCCACTCGTGCTTGTTCTTCTGAAGGACGGTTTTGGCAAGAGATTTCTATTACCTCTTCATCATATGAATGCTTTGAACCGTATAAGGTGTAAGTGTTGTTCCTCTTCTGGGTAGTAGATTGAACTACCAGTTCTTCTTTCATGCTAGATCTGTCTTCATCAGGAATAAACCACAGGGAAAAAGATTCTTCTTCCTCTTTGCATAAGTGGGATGCCTTCTTTATTTTTTTCATGTCTTTCTTCTTTCTGTTCTTCAGAGTCTTGAAAGAGATAATGTGACAACCGGGTCCTGGTGACAGCACAGCCACCCCGCCTTAACATGGCCGTCGGGTCCTGACCCACCAGGTACCACCAGTTGCCCCCACAGACACGTGGGGCCACCCTAGGGTCCACCCACATAACTGAACGGGTCATCTTGACTAATATGATAGTCCCCACAGACACGTGGGGCCCACCCTAGGGTCCACCCACATAACTGAACGGGTCATCTTGACTAATATGATAGTCCCCACAGGCCAACACATGTCCTTTCCAGTGTGCTTTGTCCTCACTCACACACACCCTGGGGAACTTCCCAGGAGGTCACCCATCTTGATCACTACCCCAGGCCAAGCACGCTTAACTGTGGAGTTCTAATCAGACAGGCTCCCGAAAAGGAAGGTGCACCTTGTTGACATGAGTCATATCATTTAGTCATTTAACCCTTTATCATTTGGGGATGTTACATTCACCTCCCCTTTAGAGCACAACGCCCTCGTTGTGGGCCCTACATCTCAACCCAGGCAGTGCACCGCACTTAAGGCTGGGTTCCTCCTCTAATACCAAATGTGACAACCGGGTCCTGGTGACAGCACAGCCACCCCGCCTTAACATGGCCGTCGGGTCCTGACCCACCAGGTACCACCAGTTGCCCCCATAGACACGTGGGGCCCACCCTAGGGTCCACCCACATAACTGAACGGGTCATCTTGACTAATATGATAGTCCCCACAGGCCAACACATGTCCTTTCCAGTGTGCTTTGTCCTCACTCACACACACCCTAGGGAACTTCCCAGGAGGTCACCCATCTTGATCACTACCCCGGGCCAAGCACGCTTAACTGTGGAGTTCTAATCAGACAGGCTCCCGAAAAGGAAGGTGCACCTTGTTGACATGAGTCATATCATTTAGTCATTTAACCCTTTATCATTTGGGGATGTTACAGATAAAGTTTTGATCAGCAACTCTCCAAGTCTGCACTTCATGATACTATAGAAAAAGAAACTCAAAACTTCAAATCTTCGTATCTTGAGATTGTTGAGAATCTAATCGGAAGTGGAATTGTGGATCTAAAACTAATTGTTGTTCGACCAAGATCGGTGCACCCATATTGAGAGGGGGGGTGAATATGTGTGAGTAACTATTTACCAATTTAAATTTCTCTCTTTACCACTGCACCTATTCAGTGAATGGATCTCTCACTCTTTTCTTTCATTCGATTTGCATGCATGTAATGATAAACATCAAACCAAACAACAAGGCATACCGGTATTTGTTAAAGTGGTCCGCCTCCAATGTATAAGATGTCTCCGGTGTATGGTGGGTGTTATTCCACTCACACACAGCTTCTTTTTTATTATCACCTTCTCACCAGTGCCGGATCACCCTTGCTTCCACGCAGATTCTTCAATATGATCGTAAAGTCAGTTCTCTCTCTTCTATCATCACTTTTTCTCCTTATCCTCTATATATTCTCACCATCTCTCCTAGATAATAGTTTTTGTAATTGAGAATATAAAAACCCTCCAATCTCAGCACTTCAATCCTCCATGATTCTCGGCCTTTAAACTCATTTAAATTGATCCCAAATAATATCTCCATAAGACTTGGTTTTGAATCTCCACACAATATCCATAATTATCGCGGCTTTCTCTTTCCACGATACCCACATTATTCTCTCCACCTTGCAGATAACATGTAGCAATACTGTAGCGGTGTGAAGGTCGCCTTTAACACTCTCTTCATCACGCACCACAATATGGCCTTCTCCTCACGACATGACAACATATCAAATTCCAAAACCAACTTCGGCTGGTTTTACATCCACAGATAGCTTCACGGCATGATCTTCTACTTCACAGCGCATAGGCAACTCATCTTCTCCAAACTTCATCAGCAAATCTCTTGAATCATGATTATAACAATAAACATGATATTTAGATCACTGAAGATCAGTATAACATCGTCACATTTAATCCTCCAAAATATTTCATTATGAAAATCTCACATTTTTTCCAGAGGAATAACTTTTATATATCATGGTGGATAACCCTTAAGTATTCCTCGAATAGGCCCTTAAGTATCTCAGTGCAAATCATCACTTTGCCAAATTATGCCTAAGTGACTCTTACGTATCAGATAATTAACCTTTATGTATTGCCTTTGACACTGTGATGACCTTTACATATCGAGCACCTTCACCATAGGACAACTCCATACTTTTCCAGATTCTCAATTTGTAACTCAAACAGTGAGGGTTTGCACAGTTGGCGCACAGTTTAACAAACTGCGCACCCACCTAGTAGAAACAGTGCACCCATTTAGAGGGGCGCACGGTTTGACAAACCGTGCGACCCTGCTCAGCTAATCGTGCGAACGGGGAAAATTAATTCCGAAAATTATTAAAAAAATCCCCGAAACCTTTTTTTACCTCTCGCTCAGCCCTAACTTCCCATATCATGATTTCCAAGGTTGAGAAGACTCTCAAGAAACCTTTTTGGCTCGTCCAAACCCCTTTCTAGGCGGATCGAAGCGCGGCGAATCACGTTCGATCTCCTCCGGGTATGTGAATCTTTTCTTCTTGGTCTCTCATGCTCTCTTCTTATCTCCACCTTAGGGTTTGTTAGATCTTCCTGTTGTTGAGAGATATAAACTCTTTTGTTTGGAATCTTGAATCTATGTTTGATTCTTGGATCTCTGTTGCCGACGTTCTTCGTTGGAGTTTCTCGTTGCGGGTGTTGTGTTACGTGATTCCGTGATCTACGGTAGGTGGTTCCGTTTAAGATTGGCCAATTAATTTAACCTTCAATTGCATGATTGTTTTAGATTGCTTTCAATTAAATTGTGAAAACCCGATTCAGTGGATTGAGATTTGAAATTGATTTGGCATGAGAAATTGGGGAAAAACCCCAATTCCAGTGAATTAGGGTGTGATTTGGATTTGATTGGAAATTGATAGAATTGTGAAATTGATTTGGAAAAAATTGATTTGAAATTTGTATTTGAGAAAAATGGCTTAAACTGTTTTGATAAGAACCTTGGATTGGTTTTATCCCGAAAAAAGACATGAATTGATTAAAAACCTACGTTTTGGTTTTTAAACAGAAATGGGCATATTGAACTTGGAAATGGGACAATTGTATTTTAAACAGTTTTAAAATAATTTGTCCTTTATTGATTGTTGTTTCAGCACATGCAAGCCGAGGTAGTTAGTAGGTTATCAAACACGTTATGTTGGAATTGCTCTAACGACGGATTGACGCTTTACAACTCTAACATAAACTTATTGGCAGATTTTAACCTCAGTGGAATGTCAGTTAGTCCTTTTTGACCAGTGTCGAAGGAATGTGTGTGCACATTGTTGTTATCACTATATGAGTGTGTGAGAATCCCATAACCTGGAACTATCGTACCTCTTGAAAGATGATCATGTTGTTCGTTGGTGAATTATTTTGATATATATGTCATTGTTTGTAAAACTGCTTTACATATGCCTTGTAAATTTATATAAACTGTTTTACATAAAATGTTTATTAAGCCGTTGTTTAAAATGTTTCCATCAATTGAAATGAAAAACATGATTTGTTTTAAATATGCTCGTGTACGACCATGCCTATTTTATTAAAACTGAAAGCATTATTTGGTTAATTAGCATGACATCTTATTATGGAACACTTGGTGAGACCCTACTGGGCTTTCAGCTCACACCCTACCTTTGTCTTCGGGCGTTTGTAGATTTCCTTCTACCAGGTTCGAGCAAGGGGAAAGCACCATTTGGAGGTGACAGTTGTTGATCTTTTGGTCTGAGTGTTATGTTCGTTGGGACTCGGGTTGTTTGTCTTGCAGTTTCTATACTTTGTGGTTGTACTTTGGATTTATATACCTATTTGACATCTGGTATTGTTCTCCCTGTGGAGTTTTCTTTTGAGCATACTGGCTTGTATATGTTTCTTCCGCGGTTTATGTGGTAAAATCGTTCCCACTTTCATCTTGTATGATGTCGGGTGCTTGTCGCCAACCCTTGGGGATCGGGAACACCCTTCGCGCCATGTCAGTGCCGGCTCGGGTGGGTACCAAGATATCCGGGCCGGTTCGTGACATGACCAATTCTTGAGTGCAAGTTCAGAAAGACTCATACGTATCACATCCTTTGCAATTTTTCAGAAATCTACAACACGGAAATACTCTTGCGTAAGATCTAAATACTCCTTTGCCATATTTTAAGGTTAAGTTGAGTGAGTACCACATCAAATTTTAGGTATCATGCCATCTTTATTATTCACTATAAATAAACACCAAGGTCTCCCTTGGATAGACATCTTGGGTACTAGGTCACCACTCTTCCATTTTAACATGGTATCAGAGCAGGTCAAACTCAAAACCCTTCATCCCATCTATCCTCTCTCTGCCTAGGTTTTTCCTAGGGATTTCCCCCGCAAGGGACGGCGGCCCCTTCCACGAACGACGTTGAACTGCCACGCGCCCTCTTCTCCAGCTGCAGCGGCACCATTCCAAAACGTCGCTCCCCACCCAACGCACCCTCCCTTGCACGTCATCTTCCCGAACGAACAATGAGCCCTCTTGTCACGACCCTCTCCCACCAAAGATGTCGCAGTGAAAGGAGATAGATAATGACCCTCGAGTCCCGCCTCCAGTAGGTCCCGTGTTGGTGACTAGTACCGAGGGTATAAAAATCTAATATGTGAGACATTACCCGCTACAATAAAATAGGATCCGTAGATTGGATAAATAACCACCAAGAAACACTGCCAGATAATACAGAGGTAAACCAAAAATCATCGCACAATGCATGAATAAAGTAAATTGATACATATAAAAGACTCCAAATATACCAAAAGACAAGTCTACAGCAGCGGCTCAACAACTGCCCCAACCCAGCTAGTAATGTCCAGCTCGGTCTCCAAAGATCTGAAAACCTAAAAAACAATTTATATACGTAGGGTGAGCATAATAGATATATTCAGTAGGGACATAACCAAGGTCTCAAGTGCACATTTGAAAAGAGCATGTTAATGCGCCAGTGAACAAAAAGCAGAACCAACAACCACCTATAAAGGTTAACTAACCAGAACCCAGCCTCGTAATGACTCGCTCACCAAAACACACATCCAATATAATAATATATCATCGAGATCATAACAAACCAAGGCGCCTCATTGCCGCTTCCCCACTGATTTGTCGCTCTCACACCCCAACATTGAACGTTTTGTGCGCTCATCACTTCTACACACATCACATTGCATCGCATTGCATCTCACTCGAAGACACCTGGGTCATCTCTAATGTGGCTCGAGACAAATCTCTACCTACCCCACCCTCACAAGGTCTAGCATCCTATGCAAGCATCAGGCATCACCACACCGCGCCTCGCTCGAAGACACCTGGGTCATCACATCTCATCTCATCATATAACCATAGCAGTAGGGTATCATGAACGTGAAGGACATCAACCTCGTGGCCACCGCCAACTACGCATGACCCCCACCACAAATCACATCTCATCACAGCCTCATCACATCACATCTCGTCCAAAAACACCTGGGTCATCTTTGCACATCTCACCCGAAAACACCTGGGCTATCACTGCTCAAGGAAGAGCAGGGAAGAGGGGATAATCACTCATCTGTATCACCATCATCCTGGATGTTGGGGAAAACACCTGAAACCTAAAACCTATGAGCATAGGTAAGGTCATCCAACTCAGGTGGGGCGCATACATAAATAACATAAAGATACATGATATATAGACAGCACACAATACCCAACATATGGGTTCACAACAACTGTACTAGCGCACACCACATCACCACCATCGTACCACACAACAACCATCACAACCGATGCCACCACTATATGCAACACATCACACAACCGCCACACAAGCCACACAACATTTTCACTTTCAATTACAAGATCCACCACTTTTATTCATTTAGCTATCCCATTTCACATTACACAACTCGTTCTTTCATTCAATTCATTTAAGCCATTTACCACGCATCCATTTCCAGCCCACCTCGTTAACTTACCAGCCTATTTCATTTCGTTTAATCATCACAATTTATTCCATGGTTAACCGGACAACTAACACAACTAGACCACACAACAACTAGCCCAACTCACACAACCACCGCCTTAGCTGTTAGGAATAATGATCCAAGGCCTCCCTTGATACATACTTAACACAGGAAGGGCAAGATGGTAAATGCGGCAGGTTAGTATGTTCGGCTGGGAAGGGGTCATTAAAGCAGTTGGCATTTCCTGCTAGGGGTATCAGGAATATTATTCTGTTACAACAGACTTAGGGGATCGGTCATGAGAAGGTGGTGGATCAACCATTAGTTGCGGAGAGAAGTTTCTTTTGCAGGTGAGATAAACAGGGAAGTGGACTTCCAGGTTTTTCTACTAGTAGTTTTCCACCTTTCATTGTAATTGAACGATTCTGGTATAGAAATTCCTACAGAAAATTAGCTATAACAGATATCAATCTCTCTCTGTTCTCATTTCTCTCTTTTTACCTAACAAATTGGCGACTTCGCTAGGGAACACAAGCTCAGAAAATCAGAGAGGCGCGTAGGATCGAGCGAACATGGAGAACCGAGTTTTTGCAATCGAGAAAACATTGGAAGGTTTCCGGCAGGCAATAACGGCGGTACAGGATAGCATAGAGAAAATGATGCGGGGACAGAATGAAAGCCAGCGAGTAGCACAGGACCTGGCGCAGCAATTGGAGGAGAGCATCATGCTTCGGATGTGCGATGTGGAGGAACAAACACTGGAGAGGTTGAAGGAAATAGAGCTTCAGGGGGAGAGAGGATCGGAAAACGGAACGCAGAGCAGAGCCGCACCTAAGAAACTAGGAGGCAATAGACAAGAGAGTATGGCTGTTGGAGAAAAACCAGGGGGGAATCAGCAACCGATGAAATCGTGTACACTGAAGCCATGCGGAATGCAGTTAGAAAGGTAGAGTTGTCGTCGTTCGTGGGAGAAGACCCGTTCGGATGGGCCACAAAGGCAGATACGTATTTTCTGATAAATCCCATACTGAAAGAAATGAAACTACACGACGTCCAAATTTGTATAGAAGGGGCAACACTGTACTGGTTCCTCTCTTGGCGTTGCGCCATGACAAGACCGACGTGAGAGAAATTTAGAATCGCTCTCATGGAAAGGTACGACAAGACCACTGAGGAAGACCCGTTGAGATACTTAAAGACGCTTCGGCAGACTAGATCACTAGACGAATACATTGAGAAATTCGAGCAGATTGCACTAAGAATTACAGATTTTCCAGAACCTTGGTATATGAGTATGTTCATGGGGGGATTGAGAAACGAGATTGAAAACCAAATTTCAACTCATGAGCCAACAAATAAACTCAGGATGCTTGTTCTAGCAAGAAAAATTGAAAGGGAATTGATAGGAGAAGGGATCCTCAAGGGGAACTGTGGGCAGCCCGCACCACAACCTTTACCGCGAGTAGGGACCCAGTCATCAAGTCTTCCTCCCAACAGAACCATTGTGGAGCGAAATAGGAGAGAAGAAGATTTAAAAAAAGTTGTATGGGAGAATCGTTGGAATGGGGTCCGTGCAATTAGCCGACAAGAGCGTGAAGAGCGAAAACAGAAGGGGATCTGTTTCTGTTGCGGTCAGCCGTACAATCCAATGCATAGATGCCCAGACAAACACTTGAGGGTATTGGTATGGGAATAAAAAGATCTTGAAGTCGAACTGGAAGATAAAATCGTCTCTCGGCTGGAGGAAACAGGAAAAGCAAAAAAGGAACAACAAGAAGGACAATCAGGTGGCAAAGTGGAATTCTGCAGCATGGGAATCACTGGAGCAGAATCTATGGTTTTTGCTGGAATTTTATTGGGGGTGCCAGTGATAGTACTCGTTGACAGTGGAGCAAGCCACAATTTCATTTCTAAATCCCTTGCAAAGCTAACCAACATGAAGGTTAGCCCAACTAAGCCTTACGAAATTAAGTTGGGGGACGAGTACCGAGCAATATCACAAAGGGTGTGCCGACAAGTGGAAGTGAATCTGGGAAACGTACCATTTACTGTTGAGGCATTTGTGTTTGACATAGGGGGACCGGATCTAGTGCTCTAGTGCTGGGTATGAAATGGTTAAGGAGTCTGGGAAATGTCCTGATGAATTGGAGCCACAAGGCTATGGAATTCACTTGGAAAGGAGAGGAAATAAAATTGCAGGGGGTAACCGAAAGTCAGGGGCAACCGGTGAACATGCAGCAGCAGATTTACCGTCGGGTTTCCCCATCAATGCTCGGATCACCGTCGAGCTATTTGGATTACCGTCGGGCCTTTTAGCAGTTGTCAGGACCATCATCAGGCCTCTTTGATGATGTTTTTTTTTTGTTTTTTGAAATTTGTATTGCAAACTGGGCATGCCCAACTTGAGGGGGAGTGTCCGAGATGATTATTTTTGTCTTCTTATGTATCCAAGCTTGGTACACCTAGCTTGAGGGGGAGTGTTAGAGGTTAAGTTGAGTTGAGTCCCACATTGGACTTTAGGTATCATGCGATCTTTATTATTCACTATAAATAAACACCAAGACCTCCCTTAGAGAGGCATCTTGGGTATTGAGTCACCACACTTCCATTTTAACACAATGGAATGGATCTTCCACTGACTTCAATTCTTCCTCAAACATCATCTGAGTGTATTTTCATAGCACTCTTCAAGAATATCCAGCAATCACCATACTCCATGGAACTCTTCTCGACACATCAGCTTCTTCAAATCTGCTTAAACTGATTCTGCGCATGAACTTTCAAGCAGTTTCCTCATCCTCTCAACCAGCTTTGTTCATCACTAGTAGACAAGTAACCTCCATGCAATATTGGCAGCAACTTATGCAAACATCTGAATTGTTTCTTCCCCCTTATTGACAAACTTCTTTATCATGAATTAAACATGAGGGAACTTCCAACTTCAAAGTGTTCTCCAATATGCTCATCTTCAACGCTGCTGAACTTCAACACATATTGACACCTTGCTTGGGAACTTCAACCTTCTTGTCATCAGCATGCTTGGGTACACCAAACGCCTTCCAAGCTGCTCTCCTCCAACACAAATTGACATCATGATTATTGACTCTATGCTTATTGACAACAAATAGAACTCAACATCAAGTAGGTTCAACAAGTTATAGGTCTTGTCTTCCCTAAATACACGATATTGTCCGTTTAGACTCACTGTCTCTTGACTTTAAAAGGCCTCATGTAGGGGGGGGGGGGAGAATTCTCATATGATATTTATAACAGCACATGGAACTCCCTCTCGCCCCATGTGGGACTCAGGACTCAAAGTCAAGGCATGACCTGTTAAAGTCACGGCGTGACACCTGACAGCCACACAAGAGAGCGGTTAGTCCCATGTCACAAACCTTGGGGAGTGTTGGAAAACCCTAGATCCAACAATCCCCCCCTGTTGAGGTTCAGCCCGCATCTTGGTGTTTCCAAATTTGAGATAAGATATGTTTTTTGGAATTTGAGATATCTTTAATCATATCACACAGATAAGGCTGCATGGGTATCTCATGGGGAGATATATCTTATCTATTTAGATGAGATATGTGTTTGAATCTTAACATGGCAGATACATGGTGATTTGAAGATTTAAGATATTATAATTCATATCTTATCTGTATTTGAAAAAGGAAATAGTGAAACCTATAAAAGGGGAAGTTGCTGGTGGCGAATAGAGTGAGCTGCTCAAGATGTAGTCCACCGAGAGCAAGAAGGGGGCTACCGCGTTGGCGATAGCATGTGCGGCGTCTCAGTGTTCAACAAGTGTGAAGCAGCAGCGGCGTGATCAATGATCGGGTCATGTATCGAGAGTCTTCTTGATTGCGGTAATCAAGCGGCGTGTCCCGATTGAAGATCGGTGGTACATCATGATGGCAAGATCATTCAGGTGTCGCAAGCTGGTGTGAGGCTGACGCATGTTCGGGTGAAGATCTCCGAGGTAGTGACATTTCATCGACATGAAGGGTGACGTTTTGTCACAGATTGATCTTCCGATACATGGCGTCAGCGGTATGCTTATCAGAGAGATGACAGAGGCGTATTGGGGTGTGGTTTTCACACAGGTTTTCTACGCTCTCTCATTTGTAATTCAAGTTCGGGCATTGCTTGGATTCTTGTTTTCTCTGATTCATAGTGGATATTTGGGAATTGCCCCGTGGTTTTTTAATCCTCTGCATGGGAGGATTTTTCCACGTTAAAAAAATCCTGCGTGTTGATTTCTTCATTCTGCTTATATCGCTTCGGGTTTCTCACGATATTTTTTCGCAAGCAATTTTCGGCCCGGATTCGGGATTCTCCCCAACACCCCCAGCATTACCCAAGTGGTTTGAACCTGCACCCTACGTTCTAATACCAGCGACGAGTTCTGCCATCCCTCCATCGACGATATTGTTCGCTTTAGCTCACAGCTACACGACTTTAAAAGGGCTCGTACAAGGGGAGAATTCTCTAAGATATTTATATCAACACATGGAACTCCCCATCGACCCATGTGGGACTCAAGACTCAGCATCACAACGTGACCTGTTAAGGTCGCAGCGTGACGCCTAGCAGCCACACGGGAGGGTGGTTAGTCCCATGTCACGAACCTCGAGGAGCACTGAAAAATCCTGCATCCAACACATGGCTGCCTACTTCATAGTCCGGAATGTGCCCGAAGATGATGCTGGATAAGGTGCTGCTTGATTGAATACTATCCTTACTCAGACATTTTCTTTATGGCTTAAGCTTCCAATTGTTCTGTGTTACATTGTTTTATTGTTTTGGTTCGGTCTTCCAATAAAAGGCAGTCATCTTTTTCTCGGTTATGACTTCACTTTAAAAGACAGTTTTGAATCTGTTTGAGGTATGCCAGTGTCAAAGGGTATTGTTGGAACCCATTTAAGTTTAAATGGGTGAGTCCCACATCGGACTTACCCTGCTTGTATTTTGGTTTCCTAATCTATAAAAGAGTATCCTCACCTCACATTGAGGTAAGGGGAATTCACTCATCTACATGGTATCAGAGGGATTTTTATCCCAAACCCTCCCTCCTCTGCGGATTCCCGGCATCCTCCCGGCCCCGCCTCTCTCCCTGCTGCCCTAGCCATTCCCGGCAGGCCCCCCCTCCTATCCCGGCGCAGCTCTCTCGCCCGGCTCCTCTCCGGCTTGGCCATTCCCGGCGGCCCTCTCTCCAACGGCGCTCCCTGCCAGCGGCGCTCCCTCCCAGCGGCGCTCCCGGCCAGCCCCGCCGTGCGCGCGCCCAGCCCCAGCGGCTCCCCTCCCGGCGCGCTCTCTCGGCGTGGCTCCCGGCCTCCTGCCCTCGGCCCGACGCCCCGCCCTCGACGACGCCCCGGCACCCCGTACGCGGGTTCCTCCTTCCGCGCGGCTCTCCTTACCGACGCGGCTCCCCTCGTCCCAGCGGCAGATCGCCCTCGGCCTCGCCCCGACGGACCGCCCTCGACCCGGCGGCTCCCCTTCCCGGTGGCCCTCTCCCTCCCTGGTACGCGGCTCCCGTCGCGCCTCCCTCCTCTCGCGCGGCTCCAGCGCGGCTCCCGGCGCGCCTCCCTCTTTCGTGCGGCCGCCTCCCGCACAGTGCTCCCGACGTGGCTCCCTCCTTCGAGGCGCCCCCCACCCTGCCGAACCCTCCAGCGCCGGACCTCCCGCCCCGGTTCATCCCGCGCCGGCTCCTCCTCCGGCAGCCCTCCTCCTGTGCCCGACCCTCCGCAGCGGCTCCCTTCACAGCAGCGGCTCCCGCCCGATCCGACGCTCCCCAGCCCGTCTCCCAGCGGCTTCCCTACAACTACCCTGCAGCCTTCCTGCACCGTCGGCCCCGCCCCCTGCGTTAAGCCGGCCTCCCGACACCGCTCCCTCCAGACGGACCGGTCCTGGCGGCGCCCTCTGTGCACCTGCCTTCCATGGCGGGCGTGTCTGCTCGCGGCCCTCCGGCATCACCTCCGGACGACAACATTCTTGCAAGGCCGCACCCTCCCTTCCATTGTCGGTCTTCCCGAGCACCTATGCAATCTGCCGAGCAGCTCTCCCATCCTCCGTCATCGGCTCTACCGCCCAGCGGTCCTCATTCATCCGGTCCCCGTTACAGAACGACACTCTCGCCGGAGGAGATTGCATTGGTACAATCATATCGAGCGATTGCGCCACCATCCTCTTCTCTAGCCCCAATTGCTCAGACTGGCAACTCTACCGCCTGTGCTTCTCATCGACAGACAGCTTGGATGTTTGACTCCGGTGCGTCAGAACATCTCACAGGAGACTCTGGTATGTTCACTACCTATCATCCGTACACCGGTGCCTCTGTCATTACTGTTGCTAATGGCTCAACAATCCCTATTACCGGCTATGGCACATGTTCCTTGACCCCGTCTCTTCCCCTGACGTCGGTCGCTCATGTTCCTCAAAGTCCATTTAATCTTATCTCTGTCAGCAAACTCTCCACAGAGTTGAATTGTGTTGCTACTTTTAGCTCATCTGGTGTTGTTTTTCAGGAGCGGAAGACGAATCGGGAAATTGGTCGAGGTTATCTTCGGGATGGGGTGTACATGTTTGATACCCCACCATCCCTTGCTTGCTCATCCACCACAGCCCGAGCCCTTGACCTACATTATCGCCTTGGTCATCCCCCGACTTCCACCCTCCATAAACTTTGCCCCCAATTCAGTTCTCACCTCTCCTTCCATTGTGAATCCTGCAAGTTTGCCAAACATCATCGGACGACGTATGCTCCTCGCCCGGAACCACGTGCAATGGATCCTTTCGCTCTTGTTCATTCCGATGTCTGGGGTCCTTGCAGGGTTCCTAGCCAGTCAGGGTACAGTTATTATATCACCTTTATTGGTGATTACTCCCACATAACCTAGCTTTACCTACTTCATGATCGGTCTGAAGTCTTCCCCACCTTTCAGACCTTTTATAATGAAATCCATACTCAATTCTCCACCTCCCTTAAATGTCTCTGCTCCGACAATGGACGGGAATATTTATCCACTTCCTTTCAGCAGTTTATCAAGGATAAAGGTATCATTCATCAGACCTCCTACCTTGACACGCCTCAGCAAAATGGCGTGGCTGAGCGGAAACATCGTCATATTTTGGATATTGCTCGTGCCCTTTTATTCCACATACAGGTGCCTCTCCTTTTTTGGTCTGATGCCATCCTGACTGCCACCTACCTTCTAAACCGTCTCCCTTCTTCTATCCTTCAAGGGGAGACTCCCTTCCGGACTCTCTTCGCCTCTCTCCCTCCTCACTCACTTCCCCTCCGGGTGTTTGGGTGTCTGTGCTATGTTCGGGACACTCGCCCCAACCTCTCTAAACTCCCTCCTAAATCCCTTCGTTGCATTTTCCTAGGCTATTCCCGCACTCAGCGCGGATACCGGTGCTTCTCTCCAGCCTTACGGCGTTATATCATCTCTGCCGATGTGTCGTTTATTGAGAGCTCTCCTTTCACTCATCCCTCTCCTCATCCCGACACTACCATCGATGAGTGTCTCCCTCTCATCATTCACCCTTCTCTGGTGCCTCCCCCTGCTGATCATCGCTTTGAGAGGGTCTACTCTCGTCGCCCATCAGTTGTCCCCCCCGTTCAGGCCGAGGACACCATCGTTCCCGCTTCGTCCGATGCTCCTGCCCCATCACCAGACGACTTGCCAATTGCACTCCGGAAAGGTACACGCTCCTGTCAGACCACCCCTCTCTTTGTATCTTCATACAGGGGTCTGTCAGCTCTGGAGACAGTATCGATTCCTCGAACCGTTGGTGAAGCAAAATCTCACCCCGGATGGCTCGCCGCAATGCGGGATGAACAGCAAGCTCTGGATGACAACCATACATGGGATCTAGTCCCCCTCCCGGCGGGCAAACAGACAGTCGGCTGCAAATGGATTTATACGATCCGTCTCAATCCCGACGGCTCTCTTTGCCGCCTCAAAGCCCGGCTTGTGGCGAAGGGATTTGCTCAGACATATGGCGTCGACTACTTTGAGACCTTCTCTCCGGTCGCCAAGATGGCCTCTGTCCGCCTCTTCATCTCTCTGGCTGCTCATCATTACTGGCCGGTTCATCAACTCGACGTTAAGAATGTTTTTCTCCATGACTATCTTGACGAAGAAGTCTACCTGCAGCAGCCCCCTGGTTTCTCTGCCTCTGGTGCCGACTCCCATGTCTGTCGTCTTCGTCGCTCCCTCTACGGCCTCAAACAGTCTCCTCGCGCCTGGTTTGGCCGCTTCAGCACTGTCGTCACCGCCTTTGGCCTCTCTCGGAGTACGAAAGATCACACCGTCTTCTTCCGTACAACGGCACATGGCTGTATCTTGCTTGTCGTTTATGTTGATGACATCATCATCACAGGGAGCGACTCCAGAGGCATCGCCAGCCTCAAGACGCATCTTCACCAGCACTTTCACACCAAAGATCTTGGTCCTCTCACCTACTTTCTTGGCATCGAGGTCTCCCGAACTGCAGACACTATCTCTCTCTGCCAGCACAAGTATGCTCTTGATATCTTGCAGGATGCCGGGTTGAGCACCGCCACCACAGTTGACACTCCCCTTGAGCCTGGGGAACGCTCCCTTCATTCCGACTCGGAACTCTTTCCTCATCCCGAGAGCTATCGACGCTTGGTCGGTAAACTCAACTACCTCACCATGACGCGTCCCGACATTGCTTGTGCCGTTGGCAAAGTCAGCCAGTTCATGGAGCATCCCACCTGCTCTCAGTGGGATGCTGTCCTCCGCATTGCCAAGTACATCAAGAAAGACCCTGCACGTGGCCTTCGGTACTCACATCATACTCACATGGATGTTGAGGCTTTTTGTGATGCGGACTATGCCAGTTGCCTCGCTACCCGCAAGTCTACTTCGGGTTTCGCCGTATTCTTCGCCGGTAATCTCATCTCTTGGCGCAGCAAGAAGCAGACTGTGGTCTCCCGATCGAGTGCCAAGGCCGAGTATCGAGTCATGGCCACTGTCACTACTGAGATCCTCTGGCTTCGTCATCTTCTCCAGGAGCTCGGTTTCCCCGCATCGACTCCTGCTCATATCTGGTGTGACAATCAGGCCGCCACGAAGATTGCCTCGAATCCCGTCTTCCATGAACGGACAAAGCATATCGAGGTGGACTGTCACTTTCTACGCCACCATCTGGAGCAGCACCATATCGGTTTCGGCCATATCCCGACGGCAGATCAGCTTGCCGATCTCTTCACCAAAGGTCTCCCAGGAGCTCGTCTTGAGTCTCTCACTTCCAGGCTGGGTATTCACAGCCTCCATGGCCCAGCTTGAGGGGGAGTTTGAGATGGTCTTGTGTCTTGTCATTTTTTCTTTGTGGGACTCTATCCAATCTGGGCATGTCCAGCTTGAGGGGGAGTGTTGGAACCCATTTAAGTTTAAATGGGTGAGTCCCACATCGGACTTACCCTGCTTGTATTTTGGTTTCCTAATCTATAAAAGAGTATCCTCACCTCACATTGAGGTAAGGGGAATTCACCCATCTACAGGTATCAAGTTTTTTTGAAGCCGGTTGTGCCTCCAGAAACGGCAGTCTATGTATTGGGTTATGACACCCCAAAAAAAGCTATTTTTAGTGCAACTCATGCATTAAAAATTGGGGTGTGAAGACAGTTAAAGTAGGGACTGTGTGATCAAACCACTCTAAAATTAAAGTATCCAAAAACTGTTTAAAAAACATAAAAATTACTCAATTCACCCCCTCTAAAACTGCTTGCATAAATTGGAACCGTTTTATTATTTATGACCAAAAGTGCATGTTGACACTAGAAAAAATCATATATAAGATTAGTGCGAACCTTAGAAATCCAAAAAAAAAACTTTTAAGTCACTGGAACAGCTAAATATATGATCAGTTACGAGAAAACTACACAAAACATAAAGCCTACTTTAAAGACACTAATTGAAAGGTGAAACTCAAAAATCTTGAAAAAGTAAAACATACTAAAATCGTTTACCATTGGAAAGAAGTGAGTGTCATTTGGATACTGGATGAGAGGAATGGTAACACCGGCACAAAAACTAAACCTTGCATTGATACATTGCCCTAATCACATCATATTGAGCACATCCATCACTCAATATTATAGCAGTAAGAAGAAGATGATTCCTCCATCACTCAATATCAAAGAGGTTTCTTCAATCTCAAAAACCAGTCTTTAAGGTTCTCCATTAACAATTAGTGAGCAAGTGACAAAACCGTGTCATACTACTATAGGGCGGAGGGGGTCTATAAAAAAAATTACAAAAAACAAACTCATCAAATGTACTTTATACTCTCTACTACCCAGTTCAAATAAAATTTTCATCGCTAGTATGATGTGGATATCACATAAAATTTCCATTGCTAGTATGATGCGGATATCAAATGTACTTTATACTCTCTACTACCCAGTTCTAATAAAATTTTCATTGCTAGTATGATGCGGATATCACATAAAAATTACACATTATTTTTTTTTCTGGGGTAGATGATTAAATCAGCTACTAGTAAGAAGAAGATGACTCCTCCATCACTCAATATCAAAGAGGTTTCTTCAATCTCAAAAACCAGTCTTTAAAGTTCTCCATTAACAATTATTGAGCAAGTGACAAAACTCATCAAATGTACTTTATACTCTACTACCCGGTTCTAATAAAATTTTCATTGCTAGTATGATGTGAATATCACATAAAAATAACACTATTTTTTATTTCTGGGATCGATGATTAAATCAGCTACTAACACAAATGATTTGCACCAAAGGATCGACTGCATCAACCTATTCAAATGCTCTTGAAGTAGTTGACACAATTGAACAAGGCATCAAAACTTAAGTCCCGAAAGGACCATTTCCAGTTTTTATTTAAAAGCAATTAAGTACAATAAACATATATACATAATGAATCTACAAAAAATTAGCAAATCGGTACTTAATCATATCACTTATGGGTTTTGATTGCATTTGATGCAATAATTTCTTTAAATGAAAATCGCTTCTTATAAGAATTACAGTTACAATTTTTCTTGAAAATATATGAACTTTTAATTTAGCAATCCATGAAATTGAACCCTTGACCTTAAAGTACAACTAGGAATACAACTGGCATCATTATGCTTGGTGACTGGTGGTAGAAAAAAAGGTGTGACTCCTCAAAAATCAGTTATATTTTTGTCCAAATGTATTGTTTATATTTTCTTGTGTGCTCAGGTGAAAAAGGGGAGAGGAGAAAAGAGAAAAATAGGCTTTTTTTTGTACCAAGGGTGCACACCTTGAGAATAAAGATCCTTCTGATTCATAGATTACATCAGTTATGATCCAATTATCGGGATAAGGCTTGCCACTTGGAGCATAATAGTAACCAATCTGTCAGAAGATTGCCAAAATAGAGAATCATTCACCATAACTTGACAATTTGTTAAACAAAACATGCACTGAGAACATATATTAGCGTAATATCTACTGATCAGAGCATGCAGCTTGTGTACACTACATCGGTGCTCGGCAAACAAATTACATATATTTCAAAACATAGCATGTATGGGTGCGCATTCACTCACTGATCGGTAAAAAATATACTAATTAGATGCTCACAGGATGCTATACTTTTGACAAATATCATGCATAAAAAGTAAATATTAGATAGAATAAGAACCAGAGGGGGAAAGATCAAGAATTGGAGTTTTAGAGAAAAGTAATTTTATAGGCATTCAACAACAAAAATATTGTAGCACCAAGAACGAAAATTCATCAAAACTAAAAATGATCAATGCAAGCAGGGTGACTGAGGGGAAAAAATACATAATCCAAGGCAATAGGTGTCTTACATTACCCTGTAAATAAAATAGGGGATGCATGGAAAAGCATGACATATTATTGCTAATAATCCCCTCAAGCAAAATCCAAACATATAAATAAAATTAAAACTGTTAATTTTCTCATTATGAAAACCAACAGAATTGTGATAGGTGTTTGAACATTCTACTTTAGCTGATCCACAATATCCAAGCAATAATTAGATAGATAGGTACTAAGTGGATATGCCAAGGGTATAGTGTCCCACTTTGATATATAAGTATTATTCTTTCTCGATGACCCACTCTCGCGCAGAACCTCTAAAAAAAGAGGGGGAGGAAAAAAGACAAAAGCATGATGAGCTATCCACCGTAGTATCTAACTAATGATGTGTCTTATTTGTAAATCAATTTCAAGTGAGACAACATTGAGATTTTAAATTTTGATTTGTGAGACCAATTGATGGAAAAAAATAATTGATCTTATTGTTAGAGTATTTAGATATTTAGGTTTAGTTTGACTAGGTCAGCCTTATCTCATGTATTTTAAATTTCAAATCTACGTCTTATCTTTTGTATTAGTTTCCATATAAAGTCACCTTTGCCCCCGAGGGGGGTAGTGGTTAGAGTCTTTCGCTTGATTCTTCGGAGTTGAGGGTTTGATTCCCGCAGGTTGTGGGTTTCTATCGTAATTTCACTGCTGCGTGATTTTACCGCTTCAACAAGGGTGCAGTTTTACCCAGTAGGCTTAGCAGGATCTCAAACCCTAACTCTTCTTCCCCCACTTCCCTCCTAATTTTCGACCTAAGTTATTTTTCCCTAAGGGGGTCAGCAGCCCCCACCTTGCTAGTCAGCCCAACCCATATGTCGCCGCCCCTCAGCCCTCACTGTGCATCCCTGTCGAACCCCCTCCTAATTAACTCACCCCAAACCCCCTTATTAACTCACCCCAAACCCTAGAACTGAACCCGAAAACCCCTAGGGTTCACAAGAGTAAGTGAAACGAGTGAAACAAGGGGAAAGAGGGGGAGAAAGGGAAGAATAAGAGAAATGGAGGAGATCACCTGAAGATATCACAAGAAATCTAAAAGAGGGCTTGGATCCAAGAGAAGAGGATGGGGGAAGTTCCCTTTGGGAATGAGGTATTCAATCGAACCAAATGAGGGAGGAAGAGGGGAAAATCACGTAAATAAGTCTAGGGGTAGAATAGGAAATTCCAAAAACTTAAAACATGGGCACGCCGCATGCTTTACCAAACCGGGCGCCAACAGTGCGGAACATCCCCTAGATCAAAACCAAGGCACAGGGTTTCCCAAAGAGCACCACACATTTTGAAAAACTGTGCGGAAACCATGCAAAACTCCACTTTCAAGATTGAATACCCCTTAAGTACGATTTCCACACAGTTATCCCTAACCGTGCACTAACCGTGAACAACCCAAAAAACCCTTCCAAAAACTTGGATTTCCGGACCAAAACTACCGAAAACCCACAATGACCCAAATATACTTTAAATAACATAAAATAATATAAAAATTAAAACAATGCTATCACATGGGGTGCTACACATTGCTTGTGTCATCAACCCATATGCTTGAAATCTCTTTCTTTGACTTTTTAGAAATGAAATCATCGACAAACCGCCATGACTATGGACTTATCATACATTTCCATTTTCATCAAAAGTCCTAATACATCAACCTATGTTAAAGAACATAAGGTAAAAATCATTCCTCCGTATATTCATTAATTTCATATCATCTGTGATGTACCAACGTATCCAACTTCACCATGAACATATGTCAGTCATAATTTACAAAATACATCAAAGTACGCGACTCATGATATGCATTAATAATGATCTTAATGTCTAATAATCATTACACATTTTCACAGATAGGAACATCCAATGACACATAGAGCATGTGGATTTCCTATTGGCTAGTCAATTCTCACAATCCTTCTCTCTCAGTCCGTTAGCCCTCACATGATATCCATGTTTTTGCTGAGATAAGACTTTAGTCAATGGGATTGTCATGTTTCCCTCTGTAGAAACTCTTCTCACTACGACCTCACCCCTCTAAGAAAAATCCCTCAAGAGTTCATACTTCTGCAGTATATGCTTTATCTGTTGATGTGATCTGGGCACTTTAGCTAGAATCACTGCTACAGTATTATCACAATACAATATGATAACATCTTTACTACTCGACACCACATCAAGATCTTGGATTAAGTTTTTTATCCAAACTAATTATTTAGCTCTATCAAAATTCGTAATGTATTCAGACCCAACTGTAGAATCAATGACCATCGGCTACTTTGATCTCCTCCGGCTAACATCTCCTCTATTAATGCAGATGACATATCCTAACTATGATTTCAGATCATCTCGATATGTTTGAAAACTAGCATTTGTATACCCTTTGATGACTAGCATCGTATCTCCTTCATACACTAGGAACATATGCTTAGTATCTCTTAGATACTTTAGGATAGTCTTAACAGCAATCCAATGTTTTTCTTTCATATCTTCTTGATATCTCTGTCTACCATGCTCAACGTGTAGGCAAAATCAAACTTAACATGGCATACTTGATGAAACCTATCGCAGAAGCGTAAGGTCTACTCATCTTATATCTCTCCTCATGTGTTTGAGGACAAGTTTTCTTGAAGAGATGTATACTATGTGATACTGGAACCAATCCTCCCTTGGATTATTTCATATTAAATCTTTTTAGTATCTGGTCAATGTATGTACCTTGACTTAGTGCAAGCAGCCTCTTAGATCCATCACGAATGATCTTGCTCCTTGGAATAATGGTTGATTTACCTAGGTCCTTCATGTATAAGCATGTGTTCAACCACATCTTAATTAACTGTAAGATTGGTATCTTGTTTCCAATAAGTGATATATCAACATATACCACTAGGAAAATGAATGCACTCCAACTAAACCATTTGTAGACACATGACTCACATTCATTCTTTATGAAAACAAATCCCCTTATGAATTTATCAAAGTGAATATTCGATAACCTGGATGTTTGCTTCAATGCATAAATAGATCTCTGTAACTTACATACATTTTTAGAATCCTGTGGAGTTACAAACTCTTTTGGTTGTGTCATATAGACATCTTCCATAAGGTTCTCATTAATGAATATTGTTTTGACATCCATCTACCAAATCTTATAATACTGGAAATCTGTTATAACAAGTATAATTCCGATCGATTTCAGTATAGAAACCGGAGAAAAGGTTTTATCGTAGTCTATGCCTTTACGTTGCTTAAACCCTATAGCCACTAGTCATGCTTTATAGGTTCTAAATTTACCTTCCATGTCTAGCTTCTTCTTGAATACCCATTTGCACCCAACGAGATTTACATCTACCAACAGGTCAATCAAAACCCGGATTTGGTTATGATACGTGAAATTTATCTCAGAATTCAAGGATTCTTTCCATCTTGCATCTTCTAAGCATTCTACTGCCTCATTGTAGGATAGAGGTTCATCATTTTCAACCAATAATGAGTCACCAAACTCAGTGACTAGAAAACCATCTCTCTCTGGTTCTATAACCTCTTTGGTGCTTCAATGTAGTACTTGTGTCTCAGGAATATCCCCATCCATGTAGACTAGTGGAACTTGTTCTTATACCGACTCCTAGGTATCTTCAGCATTAACTTCATCAAAATCAATCTTTCCCTGACTATCTCTTTTAGAGATGTGTTCCCACTCTAGAAAAATGGAAAGTCGGTTAACCAAAATCCTTTTATCTAGAGGTTTGTATAGGTAACACCCCCTTATTTCCTTGGATATCATATAAAGATACATTTTGCGCCCTAGGGTGATAGTTTGTTACCTAAAGAGGTCTTAACAAACGCCTCGCATCCCCATACATGTAAGTTCAACACAAATTTTCTTTTATTCATTAATTCATAAGGGAAGATCTCCATGACTCGTCTTCAATCTCATCATATCCAAAAGGGTGTTGCTCCTCATTTCACTAACACCATTCCATTGTGGTGTATAAGGAATAGTGAGTTAAGATATAATCTCAAACTCCATGAGATGGTTGATTAACTCTTGGTTAAGATATTCTCCGACCTGGAGGTCTCATAACACTCTTGTCTCACCTTCTCCTAATAAAGATCACGGAGATGGGACAATATGTTCAATGCATCCATATCATCATCTAGCTTCTGAATCTTACTTGACATGGAAGATAACATCAAACTCGGGACACCCACCTCATTATTTACATGTTTCTAATAGATAGTGACCTCCTCCTCACTAGCCTCCTCAAAAGGATCTTTCTCAAGAACAGGGGGCTCCAACGCGTAGAATTTCCACTCTTGGCATAGTATGATGCACAAGCACCTGTCCCATTCATGGAAATTCATGCCGGTGAGGAAATTATCTTTCTCCGATATTGATCATAATGATAATATTGAGGTCATGTTATTTTCCATTTTCTACAATAAAAAAATAAAAATCACAGTTTAGTATTTTATCTTGATTACCAATAAGTGATGTAAAAAAATTAATTTTCTAGTCTCCCACCATTTTATCAAATCTCAACAACCCTCACCATTGGATTCAGAGTATCATATCGCGTGGATATTCTAGTGGAAAGGATGCATGATTCCCTTCTCATAACCCAGACAAATGCCATGAAAATTACTCGAAGGTATTTAGGTAGGTGTACCTTGCGAACTGCATTAACTCGCAGCTCCTTGTTCCGTTAAGTGATCTTCCCAATCCTGAAATCTTGAACTTGGATTTCCTAAACACTTGCCTTCAAATTTGTATTGGACAGACAAAGGTCATTGCACCCAATACATGTTTGGTTAAGTCTACACAAAATTTTCTTTAGATTTCCCCATTAAATGGAAATGACAAGACAAAGGCCATGCAAACACTTTGATCTACTGGTTTCGTTCCAAATCAAGTAATGGAAGGTTATACCAACTTAATATTTTCATTGAGATATTTTTATACCTTATGCATAAATATACTTTATTTTATCCTTTTACATGCTTGTTAATATTATATGGATTTTTTATAATCAATTAACCATGTTCTTAAAAAATAATTAACACAATCAATTTAGTTCTCTTGACGACTGAAATCCGGTTCTATTTATCATATGTGTTACTATGTGATCGCACTCGCATCTTTAACCATGCATAAATAGAAATATTCATCTCGTATTTATTCATTTTTATCTTCGCATGCTTGTTAACTATTCTACATGATCGTATAGCATCCACAAATTTACAAAATTAACCATGCAATACAAAAATAAATAAATAATGACATGATCATGAGCTGTCATCTAGTGATTGAATCATCAAGCGGATAATGGATCAACTGAGACCCTAGGGGCTACCTGGAGTCGTGTCTTGACTCGTATTTCAACACCCATAAAACTCACAATTTATTTGTTTGGTTTCACACTGGCTCTTGGCTCGAACCGTGTTGTCATGAACACCTTTGTTTCTTACATAATATACTCACACGCAGGTGAGGGGAACTTGAGATGTGAAATTACATTTTATAACTTAAATATGGACATGTAAACCCTTATACAATTTAAAGATGAAGGGAAAATATACAGATCATCAAAATGGAAAATAATTATTAAATTTTAAAATGCAAATGCAACAAATTAATAAATAAATAGATAATCAAACATGCATAGGTCGGTTTCAACTCATGATCAGTCAGCATGTAATTAAATTGTATAAGAAAAATTAAAATTGCTAAAATTCAACTTAAGGGTAATTTTAAGGCATTAAAATCACATTAAATAATTTTAATTAATTAGTGATACGTCCATTGACACCTAAAATAGTTTTAATAAATTCTAGAAAATTAAATTAAATTTAATTATCTTTTTTACAATTTTTCAAGCCTATCTGAACCCTGAACAGGCCCCCAGATAATAAAACGGGCCTTGGGTGGGTCGGTTGTGGTCCGACCCGGCCCGACGTGGGTTGTGAAAGGGTAGCACGCCCCACATGGAGCATACGAGAGACAACCAAGGGTGCCCCTTTTAGGGGCACCACATATGTAATAAAACAAATTTTTTATATATCAACTGGTTTCTCAATTTCATCAAGATCCAATTTACAGCTGGTACTCATGGGAGTATCACTACCTTTAGTATTATCCATATCAAAACGTTTTAAAGATCTTTGGTGTACTTGCTTTGATTTAAAATAATTTTATCTGTATTTTAAAAAATCTGAAAACCAAGAAATAATTTAAGTTCGTCCATCAAACTCATTTCAAATTCACTTCGCATGATTTTTGAAAATTTTGAAGATCCAAAAATAATATCAACATAGATTTGTACAACTAAAACATCTTTTAAAAAAAATTAATAAATAAAATAGGGTCAGCTATTCCTTTAGTGAAACCTTTTGAAATCAAAAATGAGTTGAGTCTATCATACCAAGCTCCAGGAGATTGTTTTAAACCATATTAAACTTTTGTTAATTTAAAAACATGAATTGGAAAGTGAGCGTTTTGAAATCCAGGGGGTTAGTTCAACAAAAACATCTTCAACTATATAATCAATTAAGAATGCACTCTTGACATCCATTTGATGTAATTTGAAATTCAAATGTGTTGCATAGGCAAGAAACATTATGATGGCTTCAAGTCTAGCTACTAGAGCAAAGGTTTCCTCATAGTCAATATTTTCTTCTTGACTATATCCTTGTGCAACCAGTCAAACTTTATTTTTAATTATTGTGTCTGACTCATCAATCTTGTTTCTAAACACTCATTTAGTGTCAATGATTAAGTAGTCCTCGGGACTTTCAACTAGTTCACAGACTCCATTTCTTTCAAATTGAATTAGCTCTTCTTACATTGTTATTATCCAGAATTCGTCATTAATTATTTCATTGATGTTATTAAGTACAAGCTATGACAAGAAATCTTGATGTTCAACTTGGTTTCTAATAGAATCTATTGTCCGACTTCCTTTGTCTAGGTCTCCTACAATAACATCTAAGGGGTGATATTTATGAAACCTAGCAGCTCTAGGAATAGAGGTGTTTGACACTTCATTTTCATCTATAGGTCCAAGTTCAAGTTGTTCCTCAACACTGGGAGATTTTTCTACAGGTGGTCTGGCTGAATTGTCACTAGGTTTATCATTATGTCCAGATTGGAAAAATCATCCACCAAATTTTCTAAAGAGGTCTTAGGTTCATGTGGATTTGTTACATTGAACTTGACATGTACAGATTTTTTAACAAACTTAGTCCTTTTATCAAATACTCTACAGGCTTTACTGGTTGTAGAATATCCAAGGAAAATTCTTTTAGCACTTTTGGATGCAAACTTGTATAAATTCTCCTTTTATTGAGTATAAAGACTTTACAACCAAAAACTTTAAAGTAATTAACTTTTGCTTTTCCACCATTCCATAATTCATATGGGTCTTCCTTAAAAGAGATCTAATTAGAATTCTATTAATTATATAGCAAGTTGTGTTCTCAGCTTCTGCCCAAAAATAAACAGGTAGATCATACTCATTGAGCATGGTCCGAGCAATTTTTTGAAGGTAATATTTCTTCTTTCTACTATATCACTCTGTTGTGAGGTCCTAGGAGCATAAAAGTTGTTACTATAGACATGTTGTGAGTATAATGATTCAAACTCTTGATTTTCAAACTCACGCTCAAGATCACATCTTAAGGTCTTAATTCTAAGTCCACTGAGATTTTCTACAGATCTCACATATTTAGAAAAACAGGAAAGAGCTTCACTTTTATGAGCAAGGAAAAACACTCATGTATATCTTAAATAATCATCCACTATAACATAGGCATAATGTTTTCCGGATAAACTAGAAACTCTAGAATGTCCAAACAAGTCTATGTAAACCAACTCTAGAGGTTGAGACTTCTTTCTTTGGTTTGAAAGAGATTTTGTTTTGTTTTCCCTTTTGACAGGGATTACAAACTCTGTTAGGAATTCTAGCTTAGGTGGATCTTTGACTAATCCTTTCCTAGTTAGCTTTCTAAGTGAGTGTATATTGCAATGGTCTAGTCTCCTATAGCAAAGCCAAAATTCTTTGCGAAAAGCACTTAAACAAGAAACATTCTGAGAAAATAAAGAATTCAAATCAACAGCATAAACATTATCATTTCACACAACCGTAAAAACTAAAGCATATTTGGCATCAAAAACTTTGCAAGCATTGTTTTCGAACTTAACATGATAACCGTCATCACGCAATTGTGAAATGCTAAACAAATTATATTTTAACCCATCTATAAATAATACTTTAGAAATTAAAACAGTACTAGATTAACTGATTTGACTGAGTCCAATTATTTTTACTTTTGTATTATCGTCAAAGGAAACATGTCCACCATCAACTTTGATTAGGTTCTTGAATCTCAAGTAGTCCCCAATCATATGTCTGGAACATCCACTGTCTAGATATCATAAGTGCTTACTGGAACTTTTCAAGCAGGTTTCCTACAAAAAAGACTTAAACCAAAAATGATTTTGGTACCCATATTTTCTTGGGTTCAGAGATGTTAGTGATAAGAGTTTTAGGAATCCATAACTGTTTAATCGGTTTCCTATAAGCATACCTTAGACTTTCAGAAATAAAAACTTCATTAGATCCAATAAAATAAGAAATATTAACAGAACTAGCTGAACTAGAGGTAGGTATAAATTTGTTCTTATAGATTTTCCTTTGTCCAGGTTGGTAACCAATTCCTGTAGCATATTTATAAGTAGTATGTTTATCAAGCATCTAGGTTAGAGTTTTTCTTCAATTGGTAAATCTCTCCAGATCTTTCTTTAGTTGCTCATTAGATAATTTTAGCTCATTATTTTCTTTCAGCATTTGAGCATTCTTTTCCTTTTCTACGGTAAGATCAGTTTTAAATTGAGCAGACATAGCATGCTGCTTCTTTAAACATTTATATTTATTCTTTAATTCATTAAATGTCTCTTCCAGCATATTACAGTATTCAAATAGATCATCACTGGTCATATTTTGTGCAACATTTTCATTGTCAGAAAAAATTGAAATGTGTTCAGTAGAAGCCAAGAAGAAAATTTGATACCTCGGATGTGTTGGTCACGAAACACATATTGGCTTTGTCAATTTTGTCTTGTCTGTTAGAATCTGAATCACTTGAACTCTCTTCAGAGGCACTTCATGTGGCTTTCATAGTTTTTTTATATCTTTTGCCTTTCTCCTCATACTTTTCTTATATTTGAATTTGGGACAGTCTACTTTGATGAGTCCTTTTCTCTTGCACTCGTAGCATGTTATTTAATTTGTCGAGTCATCCTTTTTCCATTCATTTCTCCAATTTCCTTTTCTATCAAACTTACCTCCATAGTTCGATTTCTTGAAGAATTTCTTTTTTCCGTAGAATTTCTTGAAACATCTAACTAAATGAGCCATTTCTTCATTACTATCAGATGGTGATTCGCCATCACTTGAACTTTCAACTTTGATCTTCTCTTATTTTTGACTCAGAAGTCTTGAAGACTACGGACTTCTGCTTTGGTTCAACTATCTCCTCTTTATTTACTTGTAATTCTTCTTCGTACATCATAAGTTTTCCGATGAGTTCTTTCATTGGTAGTGCGTTGATGTCGCAGGATTCTCTGAGGGACACAGATGTTCCTCTCCACCTTTTTGGTACACATTTGAGAAGTCACATGACTTGATCTCTATCTACAATCCGTTTTCCCAATGCATGCATCGTGTTAACAATCTCATTAGACCTGAGATATATATTAGAAATGGATTCATCATCCTTCATTTTAAAAGTATCATATTTAATATTATAGGTATTTAAGCGCATTTCTTTAACATTTGAAGTTCTTTCATGAGATATAACAAGAGTATCCCAAATCTCAAAAGCAGTAGCACAGACAGATATTCTATTGAATTCGTTCTCGCTGAAAGCACAATACAAAGCATTCATAGCTTTACAATTACAATCATATGATGCCTTAGTGGCATCACTCCAAGCAGCTCTGGCAACTTCGGGTTTTTCATATTTATCTTCAATAACAGTCCAAATATCAAAGCTCAGACTTTCTAAATGAATTTTTATCTTAATTTTCCATAATGTGTTCCATTAAAATAATGAGGCCGATTAGTGGCAGTTTCTTCTTGTTTATGATTATCCATAGAGAATAAAATTTAAAACTAACAAAAATTTAAGATTTTCTTAAAAAAACTTGATCACGGTCAAAACAATTAAAGATTGCTCTTATAAAAAATGTCGGTCCCAGTGGACAACTCAAGAGGGGGGTGAATTTAGTTTCCAAAAAAAAATTGTTTAAAAACAATTTAAAAACTCAAATCCCCCAATTTAATAAAAACGCCCAGTTAACAAAAACAGTAGAATTGTATAATTAGATCTTTGGAAAAGCTTCTCAAAAGTTCAATCACAGCTTAGTTAAAATACTTTTGAAAATACAACTTTTGAAACTAATCTACTCATAACTAATCTACTCATATCAAACACTATATATATAAAACACTAATTTAAGTTCACTATCAAAGTACAATTTTGTTTTAACAAATTAGAAAACAGAAACTGGTTTGATTGAAACAAAGAAAACAAAACAAGTAAATAAGCACAGCGAAATATTAAATAAAAGGTTCAATCTCAAGCCGAGACTCGATCCCCTCCATTTGGCAATCACCCGCTGCCAAGCAGTTTATTATAAAATAAACTGATCCGCAACCTGGATCGGGTTTTACAAACAACAGCACACAAGGTTGTCCAGGCACAAAGCCTCTTCCAGAGTTATACGTGGGGTAAAACAAGTACAGGTCACACACGACATCTTCCATAGTCGTACGTGGGAATATAAATGAAAAAATTTGAGAGAATTTCAAGCACTCTCCCGTTCAATGCAGGAGACTGTGTTTTGCAGATAAACAGAGTAATACTAAACACAGCTCGAATGTAAAGCATAAACAGAAAGAGCAAAAAATTAGAGATGAAAAAATGTAGTGTTGCTCAATCCGAATAGTTTCAGTTGTTCAAGAGCCCTTGAATCTATCTTTGGAAGGAGCTTGAACAAGTTGCACTGAAAATGAAGAAAAACAAAGTCGCGAAAGACTGGAAAGCCTTCTGTTTTCAGTCTTTTACTGTCCAGTGTTCTTCCCCACACATGTCTCTTCATATTTCTTTTTGTTTCAGCGTATGAGAGCCTATATTACTATTCCATGCATGTGTCACTCTATTATATGCGCACAGGGAGCTTCTTCTGAATTTATAGCATTCCAAACCCAATTATTCGTTGTAGGATAATAATAGAATAATCTAGATCCTCGTACTGAGCAACAGATCCAGAAAGGTCTGACTTTTTCTTTAAGACAACTGTGAAGTTGTTTAAGAATAATCATTTTTAAATCCACATGATTCTAACATTAAATGTATAAATGAGTCGTTGGAGAATTAATTTTGAAATTAACTATGGACAACTACAGTAGCTCTTTGGCGTTAGCTTAACTGGCAGTAGCTCTTCACTGGTGGTAGCTCATTACTGGCTATAGGTGCTCTTACAGTAGCATCTCTTGGAGGTAGGAGCATTTGATAGTCGCGGTAGCATAGCCTGGCGAAAGATCAGTCTGAAGGAAGTACCGTGCGATGGTAGATACTCCTAGCGGTAGCAACGCTTGGCCATAGATCCAACTAACGGTAGCTTTATCCGGCGGTAGCACCGTTGAACTAGCGGTAGATGTACCTGGCAGTGGTGGTAGCTCCACTGGACGATAGCACACCCTAACAGTAGATCCCGATGGTCGCAGGGTTGAACTAACGGTAGCTTGTTGAACTACTTGTAGCTTGGAGCGATAGCTTGCTTCAACTAACGGTAGCTCGTTTTCTTGTCTTTTTTATATATCAAGCTGGGTATGTCCGGCTAGAGAGAGAATTAGGAATATTAGAAGTATTAGGTGGCGATGGCAGCAACTCTGGTCCCTGCCTCACCGGATGGGGAGGGACGCATCACGACTCCACTGGTGGCTCATCATCGAACCTTTACCCCCTAGAATCGCATTTTTTCCCTCAAATTCCCTCACTGAACAACGACTTCCCCAAGCTACCAATCTCGCTATTGGAGTTCACGAAAGCCTTGGACCTAAGTTTTCTCTGGTGGCTCGCATTGTCCAGCATCGACCCACAGTCGACTCCTTCGACAGATTCGTGTTTGACTCCTATGGATTACAGGAACGCACGGTTATCAGGCTGTTAGATTCTTACCACTTCTTGATACACTTCGTGGTCGAGGAGGATTTGATTTCGGCCAGGCCTATAGCCCTACGAGTCCTCAATGGGTTCAGATTCTCCCTTTTTCGATGGTCTTACAAGTTCCACAGGAAGCGTGATCCTCTGACCACGACTATCTGGGTTTGTTTTCCCGGCTTACCCCTTCACTTTCAGAACTCTTCGATCCTCAAAATGTTAGGGAACATGGTGAGTCGCTATTTGTGCACAGATAGTAGGACCATATCTCTTTGCCATCCCATCGTCCCTCGCATTTGCATCGAAGTCGGCGTCTTGAAATCGTCGGTGGAATCTGTCTGGATAGAGATTGAAGAAGAGTATTGTTGCAAGCAGTCAGTGTGCTTTGAGTCTTGGGTCGACTTCGGCTCCTACAATCGGCTGGGCCAAGCTCAACAAGCCTGTCAGCGTGGTTCCAATGTTCAGAATGCTCACTCTCAAGGTGTTGTTGATCGTGATTTTTAGTTGGCCGGTACTGGTCACAATTATACCAGGGGTGGTTTGTCTACTGGCATAATGGTGTCACCTTCTCTTGCCGTTCTGAGAGAATATCCCCAGGCTGGCTACGGTGTCTCATGGGCAGGGGTGTCGGCGTCGGCGGGTGACAAAGGGACCCTGAGTCTGACTGCTGGTGATGCAATGGCAGTGCCATCCTATGCTGAAGCAGTGAGACCTAGCTGTTCCATCAGGATAGATTATTCCATATGGGATGCTCGGTCACCCTCGGAGATGCTGCAGAAGGCCATTCTGGAAGGGGAACACTCATTTCATTATTCACGCAAGTATGTGTGGCATTTCAATGTAGAAACAATACGCAATTCCATCTGAGCAGGTTGGGACGGGAGCTGCACACACGGTTTGCCCCCTGCGGCTAGGATGGAAGTGCTGCTCACGTGAGCAGGCTGAGCACTAAGCAGGTTTCTCCTAATCTGGATCTGAGGAATCGGTTTGAGGAACTGAAGAACTGTTTGGACCAAGACAATGAGGAACGGCAAGTGGTGGGGTATAGGAAGAATAAGAAAGGTGTCTGAGCTGTAGAGCCAGTAATAGAACAAGTGCAGGTGGGTTTCATGCACTAGGAGCGGATTCCTCTTTTGAGGAGGGTTCAGGTGCAGATCCCATCAATGGTCTCATCTGACTATGAAGAGGAAACTAAGGCAGAAAAGTTTCACTATTCAAGAAAGAAAAAAGGGAAAAGATGATCCTCTGATACGGGAGATTACTCTGTGAGTACACGTAAGAAAATCAGAGGCTGCAAGGATTATTCCTAGTTACCGAAACTCATAATGACAAGATCAGCGGGGAAATACATGGACTTCAAGGAATCAAGACTAAAAAACAAAGACCCTGAACTTGAGAATATTCAGGGGCACTCAAATCAGAATGAGGGTCCTATGAAAGCTTGCGAAGACATAGAAGATCAAGTCCAAGCTAATAAACGCAGTTGGTGCAGAAAAGGATAGAGAAGAAATTGATCAAGTGTACTCGGCGGAGTTGCTCCTGCACTCCAAGGAGACGGTGGAAGATGATTTTATTATCCGAGCCCCAGAGGAAGACGTCGAAAGGATTTATGGAAAGAGTATTCAAATCAAAACCAACAAAGAACAAATGGCTTAGATCAACACTCAAGTTCGGATTTTGCTATGTGGCTCTAATGAAGAGTTGTGGAGGAATATATTAAGATACGGGAAAATATGGCTTCTTTATGTGAGGATCTCATCCGCGAGGAACCGGAGTGGGACAACTTCAATCTTGATTGGATTCTTAAGGGGGATCACAGTTCCAACATCCTTCGGTTTTTTGGGAATGGTCTGTTAGCTTTCCTTTGTGGTGTAACTTCCTTCTGTGGTTTAATCTTGTTTGGGTTCCCACTCAACCCACAAAAGAGCACCCACCCACCCACCCCATGATCCAAAAAAAGTGAACTTGAAGTGTAAACCTAATTTCAAGGTGAGTGATAGAGTATTTAGATATTTATGTATTCAAATCAAAACCAACAAAGAACAAATGGCTTAGATCAACACTCAAGTTCGGATTTTGCTCTGCGACTCTAATGAAGAGTTATGGAGTAATATATTAAGATACGGGACCATATGGCATCTTTAGGTGAGGATCTCATCCGCGAGGAACCGGAGTGGGACAACTTCCATCTTGATTGGAGTCTTAAGGGGGATCACGGTGCCAGCATCCTTAAGTTTTTTGGGAATGGTCTGTTAACTTCGGCAAATTTGGCGAGGGGGTATTTTTTAATGGGTTTAGGGTGAAAAATATTAGGGAAATTGGTCAATTGAGCGCCACTTCAAGTGGCGCTCAGCCATTTCGAACAACCATCTCTTCAGCGCCACATGAAGTGGCGCTGAAGGAATATCCTACCAACGAGCAGCGCCACTTCAAGTGGCGCCGCTCCTTTATTCCCTCTCCCTTCGGCGCCACTTGAAGTGGCGCCGAAACCTTCCCCCTACCTATAAATAAGGCCGCTCGTCCTCCCTATTTCCCATCTCCTCACTTCCCCCTCTCTCTCTCTCAAAGTTCTCCGGTTCCTCTGCGTTGTGCCTCTCCGGTTGCTCTGCCTGCGTAGCTACGTCTCCACAAATTTGAGGTAAATCTTTCTTTAAATTTATTTAATATTTTGATTTAATAATTTAGTTGTTTAATTTATAGTATTAGTTTATAATATTTGTATTATATAAATAGTATAGTTTTTTTAAATGTAATTAGATAATGAAATGATTATAGTTAGTTAATTAATTAAGTAATTATAATTAGGTAATTAATTAATTATAATTAGGTAACTAATTAATTATAAGTAGGTATTTAATTAATTATAATTAGGTAACTAATTAATTATAATTAGGCAACTAATTAATTATAATTAGGTAACTAATTAATTCTAATTAGGTAACTAATTAATTCTAATTAGGTTAATAGTTAATTCTAATTAGGTAACTAATAAATTCTAATTAGGTAACTAATTAATTCTAATTAGTTAACTACTTAATTCTAATTAGGTAACTACTTAATTCAAATTAGGTTGCTAGTTAATTCTAATTAGGTTAATACTTAATTCTAATTAGGTAATTAATTAATTGCAATTAGGTAATTAATTATTCTAATTAGGTAATTAATTAATTCTAATTAGGTTAATAATTAATTATAATTGGGTTAATAATTAATTATCATTGGGTTAATAATTAATTATAATTGGGTTAATAATTAATTCTAATTCGGTAATTAATTAATTCTAAATTAGTTCTAATTAGGTAATTAATTATTCTAATTAGGTAATTAATTAGTTCTAATTAGGTAATTAATTAGTTCTAATTAGGTAATTAATTAGTTATAATTAGGTAATTAATTAATTAGTTATAATTAGGTAATTAATTAATTATAATTAGGTTAATAAATAATTCTAATTAGGTTAATAAATAATTCTAATTAGGTAATTAATTAATTCTGATTTGGTAATTAATTAATTCTGATTTGGAAATTAATTAATTCTGATTTGGTAATTAATTGATTCTGATAAGGTAATTCATTGATTCTGATAAGGTAATTCATTGATTCTGATAAGGTAATTCATTAATTCTAATTAGGTAATTCATTAATTCTAATTAGGTAATTCATTAATTATAATTAGGTTAATAATTAATTATAATTAGGTAATTAATTAATTATAATTAGGTAATTAATTAATTATAATTAGGTAATTAATTAATTATAATTAGGTAATTAATTAATTCTGATTAGGTAATTAATTAATTCTGATTAGGTAATTAATTAATTCTAATTAGGTTAATAATTAATTCTAATTAGGTAATTAATTAATTCTAATTAGGTAATTAATTAATTCTAAGTAGGTAATTAATTAATTCTAAGTAGGTAATTAATTAATTCTAATTAGGTAATTAATTAATTATAATTAGTTAATTAATTAATTCTAATTAGGTAATTAATTAATTCTAATTAGGTAATTAATTAATTCTAATTAGGAAATTAATTAATTCTAATTACGTAATTAATTAATTCTAATTAAGTAATTAATTAATTCTAATTAGGTAATTAATTAATTCTAATTAAGTAATTAATTAATTATTATTAGGTAATTAATTAATTCGAATTAGGTAATTAATTAATTATAATTAGTTATATTAATCAGCGAAGTAGTTATATTAATCAGCGAAGTAGTTATATTAATCAGCGAAGTAATTATATTAATTAGCGAAGTAGTTGTAAATTGCTTCTGGAATATATCTTTGCATTACATTCTAGGTATGATAATGAATTTAGTTTGCAATCTACCTTGACCACGGTTTGTAATTGAAGTTGTGAACTTAAATTTAGTAGTTGAATATATTTTTTGCATATTAAGTGTTAGAGTTGTCATGAAATGATTGTTCTCTTGAATAAAGTATCCCCTGGTAGAGGGGCTTTGGGTCGGACCACCTACTTTCCTGGAGACTTGCCTTGTCTAGGAAAGTGAATGGGGTTGGCTATCTGTCGCTACGGGCTTACTCATGTGGAGATTTTCAATTTCATATAACTCTATGCTTTTACATGATGTGTTCGTGTACCTCATGCATATAATGCATGTGGATATGTATGAATATGTTTGACTTCTATTTTTGGGTAAGTAACACAAACTTGTGGGTTGTGTAAATAGTTACACATCAATATGGTTTAAACATATTGATTTGGTGGAGGGATTAGGATTCCAACCTAAATTACTAGAAGCATGCATACATAAATTGATTCTTTAATCAGATTTAATTAATAACAATGGTTTCTTTTAGATAAAAAAGATGGTCGCCGCCTGTATTTATTGCAACGGTCAAATAATTGAGACAGAACAAGGATGTAGTTATAGTATACATCCAGAAGCTGTTGTGATGCTTGGAGGATGTACTACTTTGGAAGTTGTGCAAAGAAAAATTCATCAAAAGTTAAAACTGGCGAGGAATCAAGTGATAGAGTCCATCACATCCAGACATCTCCAATTTATAGATAGGTTTTGGCATGTGCCCAATCTGGTAAATGATGATGATGATTGGGAATATATACTTTCATTGGTTAAGTATATACCTGAGAATCAAATGATGGAGTTGTATGTCACTATAGCTACAATTGAGGTTCCATCGACATTGGAAGTTGACCCATCTCAAATTCATGAGACTATGTCATATACTCCTTCACATCAAGAAGTTCCATCAGCATCGGTAGTTGTTCCATCATTTCCATCGGCCACAGTTTCAATGGATAGTCCTCCACATACTTTAGATGCATTGGTCGATGAATTTGACAATGATGACAATTTCGAAGAAGAAGATGAAAAGGAAGTTGAAGAAGATGAAGAACATGCGGAAGATCAGTCTGTGCCAACTCATGTGAGGTTCAATCGACCATTGAACCATCCTCCACTATTGGCTTTATGGTCGACTGAAGGAATGAATCGTTTGCCAGAATTTGATTATTTAGTTATTACTCCCAGTTCAAAATTTCCAGGAATCATTGGTGGCACAAATCGAGTGTCAAATAACGGTGTTCGATATATTGGCAGAGAGTTTGAGAGCAAAAAAGCAATGAAAAATGTGATAAAACAATATCACATTGAAAGACATTACTCATATGTTGTAGAAGAGTCAAAGAGGTCTTGCTATTTGATCTGTTGTGACAAATATGAATCGAACTGTCAAATGCGTCTGCGAGCTATTATTGATAACATTTTTCACAGCTGGGGCATTACTAGATTTACTCCACACACCTGTGTGAACCCAAACTTGTCACAGGAACACTTTTCATTAGATGTTGAGTTTGTTTCAACTATTATTGTTGAAATGATTAGAGCATGTCAAGACGTTCCTGTGGTTTTGGTCATTGAGCGAATCAAACAACTTTTTGGGTATCAAATCTCTTACTGGAAGGCATGGGCAGCACGACAAAAGGCTATTGTGAAAGTGTACGGTGATTGGGATGACTCTTACCGAGTTTTACCACAACTGTTGGAGCTTCTACGCCACAATAATCAAATAGTATATCGGTTACATACTGTTGAATATGTTAACCAACAAAACCAACTTGACCGCTCAATGGTTGTGTTTCATAGATTATTTTGGACATTTTTACCATGTGTGGCGGCTTTTAGACATTGCAAGCAGTTCATACAGATTGATGGCACATTTCTGTATGGAAAGTATACAGGAACTTTATTGATTGTCGCCACACAAGATGGAAATCGAGCCCCTCTACCTATATTTTTTATCGACATTGTTTACGTAATTTTTTTAATTTCATCTATTTAGTATATGTTTAATCCATGTTTTAAGTTTCATTTATATTGGTCATATAGTTTATATTTTATAGGCTTTCAAAGTCACATACTTGAAACATTTTTAAGTTTCAAGTAGGTAGTTTTGAAAGACTATAAATTATTTTTTATCGACATTTTTTACGTAATTTTTTTATTTTCATCTATTTAGTATATGTTTAATCCATGTTTTAAGTTTCATTTATATTGGTCATATAGTTTATATTTTATAGGCTTTCAAAGTCACATACTTCAAACATTTTTAAGTTTCAACTAGGTGGTTTTGAAAGACTATAAATTATTTTTTATCGACATTTTTTACGTAATTTTTTTATTTTCATCTATTTAGTATATGTTTAATCCATGTTTTAAGTTTCATTTATATTGGTCATATAGTTTATATTTTATAGGCTTTCAAAGTCACATACTTGAAACATTTTTAAGTTTCAACTAGGTGGTTTTGAAAGACTATAAATTATTTTTTATCGACATTTTTTACGTAATTTTTTTATTTTCATCTATTTAGTATATTTTTAATCCATGTTTTAAGTTTCATTCATATTGGTCATATAGATTATATTTTATAGGCTTTCAAAGTCACATACTTGAAACATTTTTAAGTTTCAAGTAGGTGGTTTTGAAAGACTATAAAATATTTTTTATCGACATTGTTTACGTAATTTTTTTAATTTCATCTATTTAGTATATGTTTAATCCATGTTTTAAGTTTCATTTATATTGGTCATATAGTTTATATTTTATAGGTTTTCAAAGTCACATACTTGAAACATTTTTAAGTTTCAAGTAGGTGGTTTTGAAAGACTATAAAATATTTTTTATCGACATTGTTTACGTAATTTTTTTAATTTCATCTATTTAGTATATGTTTAATCCATGTTTTAAGTTTCATTTATATTGGTCATATAGTTTATATTTTATAGGTTTTCAAAGTCACATACTTGAAACATTTTTAAGTTTCAAGTAGGTGGTTTTGAAAGACTATAAAATATTTTTTATCGACATTGTTTACGTAATTTTTTTAATTCCATCTATTTAGTATATGTTTAATCCATGTTTTAAGTTTCATTTATATTGGTCATATAGTTTAAATTTTATAGTCATTAATAATACTGTTGTTATTACCAATTTATTATATGTTTAACAATATTTCAAATTTATTTATAAATAATTACTTATAACTATATAAACATAGATTAGTAATTATAGATTTAAAATTATATATATATGTACAAATATATAATTATAAATATATAAATATAACTATAATTACAATATAATTCTAAATATAATTATAAATATAATTATACATATATATATATATATATATATTTATATATGAATATTAAATATATTTATAAATAAATTTTAAATATATATGTAACAATATTTTCATAATTATATATTTATAAATATATTAATATTTATATAATTATAAATATTTATTTATAAAGATTAGTTTATAAATATATAATTACAAATATATTTTTTATTTTAAAAAATATATATAAATAGATTTATATTTATAAATATCTATTTTTAATTATATATATACATAATTATATTTATACACACATATATATTTAACTATTTATAATTATAATATTTATAATATTTATATGTAAATATATAAATAAAACACACAAATCGGAAAAAAACCCTTATATTTTATATAATATAACTATATAAATATAAATAAACCATATATTTTTAATTTAATACATATTTTTTATTTACAAAATTATATATAAATTTATAAATTTATATAAATAATTATATATATGGTTTATTTCATTATTTTATTATATAATTAAATAAGGTTTATAACTATATAAATATAAATTTATAATTATAAAATTATAAATATATTTATAAATATAATTATAAATAAGTTAACATTTTTAAATACATATTTATAAGTATATTTTTAAAATTTTAATTATTTATTTTGTAATTATTTATTTAAAAAGTGATGGGGTGCAAAAAAAACAAAACAAAAAAAACAATAAAAGGGAGGGGTGCAAAACAAAAAAAAAACAAAAAAAAACACCCTTGTGGCCAAATTATCCGTTAACTTCCTTTGTGGTGTAACTTCCTTTTGTGGTTTCATCTTGTTTTGGGTTCCCACTCAACCCACAAAAGAGCACCCACCACCCCCCCACCTCCGATAATCCAAAAAAAGTAAACTTGAGGTGTAAACCTAACTTCAAGGTGAGTGTTAAAGTATTTAGATATTTATGTTGGGGTTAACTGGGTCAGTCTTATCCTATGTATTTTAAATTTTAATTCTCCGTCTTATCTTTTGTATTGGTTGCCCTATAAATAAAACCGCCGACCTCACTTAGAGATACAGTTTCCCGGTCTCTCTTTCTGCATTAATGAAAAGAAAGTTAAGGTTCCTTTGAAAAAAGTATACAAACATTAGATGCATCATAAACAAAAAGCTAAATGGCAAACAGCACTTGGTAGCACATAATAATCTCCTTTAATAAAAGATAATGGCATTTGAAAATTCAACAGACATTAATTAATAAATAATAAAGAAAAAACTAATTAACAAATCACATGGTATCAAAAGCACAAGGAAACATTTTAGGAATTTATGAAATGACACAACAATACCTCGGTCTTTAAATCTATCCCATAGATGCAAAACACATTTTTTAGTGGAGGTCTATCCCATGGAGTGAGCGGATTTAGAATTAGATCATCAAGATATAGCCTGAAGCATTACAAACTTAAGCATGTCAGTATGGATGCTACCAAAAAACAACATGTTCGCCACTCAAAGATTAAAACATTCAACGCAACAAAATATGGAGAACAAATCATTTCAATTTTTTAAACAGAAAATGTAAAGGTAGAAAAGAGAATAAGATGGGAAAAAAATTTGCTTAAAGGGCCAAGTGGAAAGTTTTTAACAGACACAATAGGCCACATTAGGCCTTGAAGTCGGCTAATAAATAAGGATATCTTAGCCATTTAAAATTGAGCTCTGCGAGCAGGTCCATCAGATCTGGTCAACTGGAAATGGCACGGCATTTTTCAGCAGGACCTTAAATGAATATTTTTTGCATTGATTGGACTGCAGATCAGGCAATTTTGTTATAAATTCAGATGCTTTCGTATGATTTGTCACCTATTGGCCATGGATTACTTCTAGGTTTAGTATCATGATTGCTCTAGAGAAAAGAAGACAAAAAGGGAAAAAATAAGGAGAAACGGACTGCAGCAGAAGACCAGCACTGGACTACCTAGTATATTTGAAGAATTTCATTCTTTTCTGCTCTGGTACTGACCATGTTCGAGAAGAGTGCCAATTTTATAACTTCTGGGCTTCAAAAATTTGGGGGGTGGCCCATTAGAGCTGAGCGTGTATTGAAAATATTAATAGAAATTTAGGAGAACTAAGAGCAAAAAAAGCCGGGGGTGGGGGGGTGGAAGGGACATGAAAAGGAACAAAAGGGAGTCAATCAAGATCATGTTGTCATTAGCACTTTTGAGGTTCTTCCTAAAGGGAACAAACAACTTCCAGGTTTGCGGATTTTGCACTATATCTCTGAACTAATCTTATAATTAGGGTTGGGGTTGTAACCTGTCATGGACTACTTTCAAGTAATTTCTGTGACTAAATTATCCTAGCTAATTTTATTCTGCTTGAATTTCTTGATGATTCTATGCCAGACCACCAGAGTTTAAATTTTAAAGATAATATGATAAATTAACTGTTGGATTGGTGTAGCCCGATCCGGTTGGTCCGAATGCTGTAGCATCTCTGACACTGTAGCGGAGTTGACCGATCGACACCGACAGGCACTGTAGCAGTGCGGGCTTCAGAGTCAACAGTACTGTAGCACTTTTTGACAAAAGTGGTCGTCGTTCACTGTAGCGACGCGGACTTACTTTTCGGAATAGTGATCGTCTTCTCCATTTTATAGCCCATTTTCTAGCTAGGATTACTACTGCAAAAACTCTGTATTTTTTGCTCCCGATATTAGTGATTTTCTGCCTCTCCGTGGACGCAGGGTTATTCCCGAACCATGTAAATTTGTGTGTCTCGTGTCTATTTTCTTTCTGCATACTTCGTTCGTTTCTCGTTTCTGTCGTTGCGACTCCCGACGATTCCGCAACATTAACCAGTAAAGCATGGCTTGCATACTAGAAGAATAAATGCATTCATATTGGCATAGTTAAAATTCATATGATCATTAAAATTGTATAACTAAAATTTGAATTAAATATAATTCATATTAATCAATAGGGTTAGCATATTTGAATATTTTAATGTAAACTCAATAGAAATCATATTTCAAATTTAACGATTATTATTTTTTAAGTAGGAATCAAATGCAACCCAAAACCCTAAGCCATCTTAATCATAATAATTTACTGATCACCAGCTTTTATTTTATTTGATCAATTTCTTCTTAATTTTTTCACCATTTCATAAAGTGTTCTCAAAATTTAAGGTTAACAAAAATGATGCCTAAGTGATATTGAGAAGAAAAAAAATTTAACATGTGACGTCATTTCATAAGAATACAATTAACATTTGACAGTGAGTCCTTAACAAGATCGTGTAACAAGTTCATTTACTGAACGCATGTAGCTCAACCACTTCAGAACAAGCAAGTCAGCTTCACTCATTTATAAGGACCACTTGACAGAATCATGTACACCAGTGGCACACTAAAACAGGGTCACATACAGCATCACCTCAAGGAAAAGAACTCTCATTCATAATGGTAAACACTTTGCCTCTGCACTACAATGACCATCACCAAATCAGCATCATTGATGCAACGTCACTGTCATCCATCCAATGAGAGAGAACAATCCTAACATCCTCTTATAGTGCATTTCCTTGGAGTTTATGGGAAAGTTGATCTCATAATTTTCCATTTTTTACTGGGAACTAAATCATCCAAAAATTCATTTTGGCATCAACATAGCAATAGGGAGTATCTAAATGGCCATAAACAAACCCCGAACCCTTAAAACCCTACATAAAAGGCGATCACCATCAAACTTGAGGGGGATTCAGATCAGAACAGCAAAGAGGATATTCTTGAAAAAAACTCATTCTATGGAAAGCTAAATCAAGGGCGGTCAGTCCAGATCAAACCCCGATACTATCCCTAAATTCAGTACTTGATTGGATGATTAATCGCACATGATTCCAGGACATTGAACTGTTGTTTTCCACAAAAATTGAATCTGAACTACTGGTTTTAGGAGGCATTTTATTTCTAAATTTAAAACATTTTTTTATGTAATTAATAACAGTGAGTTTGGAATGTTTATTAGTCAAACTCCATTCTAAGCACCAATAATCCCAACTTATTAAGAGTTCACTTAATTTGCCTTAATTGTGCTCAACTCCATGGATCGTTTTTAATCTGTTTAACTGGGTGCGGATGTAACCAGTTTACAGCATGGATTCAACATTAATATGGATTACAGTGCAAGGGACCCGAAGCACTTGGATCCGATCAAAAGTTAAGAACAGTAATTAAACATTCTTTAAACAATTAAAGGATAAAGAAGTGGGAGATCCCAGATTGGTTACGTTTATCACATCAAAATTTTCTTTAGTGGTCACATTAAATTACAGCAGTGGTATTCATCTCTCCCAATACTGTTTGTCACAAACCCCCAGAATTAACATTCAGTAATTCTGGATTCCACTCCAATTAAAAAGACTGATTTATCTTCGTTGAAAAAAAAAACCGAATTCCAGTTGTATTGCAAACCTATTTTAATAAATATTAATTTCAATTGGATTGATGGTCACATCAAAATTTTGATAGGGTGGCGTATTAGTGATTCAATATCAGAGTAATACAAAGCCATCCACCAGTGAACTCGCTCAGTTTGACCAAGAAATTGAAATAACATCATAGAACCTTGAGGATTCGACAATTGAGGGATAGGTTTGAAGTGGAGTCTTTTACCACAGTTTTACTGAAGGACTTAAGGGACCTTTAAAAGTGACTATGATACGTCATTAAAGTCAGGAAAGATGGCTGAGAACAACAATGCTAAAACCTTTAAAGAAAAGGCAGCCTCAGACTTGAATTATCAACCCATATGGATTGAGTATCCTGAATTGATTGTCAATCTTGATCTAAAATCTGGTCTCATACATATGTTAACAAACTTTAATGATCTTGCAGATGAGGATCCACATAAATACTACAAGAAGTTTCACATTGTATACAATGAGGCCACAAAGAGTTCCAGAAGATCAAATTATATTCCTAAATATTGTTGTTTCATTGGCTTTTACTTTATAATCTTGATAATTACAAAGCATAGTTATTTACGGCGCATGGCGCACAACGGCGACAAGAGCCCCCGGCGCAAAAGCGCACGGCGCGGCGCACGGCGCGTGGCAATATTAACTTGCGGCGCACAAAAGAGATGTATACATATATCAATAATAACAAATAATAAATTATACAATTTATATATAAAAAACAAAGATTTATGTCAATAATTCATATTCCATACATCAAAAAACAAATGAAGTCAACAATGACACCTACAATTAAATATTAAAAACTATATATCTCAAAAAATCATATATATCAATTCCTGAAATATATTAAAAACCATATATCTCAAAAAACCAAGACGGGAGTAAAAAACCATATATCTCAAAAAAAAAACAGGAGTAATTCGAAAAAAAATAAAGGGCGAGCAACATAAATAAAATTGAATTAAAAACAAAAAAAAGTTATTGATTTGCACAGAAGGTGCGCCTGCTCTGGACAACATTGCGTATCTAAGTCGCGGTAGTTGGGGGAGCTCGGCTAAGTCGTGGTCGACTGGGTCACGACGATCGAGGGATCTCGGTTTGGTTGTGGCAGTCAATGTGGTCCAACACCGGCTGGGTCGCTACGCTCACGGGAAGAGTGTTGCGTAGAGTCGAAAGGGGAGGTCGTTGTTTGACCTCAAAAGAGGTATTTTTAATCGGGGCGTAAGAGTTGGCAGGTTAAAAAAATACAAAAAAAAAATCAAAAAGGCTCAATGGCGCGCGCCATTGGCGCAACATGGCGCGTGCCACTGCGCAATATGGCGCACGACACAGTGAGCCATCTTAAATGAGCCATGGCGCGCGCCATTAATAACTATGTTACAAAGCACTTCATTATATTTCTAATTAACTCATTTAATAAGCAAAAAAGAAGTGAAATTGATTTTAGTATTAAAGTGTATTAAAAAGTTCAATGGAGTATGGGCATGTTTTGGTATTTCTTGAATATATTGAACCATCGAAATTCAATCATGGTGAAACTTGGTGTGTAGATAGACAAGAGAGATATCTACAAGTTCGATAGCTACAACAAAGTGAGATTCAGTCACTTAGAACTTCTGATTTCATGAACAATTAACATCAATCTTTCTCAAGGTTATACAGATGAAAAAATGCATAATGAAGGTGTTTGTTGGTAGTGTGACATAGATTTTATCGTCATTATAACACAAGATAAAAACATCTAAAGAAGCAATGACACTATTACAAATGGTCGGGAAGGGGAAATTACAAAGCTACAAAGAAAATACACCACGCGTGCATGCAGGAAGCCAAGGAGACTCGAACTAAAGACCTCCCGACACCCCACAGAACCGCTACCACTGAGTTGCGCCCTGGGGGAAAAAGAAGCAACGACACTATATTATCAGTGCATGAAGAAAATTGAAAAATACAACTTATCTCATACGCACGATACAATAATTGTAGTAGTCGCAAAAATGGAGTTTGCTAATGTTTTACAAAGCTTCAAAGGTATCACTATTATGACATCTATTGAAACGTTACAATGACAAAACATCACAGTTGAATTTTGGTGCTAATTGTTAAATGTTATAAGCAATCGTAGCAATGAGAGTATTTGTACCATTACTACAAAACCATGCAAAGAATGAATCCAGAGTCCGTCGTACTCACAAAAAAGGTGTAATCATCATTAAAACTCTGCTTTTATGGTTATCATTAGCTACGATATAATAATAACACTTGAAAGATGGAATGCACAAAAGAATGAATGAAAGATATTGTGTAAAAGTATGGACAAAGAATGATGACGGTGCATGTGTTGAAACTGCAAATGAAACTGTTGGACCCCATTTAAGTTAAATGGGTATTTCTGAGTCCCACATCAGACTTACCCTCCTTGTAATTAGATTTACTCATCTATAAAAGAATATCTCCACCTCACATTGAGGTAAGGAGAATTCACCAATAACATGGTATCAGAGGGATCTTAATCCCAACCCTCCCTCCCAACGGATTCCCGGCTTTGTCTGGCCCCGCCTTTCTCCCCTCTGGCCTTGTCCTTCCCGGCGGCCCTCTATCCAGGCGCGGCTCCCCCTCCCAGCGGCCCCTCCTCTCCCGGCGCGGCTCTCTCTCCCGGCGGCCCTCTCGCCCAGCGGCGTCCTCCCAGCCCCCGCTCCCAACGCGGCTCCAGGCCCCAGCTTCCGGTGCCCTCACCCAGCGCCGCCCTCGCCCCAGCGCCGCCCTCGCCCCAGCGGCGCCCTCGCCCCAGCGGCGCCTGCGCCCTCGCCCCAGCGGCGCCCGCGCCCTCGCCCCAGCGGCGCCCGCGCCCTCACCCCAGCGGCGCCCTCGCCCCGGCTCCTGGCTCCCGGCGCCCTCGCCCAGCGCCAGCCCCTCGTCCCGGCGTTTCCTCCTGAGCGCGACCCTCCGGCGCAGCTCCCTCCGGCGGCATCACAGGCGACCTCCCTTCCCCGGCGACTTCATCCAGGGCGTCTCCCTTCCAGCACGCAGCTCCCGGCAACCCCGCGCCAACCTCGCCCGCCCTACCGGCTGTTTCCCAACGACCGCGCTACCTGCGCCTCTCGTCGCCCTCCATGGACGCTTCCTCCGTTCTGCCTTCCCTGATCATCGCCTCTTCCCGGCTTGTCGATGACCGGCTGGATGCCACAAATTTCTCCGTCTGGCGGAAGACGGTCTTGATGTCCCTGCGCGGCATGGGCCTTCATTCTCATCTTGAGAAACCCCCACCCGCCATTACTGACCCCAAATTCGACTCTTGGAAACTGGCGGACAGCAAAATTTTCGCATTACTGGTCAACTCCATGGACCGATCGGTGAAGGATGTCACCAGGACTGCCAACACGGTCAAAGAACTATGGGATTCATTGATTGTCATGTACTCCGAGAACAATAACTTGGCTCGGGTCTCCGACGTTCTCCAGCGTCTATCCCACATCAGACAGCAGGATCGGACCTTTCCAAACTATTTCATGGAATGGAAAGGTCTCCGGGACGAACTGCAAGAACTCAGGCCTGTTCCTCAGACTCCAGCAGAAGCACAGACTCAACGGGACCAACTCTGCCTGTTCAATCTCCTGAATGGCCTCACCCCAGACTATGCCACGACGGCCACTGAGATGCTTGTCAGTCCTTCTACGCTGGATATCCCGCAGGTCTATCATCGCCTGCAGAAGGCTCGTCGGGCCCTTGCACCACCCGTACCTAGCTCTGATCACACTGCTCTCCTAGGTCGTGGCAGTGGCCGCCATACCGGCACTCGTGGCCGCGGCCGTGGAGACGGCCGACCTCGCCCCCTCTGTCAGCATTGTGGCAAGCTTGGCCACCTGGTTGACCGCTGCTGGGTCCTTCATGGCCGTCCCGATTCGCACCCACGACAGGGCCAGACTGCGATCCGAGATGCATCATCGCCTGCTGCTGCTCTTCTGCCGTCTATGGATCTCTCCATGGCTGAGATCCAGCTGATTCACGATCATCGGACCACCTCCATGCCAGGCTCTTCATCAGCATCTCTTGCTCACTCCGGTGGTCCCACTGCTTTTGTCAGTCATCGTTCCCCTGCATGGATGCTTGACTCAGGTGCGTCTGACCATCTTACCGAGGATGCAGGTATACTCTCCAACTACCGTCCCTATACTGGTTCCTCAGCCATCACTGTTGCTGATGGGTCCACTCTCCCCATTGCCGGCTTTGGTACATGTTCTCTCACCTCCTCCCTTCACCTATCCTCGGTGGCTCATGAACCACGCAGTCCGTTTAACCTGTTTTCCATCAGCAAGCTGACCAAGGATCTCAATTGTAATGTTATCTTTACCTCGTCTTCTGTTTTGTTTCAGGAGCGGACGACGAACCAGGAACTTGGTAGATGCCAGCTTCGAGATGGGGTGTACATGTTCGATGGCCCGACATCCATCGCCTGCACCTCTGTCCCTGCACGTGCCGTAGAACTCCATTCTCGGTTGGGCCACCCCTCCGCCTCCGCTCTTTATCAGCTCTATCCAGATATTAGTCCCCATTTATCTTTTCATTGTGAGTCGTGTGGTTTTGCGAAACACCATCGCACATCATATTTTCCTCGAGTCAACACACGGGCCGCCAAACCCTTTGATTTGGTTCATTCCGATTTATGGGGTCCCAGTGCCACCTCGAGTCAATCTGGGTATAGATATTACATTTCTTTCATTGATGATTATTCTCGTATGACATGGCTTTACCTTCTTCGAGATCGGACAGAAGTTTTCTCCACTTTTCAGACCTTTTACCATGAGATCCAGACACAGTTTTTTATCTCTGTAAAATGTCTCCGATCAGACAATGGGCGGGAATACTTATCCACTCACTTTCAACAGTTTATGCGGGCACACGGCATCATCCATCAGACCTCCTGTCCTGATACCCCTCAGCAAAATGGCGTGGCTGAGCGAAAACACCGGCATATTCTGGAAACTGCTCGTGCCCTCCTCTTCCACCGCAAAGTACCTCTTCTCTTCTGGGGGGATTTCATCCTCACTGCTACTTACCTACTTAATCGTCTTCCCTCCTCCATCCTTCAGGAGGAGACTCCTTTTCATACTTTGTTCCCCTCTCTTCCTCCTCACTCCCTTCCACTCTGCGTCTTCGGATGTCTCTGCTATGTCCGGGACACTCGCCCCACTCTCTCTAAACTTTTTCCCAAATCCCTCCGGTGTATTTTCCTCGGATATTCCCGCACTCAGCGCGGGTACCAGTGCTTCTCTCCAGACTTACGCCGCTACCTCTGCCGACGTATCGTTTGTCGAGAGCTCTCCTTTCCCTCCACCCTCTCCTCATCCAGACACTACCATTGATGACTGCCTTCCTCTCATGATTCACCCGCCTCTGGTGTCTCCTCCTACCAGTCATCTCTTTGGACAGACCTACTCTCGTCGTCCATCGACTGTACCCCCCATCCAGGCCGAGGACAACATTGTTCCTCCTTCGTCGGATGCTCCTGTCACAGCACCCAAGGACTTGCCGATTGCACTCCAGAAAGGTACTCGCTCGTGTCAGACTACTCCTCTCTTTGTATCTTCCTATAGGGGTCTGTCAGCTCTGGAAACAGTGTCGATTCCTCGAACAGTTGGTGAAGCCAAATCTCACCCTGGATGGCTAGCTGCAATGCGGGATGAATTGCAAGCTCTGGATGTCAACCATACATGGGATCTAGTTCCCCTCCCGGCGGGCAAACAGGCGGTCGGCTGCAAATGGATTTATACGATCCGTCTCAATCCCGACGGGTCTCTTTGCCGCCTCAAAGCCCGGCTTGTGGCGAAGGGATTTGCTCAGACATATGGCATTGATTACTTTGAGACCTTCTTTTCGGTTGCCAAGATGGCCTCTGTCCGCCTGTTCATCTCTCTTGCTGCTCATCATCACTGGCCGCTTCATCAACTGGATGTCAAGAATGCCTTTCTCCATGGCTTTCTTGACGAAGAAGTCTACCTACAGCAGCCCCCTGGCTTTTGTGCCTCTGGTGCCGACTCCCATGTCTGCCGCCTCCGTCGATCCCTCTATAGCCTCAAACAGTCTCCTCGAGCTTGGTTTGGCCGCTTCAGCACTGTCGTCACAGCCTTTGGCCTCTCTCGCAGTATGAAAGATCACACAGTCTTCTTCCGTACAACGACGCACGGTTGTATCTTGCTCGTGGTATATGTTGATGATATCATCCTCACAGGAAGCGACTCCAGAGGAATCGCCAGCCTCAAGGCGCACCTTCACCAACACTTTCACACCAAAGATCTCGGTCCCCTCACCTACTTCCTTGGCATCGAGGTCTCCCGCTCTGAGAACACTATCTCTCTCTGCCAGCGCAAGTATGCTCTTGATATCTTGCAGGATGCCGGTTTGAGCACAGCCACTGCAGTGGACACTCCACTCGAGCCTAGCGAACGCTCTCTCCATACAGACTCGGAACCATTTCCTCGTCCCGAGAGTTATCGACGTCTGGTGGGTAAACCGAACTACCTCACCATGACACGACGCGACATTACCTGCGCCGTTGGCAAAGTCGGCCAGTTCATGGAGCATCCCACCAGATCTCAGTGGGATGTTGTCCTCCGCATTGCCAAATACATCAAGAAAGATCCTGCCTGTGGCCTTCAGTACTCACATCATGCTCACTTGGATGTTGAAGCCTTCTGTGATGCGGACTATGCAGGGTGCCTCGCTACCCGCAAATCTACTTCGGGATTTGCCGTGTTCTTCGCCGGTAACCTCATCTCTTGGCGCAGCACGAAGCAGACTATCGTCTCCAGATCAAGTGCCGAGGCCGAATACCGAGCCATGGCCACAGTCACCACTGAGATCCTCTGGCTTCGTCATCTCCTCCATGAGCTCGGCTTCCCGGCACAAACCCCTGCTCATATCTGGTGTGACAATCAGGCAGCCACAAAGATAGCCTCGAATCCCGTCTTCCATGAACGGACGAAGCATATCGAGGTGGACTGCCACTTCCTCCGCCATCATCTGGAGCAGAACCATATCAGTTTTGGCCATCTTCCGACGGCAGATCAGCTTGCAGATCTCTTCACCAAAGGCCTCCCAGGAGCTCGACTTGACTCTCTCACTACCAGGCTGGGTATTCACAGCCTCCATGGCCCAACTTGAGGGGGAGTATGAGATAGTATTGGTGTCTTGTCATCTTTTTTCTTTGTGGGACTCAATCCAATCGGGGCATGTCCAGCTTGAGGGGGAGTGTTGAACCCCATTTAAGTTAAATGGGTATTTCTGAGTCCCACATCGGACTTACCCTCCTTGTAATTAGATTTACTCATCTATAAAAGAATATCTCCACCTCACATTGAGGTAAGGAGAATTCACCAATAACAGAAACAATAACAGAATGTGTCAGGATTGCAAACATCATAAGAAGTTTCAGAGTTAGCAATTTATCTGGTATATGTCTTTAATATAATAGAAGTGCAATGGTATCATTGGTGTAATGACAGAGCTTGACAATAGTTTTCACAGATTCATCAAAAGTCACGACAAAAAGACTGCTGATTATGACAGAGGTGTCATAATGAAGATAGAAACGTGCAACGTAATTATGACAACTGATTATTTTTTGCAGATTGCTTTAGTTTTCTGTATTTATGACACTGCATGTGTTGTAATTGCGATATGATTATTGTTAACGACAAAGGCTGTCACTATCTATGTTTCAGGATTTGGAGAATTCTGATGTTGGGATAGTTGCTATCACTACCAGCGATGTTCTGTCATCAATTACTATAAGCTTTTATCCATATTGCAACATGAAAGTTTCATGTATCCCCAATACAAAATCATGCAAATTGTCATTATGATGAGAACGTGATGTAGATGCGACATTGTGGAAATGTGAATAATGAATGGATGACATGAAGTTAATACAATCAGTATGAAATCATTATTATTTAAATCATTCTTACTGAATAAACGACAAGATCATCACGACATAAAATACGAACATTGACAACATAAAATACAAACACTGTAAAGACAATAGATGTTTAACATTATAACATTACCTTGCAATGGTCACTTAAAGATTTGGAAACTCTGAAGAAAAAGATACCCCGCATCAATGGTAACTTTCAGGTTTTGAAAACCTTAAAGAAGGTAATTTGGAAGATGCTCTTCATCGAAGAACTCTTTCCTATTGGAGTCTATAAATATTGAAGCTTGCTCATGGTTCGATAAAAGGAAAGAGATTGCACACTTTGCTGTTATACTGAGTAAGAGTGAATTGAGGAGGCTTTTGGAATTCATCGTTTGATCAAACCAAAGACAATCTAAATGCTCATGAATGAAGTTGTGAAGAACTATTGGAGTTTTGCTGGGCAATCTACCACTGCATACATAGTAGTCCAGTTTGTTTTTTCTTTATTGTGATGTTTTTTTTTCTGTTTTTCTGTTTAATTTGAATTTGTCTGTGCACCCACATAAAAGGCTATTAGAATAGAGGAGCCAATAACCCAATGTCCAAGATACCTCCGATGGGAGGCCATGGCTTTTATTTATAGAAAATAATAATGATAACTTAACATATAATGTCCGATGCAGGACACAACTCACGACACCCTCTGACAAACAAAGTTGTTAAGAACTATTGAAGTTTTGTTGGGCCATCTTCCGCTGCATACAAAGCAGTCCAGTTTGTTTTTTCTTTATTGTGATGTATTTGTTGTTCTTTTTTTCTGTTTAATGTGTATTTGGTTGTGCTTCCACATAAAGGCTATTAGAATAAAGGAGCCTATAACCCAATGTCCAAGATACCTCCTATGGGAGACTTTGGCTTTTATTTATAGAAAATAATAATGATAACTTAATATATAATATCCGATGTGGCACTGATAGGAACCCGCACCCACAGTATAAGATAACAGAGGGACTGTATGAAATGTGATCACAACTGACGGTAGAATTACAGGCGGTGCATAAGAGAAAGAGCAAGCAAGAAGAAAGGTGGAGGAAGAAGAAGGATGAAGAACTCGGGAGGCGTACCATCCTTCCCGCCCAAGCCAACAGTGGTCGACGCCCAAGCCTAAGGCCGAACTAACAAACTAATTCCCATCGTATCCCCCCATTTTACCTCCCTAACCCCCTTTTAAACCAATTTCCCTGATAGAAAGTGGGTCCCCCCAGCATATTCCTCCAGGGACCCACAAGCAGTTATACTCTAACAAACCAACATCCCAGCATTCCTATCACTGCCGCCTTCCTGAAAAACCACCTTGTCCTCAAGCTGGTGGATTCTGTAGGCATGCCAATCAATCTCCCATATCAGTCGTGTTCTATGAAACTGAGGACAAGGTGCGCTGAACATGCAGTTGGGCCAAGCAATTAGCCAAATGACCCTCCCAACTCCATGGGCCAGTAACGCCTGTTGGCAACGTGCCTTGACTTCACGTATTCCCCAGGCAATCTCCCAGATGGACCTTCCAGCCCTGTGGACCTTTCGTGTGTGTTGCGGCCCGAGCATAGTTACTTTCCAGGCAATTTCCCATATAGTCTTTCCCGGATGATGGTCAACCTGCAAAAGGTCTGTCAGTGGTTTGCGATGTTGCTCCTTCCGGTGTGAGGGGCCGTGATCCGTCATGTGCTTCTGACGGTTCCCAATGATCTCCATCAGAATAACGTGTGCCCCCTCCAAAGGAGGCTGAGGGAGTGGCATGTGCTGCTTTGCGGATGACGCGACCGGTGTTTGTCGAAACGAATATGTGACCACCCCCATTGTGCAGTCTGACACCATGACAGAACTAGGCGCTACCGGTGGCGTCACTGTGTCCGGCTGCCCTTTGCTCAAAATCACTAAGGCAGGTGTGCCTATGGCCAACTCGTCTCCCCGTTGTGTCGTTGCCTCCTGACAGCACAGCCCCTCGGCTGCCAGATGTCCTGCTACACAAGCGGGTCATAATTCCACCGTCGATGCGTGGCTAGACAACACCCCCTCGCCAAACTGCTTCGCCGCTACACCGTCCAAAGTTGAAATTTGCTTGTTGGCGGTAATAGGGGTTGCAAAAAACACATCCCGTTGCGCGTCCGCCTCCAATTTTCCCGATCCATCAGTGTCATCGCCAGCGGAAAACTGTACGGAGACGGAATGCACCTCCTATTGCGCGGTCATCAGTAGAAGCAGATGCACCACTTGTGAGCGCGAGCTGACCGCCTCCGTAGTCGGCGTCGACAGAATAGTGAACCTGCGAGTCTCCGACATATCCTCTTGTTCACGATGATGTAGTGGTGAGTTAACAAATTTCGTCGGTTGCTGCAGCTCCTCTTAGTGATTCATCCATAATATCATTGTTTTTCGAAATTCTGCCTCCTCTCGCCAATGGCGATCCCATGTCTCCTCTCATAAGTGCTGGTCGGACTGCACTTGTAGGAGTTCAGAATGGCCCTCCAGCAGGAAGTGTGTTATTTTTTATTTATTTTTTTGTTCCTGCTTTTCCCTCCAAAGGCAGAAACACGGGCCGCCCCCTACTTATCTTTTCTTTATTTTATTTTATTTTTTTGTTATTTTCTTGTAGCGCAACTGTACCTGTGCGGAAAAAAAATTACAGGTTGCCTCCACCTGCGCGATCGGAAGATCCCGGTGCGTTCCCCTCTTGCGCAATCAGATCTCCAGGCACACTCACCTCATGTGCGAGCAGAAGAGCGAGCGTTGCCGAGAAAGAGAGTCGCACGTCGTGCGAAGCTGCTGTTACTAGTATCGGCCCGCCGCGGCTGATCGAGAGGAAACCCACGCAACAGTGTCACGTCGGGTGCGGGACTCCTTTGGAATGGAACGTTGATGAAGATTGGAACACCTAGATGGCGCACTACCGGACGTTGCTGCCCGTGCAAAATGAGAACAGATGCGCGCGCAGGCTTGCAGGCCAGGAGCAGCTCCTCCATGTAATTTTCTAGCACTGTGGTGGGCGCTACCGCTGGATGTGAAGAGACCGGTACTGGAGATGAATGGAAATGGAAAACAAAGAGAGTCGTAGGTCGCGTGTCCGAGGGAAATGGAAGCTTCGCGGGTGAGTTACGCCCGCTGTAGGTCGGGAGTCTCCTGCAACAACAGTCTCCTGCAGCAACAGTGTCCGACAGCAAAAGTCTCCTGCGTGTGTGGTGCGACTCCGCAAATAAGAAGCAAGTTGCACGCAGGGGAAATAAGTGGAGTAGAAGGAGACGTGGCGGTAGGCTGGACCAAATGATAGAAACTCACACCCATAGTATAAGATAACAGAGGGACTGTATAGAATGTGATCACAACTGACGACAGAATTACAGGCGGTGCGTAAGAGAAAGAGCAAGCAAGCAGAAGGGTGAAGGAAGAAGAAGGATGAAGAACTCGGGAGGCGTTCCAGCCTTCCCGCCCAAGCCAACAGTGGCCAACGCCCAAGCCTAAGGTCAAACTAACAAACTGATTCCCTTCGTATCCCCCCATTTTACCTCCCCAACCCCCTTTTAAACTAATTTCCTTAACAGAAAGTAGGGCCCCCAACATATTCCTCCAGGGACCCACAAGTAGTTATACTCTAACAAACCAACATCCCAGCATTCCTATCAGGGACAAGACTCAAGACAACCTCTAACCCCCCCCCCCATCTAGCCTTACCTAGCTTGAATACATAATAAAAGAAAACAAAGAAAACGCACTCCTAATACCCCCCTCATGTTGGACATATCCAGCTCGAATAGATAAAATAAGAACGTGAACATGTTAGATAAAACGGCGATTGACGAGCAGCCTCAAAATAGCCAGGTAACAACACCTACCGTGTGGACCCAAAAGGCCTTGTGGAACGGTGCTCGTCGTGCAGGGCCAAAAGGCGTGGAACAGCACCCATTTTGCTAACCCAAACAGTTTGCGGACCCAAACAGTCGGGAGGTACAGCGCCTGTGCTGCGGGCCCAATAAAATAGCATGAAATGAAACAATTCTGATCATCATCAGTGGTGGTGCATAGTGGTGCATAGCTTGGATACAATATAAAAGAAAATAAAATGCACCACTAATTCCCCCCAAGTTGGACATATCCAGCTTAAATACATAAAATAAAAACATGAACATTCTAAATCAAACAACAACCGACAAGCAGCCTCAAAATGGTCGATGAAACGACAGCCGTCATGCAGAACCAAAAGGTCAAGTGGAACGGCACCCGTCTTATGAACCAAAAGGCCAAGTGGAACGGCACCTCCTCTGGGTGGAACAGTGTCTGCTTTGCGGACCCAAACGAGCAAGTGGAACAATGCCTGTTTTGCGAACCCAATAAAAGAGCACGAGTGAAGAACTCTAGATCATGAAATGAAACAATTTTGATCATCCACAGTAATGGTGCATAGTAGTGCGTGCAAGGCTTGGCGTAGCATTAAAGAGGCCCGACAAAAGTTTGAGCAACAACAAAGCAACTCGGAGGAGATCCGAGCAGCCCGGTGGATATCCAGACAGCAGTGGCAAATCAAGTCAGATCTAGAAATCATAGCTCTTGGACGTCATAGAGGTGTGTGCGTAGATGAGGAGGTGTGCGCATATGCGCGTTGGATAAGAGTTGGGTGTAGAGGAAGACGCGCTTGACGGAGCAACATCAAGAAGTCGCACAAGAAGCGGCGCAGGGCCTTGATGCAAATCTAAGAAACCTTACAGGCAAGGCACACTCAAGAGAGGGAGAGACCGCGCTGGTGTTGAGCGCTCCAGGGTTGTCTAGACGGCAAAGGGGGGCACGCTCGGGGAGGAGGGACGCCTGGTCGCACGTGCCTAGGAAGGGCAATGCCTAAGTTTTGCGCGTCTGGGAGCCAAAATTGTGCCTCACTAGCAAGGGAAAAGGTAACAAGAGAGGCAGCAAGACATGACAGGGAGACACCATCAGCAGAAGGGTATAATGGGGGTCAGCAAAGAGCACGGGCTGGGAGGCGAGGCATGGAGGTCTGGCCGACTTGGCGACAGGGAAAGGGGGTGTGCACCTATGGGGGGCAACATGTGGGGCCTGGTTGAGCTCGGAGGTGGAGGCGAGCATCTTGTGCGACTCCGTTTGGAGAAGAGGGCACGGGGATGATCGCCCAGGAGTCGCCACCCCTTTGGGAGAAAATATCCTAGGTTTTCCCTTTAAAAGGAGAGAGGGAGGGAGTAGAGAGAAGGGGCTAGGGTTGGGGAACCTGCACTGATACCATGTGAGAATATAGAAGTATGTAACCAAACGCCCAAGATACCCCCTATGGGAGGCTTTGGCCTTTATTTATAGAAAACAATGATAATGACATAAAACATAATCTTCAATGTGGAACAAAACTCAAGACACCCTATAACAAAGGCATTGGGAAAATCAGCTGACTCTAGTTGTAAAAGGTGGGTTCAAGGTTGCGTCTCTAGGCCAGAGGTGTATAAGGGTTGAGATTTATGGGTTTCGTGGGGATGTTATTATGCCCTTAAGTAGCGGAAGAAAACACAAAGCTCATGTCAAGATCGACCGTAAGCGGAATCAACAAAGATAAAATGAGAAAACCGTAAAACAATCATACCTCATTGTTCATGCTTTGGTCTTCACTCGCACTGAATTTCATCGAGTTTCCTCAGCAGCAACACGTTCTTGCCTCTGAAGGTATCCACCAGTCACTAGAATCACTGAACGCTTCGGTAGGACCGCTTCTCAACAACAGTGTGCTAGCACCTCCTCCTATAAGACAAATGAAGATGAGAGAATCAGAAAGAATTCTAACCAACAAAGAATGATCTCCACACTATCAAATGAAGCCCTTAAATCTCCATTTTATAGGCCTCCTTCAATGAATAAAGGAGCCTCGTGGAGTTCAAACGTTTCATATGTTATGAAACGGCCAAACCTTTGGGCTTCACCACATTGATTAAATGACATGTTAAAACTCTTTTTAACATTCTTTTAATCGATACATCATCGTATGATGTATCTTTAGCCGAAATAAACATGATAATCGACATGAAAGAGTCGGTCGAATAATATCATATCACTACTGGAAAGCTATCCTATACCAACGGTTCAAAACTGTTGGTATAGGCCATAGAACAGTTGGTATAGGGTACTTTGGCGTCAGTATAAGTCTATACCCATGTTTTTTATTGAAACCATTGGTATAGACCATGAAGTATTTAGCATATATGTGTAAACCGTTGGTGGACTTCTATGTCAATGGTTAGTGAGAACCGTTGGGACAGTGTATTCTCCCCAGCCAGCACCACAACTCCACCAAGCAGCTCCGCACAATCAATACAGCCTGTAAACAAAATACAAATCAAAGTACACATTCTATGCAACACATATATTGTATATTTAGCATTTAACCAATTGATAACTATATCAATAGTTTTTAAACCATTCACAATACTATTACATAGACATACAATCCACACAATCGTTTTAGTCATTAAACACCATCCACACAACTGTTTCATTACTTTCAACAACAAAAAAAATAGAGGGTATCAATATCTCCCTCATCACCACCACTGCCATCATGATCATCACTCGCATCACGGACATACTCACCAACATCGTCGTCTTCAACACCATTATCATCACAAGGAGTGTCATCACCTCGACCACCACTAAGACCCTCATTGTCATTATCCGATGCATCATATAAAGAGCGCATTATTGACGTGTATCAAAAACCGCATCAACCTCTAATGAAGTGATGGACATAAAGCCGTCATAGCTTTCAGGGGCTGTTTGGTGACCATTTTACCTCTTTCACGCTCCAGTATAACTATTTTTGGGACTCGGTTGCTTCTGTATGAGCGTTTTGCAAATCGGTGTTGCCAGAGCTTTTAGAGGGGCTCAATGTGGGTCAATACCTAATGGGGACAATGTTTTTCCCTGGATGATATCGATCTCTCCCACGGTGCTCCTCACCTAATACCTGTCTCAATGATCATTTAGCTCAAATTTGTATCTTCATTCTAATCCAGGGCCTTCAGGGCACACAGTTAAAAATAAAAATAATATATTTAATCATGGATTCGGTATCAAAATTTAAAATAACAATAATAAGACTTGCAATCTTTTCTTATGCTTGTTCATTTAGAGCACATCCATCTTTTTTCCTCCTATTCTCGAGGCATGCGGCCTTTGATGCTCAATGTTGATTGCTACAAATAACAAAGAATACTAGACTAAATTATTTAATAATATGAAATTGATAAACAAAATTAACTCATTCTAACCAATATTGGATTGATCAAAACCAAAACAAATTCAATTAAATTTCAACGAACTTTGATTACTTTGGTTGAGGTATATTCAAACAAGTTTTATTACATTTTGTATTGAGTCAGGTTGGATTGGATCTTCAATTTAGTTTTAATCATTTTCGTTCATTTTGTATTAATTCGACTAGATTTGAATTAGTTCGGTTTAAAGAAACATTTGTTACGATGATTTCACACTTTTAAATCCAGATGAATTCTAATCAGTTTGGTTCAATATAAGTCATTTCAGGTTGTTTTGTTTCATCTAAATTCAATTCAATTTGATTTGATTTTCAATGCCAATGGCGACATCAATGTTGTCAATTTCATCACCAACATCATCAGAAATATGTTTTGAGATTACTTCAATAATGACACCGTAATCAGGTCTCAAATTATCTTTCACATAAAACACTTGTTTTGTCATTGATGCCAAAATATATGGTTCATCGGTAGCCAGGAAGCGAGTAATGTCAATAACTCTAAATCTACAGTCATCCATAAATATATCATCTCGCGTCATTGAATCAAACCATTTGAATTTCATCATAGTGAATCAACAATGAGAGTAGTAACCAATAACAGTATTTTCTCTACAACTTCAAAATAAAATACATTTTCAAATCGAAACCTACTATCAGATGAACTAGCATAATTATTCATCGTTGCAGTTAACACAATGTCACCACGTTGTGTTCTCATGTTCACTGCTCAATCAGTTGTAACAAATTTGTATTTATTGATTATTAATGATTTGCATTCAAGAACCAAAGAATTGGGACCAAAATCAAACGCGTTTAATTCTTAAGAGACAAAGTCAACACCTAAACTCAATACCTGAAATATATATGAATAATACAATTAAATGAATATTTATATTTTAAGTTGATTAAAGTAATGGTCGTCCCATTGATTTCAACCAAATAAAAAAAACTCTTTGTTATGCAAAGTCTATCTCCATCTCAACGTCAAAAAACAATGAAATTGTAACGTCCCGACCCGACTTACCATTCAACCCGGTAGCCGGACTGGTCGCCACATGGCCTCAAGCGCATCTCCCCAAACGCCAGAAGCTGCCGACTAGCAGTGAGGGCCTAGGTGAGTCCGTGGGGAGACTATGCCCTCATTACCAAAATATCACAGCGGAATTACAAACATATAATAGCGGAAGAAGGTAACCAATAGACAACACATAAACAGCAGAAATAGATAACAATAGAAGGATCCGATATATATATGATGGTGCAGGTCAATACAACACAGTACGAGTACACAAAATACCAAAAGAAACCAAAATGTATCCCCAGTCGCATCGCAAGCCTCAACTTGGTCACATGCACTCCTACTCCGAGCAGCAAGTCAAGTACCTGTACTAGGGCATTTCCCCTTATCCATACCTGAAATCATATAATCTGCTTGGGTCCAAAAACATGACCCAAACAGAGTGTGAGACAAAATCCCAGTAGGCAACCACCAAAGATCCGTGCTAATCTGTCAGTGAATATATAAACAGGCAATGTAATATGGAAAGCAGTAAACAAGGGAAACTAGCAAGACCGACCCAAGCTTGTTCTTTGGCTTGGCATCGCTTCAAGTATCCATTCCATTCATTAATCACTTCATTCATGTGTTCAAACCATTCCTTGAACCCGTTCCTGGAATACTCAATTCGGAAACCAGGCATCGTTCAGGGAGAAAATCCATCAACACCCTACAAGCCCGTTCCGAGGAACCTCCCAGGTACCCAGCCTCGCTCTAGGTGCGGTATAGTCCGTCATCTGAGCCCGTCCCCGAGATCCTATAAATAGGATCCGGGTATCGCCCATGACATATCATGCCCTATTGAGTCCGTCTATGGCATCTCACGTGGGATCCATGATTCACTCGGCATTTCAGTAACAGGTCTCGTATGAGTCCGTCCATGGCAACTCACATTGGTTCCATGGCTCACCCATGACATGGTTTCACATTTAAAGCAGTTCAAAGCATTTAACTCACGTGGGCTAGCAATTCAAGAATTTGCATACAAGGGTCAACGGGCAAAACTCCATCCCATACTCGTAACCAATTCAATTACAATTTCATTTTATTGCAATTCCATTCATATTAAATTTCCATTTTTAACAACCCACAAGGGAAAGAAAAAACATGCACAAAGGCATCCTGGGTCAAAAATCCATAAGAGTCATTCACGGCAACGCACCCAAGGGGTGGTTCCTGCCCAAGGTGTACAACCTAACTCAAGCACATACCATCTTATTCAAATTACCTACGACATGCTAGGTAATAACAGGGCTAAATTCCAGGTTCAAGCGACACCCCAAAAGTGGGCGCGCGGCACTCCGGTATATATAAACAGCTTGACAATCGGCGAAAAGCACGAGACCACCTACCTTAGGCTTGTACTCGATAGCTTGTCCAATATCAGGCTCTGATTCGTCCCAGTTTGGGAGAAATCTGAAGAACAGACGAAGAACGAGAAATTAGGGCATATGAGCCTTAATCCAATCTGTGTTCGTTGTAACCAGAAGAATCGAGAAGGATTAAAAAGAAATCGAGGACTTACCGTTGCGGATCTAACGAGACGAACGGCGCTCGAATCGGAGTTCGGACGAAGAAGCGGGCTCAAAATCTCCAAAGTCTCCTTGAGAGCTTTCCCAGGCGCCTCCCCTGCTGTCCGGTTGAAGGAGAGAAAAGATTAGGTTTTATAAAAATTTAATTAATTTCATTAAAAATTAATTAAATTTCAAAACACAGCAGGTCGCACGGTTTACCCGCACTGCCTGACAAACCGTGCGGAGACCGTGCGGACCTTCCTGGAAGGCAAGGGGCAACCGCACGGCCACCCCGCATGGTTTCCTCAAACCGTGCGCAGGCCGTGCCCCTGCCTCTGGCAGGCCTGCACCAAGGCGCACGGTTTACCCAGGCCGTGCGCAGGTCGTGTGCAAACCGTGTGCCAGAACATTTCCAATCTAAAAAATTCGTTCTGGGCTCCGAACAAGCCCCGGACACCTCCGTAACTCCCTCGGTCAAGTTAGGCATCCTCAAAAGGCCTCAACAGAACAGTTAAACCGAAAAGAAAAGGATCCGTACCTCGTACGAAAACCCGGGTTCTTACAGAAATCTACTAATAATTTACTTGTGTTCCCTACATAAAATGGTAATAAATTTTTAAGGTATATGTGAAATTATGTAGTATGAGATAACATATACATATTCAAATTATTTACATGATAGTCATCGAACAAATCACAGTTAAATAAGACTGTGTGATGTGTCATATCCCGCTCTTCAAGGCTCAATGTTGTCGATGTATATGACTCAAGAATTCCCCCTGTTAGGAGAAGAGATGTAAATAAGGGCTCAGTTTCCCCATTTTGTTTATCTTCATTTCTCGTTGGTCAGTTACGTCTTGTGCTCTCAGACAAATACATTGAACAAAAATTCATACATTCTTAACCTCTCACAATGAAACTTTCAGGATGATTCTTGTTCCGGACATAAGACTTCATTGTGCGCATATTTCTTTTGATGGGATACATCCATCGAAAATTAACGAGTCCCCCAATAAATATTTCAGTGGGAAGATGGACTATTAAATGCAATATGCAACTGGAAAATGGAGGAATTCTTTTTTCTAAATCACACAAAATTAATGGTGCCTCTTCCAACATTTTGATCAAGAAAAACTTGAATAACCTTTTAACACAAAGGTCTCTATAAAAGTGACACAATTCATTGTCACTTTTACATTATTGGATAGTAAATGACAAATTGCTATTGGAATCAATTAATAAAGAAGAATGTGATAATCATGAATTTTTAGGGATTTTAGTTTTAACTCTGTTGTTGACTCGTTTAGATATGTTGTTTGAATAACCATCAGGATCCTTGATATTTTCCAAAACTTCCAAAAATTGATTTTTCTCTGAAGGCTTTGCCATATAAAAAGCATAGGGAGCTTTCCATTTATTTTCACTGATACACACAGGATGCAGGGATCTAATACCCCAATCCAACAAGTCACGCCGAGATCGTAAGTCATCTTTGATCTTCTTGATATTTAGAAAAATTGAAAGCATCATTTCACATGTATTTTTCTCAATGTACATTACGTCTAAATAATGATATAACAAATTGATTAACTAATATGTCAACTCAAAAAAAGATAGTTTTCTTTTTCCAATTGAAAGTGGATTCAGTGCAAACATTCTTCTTCTTTTTAGATTTCATCTAACCTTTTCCTAACAAAAAACTAATATTTTACAATTCATTATGCACATCAGTTCCTGACATACATTGAGTGACTTTTCGGTGTCAACGATATTATCAAACCTCCGACGATTCTTCCTATACAGATGATCAATTGGCAAGAATAATCAAAGCCCCGTGAAACTAAAACTACAGCAATATTTAAGTCTTCTAGATCGTGTATTCTTCCTACAAATAGGACAAGATGGTTTTCCCTTCATGCTCCAATCAGACATCATTGCATAAGCTAGGAAATCATTTATAATCCACAGAAGCACTGCACGCATCTGAAATATATTTTTTGAAAAAGCATCAAATGTGCACACTCACATCCCAAAACGGTTTCAACTCTTTTATTAAAGGTTACAAGTAGACATCTATATCATTGTTAGGATTAGAAGGTCCAGATATTAGTATACTCAAAAAAATAAATGGTTTTTTCATACACATCCACGAAGGAAGATTATAAACATTAACAAAAACAGGTCATGTGCCGTGAAAGGTAAGCATCTAACCAAATGGATCAAAACAATCACAGGACAAACCCAACCTAACATTACGCACCTCAGCTACAAAATCAGGATGTCGTGCATCAAATGTCCGTCATGCTAATCCATTTGCAGGATGAACCAATTCATCATTATCTTTAATTCTCTAAGCATTATATCATTGCATATTTGCTGAGATTTCAGCATACATGAATGGATTTTAAAGCCTAGGAATCTGTTTTAACCTGTTTTTATTATTCTGGGTATTTCCGAGTCCCACATCGGAATACCCCTTTATGTATTCCGTATTCTCAATCTATAAAAGAAGGTCTTCGCCTCACCTTGAGGTAAGGAGATTACCTCTTCTACATGGTATCAGAGGGAAGGGAGAATGGAGAGTTCTCAACAAAGGAGACGTCAGCAGAGATGACATACCTCTGGAGGTCCAGTGAGTAGTAGCGATATCCGCGCTGAGTGCGGGAATAGCCAAGGAAGATGCACCGGAGAGATTTGGGAGAGAGTTTGGAGAGTCCAAGACGTGTGTCTCGAACATAACATAGGCATCCAAACACTCGAAGCGGAAGAGAGTGAGGAGGGAGAGAAGAGAACAGAGCCCGAAAAGAAGTCTCCCCATGAAGGATAGAAGAAGGAAGGCGGTTTATAAGGTAGGTAGCAGTGAGTATCGCATCTCCCCAAAAATGCAGAGGCACCTGGCGGTGGAAGAGGAGGGCACGAGCAGTCTCCAAAATATGACGGTGTTTCCGCTCGGCCACTCCATTCTGCTGGGGTGTATCAGGACAGGAGGTCTGATGAATGATGCCTTTCGCCTGGAGAAAGTGCCGAAAAGGGGTGGAGAGGTACTCACGCCCATTGTCCGAGCGGAGACATTTAACAGAAGTGGAAAATTGGTTCTGGATTTCATTGTAAAATGTCTGAAATGTGGAAAACACTTCAGAGCGTTCTCGAACGAGGTATAGCCAAGTCATGCGCGAAAAATCATCAATGAAGGATATACAGTATTTATACCCCAACTGACTCGAGATGGGACAGGGACCCCAAACGTTTGAATGAACGAGATCAAAAGGTTTGGAAGCCCGTGTATCCACCCGAGGAATGTAGGAAGTGCGATGATGTTTCGCAGAAGTACAAGACTCACAATGAAAAGAAGTATGGGGTCTGAAATCTGGATAAAGCTGATAAATGGTGGAGGCGGGGGGTGTCCTAACTGGGAATGAAGATCCAAGGCACGATCAGAGATAGATGTGCAGGCGATGGGTGTCGGTCCATCAAACATATAGACCCCGTCCCGAAGCTTGCCTCTAGCAAGTTCCCGATTCGTAGTCAGCTCCTGAAAAACAACAGCAGAGGAGGTAAATATAGTAGCACAGTTAAAATCTTTTGTGAGCTTACTGATGGAAAGAAGATTAAAGGGACTACGAGGCACATGTGCCACAGAGGGCAAGTGAAGTGATGATGTCAGGGAGCATGCACCGAAACCCGCAATGGGGATAGTGGAGCCATTGGCGACGGTGATGGTTGATGGACCAGTATAAGGACAGTAGAAGATCAGCATATCAGCATCACCGGTGAGGTGGTCAGAGGCACCTGAGTCGAGCATCCAAGCAGAGGAGCGACGACCAACAAAGGCGGCGGAAGCAGCGGAATGGGCTAGAGAAGCCGAAGGACCAGGGCCGGCAAGGGTCCGAGGATCATGACTCAGCCGGATGTCTGCCATAGACAGGGCCAGAGATGATGGGAGAGTGGCGACTGAGGAAGGAGTCTCTTGGACCGCTGTCGGACCCCGCCGCAGGTGCTGAGAAGGGCGCCCATGAAGTATCCAACATCGGTCAATCAGGTGGCCGAGCTTGCCACAGTGTTGACAGAGTGGACGTGGACGACCGCTCCTACGGCCGCGACCATGAGGGCCTGAGTGGCCACTGGCACGACTGACGAGGTTGGTGGAGGCAGTGATTATCTGGGGTAGAGCTGAAGAGGCTGCCATGGAAGCGTCGGGTAGTGGTGTAGGACGCAGTTGCGGGCAGCGCTGGAATCAGCGGGAGAGGCGCCGGGAGGCGGTGCGGGCTGTGCGCAGGAAGAGCCAGGTCACTGGAAGGGAGTCGCCTGGACCGGTTCCCCGGGAGGGAGCCGGGCTGCCTGGAGGGGACCGCCGGGACTGGTTCGCAGGGAGGCACCGGTCTGCCTGGAGGGAACCGCCTGGAGAGGGAGTCGGGACTGGCTGGAGGAGCGGAAGTCGGCTGGTGCAGAGCCGGCAGTTGCTGGAGGAGCCCGTTTTTCCTGGACGGAGCCGGTCCGTCGAGAGGGAGCCGCGGCTCAGAGGAGGCTGTCGGGGGTGCTGTGCGCAGAGGAGGGCCGCCAGGATGGGGTGCGGGAGCCGGGAGCTGCGTCTGAAAACAACGATGGGAGGCTACGGGAGCCGCAGTCGCCGGGAAGGGCCGGGAGGGTGCGCGGGAGCCGGACGAAGTCGCGACGGAGGGTCGCCGTCTGGAGGAGCCGCGGCGGGGCGGCGAGAGTGGCGCGCTCGGGAGGAGCCGCGACTGGAAGGGAAGGCGCACCGGGGGGAGTCGCGACGGGGAGGGCTCGCGCGCAGGAGGAGCGCGTGCCGGGAAGTCGAGTCGCGCCTGGGTCGGGAGCCGAGTCGCGCCGGCAGGAGATGCAAGGGCGGGGGGGAGTCCGCCGGAGCAGCGCGAACTGAGGGCCGCCGGGAGGGAGTCCAGAAGGGAGCCGTCGGGGAAGGGAGGCGCCGGGGAAGGGAGTCGCCGGGGAAGAGAGGCGTCGGGGAAGGGAGCCGCCGGGGAAGAGGGTGGCCACCTAGGGCAGACCCGAGAGAAGGAGAGGAAAAAAAAAAGATAGAGGGAGGGCTCGGGATTATTTTCCCTCTGATACCATGTAGAAGAGGTTTACCTCAAGGTGAGGCGGAGGCCTTCTTTTATAGATTGAGAATACGGAATACATAAAGGGGTATTCCGATGTGGGACTCGGAAATACCCAGAATAATAAAAACATGTTTCAACACTCCCCCTCAAGCTGGACAGGCCCAGCTTGGAACACGAGTCCCACAAAAGAAAGATAACATTAAGAAAAGACCAGACACACTCCCCCTCAATTTGGGTCGCAGGTGCTTTGGATGCCCAGCTTGAGGGGGAGTGTTGAAACCTGTTTTTATTATTCTGGGTATTTCCGAGTCCCACATCGGAATACCCCTTTATGTATTCCGTATTCTCAATCTATAAAAGAAGGTCTCCGCCTCACCTTGAGGTAAGGAGATTACCTCTTCTACAGAATCAATAGAAAGTGTCACGTGACTTTCTGTGATAAATGAGATGGTGTTCTATCTGCATTTGGCTTCTATCGAGATATATCACATTCTTTACAGTAATTTAGGTCTGCTATTTCCTCCCAGAATAAGCTGCAATTTTTCAGACAAACATTAATTTTATCAGTAGAAAATTCAAGATGGTTAATTAATTTTCGTGACATATAATGATCTGAGGGAATATTTGCATTATTAGAAAATCTTTAAAAAAGTTGAGACTGTAATCAATGGCGGTATTAGAAATTCCATATATGGTTTTTCTATGATATAGTCGCATTAAAAATTCAAATTTTGTCATTTTAGTACATTTATGATATATAGGAGTTTTATCATCCGTTAATTTTTTCACTCTACATCGTTTTCATGATTTTCCTCATGGTATTAATATCATTGTTTTCTTGCATTGACGTACTATCTTTCTCGTGATGATGCACAAATAGAAACCAATCAAATATCAAATTCTCCATACCACTCCTTTCATTTTGTTCATGAACAATATGAGATTATCTCATCTCTCTATTGTGATATCAAACATAACAGTTTGTTTAAAACCCAACTTTTGTTATATGGTAGCTAACTTCTCCACGACATAACCAAGGTCTTCCAACACAATTATATCACAGGCAACACATAAATCCTCCATATGAAGCATTGTTAAATGCAAAATCCAAAAAAAAAATCTTTTGAAACTCGGTTGAGATCCAATAAGTATGATACATCCAGCTTCTATACATTCTACTACAGGAAAAAAAGTTGTATTAATATCAACAAAGTAAACAATAATTACAAAATTCATTACAACCAATTATTGTTCAACAGTTGGTACAAAATTCATTACAACCAATTATTGTTCACTCGTTACCTCTATCTTATTTAATAGTATGTAATAGTTGTTTCTTATTCCATGTATTCAAAAAAATAATAGTTGTAATGAATTTTGTAATTATTGTTTACTATGTTGATATTAATAAAACTTTTTTTTGTAACAGAACAGATAGAAGTTAGATGTATCATACTGATTGGATCTCAACAGAGTTTCAAAAAAAATAGATTTTTTTTTTCATTGAACAATGTTTTAAATGGAGGTCTTATATGTTGTCCATGTTATAATTGTGTTGGGAGGCCTTAGTTATGTCAAAAAAAAGTTAGCTACCAAATAACAAAAGTTGGATTTCAAACAAGCTATTATGTTTGGTATCACAATGGAGACAATCTCATATTGTTCATGAATGAAATGAAATGAGTGGTATGAAGTATTTGATATTTGATCGGTTTCCATTTCTGCATCATCACAAGATAGTATGTCAATGCAAGAAGACAATGATATCAATACACATGAGAAAAATAATGAAAACGATGATGTCGAGAGAGTGAAAAAATTAATGGATGATTTATGACTCATGTATATCGGGAATATACTAAAATGACAAAAAATGGAATTTTCAAATGACTATACCATGGAAAAACCATGTATGGGATTTCTAATACCACCATTGATTATATTCTTAACTTTTCGAAGGACTTCCTGATAATGCAGATATTCCCTCAAATCATCATATGACATGAAAGTTAATTAACCGGCTAGGATTTTCTACTAATAAAATGCATGTTTTCCCAAAAGATTGCAGCTTATTCTGGGAGGAAACGACAGGCCTAAATAACTGTAAAGAATATGGTGTATCTCGATGGAAGTCAAATGCAGATTGAACATCATCTCGCGTGCCACAGAAAGTCATGCAGCACTTTCCATTTATTCAAAGGCTTCAAAATTTATTCATATCTGCTGAAATTTCAACAAATATGTGATGATGTGATACTGAGAGAATTAAAAAAAATAATGAGTTGGTTCGTCCTGCAAATGGATTAACATAGCGGACATTTGATGCACGATATCCTGATTTTGCAACTAAGGTGCGTAAAGTTAAGTTGGGTATGTCCTGTAATGGTTTTAATCCATTTGGTCTTCGCACACCACATGGCCAGTTTTTGTTCACGTTTATAATCTTCCTCCATGGATGTGTATTAAAAAACCATTCACTTTCTTGAGTATACTCATATCTACACCTTATGATCCTGACAATGATATAGATGTCTACTTACAACCTTTAATAAAAGAGTTGGAAGCAGTTTTGGGATGTGAGTGTGTGCACATTCGATGTTTTTTTCGAAAAATATATTTCAGATGTGTGATGCGCTTTTGTAGACTATAAATGATTTCGCTGATTATGCAATGATGTATGGTTAAGCGCGAAATGAAAACTATCATGTCATATTTGTATAAAGAATACATGATCTAGAAGACTTAAATATCGTTGTGGTTTCAGTTTCATGGGGCAGAGACAATTTTTGTCAATAGATCATCCATACAGGAAAAATCATCAAAGGTTTAACAATACTATTGACACTGAAAAGTCACCTCAACATATGTCAGGAACTGATGTGCTTAATAAATTGCAAGATGTCAGCTTTCCATTAGGAAAAGGTTTAAAAGAAAATCTAAAGAGAAATAATATTGGCACTAAATCCACTTACAATTGGAAAAAAAAGTATCTTTTTTGAGTTGACATACTGGCTCACCAATTTGTTACGTCATTGTTTAGACGTAATGCACAATAAGAAAAATATATGTGAAATGAGGCTTTCAATTCTTTTAAATATAAAGGGAAAGACCAAAAATGACTTACGATCTCCGAGTGACTTATGCGATATCGGACCAAAAATACAACCTGTGTGTATCAGTAAAAATAAATGGAAAACTCCTTGTGCCTCTTATGTGATGACATCTTCAGAAAAAATCAAATTCTGAAAGTATTGAAAAATATCAAGGTTTCTGATGGTTATTCAAGCAACATATCTAAACGAGTCAATCGAAGAGAGTTGAAACTAAGATCCCAAAAAACTCATGATTATCACATTCTTCTTCATGAATAGATTCCAATAGCAATTTGTCATTTACTATCCAATAATGTAAGGGTGGCGGTGATTCGATTGTGCCATTTTTATAGAGACCTTTGTGCTAGAAAGTTATCTAAGTCTTTCTTGATAAAAATACAGGAAGAGGCACCATTAATTTTGTGTTAGTTAAAGAAAATTTTTACTCAAATCATTTTTCACATGCATGATGCATCTAACAGTTCATCTTTGAACTGAAATACTTCTTGGGGGACCCGTTGCTTTTAGGTGGGCGTGTCCTACCGAAAGAAATATGTGCACAATGAACTCTTATGTCCGAAACAAGAATCATCCTGAAGGTTCCATTGTGAGAGGTCATCTGGCTCAATAATGTATGAATTTTTGTTCAATGTATTTGTCTGGTGTGAACACAACACGAAACCAGTCAACAAGAAATAAAGATGAGCAATATAGAGAAATTGAACCTTCATTTCCATCTCCTCACCAAACAGGGGGGACTTCCTAGGTCATATACATTGGCAACATTGAGCCTTGAAAAGCGGGATATGGCACATCGCACGATCTTATTTAAATATCAAGTAACTTGAATATGTACATGTTATCTCATACTACGAAATTTCACATATACCTTAAACTTTTATAATCATTTTATGTAGGGAAAATAAACAAATTATAAGTAGAGTTCATCGTTCTTTTCCTTTAAAGGGAGACTTTGCATAGCAAAAAGTTTCCTGCTTGGTTGAAATGAAAGGTACAACCATTACTATAATCATCATAAAATATAAATATTCATTTAATTGTATTATTCATATATATTACAGATATTGAGTTTACCTGTTGACTCTGTCTCAAAAATTAAGAGTTAGTTTTTTGTCTCAATTCTTAAGTTCGTGAATGCAAATTATTAATAATCAATGCATACAAATTTGTTACAACTAATTGAGCGGTAAACATGATAACACAACATAACGGCGTTATGTTAACTGCAACAACAGGTTGTTATGTCAGTGCATCAGATATTACCCATCGATATGAAAATGTGTCTTATTATGGAGTTGTTGAGAAAATGTTGTTATTAGATTACAACTCTCATGGTCCGGTCACTATGATGAAATGCAAACGATTTGATTCAATGACGCAACATGGTACATTTATTAATGACTTTAGATTTGAAGTTATTGACATGGCTCGCTTTCTAACTACTGATGAACCATATATTTTGACATCAATGGAAAAACAAATGTTTTATATGAAAGATCATCTGAAACCCAATTATGGTGTCATTAAAGTAATCCCAAGACATTTTTTATAATGGAGATGACGAAATCGACACTATTGATGCCCTCATTGGTGTTGACCAAAATATTGCACTCGATGACTCAAATTGTCCAATTGCCGAATTGATGTTGAACCTTAAGTAATGGTGGGTAATATATAGAATCAATCATATAAGTTCACAGTTCATTCAGTTTAGCACAACGCGGATTTCCTAGGATGGTATTATTGTAATTACTTTAATTTGATTTAAGTTTGGAATGGTATGTTTGTTTTAGTTTTGTTTGTTTTCTTTGCATTTAATTAGATTTATTTCAATTCAAAAAACTGGGTTTAAAACTGTTTTTAAAAACATGTATAACTTGGTTTTAAATAACAGTTTCTAAAACATGTTCTTAAATAAACATCCTTAAAACAGTGTTTTAAAACTAGTTTAAAACGCTTTTTCAAAAATAGTTTTTAAAATACTATTTGAAATTGGTTTAAAAGAGGTTTTAAGTTGTTTAACGCTGTTTAAAACTAGTTCTAAAACTGTTAACACTGTTCAATATTGTTTAAAACTAGTTTTGAAACAGTTTAAAACTGTTATATATTAGTTTTAAACTGTTTAACACGGGTTTTCAACTAGTTTAAAATGGGTTTAAAACTTTTTTAAAAAGAGGTTTAAAACCAATTTTTAAAACTGTTTTAAAACATGTTTAAAATCCGGTTAAAAACAAATTTAAAATCGGTTTTTAAAACAGGCTTAAAACTGTTTTAAAACTCTTTTAAAACTGGTTTAAAACCTGTTCTTAAAACTATTTTAAACCGGGTGTATACAATAGAATGTTACGATGTCCTTGATGTCTTGTTTGACTTCTAATTTGTATGCATAATATTTAAAAACTGTTTAAAAAATGTACATTTCATTCTTATGCAGAATATGAAAGATATTGAAGAAGTTCAAAAAAATAGATTGTTTGACAATGATTGAAAACTACGTGACCTAGGGCTACCTCCTCTAGTGCCCTTAGTGGTTATAATAATTGTAATATTTTTCTTTTGCATTACACTTAATGTCATGTTCTTATTCTTTATCAAATTTCTTTTAGGAACATTCATTTGAACAACAATTGCACTCTACTCAGCCTACTACTAGGGGTCAGCCACATGGCCAATCAAGTGGGGTGCTACTAGAGCTACAAAGAGCATCTGTCATACCCATTCACACATAAACTCGCCAGCAGACATCCCATCCACCACACTTTGTCCTCCTCCACTTGAGCCTTCGGGAATATTCACACCTATGTCTCCATCATCATGCCATTTAAGTTCCACTTCTCATATATCATTTCCTGATGTATCCTCAACCCTTCTAACCTTATCCTACCATATCTATGTCGTCTCCATTTCCTACTCCTATCCATTCAGAATCTGATGATCGCGCTCCTTCAACTTCTACTCCACAGCATGTAGATGACACAGAGCATACATTGAAACAGTCACATCCTTCATAGGCTACCGATCCAAAACCGTTCATAGGCCTATCAGAGTCTAATGATCAGACTGGAACAGGTTTATGTTTAAATTATATCACATCAATTTTTTTCTCAGTTGCAATGTGTATTAATTCTACTTTTTTCTTTTATCTTATTCAGTGAGATCTTCTAATAGGCGACGTGGGCGCACCCGTATGCACGGTGGAACAGTCAACAGAAATTGTGGTAGATTACAATGTAGATAATCAAATGATAGGTAAAAATACTAGACAATGTAGAAGTTTCATGGCGACGTTAGTCAAGTACAGCGATATCATTCCAGTTCAACCAGTCTCATGGAGGCATCTCAGTGATCAAATTAAGGAGAATGCATGGGATGAGATATGGGTAAGAAAATTTGTTATATTGAAATCTAAATTATTATTTTATCTATATGAATTAACATGTTAGTCACAGCTTCGATTTAACTTTCCTGACGGTCAAGCGGCGAAGGTGACACGATTAATGGAACTTGGGCAATTGTGGCGATCATATAAACATGAGCTATATATTGATTGGAAGAGTAGAGTCGGTCCTGAGGGTGTATCAATCTTCAACGACTGACCAACTACACAATACCAAGAAATGATCATTTATTGGAAAAGTAATAACTTTAAGGTATTCTTCAACTTTAATGGTTTGTATTGAAAATTTAGTTATTATTTGTATTGAATTTTTGTTTTTAGGATTCGTCAGAAAAGAAAAAAAAAAGATCATGGTGCTATGAATTACATGCACACTTTGAGATTCACTACAATGCAAGAGCATGAGAGACACCGGGTACTTTTTATGACCAATTGAGTTTTACTAGGCACTAATACAATAGAACGAAACCAAATACTTATTGAACTGAACTAAATATAAGTTAATCGAATTAAATGAAATAGAATCAAAACTTACATAACCAATTAAACCATCATGTGCCTAATAGAACAATACTCACTAAAAACAAATAGAACCAATCCTAATCTAACCAAATAAACCTTATATAATCAAAACTGAACCAATCATGTCCAATGAAACTCACTCTAAAATTAATTGGACCAAACCAAACCAAATAGACCAAAACAATATTGAACCGAACTAAATAGAGCTTAATCAATTTAAATGGAATAAAACCAAACCCGAGATAAACAACTCTACGATCCTTTGGCTAAAAAAACAATACAAACTTAAACCCAATGAGACAGATTGGTATGACTCAAACATAACTAAACTATGTCGAACCAATCCGACACAAACTAGCCCACCACAAACAGAATGTTTTCAATCTCGGAACATGGTGCGATGTGGTGGGGGTCCTATAGCGGGATAGCGGCGACGCGGATCGCGTCGCGGCTGCTTTTTTATCCAATTGCGAGGCAGTTAAAATAATTTAAATTATAGAATTTTACACATATATGTTGAAAAATTAAACACAAAACATAAAAAGTAAAAACACATTAATAAATTCATAATTAAAAACATTCATAAATTCATAATGCATCAAACACATGTCTCGTCCAATTATTTATAAACAATAACCATGAGAACAACCAAAGTTCAATCATCTTCTTCATTTTCAAGATCTTTCATTTCTTTTTCACCTTCACTTTCACCATCATCACTTTTATAAATCTCTTCTTCATTTGTTTCTCCATCATCATCATCATATGATTCATGTTTATCATCTTCTTCTTCAATAACCATCCTTATTTTTCCTTTAGAGCTTGAACTTGAAGCATGGGTAGCTCCTCCTTTTGTTTTTCTCTTTGTATAATGAGCAGGTTCACCGGCCCCGGTAGCTTCTTCAATTAATCCCCAAGTCATGGTGTTGTCATCCTCAAACACCAATTCATCTGCGGCGCCATCTTCATTACCATTCATTTGTCCTAAAAACCACTCACTACTATCATCATAAACATTCTTTAGGACAATGGGATCAATGACATCTCTGGAATCAAACCGATCCTTCAAAATTTGGTTGTATTTGATGAACACCAAGTCTTGCAACCTTTGATGCTCTAACCGACTTCTCTTTTTAGAATGAATTTGTTTTATAAAAATGAAAAAAACATTGGTATCACTAATGAAGTTTGAGCTTAAATGAAAGCAAGTTGAGTATTGATACGAAGTTACTTACATGCTCAAAGGCACTCAAATTCCCCTCACAACCCGATGAGCTACATGTCAAACTCAAAACTTTGATGGCAATTGTCATCAAAGATGGTGCTCCATAATTCTTCCACCATTCAGCTGCAATTATTATTTATTAGCATTGTTTTGTAATGATCTAAATTAAAGATCATGTAATTAAATAATCAAGACAAAAATAAACTTTTACAATGAGCTATTGTACTCCATTGTCGCATGCAACCTTTCCCACCAAAGAGGTCTTTTGCGCTTCTATATGTTGTCAATTCTAAACAAACCTTCTCTTCCTCCACACGGCTAGGAAGCAATCTCTCAATACAATCATAAGTCTTTCATCACCTTTGCATCTCTTTCAATACTTGGATTTCCATAGAAAAATTGAGGATTCAAATAATAATCCACAGCATGCAATGGATGATGCAAATGAGAATTTCACCTTTCATCAATGATCTCAAATATATCCTTATATTTGGTTTCATCATTCTTGAAAAGCTTTTGAATGATCTCTTTTGCCCAATCCATAACCTCATAAATGAAACTTATTGTGGGTTTTTTCTCATTATCAATCAATCTAAGAACTTCTATAAGAGGTCTCCCATAGACTTAAGGCTATAAACAACATCAATCCAAAATGATGGCATCAACACGGTGTTAGCAGCACACTTTTCCTTTGCTTCTTTTGTATTTTTGGATATCAACCACTCTTCAAAAATGATCTTTCTGAGATTATTTTTTTGTAAATACAACCTTTGTAAAGATAAAAAGGTTGTAGCAAACCAAGTAACTTCATATCTCACCAACTCAATTTTGTTGGTGAACCTCCTCATAATGTTCAATGGCAATGAGTGGTTATAGATGAAGGTCACAAGCTTAATGCCTCTTTCTATAACTCTCTTCACCCTACTAAGCTTGTAAATGTTTTCCAAGATCAAATCAAGACAATATGCGGCGCATGGAGTCCAAAATAAGAGTTGTCTCTTAGCCATCAACAACTTGTCTAAAATCATACAAAATCAATAACAAACAATTAAAATCTTAAGTTAACTGAATTGATAATATTAAAATGAAATGCAAGTACTTTTAAAAACAAAAGTTATTTATTAACGGCTAACTTGAAATTGTTTTCCTTTTCAGTAACTACTTGCACAACTTTTGATTCTCCAATCTCTTCCACAAAATCATCCAATAACTTAAAAATCGCTTCTTCCGTTTTCACATAACTTGATGCATCTAACACTTTTATAAACATGGAACCGATGGGACAATTTACCGAAAAATTGATTAAGGTTCTTCCTTTCTTGTTTGTCCAACCATCAAACATGATTGAGCAACCATAGTTTTCTCATTCAATTTCATGATACTTCAACGATTCCTTTGTATACTCCTTTTTAAGAAGAGGAACCCTACACTCATGATAGGTTGGAACTTTCAAGTGCGGTCCATATTGTCCAATTGTTTCCACCGTCATCTTAAAGTTTCTCGATCGAACAACATTAAAAGCAATTCCATTTGTGCAAAAGAATCACTCTGTGTATTGCACTGTTCGATCTCTTAATTGTTTGCTACAATAATCTTTAATGCTTGTTTGCATTGCATCCTTGACTACTCTTGTCAAATCTTCCATGAACATTACATCAAGTGGCCCTTTCGCATTTTTCACTATGTTGCCACTTAAAGGACATGATGTCATGCATAACTTACTTCTTTTCCAATCTCAACGGCATGAATTTCTTCAAGCTCTTCCTCCATATCATCATCAACATCATGAATCTCATTCATATATACTGATTTGTCAACTTTTTTCTTTGTTTGCGCTGCAAGAAGCTTGTCTTTCACTTCTTGAAGAGTCAACCCACACTTCTGAACATTTCCCGGTAATCCCATTTGATGTTCTTTGGCTCGAGTAATACCTTCAAATAGCTTGACCAACCCCTGTTGGGGTTATGCGAAGGAGAATATGGATCCTAACCACTAGAATGTCAAAGCAACTAGACATTTCGGGTACAATGGTGAGGGCCTTTGGGACTTGATAAAATAGTGGGAGAATTAATAAATTCATTTATTATTTTTCATAAAATTAATCAAAAGGTACTGATAAATCTGCTCTTTTAATTTGTAGAATCAATATGATAAACTCGTCAACCACATTTTCTCAGCGATCAATTCTGGACAAAGACAATATCCTCACCGACAGTAACTTTCAGGAATTTGAATTCTAAATATGCGTAAATATCGTTGCATGCTATGGATGATCATTAGCTAGACCAAAGACCCTTTGTATGTGTGTTTGGTTTCATTTAAATTTGTTTAATTTAAATTCGTTGGTCTGCGAGCCTTCTTCCAATAAAATGTAGGGTCTGCGTGCCCATGGTTTCTTAAATGTAAACCCCATGTAATGGAGGATCTCCCAAGGCAGAGGAGACAGTTCAAAACCCGAAGCTGAGGCGAAACCAACCCAAGAAAATACAAAGGTGGACAGGTGGGAGCTGCAAAACACAAACCATCGGTTCAAAGTGTTTTTTCCTAGGTCAGGGTTAGCTTATCAAACCGCTAGATAAGCTAACCAATAAAAGCTCATGATCATGCCATCTTATTTTATTTCTGTCTGATTGCATGGTTTATTTATTATGTATGTGTTGTCGCGATCACATAGTTAATAAAATGAACAAGCATGCAAAGATGGAATAAAATAAAAACCGGACTATGCGTAAACATTATCGGAACATGGTTAAACATTTCAGCAAGCATCACTTAATATTAACAAGCATGTGATAATGCGAAACTACGCATAAAGAATTAAAATCCCTCAATACCATATTAAGTCAGACCAAGCCTTCCGTTACTTGATTAAGGGCAAGACTCAATAAAACTATGTGTTTGACCAACCCTTGTTGGGACACTTACTTTTATAAAGGAAGCCCTTATGAAAGGTTTCAGGTTGACTTAACCATATTACATCAAGAGAAGTAGCCCTTGCTAGACTTTATGTAATATTGGAGGCAAGAGTTGAGGAAATCCAAGTCAGGATTTCAGGATTGGGGAGTCCACTCAACAGATCAAGGAACTGTAAGCTCGCAGTTGGCAAAGACCTGCCTACCTAAATACCTTCAAATAGTTTGACCAACCCTTGTTGGGGTTATGCGAAGGGGAATATGGATCATTGCCACTAGAATGTCAAATCAACTAGACATTCCGGGTTCAATGGTGAGGGCCTTTGGGTCTTGATAAAATAGTGGGAGAATTAATAAATTCATTTATTATTTTTCATAAAATGTAATCAAAAGGTACTGATAAATCTGCTCTTTTAATTTGTAGAATCAATATGACAAACTCGTCAACCACATTTTCTCTGCGATCAATTCTGGACAAAGACAATATCATCACCGACAGTAAGTTTCAGGAATGGTTTAGGCGCCTTCGGGCTATCCTACGCCATGAACGAAAGTTTTACATGTTGGAGTCCTCACTTCCTGATTCACCTGCCCAAGGGGCGAGTGATGAAGATTTCCTGGTCTATGATCAACATTTGAACGACGCACTCGACATTCAATGTTTGATGCTGACATCCATTACTATGCAGCGTGTAATCATTAATACACGGCATGTACTTGTTTTTCATTTCCTTTCCAAAATGAAAACTGCACGGCGTGTACATTCAACGTACACGACGTGTATATCTTGTTTTCATTTTATTCTTCCTCCAACATTAAAACGATTTAGGCTTCCTTGAATAATTATTAAACCACATACGGGAATAATCTTTATTCTACTTGAGATACTTGGATACACTTAGTGTGTGACCCTCTAGGCCTCTTTTTCGTTGGCATTAGGCAGGCTTGCCTAAAGTCCAAGATTACTGTCTAGCAACGGGTCAAGGCACCCAAGAGAAAGAAGTTGACGCCGCATTGACGTGTCACCTCATACGAACGCTTACCGTGTAATTTAATCCTTTTGTCTCCATATCCCATCAAGCAAGTTTCATGGCAGTGTCATAAACCTATATGTTTGATCCGTCATTCTTTGACTTCCAGAAATAAACTCGTCGTGACACCATGGTCATGGAAGTTGGACGACAGTTCTATTTCAATCAAAGGGCCCGAGATATCTACTTCCATAAATATGGAAGCGAAAAATCCTTCCTCGACTTATCCATTAACAACATGTCATTCGTGACGCACCCAACGTACCCTACTTCCTGCCAACTGTCTTCGTGACGGTTTTCGTCAGCAAATCTAAGTGCGTGAGTCATGACATGAGTTAATGATAATCTTCCAGTCTAAGGACCATTACACACGCTCGTAGATAGCAATGTCCGATGACACCAAGACATGCGGAATTTCTACTGGCGGGTCTGTTCTCATAATCTCCCATCTTGGAGATTACCAAGTGCGAACTCCATTAGAGGGAGTCTCGTCTTCTTACGAGTACTCGCATATGACGGTCTGTATACTATGTGTCCTATCATAGTATGTCATCCAACCGTAGAACTTTATTTAAGAATATTATTATAGCATTTCAAGGTTCTTATCATAGTCGAGATCTGTCATGACCTTATTAATGCAACAAATATTCAAAACATTATTATATTATAGTCATGCAGAACAATGAATAATATATAATAAGTGTACATTCATGTAATCATAGTATAAACAATTGGTTCTCAGGACACCAGCTCTAACAAACTCTCACTTGGACTAGAGCCAACTGCCTACGACTTTTAGTCCGCTAGACCTCACGTGATAATCATGTTTCTGCTGAGTCAAAGCTTTAGTCAAGGGGTCCGCCACGTTGTCTTCCGTGGAAATATTGTTCACCGCAACTTCACCTCTCTGAGAAAAATCCCTCAAGAGATGATACTTCCGAAGTATGTGTTTTGTCCGTTGATGTGACCTTGACTCTTTTGCAAGTGTCACCGTTGCAGTATTATCACGATAGAGTGTGATATGATCTTTACTGCTAGGTACCACATCCAGCTCTTGGACGAAACTTCGCATCCATATTGCTTCTTTAGCTGCCTCAGAAGCTGCGATATACTCGGACTTTGCTGTAAGAATCTGGGACCACACCTTGCTTTGAGCTCTTCCAGCTCACTGCACCTCCATTCAAACTGAAGATGTATCCAGTCTTCGACTTCATGTCATCTTGATCAGTCTGGAAATTAACATCTACATGTCCTCTGATGACTAGTTCCTCATCTCCTCCATATACCAGGAACATATCTTTAGTACGTCTCAGATACTTTAGGATAGTCTTGACTGTCATCCAATGGCGGTCTCCTGGATCAGCTTGATATCTGTCTACCGCACTTAATGCGTAAACAATATCTAGCCTTGTACATAGCATAGCATACATGACTGACCCAATCGCGGATGCATAAGGGATCCTTGCCATTTTCTTTCTTTCCTCGTGTGTCTGAGGACACATTTTCTTGGAAAGATCAATGTCATGTGACACTGGCAACAATCCCCTCTTGGACTGTTCCATTCTGAATCTCTTCAGTATCTTGTCAATGTATGTACATTGACTCAGGCCCAACATTATCTTGAATCTATCACGATGAATCTTGATCCCAAGAATATATGTTGCATCGCCCAAGTCTTTCATAGAGAAGCATTTATCCAACCATGCCTTAACTGACTGTAAGACAGGTACTTCGTTTTCAATTAGTAATATGTCATCAACATATACTATTAGGAAAACGACTGTACTTCCTCTAAACCTTTTGTAGACACAAGGCTCACATTCGTTCTTAACAAAGCCAAATTCCGTTACGGCTTCATCAAAACGAATTTTCCATGACTTTGATGCTTGCTTTAATCCATAAATGGATTTCTGCAACTTGCATACCTTGTTGGCATCCTTTGGAATCACAAACCCTTCAGGTTGTGTCATTTAGACATCTTCCTGGAGGTTCCCGTTAAGGAATGTTGTTTTGACATCTATTTTCCAAATTTCAGAGTCATGGTAAGCAGCAACAGCCAATAGGATTCTGATGGATTTCAGCATCGCAATCGGTGAAAAGGTTTCATCATAGTCAATTCTTTGACGCTGTCTAAAACCTTTTGCAACCATTCGTGCCTTATAGGTGCTGACTTGTCCCTCCATGTCCAGTTTCTTCTTGAATACTCATTTATTACCAACAGGCTTTACATCAACTGGAGGATCTACCAAAATCCAGACTTGGTTTTGGTACATGGAATCCATTTCAGAATTCATGGCTTCTTGCCACTTGGCAACGTCTATGCCTTCAACTGCTTCCTTGTAGGTAAGAGGATCATCATTGTCAACCAATAATGAGCCACCATCCTCGGTGACAAAAAAACCATATCGTTCTGGTTCTCTCACCTCTCTCGTGCTCCTACGCAGTTCTTGTGTCTCTGGAACAGATTGTTCTTCCACGGGGCTTTGTGGAATATGTTCTTGTACCAACTCCTGTGTATCTTGAGCCTCGACTTCATCGAAGTCTATCTCGCTCCCACTATCTCTTTTGGAGATGTGCTCCCTCTCAAGGAATATGGCATGTCTTGCCACTGTAACTTTTTTGTCTGAGAGATTGTATAGGTAATATCCCCTTGTTTCCTTGGGATGTCCTATAAAGATACACTTTGTGCCTCAGGGTGCAAGTTTGTTACCTGAAGAGGCCTTAACAAATGTTTCGCTACCCCACACATGTAAATTTGATAACATGGGTTTGCGTCCACTCCATAACTCGTATGGAATACCATTTATCGATTTAGTTGGTACTTGGTTTAGTATGTGTGATGCTGTTTGTAATGCATATCCCCAAAAGGATAATGGAAGACTCGCATGACTCATCATTGATCTCACCATGTCCAACAGGGTGCGGTTCCTCCTTTCACTTACACCATTCTACTGAGGCATGTAAGGAGGAGTGAGTTGAGATAGAATCCCAAACTCCCGTAAGAAATCAATGAAGTCGTGATTAAGATATTCTCCTCCTTTGTCTGAGCGAAGTTTCTTAATTTTCTTACCAAGCTGGTTCTCAACTTCATTCTTGTATTCTTTGAACCGATCAAAAGAATCTGACTTATACCTCATTAAGTAAATATATCCATATCTACTAAAATCATCAGTAAAAGTTATGAAGTACGAGAACCCACCCCTTACTTCAACTGGAAATGGTCCACACACATCTGTGTGAACTAATTCTAGAAGCTCTTTAGCCCTTTCACCTTTCCCACTAAATGGGGTTTTGGTCATTTTGCCTTGTAGACACGCATGACATACACCAAGTGGTTTTAGTTCGAAAGAATCTAAATACCCATCTTGATGTAATTTTGTCAAAAGTTTCTCATTGACATGACCTAGCCGGTGATGCCAAAGTTAGGTGTGGTATGAGTCATGTGAATTAACTTTGTCATCGATTACCATTACTTGATTTGTGTAGTCTAACACATAAAGGCCGTTATATAAATGTGCCCTACCAAAACAAATGCTATTTTATAAAAGTAGCAACATTCATTTCCAAACTTGAAGATGAATCCATCAGTATTTAATCTGGATACTGAAATAATGTTTTTGGTTACAGAGGGTACATAATAACATCTTTTTAATACCATGACCATCCCAGTAGTCAATGTGAGGTGGTAGTCTCCGACAGCTACAGCAGCGAGTCTGACTCTGTTGGCTGCTCGCAGATCCACCTCACCTCGATCAATCTTTCTGAATCTACTTGGTTCCTGTATTTGGATACAGATGTGAGAACCACAAGCAGTATCTAATACCCAATTGGTAGAAATAGATAGATTGAATTTGATAACAAACGCACCTGAAGCTTCCCCTTGCTTCCTTGGCTGGGTGCAGTTTTTCTTCCAGTAGCCCTTCTTGCCACATGCGAAACAAACAGCCCCATGTTCTCTTGCCTCCTCTTTGATCTTCCTTTTCTTGAAAGGCCTTGAAGAAACTTTGGGCTTAAAGCTCTTCGCCTTCCCTTTCCTTTTATTCACTATAAGGACAGAAAGTTTTTCACGCTTCATGTCATTGTCCACTTGGCGAATGAGGATAAGAAGATCAGATAGAAACTTCTCAATGTTGTTCATGTTGAAGTTCACAACAAAGTTTGAGAAGCTCTGGGGGAGTGATGCAAGAATGAGATAGGTACCCAGTTCTTCGGGGAGTTTAAACCCTAGAACCTCCAAGCGCTTAATGTAGCCAATGAGCTTGACTACATGAGGCCCAGCTAGGGCATCCTCTCCAAGCTTGCTCTGAAATAGAGCCTTGAAGATCTCAAACCTTTCCTATCTTGCTCTCTCTTGGTATAGACCACGGAGGTGCTCGAGCATGCTATAGGCATCCATGTCTTCATGAGACTTCATGAGCTCACTAGACATTGATGACAGGATCAAACATTGAACGTTGAGTGCGTCGTTCAAATGTTGATCATAGACTAGGAAATTTTCATCACTCGCCCCTTGGGCAGGCGAATCAGGTAGTGAGGACTCCAGCATGTAAAACTTTCGTTCATGGAGTAGGATAACCCGAAGGCGCCTAAACCATTCCTGAAAGTTACTGTCGGTGAGGATATTGTCTTTATCCAGAATTGATCGCAAAGAAAATGTGGTTGACGAGTTTGTCATATTGATTCTACAAATTAAAAGAGCAGATTTATCAGTGTCTTTTGATTACATTTTATAAAAAATAATAAATGAATTTATTAATTCTCCCACTATTTTATCATGTCCCAACGGCCCCCACCATTGAACTTGGAATGCCTAGTTGCTATGACATTCTAGTGGCAAGGATCCATATTTCCCTTAGCATAACCCCAATAAGGGTTGATCAAGCTATTTAAAGGTATTTAGGTAGGCAGGTCTTTGCCAACTGTGAGCTTACAGTTCCTTGATCTGTTGAGTGGACTCCTCAATCCTGAAATCCTGACTTGGATTTCCTCAACACTTGCCTCCATTTTACAACAAGTCTAACAAGGGCTACTCCTCTTGATGTAAAATGTTTAAGTTAACTCGAAACTTTCATAAGAGCTTCATTTATAAAAGTGTCCCAACAAGGGTTGGTCAAACACATAGTTTTATTGAGTCTTGCCCTTAATCAAGTAACGAAAGGCTTAGTCTGACTTAATATGGTATTTGAGAGATTTCAATTCTTTATGCGTAGTTTCGCATTATCACATGCTTGTTAATATTAAGTGATGTTTGCTGAAGTGATTAACCATGTTCCGGTAATGTTTACGCATAGTTCAGTTTTTATTTTATTCCATCTTTGCATGCTTGTTCATTTTATTAACTATGTGATCGCGACAACACATACATAATAAATAAACCATTCAATCAGACATAAATAAAATAAGATGGCATGATCATGAGTTTCTATTGGTTAGCTTATCTAGCGGTTTTGATAAGCTAACCCTGACCTAGAGAAAAACACCTTGAACCCGATGGTTCGTGTTTTGCAGCTCCCACCTGTCCACCTTTGTATTTTCTTGAGTTGGTTTCGCCTCAGCTTCAGATTTTAAACCGTCTCCTCTGACTTGGGAGATCCTCCATTACATGGGGTTTACATTAAAGAAATCATGGGCACGCAGACCCTACATTTTATTGGAAGAAGGCTCACAGGCCAACGAATTTAAATTAAATAAATTTAAATGAAACCATACACACACAAAGAGTCTTTGGTCTAGCTCATGATCATCCATAGCATGCAACGACATTTACGCATATTTAGTATTCAAATTCTTTTAATCGTTCTTTTATTCAAGATAAGTCGCGCTTGAATTCAATTAATTATGATCTTATAATTAATCAATTCTTTATCTTAAATTCTTTTATGAATTTCCTTGAGATTCTTCTCATCCATATTCCTTGTACGGGTCTTTGTACTTTGGAGGAAACCTGGTGAAATTCCATTTCTGGAAAGTACACGGCGTGTAAGCTATATGACACGGCGTGTATTTGTTTTCACCCTTTATCCAAAGTACACGCCGGGGGCTTTGGCGTGTTTTCTGTACTTTGGAAATTTTGGAGTACACAGCGTGTAGATTAATCTAACACGGCATGTACTTCCTTGTTACGCGGTTACCGGCCTGGCAATCCCATGTACACGGTTACACGGCTTCTCCTTGTACACGGTTTCACCTAGGTCGGATTGGACTACACGGCGTGTTGATTCAACATAAACGCCGTGTATTCCAGTTTCAACGCGTCGTTCAGTTCTGGTCAACACGGTGTAATAAAACTCAAGTATGCTCAATTCACACGGTGTGGTTTGGCGGACCAGTACTGGTTCGTTGAACCTAAGTACACGGCGTATAGATTTCACTACACGTCGTGTATTCCTGTGTTGTACAGACAGAATGAGCGGCTCCTCCGGATGAGTTCCTCGTTTTTATTTCAATCAAAATTAAAATTAAAAGGTCGTTTCTATGATGTGAATCGAGAAACGGAGGAAGAACATATCTCGTTCATTCAGTTTTATAGAACGATTTATCTTGAATTAAATCAAATATAAATGCGTAAATTATCAACGAAAATTAAATAACTATAATCAACGTTGTAACCTCCCTCTGATACCAATTGAAGGTTCCAGACGCAGCGAAAGCACGTGGGTGGATGTGCCCACTTGGCTTTTTGTCATTAGCAACGATCAATCTGGGATCAATACGACGATAAACGCCAGTCTCCACGGATCAATTCACAAAAATAGACAAAGAAGAAGAAAGGTCTCGGAACCACAAAAGTGGATCGTCACAGGTTGATTATAATTAATTTAATTAATTGACAAGAAGTACCTTTTGGGTGTTCTTTCTTCGTTGATATTCTTGATCACGTTCCGATGTGATTCGTCGTTGCGTCGCAGAAGCCAAGGGTAGACTTCCTCTAGCGGTGATCCACACGTGCGCCACGTATCTCTGGACGTCGTCAAAGGTGTCTATGGGTGCTAGCGTGGAGAAACTTTTGCTTGCGTTGTCCGCCTTAGATCGTCTTGATCCGATGAAGAACATCTCTCTCGGTCTTGAGAGTGTTCTTGGAGGAAGGAGTTCTTTCGGTCTTGAGAGAATTCTCCAGAATTGTTGTGCACAATGATTCTTAGGAAAAGAGTTGGGGTTGTGGGGATATTTATAATCGGGTTTGAGGTTGAAAAATTATGACAATAAATAAACACGTTACGCGTTTTATTTATTTCATTAACTCTTTTGAAAACCCCATGTCGAATCATTAATCCCTTGACATGCGCCCACACTGATTATAATAAATATCATTTAATAAAACGATATTTCCTCAAAATCCCGACTGGAAAAACTACACGGCGTGTTATCATAAATACACGGCGTGTACTTGTTTTTCATTAAGAACTACACGGCGTGTAATCATTAATACACGGCGTGTACTTGTTTTCATTTTATTCTTCCTCCAACATTAAAACGATTTAGGCTTCCTTGAATAATTATTAAACCACGTATGGGAATAATCTTTATTCTACTTGAGATACTTGGATACACTTAGTGTGTGACCCTCTAGGCCTCTTTCTCGTTGGCATTAGGCGGGCTTGCCTAAAGTCCAAAATTACTGTCTAACAATGGGTCAAAGCACCCAATAGAAAGAAGTTGACGTCACATTGACGTGTCACCTCATACGAACGCTTACCGTGTAATTTAATCCCTTTGTCTCGATATCTCATCAAGCAGGTTTCATGACAGTGTCATAAACCTATATGCTTGATCTGTCATTCTTTGACTTCTAGAAATAAACTCGTCGTGACACCATGGCCATGGAATTTGTGTGACAGTTCTATTTCAATCAAAGGGCCCAAGATATCTACTTCCATAAATATGGAAGGGACAAATCCTTCCTCGACTTATCCATTAACATGTCATTCGTGACGCACCCAACATACCCTACTTCCCGCCAACTCTCTTCGTGACGGTTTTCGTCAGCAAATCTAAGTGTGCGAATCATGACATGAGTTAATGATAATCTTCCAGTCTAAGGACCATTACACACGCTCGTAGATAGCAATGTCCGATGACACCAAGACATGCGGAATTGCTACTGGCGGGTCTGTTCTCATAATCTCCCATCTTGGAGATTACCAAGTGCGAACTCCATGAGAGAGAGTCTCGTCTTCTTACGAGTACTCGCACATGACGGTCTGTATACTATGTGTCCTATCATCGTATGTCATCCAACCGTAGAACTTTATTTAAGAATATTGTTATAGCATTTCAAGGTTCTCATCATAGCGGGGATCTGTCATGACCTTATTAATGCAACAAATATTCCAGGACATTATTGTATTATAGTCATGCAGAACAATGAACAATATATAATAAGAGTACATTCATGTAATCAAAGTACAAAACAGTGGGTTCTCAGGACACCAACCCTTACACTTCTGTTTTACATGACATCTGTGAAACTGTTTTAACTGCTTTGGTATTTTGTATAGTTTATAAAACTGTGAGCTGACCCAATTCTTGTTTTAGTGGCATGCGGGAAAAAGTTTTTCGAGGTTTGCATATTGGGCATGATTACTCACCCCCTACATATGCATTTTGGTGTGTATGCTGACGTTGTTTTCCATGATACAGGAAAGTGAAAGATGTCGTATTTCTCCAGCGGGGCTTCTTGAAGTAGCTGTCAGGAGGTTAGAGATGAAGCTCGGGAGTGGTCGTGGTCAGGGTGTCTGGAGCGGTGTCACCTTAGTGCTTGAGTCTTGCTTTATTTTGGAGTCTGAATTGTTCTGGTTTATCATTTCCACTGTTGATTATTCATTTGTTATACTTTTGGTTGTTGGATTTACTCGTGCATCATTTATATAGTTGTCTTGGGTTTTTGTTTATTTTTGTGGTTATATATGTGTGTTTGAGAGTGTGTAAAAAGGGTAAAATGTTCCCCCACTTTATTGTTAAACCCTCATCATTTAGGGCCAACCTTTAGTGTCAGGGGAATGCCACCTAAGGTCGGTGACACCACATCTCTTTTCAAGCCAATGGTTAGAGTCGGCATGTTACATGTTGTGTCGTGGTTAGCGGCGGCATGGCGTGGGATGATGAGCTGCGACGTGAAGCCTGAGCCGTGAAAGTTTGGTGTGCCTCTGGATGGTTGGGGTTTCATCATTGCGCCATGGTGTCTGTGAATTGTGGCATGAGGCGTTTGATTGCAACATGAGAGATTTCATTGCGTTGTGGTAGCTAGGGCTGTAGAATTTCTTAGTTTTTCCATTTTTTGGATCATTACACCATAGTGGTTGTGTTGCGTCATGGATGTGGCTTGGGGGGTTATTGGATTTGAGGTGGAGGATGAGGTATGCGCCGTGATTCACGATGGTTTAAGCATTCCGGTATGAAGGCACCAATTGCGTCGTGACTTTATTTGTTTATATCGATTTAAAAAGGATTTGACTCCTCGAGACTTGGGGAGACAACATTGTGATCTCGAGGCCAACCTTCATTGCAACGTTACCAAGACCCTCACATCGTGATCATGTGTTTCTGAATTTTTAATATAAATTCAAGTGCCTTCTCGAATTTTCTCTAATTTCTCTAGTCTCCTCCGAACCCTCGATGCTTCATGGTTAGTCTTGGAAGCCCTTTGGTCGTCTTTTGATAGCTCTTGATCCTTAGCTTTGTGCGATCGAGATCTTGCAATCCGAGGTGCAATTTCTTTTTAGTAATGTTTGATCAAGTGTTTGGTGAAGGTTTGATATGAAGAGGTTATGTGGGGTGTCCTTGCGAGTTTAGTGGCGGTTGATTTTTGATTCTCTTTCATCCTTGCGCTGCGATTGTTGAAGCTCTAATTGACATGGAGGATTAGGTGAATGGTTGGAATTAACCTAATGAAGATTAAGAAACGGATTAAGGGAATTAAAAAGGGGAGAAGTGAATCACATGTGTTTTATACGATTCCTACGTTGTTGCTTATGTATTATTGAATATGTTGATTTGATACGCATGATATTGTAATAAAATATGGAGTATAAAAATGGGGAATTGTTGTTTAAACAATAATCGATAGTTAAAGAATGAAACATGACTGAAGGAATTGTCGTTACTGCTGTGATTATCTTGTTGTTTATTGTGATGTCCATGTTATTGTACAACGGTGATAGTTTATCTTGTTGTTATCGTGATCTTTATATGCTTGTACCGCTGTGATGGATGTGGTTACAGTACGGTTACCTTTAGGTGATTTTTTTAATGAATCATGAAGAAACGGAATAAATCACATAAAGTTGGTAATGAGATTGTGAGGTGTGAAACCTAAAATTGATGAATTGTTTATCATGTGATGAAATTAAATAGAGGGGAGTTCTTGTTGTTGTGGTGCTTATGTGTATTTATCACTGAAATGGTTGGGGTGATCGTGTGGTGGAGTTGTGGTAAAGAGGTGATGGCACACCTTGTTGTCTCGATGGTTGATATGACTGTGGGATAGCGTGGCCGTTGTTGTGGGTTGTTGGCATGGTTATTGATGCGAAGATGTTGTTGAGGTTGGTGTTATAGTTGTCCGGGGCATGGATAAAATAAACAGTGAATGAAACTATGGGTGTGGGTTGTGGGAATATGAATAATGGGTTGAACCGGATGACAAGATGGGTGGTTAATGATATGTGAAAATATATAATGAAATATGAAAAGGGAAATGGTTGATATAAAAGGCCGGTATGAAATATTATGGTTGAGATGAATGTGTCTTATTGAATGGAGCTGCTGAAATTAAATGTGACCTAATGAACACAATGGGGTTGGCAAATGATAAATTTGGAAATTGGTAATGATGTAATAAAAAGGAAAGTTATGGCTACAGTGCACTTGTCATGTGGTGTCGGTGTGGTTGGTTTGTGTTGTGGTTAGTAGTGGCACCGGTCGTCTATGTAAGGTGGTTGGGATGAAGTGGCAGTAGCAGGTTGTAGTAATAAATGCAATGTATCTATGAGTCAATCCTTAGGTTGGGCTTTTATGTGGTTGATTCCGCACCACTACCCGAGTCAGGTGTAACGTTCCAGCTTTCTAGCGAGGTACGTTTTCTTTAATTTTTTGGTCGAACTCTCGTTTAGTTAGTCTTTGTATCTTAAACCCGGAAACCGCGCCTTAAGTGGATCATTTTTTGTTTTTAGAAGGAAGGTTGCAGAGGGGCTGGAGCCTGGCTACAGGCCAAATACACGTTAAACACACAACGTGTATTTGGCCGGTCTAGGCCCACCTTTCACGACATGTGTTGGTTTTTCCCTGGAGGGGAAAACCACGAGATTCACATGCCGTGTAAATGCTCTGGATCTGTTTTTTTTTTTAAGGGGCAATGGCTCATTTTTTACAAAACCCCTTTCTTCTCCAGCAGCAGCCGCACACGGGAGCTCTCCTCACGCTCCACCTAGGCTTTGAAGTCATTCCTCTGTCCGAGCTCCGTTTCCTTCACCGTAGGTCACGTTAGATCTGCAACGGTAAGCTCCCCGTTCCTCTTCTATCCTTTCTCGATTTATTCCGCCGTCCTTTGTGCCATTTTGATGAAAGCTCATATGCCCTATTTTCATGGTTTCCGTCTATTCTTCCGATTTCTTCCGTTCTAGCTCGATTCAAGAGCTGATACTGGACGAGGAAAGTGCGACAAGCATAAGGTAGGTGATCGAGTCCTTTTCCCTAAAAGTCTTGCGGTATTTTATTATGTGTCATTGCTGGGCGTGCCGCCTTTCCAACAAAGTCAGTTGACCAAATAGCGGACGAAATATGTCCAGAAGACTGCACAGAGAACAAGACCCAGATAGTCCATAACTAAAGAAAAAACATGTCTGATTGGTTGGTTGGTTATCCGATCAATTACAATTCAATAAGAATAAATGAATGCACATTGTGCACATGCCCATTCAGCATTGAAAATAGTTGTGCCTCGGAAAAGCTAGTGAGAATGACAAGCATCTTGTAAACATTAGCACCATTCGATTTTTCAAAGATGATGATGAATTAAAACACAAGCTGAGGAAATCACAGAATCATGACCCCAAAACCAGCATGTCGTCCCCCTAAAGGAAACTTAGCACTGACTTGGTAACATTGAGAACATACAAGCTAAGCTAAAGAAAAAACAACCAAATTCTTTTTTAGCTATTAATAAAAGGGACATTTTCACATCTCATTTATCAATTAAGGTAAATATCCCAGACAAGGACCTGTATGCAGGCATCAATATCTAGTGTGAAGCTTAGGCTTCCAAAACAAGAAGGTGAGCAGGCATCGATATGGATGGACAGATTGGGCAACTCTAGAAACAATATTAAAGAATTCAAATATAATAAAGCCTATATGATTGATAAAGAAAGATTCATCAAGCATAGCCATTGTGAAGACAGTGCCTACTTTTGTAATTGGTACAAGAGCCTTTTGCTTTCTGGATCATAATCCTCTATTGCTTTATAGAAGGTTCCATCCATTATTTCCCGAGCAGAAAAGGATAGCTGAGTTGGAAGCCCACATTCCATGGCAGAAGAGTTGGCCTGAGCTATATCTGAAAATATTGGATGGGCATCACTTCCTGGAGCTAGACATGCAAAGAATTCTTAGTGTACGAGACAAAACATCAACATTCTAAATGCAATGGCTTTACAAACTAACCACGGATCGAAGGAAGCTCAATGTTGATTATATTAGTGGGCCATCCAGAGAAGTTGAAGCGAAATTCTTGTTCATCGCAGATATATGGTTGATAATGCTTTTCCTTCCCCTCAAAGAAATGGTTCCAATGTAAGTTATTTGCCCTACAATGCTTTGAAATTGGCAACATCCATGGAGAAGAACCAAAAGAATTGGACATTAACCGAGCCATTCCCTGATATCATGCAAAATATATATATATATATATATATATGGGTGAAAAATTTAATCAGTGAGCATTAAATACAAGCATGCAAATCTGCAAATTCACCCCTGGGGGCTAACACTATAAAGCTACACACAGAGATACATTTATATATGCAAACAATTAACATTTATCTAAGATCGCCAAAACGTTTCTAATTTTTAAAATAAATTCCAAAGTTGTTTTTAACAAATTTCATCAGGAAGTATTCTTTCGAAGTAAGGAATGACAACTAGATATGGGGGAAAACCTCGGAAATAGGAAGGCCGAATGTGCGCCCAGAAAGAGTTCCTTTAACTGTCTCTGCTGAACCAAGATGAGGGGCTCCTGAGTTTATGCCAAAGAAAAAGATAAAAGGTATGCACAAAGACAAGCCTGCCACTCTTTGCAGGGAAAATTAAGTTCCAACAAAACAAGCATACCAAGAGCAAAAAAGGCATGAATATGCTCATCTAACCACTGCATATACTTTTTAGGTGCAATTTCTAACTTCAACCACTCCAGAAAGTACCGAAAGACATTATTCCCCAGTGAATGAGCAAACACTACTGAGGGACCGTGAAGTTTGTAAGCAGTTTCAAAAGTTATCCTGAAAAACGAACAGAAAGAAGAAAAAATATGGTAAAGGAGATTCCAACTGTCAGTAGCACAAGATAGAGTAACCACTCTACAAAAACCGAATCAACAGTGAATTGAAACTTAGAATTTGAAAAAAGAATAAATATTATAAGGAATTCCAACTGTCAGCAGCATAAGAATACCCACTCTACAAAAACTGAATCATCAGTGAATTGAAACTTAGAATTTTCTTTTAAGCACCAGATAAACCACTAAGCCTCCTTAATCGAACAGTTGAAGGAGATTGTGTAAGTGAAAAAAACATCTATCCTGATTATGACTAAGGAAGAAAATGCAGCATGCACTGTTGAATATATGAAGCATACAAACTTTAAGCTGTGAAAGTAAAGGTCTCGCTCCTCAAGCATTGATGGTGACAATCTCCAATCATATGGAACGGCTATGATTGCATTGGCTTCAATACCAAACTCAATGCACCAATTGATCCATTCCTTCCAAACAGAAGACAGCGGACCTGAAAGCCATGTTCTGTTCTTCAGGTGAAGGTATACTTATGTTCAAAACATACAGCTAAGCAGGTAGAACCACCAGACACGTATCATTTAAATGCTCAGAAAAACTTTTCTCAAAAAAGTAACCATCAGACTATAGTTCCGTTTCCATTCCCAATAAAGGATCAGGACCATCTTCTAATGAGAGGATCAAATCAGTAAACTAACCACGAAAAGTAATTATCTGATTAAAAATATCTGGGTCTTTGTACTGCATCAAAAGATTTTTAAAACATAATACAGACATGAGATGCATCCTGGCTTTGAGATATAATGGGCAAATTTTCATAAATAATGAAAATAAAAAAATAATTTTCGGGAAATACCGGTTGAGGCAAACAATTTCCCAAACTATGATGGATTTCACGTAGAAGGGGGGGCGCCTGCCCGGAAAGCGCCTTACCTAGAACGCGCCTTCTTTGAAAATACGACGAATAAGGCATTTTCTAGGTAGAAATTAAATTAATAATATAATTAATAATGTAGTTAAAAAATATTAATAATAATGTAATTAATAATAATAATGCAATTAAAAATAATATTTATACTTTAAAAAATTCTCAAGTAGATTACACTGAAAGCTTATAAAATATAAATTATAATATACTTTGTTTATTAACTATCACTCATGTAGGGAGAAGGTGCGCAAGTCGGGCGCCGCACGGGGAGGGGTGACGCACATGGGGAGTCGTCGCACAGGGGGGGTCGTCGCGCAGGGGATGGGTAAAGACGGAGGGTCGGGGTGGGGGGTTGCCGGCGAAAATGAGAGCCTTTAGCAGGGAGTCGCCTGCCCCCTTTGGGGGAAAATCGTAGGGTTTCTTAGGAGGGGAGAGATTGGGAAGGGAGGGTTAGAGTTTGACCTCCCCTGATACCATGTTAAAATGGAGGAGAGTGGACCGAATACCCAATGCCTCCTAAGGGAGGCCTGGTGTTTATTTATAATGAATAATAAAGATGACATAATACCTCAACTTCGATGTGGGACTCACATCCTTTAACAGTCTTCAATAGAGCTAATTGGCGGCGTTTGATCCATGTAGTTGAACTCATTTAATTGGGTTAGAGGCTTTTTTTGTTTTTGTTATTGTTGTATATTATTAACTAAATTAATAATCATATTATTATACAATATTATTAAATACTTTAATAATTAAATTATAAATTACATTATTAATTATTTTTAATTACATTATTAATTATTATTAATTATATTATTAACTACATTATTAACTACATTATTAATTACATTATTATTATTGATATCGTTATTACCTATACAGGTGACCTCACAGTTGCTAATGGAAGCTCAGTTGTTCAAGATGGTATCACCAAAGCTTCTTTTGCAGCTGTAGTTGGTGGTTCCCCAACTGAGAGAGGTATGCGGCCTGATTCTTCTGACCAAAGACAGGCTGAGATTGTGGTGGTTGACTCATCTAACAATACCACTTTGATAGAGCCCGAGACAGGCTTGGTGAATGGAAAGTCTATTCTAGAAGGGGCAAAGGAGTCATTACTGAGAAGGCCAATTAGTTTTGTCAGCCTGACCCTAGTGAGATTCTGTTTTAAAAAGGGGGAGCTGGGGAGAGAGATTGTATGAGGGAATATTTTTTGTTAGTGTGGTCTGCCGGCATGGGCGGGAGAATCAGTAGTTTCCCCGAGTGTATTCTTTCATTTTTCCAACTCTCCTCTTCCCCTATATACTGCAATTTTGGTTTGCCCTTCATGGAATACAAGCAATTCTGACCAGAGGTTCTTATCATTTGGTCCGACCTGCCGAATACCCTCAACACATGGAGGCAAAGGGGGAAAATGATGACAAAGACGAGGCTCCAAGCTCGGCAGGAAGGGATAGAGCAGCGCATGGGATGTGTCAAAGCAGGAATGAAACGGCACATGAAAGTCTTGGAATTGACAGTGTCTGGACTGACGTCAACGGTATAAATTTTTAAGCAGGAACAAACAGATTTAACGTAACTCCAGAAGTCCATGTTCGGTCTGGTGCAATGCATTGAGAAAATACCGATGCAGGACGACGTGTGCCCATCGAACCTCATGGCGAAATTCGGAGCGCATTCGTCGAGTTTCGACATCAGAGAAAAACCGGAGGGAAGTGCAGTCGGGATGGTAGCAGCATCTAATGGCACTACTAATTCTATGCTAGTTGTTTAACGGGTCAAACTAATGGTGTTTGATGGCCAGGATCCACAAGGCTAGATCAATTGTGTCAAGTTATACTTTTTGTTGGAGTCTGCGTCCCACATCGGACTAGTGGTCAGATGTGATCTTTATTATTCATTATAAAATAACCTCAAGGCCTCCCTTAAAGAGAAACCTTGGGGATTGGGGATTGGGTTCACCCCTCTTTATCATTCTACATGGTATCAGAGGGTGTTCCCTAACCCGAGCCCTCCCTCCCATTTTTTTCCTCTCTCATTTAGGGTTTCCAACAATTCCCCCCCGGTGGGGGGGTCTCGGGCCTAGGCGGTCATCCGCCCCCTCGCTGGCCTCCTGCGTGCGTCGGCCCCCGGCGGCCCTCTCCCTACGTGCTTCGACAAGCCCGGCCACGTTTGTCCCGCGTCGTCACCTCCCTGGTTCGTGACTCTCGTCGAATCTAGATCTGTCGTGTCGGCTCCTCCCATCCCGCGCGCAGCTCCTCCGCTTCTGCTCCGGCCTTCTACACAGGCCCTCCCGGCGCGATGCTCCTGCGCCGACTCCGTCCCTGCGCGCAGCCCTCCCGCTCGCGCCGCCGGATCCACGCCGGATCGAGGGCTTCTCCCGCGCGCATCCTCCCTAACTGCGTGCGACGATTCTAGACGCACCCTCCGGCGACTGGCACCCCTCTGCTCACCACGCCGTTTGCTGCTCCCTCCCGTTCGGCCAGATCCAGTCGGCCGCGACTGGATCTCCACTCTGAATCTCCCCCATCCGCTGCTCCTCTGCAAGGCAGCCCTCCCGGTACTCCGCCAACCGACCCCACCCGTGCGGCTTTCCCGATGCTCTGACGATCAGTCCACTAGTGCGGCTTTCCCAGCGCTCCAACGTCCGGCACCGCCAGTACGGCATTCCCGGCGCCTCTAACGATCGGTCCGCCTGTGCGGCTTTCCCGGTGCTCCGTCGACCGGTCCGCTTGTCCGGTTTAGCAACCAATTTTTTCAGCAGCATCATTCATCTTCTTGAGGGGGAGCAGCAGCCATGACGATTTATCTTTTCCTTATTTTGTCTTGTTTTGTAATCAAGCTGGGTATGTCCAGCTTGAGGAGTATTTGAAGCGTCTGTTGATTGCTTTGTTTTTCTTTATGTGTTCAATCTAGGTACACCTAGCTTGAGGGGGAATGTTAGAGTCTGCATCCCACATCGGACTAGTGCTCTGATGTAGTCTTTATTATTCATTATAAAATAATCTCAAGACCTCCCTTAGAGAGAAACCTTGGGGATTAGGTATTTGGTTCACACCTCTTTATCATTCTACACTTTTGAATCAATCAAACAGCATAGGAGTCAAAAATATCGCTCGCTCAGGTCTGTATGGAAGGAGTAGTTATTCACTAGTTCACTGTTTTGGAAGAGGTGCACCAAGAATTAACTTGGCAAGTGTTCAAAAAGGAGTTGGAGCATTCCAACATATTAGAAATCCAAAATCCATATGAAGATTTCACAGCAATCAAGTTGCGGGTATCCGTGCGTGAGCATATTGAACAATTTGAGTACTTGGAGTCTCTGATCCCACGCCAATATGAACCGAAATATGTAATCTATTTCTTACATGGTTTGCACGACGAAATCTAAAGTTAGGTGCGCATTCATAACCTGGAGACACAACTGCAAGCAATACGACTCGCACGGCATGTTGAGGTTGTCGTTCGAAAAGGAATAGGAGATCAGTTTCGTGGAGGCAAGTCACGTAGCTATGGTGGCGGGCGCAAAGGGAACATGTGGTCGCCTGGGGTACGACAAGCACCCTAGGAACAGAATGTTTTCCCCCTCGACTAGCTAAATGAGCGGGCAACGTGGTGGGAGCAATTGGTCAGGAGATGGCCAAACCTGTTCTGGATGGCGGATGGGGGGTTCAACGCCTCATAAACCAGTAATGGGAGGAAAGGAGAAAGAAGGGATGGTGCTTCAGGTGTGGGTTCCCCTACAATCCCATGCATAAGTGTATTGATCTGAAGATAAGGGTATTATTGTTGGGCGAGAATGATGAACCTACTGAAAATGATGCACGGTAGTGGGGCGAGGGGTTGGAGCCGGAAATATCTGAAGACCAAGGGGAAGCAGAGTGTAAGATAATGGAATATTAGGGCTTGGGCACTTTGCACCAACCCTCTGGGCGGAATATCATGTCATGTCTTCCATGAAGGTGGAAGGCCATGTGGAGGGCATTCCTATTCTTGTCCTTCTAGACAGTGGAGCCACCCACAACATTATATCCCCCAAGCTGATAAAATTGCTCGGCCTAGCAATTCAAGGCTCAAATAAATGAAGTATCAAATTAGGAGATGGTCATAAGATGTGGACTCAAGGGGTGTGTCGGCAATTGAGGTCAACCATGGGAGAGTATACCTATATAATTGATGCCCATGTGTTGGAAATTGGGGGTTTAGACCTCATTTTGAGAATTGCTTGGCTGTGAACTTTAAGGGAGGTTCAAACAAATTGGAAAACGATGACAATGCATTTCTTAACTGAGAAACGAGAATATATTCTTAGCAGAGCTAGTCGACTAAGCCAGACCGCTTCTTCTTTGAGTGGTCGGACAAACCAGCAAGGGGGTACAGGTAGTCATTGTGTTATGTTGGGGGGAAAACAGCCCTTGGAAAACTCTCTCCTGACTGATGGGCAACAACAGAGCCTGCGGAAGATTTTATGGGATCAAAGAGTTGTGTTTGCCGAACCCAAGGGGTTGCCTCCTAACCATCATTGAGTCCATGTAATCGACCTAATTCAGGGACAAAGCCCAGTGACACTACAGCCAGATACCCGCGCTTTAAAAAAATGAAATTGAGAAATAAGCGGACGGGATGTTAAGGATGGGGATAATTAGACCCAGTTCCAATGCGTATTCTGATCCAGTGTTGTTGGTGAAGAAGAAGGATGGGTCCTGGTAATTATGTGTGGATTATCGATCTCTCAATAAGGTAACAGCCACTGTCACTGATAAAATTTTCATTCTTGAGGTGGAAGAGTCGTTGGATGAATTACATGGTGCAACTTATTTCTCAAAGTTGGACATCAAATCCGGCTACCACCAAATCTGAATGTGGGGGGAAGATGTGGAGAAAACAGTTTTTCATACCCATAGTGGTCATTATGGGTACTTGGTAATGCCATTTGGACTTACCAATGCTCCCTCAACCTTCCAAGCTACCATGAATGATGTTTTTCGACCGTTACTCCGTGAGCTTGTTCTCATTTTCTTTGATGACGTCTTAATTTACAGTTGTGATTGGGAGTCCCATTTGAGACACTTAGGGGTTGTCTTGCAAATCCTTCAAAAAACCCAATTGTTTTGCCAACTAAGGGAAATGCTTCGGTCAGCAGGAATAGATTATTTAGGCCATGTTATATCAAAAGCAAGAGTGGCCATGGATTCTGATCCAGGCAGTGCGTGATTGGCCAACCCCAGTTACAATTAAGGGAGTCGAGATTTTTGGGCCTCACTGGCCATTACCGGAAGTTCATTTGGGGTTATGGACAAATTGCTCGCCCTCTCACAGCCCACACCCAAAAGGAAGGGTTTACATGGACATCGGAAGCACAACAAGCCTTTGACCACCAACAGCCCATTGTTGTTTTCAGCAAGACATTAGCCGAAAGCACCTTCTCCAAGTTAACATACAAGAAAGAAATCATGGCCCTGGTGTTAGCCATACAGCATTGGCATCCTTACCAGTTAGGACACCCTTTCACGATTTTTTCCGACCATCGCAACCTTGAATTATTGCTGCGGCAGAGGATAACAACTACTGACCAACAATGCTGGAACGCCAAGTTCTTGGGTTACCAATTTGACGTCAACTTCAAACCAGGAAAAGATGATATTGCAGCACATACCCTTTCGAGGAGGGAGGACCCATCTGGGCTGCAATTAATGACCTCCTATCCCATGTGGGCAGAGAGCAGAAAACTGGTGGAGGGCCTTCAGAAAGATTTGTACCTCTGTAAGGTCATCCAAGCTTTGCGGGCCGGACATTCCACTATACCTGGATTTTCTTATGATCGGGGCACTCTTCTATATCGAGGTCACCTGGTCATCCCGACCTCATCTCCATGGGTGCCGAAGTTGCAGGAAGAATTCCATAAAACGCCACAAGGCGACCATTCGGGGTTTTATCGAACTTGCAGTAAGTTGGCTGCCTACTTATATTGGGTTGGTATGAAAAAACATGTTCAAGACTTTGTGCAACAATGTCCAGTTTGCCAACGCCATAAATACTCCACTTTGGCCCCAATTGGGCTACTACAGCACTTGGATATCCCAAAGGTCATGTGGGCTGACCTTTCCATGGACTTCATCACCGGCTTGCCAAATCCAAAGGGTGCAATGTCATTTTGGTGGTGGTTGACCGCCTTTCAAAATATGCCTATTTCATTTTGTTGAAACATCCATTTACAGTGATGGGGGTGGTCGCGTCGTTTACTCGGGAGGTGGTCCATTTGCATGGAATTCTAGATTCTATTGTTAGTGATCAGGACCCGTTTTTCTCAGCCATTTATGGACAGAATTGTTCAAACTCTCTGGCACAAAGCTCAAATTCAGTTCCACTTAACACCCACAAACTGATGGCCAAACCGAAGTGCTCAACTGTTGCCTGGAAACCCATTTACGATGCTTCGCAGGGGAGCAACCCAAGAGCCGGTCCTATTGGGTACCTTGGGCTGAACTGTGTTACAACACCACTTGGCAAGCTTCTATTCACACCTCTCCATTTGAAGCAGTGTACGGCAGGAAACCTCCCACTGTTTTCCGTTTTTACCAGCAGAAATCTGAGTCGAAGCCGTTGCACAAGCTCTGTTGGAGCATGATGAGGCTCTACCCCAACTCCGGCACAATTTGTCTCGATCACAGCACTACATGAAACAACAGGCTGGCCATCATAGACGTGCAGTGACCTTTCAAGTGGGGGACCAGGTTTATCTCAAGCTTCGTCCACATCGGCAACAGTCAGTCGCCCAACAGATTAACCAGAAGTTGTCCCCACATTTTTATGGGCCTTTCTCCATTTTAAAGTGCATTGGCCCAGTAGCATATCACCTTGATTTGCACCCAGCATCTTCAGCCTACTTTGCCCACTGATTTGGCCGCAGACCTGACAAACTGGCCCGAACCGGAGACTGTGCTATCTCGACGACTTCAGCAGCAGGCTGGTGGGGACACCCCTCAAAGTTTAATCAAGTGGCAAGGCCTACCGGTGGAGGAAGCCGCATGAGAAGATGATCTCCTCCTCCAAAACCAATTTCCTTTTTTCAGTCTTGAGGACAAGACTGTGGCAGCGAGTGATAGAGCCCGAGACAGGCTTGGTGAACGGAAAGTCTATTCTAGAAGGGGCAAAGGAGCCATTACTGAGAAGGCCAGTTAGTTTTGCCAGCCTGGCCCCTGTGATATTCTGTTTTAAAAAGGGGGAGCTGGGGAAAGAGAGAAGGTGTGAGGGAATATTTTCTGTTAGTACGGCCTACATGCTTAGGCAGGAGAACAAGTAGTTTCCCCCGGTGTATTCTTCCGTTTTTCCAACTTTCTTCTTCCCCCCATATACTGTAATTCTGGTTTACCCTTCCTGGAATACAAGCAATTCTGACCCAAGGTTCTTATCACACTTTCAGAGGCAGTAGTTCAGCATCTGTTCCATCTCAGGTTCAGAGGACTCTTAAACAAGGAGTGCAAGAGAAGCCAGCTCCAAGGAAAGTTTCCAAGGATGAGGGCAGGGGCTTAGAGGCTCCAACTGCTACAGGGGGCATTGCAGTGGACTCCCCTGTCTCAAGGAACCCTGAATCTGATTCTCACAAGGAAACTGAGCTGGGAAGCAAGGTTTTGCCTGTAGCTGAGACTCAAGAGAATGTGAGTCCAGATTTGAATCTGGGAATGAAAAATTCTAAACCTGCCCCCTCAAGGGCTGGTCCTAACAATCAAGCCACTGTTGGGGTTTTTTTAGCTGGTCAGTATATGGGTGAAGCCACTGCTGTCATAAAGGGCTTTCTAGAAGGTCAGGACACTACTGGGGATTCTTTGGATGGTCAGACTGCTTCAGATTATGCCCAGGACCAGGTGCCGGTGACCATGGAGGACAGCAGTAAAGCTGCCATGAAGGACAGGGATTCAGCATCAACCTGTACTGAGCTGGTTGATATGGATGATAAGGAGAAGCCTGCAGATTCTAATCAGAAGGATCTTGTGCGGGCTTCCAGTAATTCTGGTGAACCTGGGCAGCAGGATCACTTGACTCCTAACAATGATGCCAAGGCTTTTGGTAAGAAAATAAAGCAATCAACCTTGGCTGGTGTTTCTGGAATGGATAAAGCTCCACAGGAATCTACTCCAAAGATGACAGAGTGCTCCAAGTCTCTCAACTTCTTTGCTATGTTGGACTTCTTAAGTACAACTGATAGTAGGGAAACCCATCTTGAGGAAAACAAAAAGGCTCGGGAGATGTTTGGATCTGCTCCAAAGGCTGTCATGACCTCTCCAGCCACAGCCTTGTGATGCCAATGCTGTGCCTGCTGTTGACTCTTCAAGACTACACGTGCAGGATGCAAATCCACCCTTCAAGGAGGAGGAAGAACCTGCCATGTATATGCAGGATACCAATATAAAGGTCAGGTCTGATTTATCTAATGAGCAGGCCTTTCAGGCTGATAATCTGGATGCTAACCAGAAAGGCAATAAGCCAGCTGAGTCCTCAGATGTTCATCAGAAAGTGGAAACTCAGCAGGCCACACTTGTGGATTCTCCCCCAAGGCAATGGGCCGAGAGGATGATTGATTTCCGGGTGCCATCAGTGGATTCCAACCAGAATTCACCTGGGCAGTCCTCTTTGGAGGCCACTGATCAGGTTCCTAAAGCAATCATTGAAGATCCAAATACTCCACGGATGACTCCTAAATGGAGAAGAGGCCCTCACCCTCGCGGTCGGGGCACACCCCAGCCCAGAATGCGGGTAACAGATCCCAACAGAGGACTATGACAACAAGATCTTCTAATGTAGGATCTCATGCTTTTCCAAAGATCTCTCAAAAAGAACAAGATGAAAAGCTGAAAGGAGCATTGAAGGTTTACGCTGAACTCAGTGAAAATTTCTTTAACTGGATCGAGGAGCAGGACACTGTTACTTTCAAGAAATATGAGGATGGTCTCATTTCCATTGATGACTATCTTGAAATTAGGAATCGAATGATCTCCAAAACTGAACATGATGCCAAGAGTAATCCAAATTTGGATTACAAGGATCTCACCTGGGCATAACTGTTTTCAGTGTGGATGTTTTATCGGTTGCGTAGGGATCTGCTCTCTGTCCCTCGAAGGGGAAGTTCAGCATGTTGCGATGTTTTTTCTCTGTTGTATTTTCATCTTTGGTGTGTCACTTCCTTTATACTTGCAACCCCCTTTGTACATTGTTTGTGTGATTTTTTCTTAATAAATTTTCACGGGGCCATGGGTTTGGGTTCCCAAATCCATGTTTCGTACCGTTTCTGATTATTATTAATTAGATCATTAATTATTACTGTAGTAGAGTATGAGAGGACCAAATACCCAAGGTATCTCACTAAGGGAGGCCTTGGGGTTATTTTATAATGAATAAAAGGAATTACATGATATGTCAAGTCCGATGTGAGACTGCAAACAACTTAACCTCTAACACTCTCCCTCAAGGTAGGTGTTCCTAGCTTGGTTACATAATAAAACAAAGCACAACACTCCCCCTCAAGCTGGGACATATATATTTATCATGTCCAGCTTGTTACATAAAAATTGGACCTGTGGTCCAAACACTCCTTTTGTAAAAACATCGGCAAGTTGATTAAAAGTGTGAACGTGGCCGAAGACGATCTTCTTTTTGTCAAAGTTTTCTCGAACGAAATGGCAATCAACTTCAATATGCTTTGTCCGCTCATGAAAAACTGAATTTGTGGCAATCTTGATAACAGCTTGATTGTCACACCAGATATGTGCTAGTTTCTTGATCGGATACCCAATCTTGTGAAGAATTTGTTGTGCCCAAATAATCTCTTTAGTCACATATATCATGGCAAGATATTCTGACTCTGCACTTGAGCAGGAGATAACGGCTTGCTTTTGCTTCGCAATGAGATCAAATTCCCTCCGAAAAAAACAGCAAAACCAGACGTAGATCTCCTAGAAAAGAGACACCCAACATAATCTGCATCACAAAATGCTTCAATGTCTATATGCCCATGATCATAATATAGAAGACCCAAACCCGGTTCCTTTTTCACATATCTAACAATACGAAGAACAGCCTCCTACTGTGTTTTTGTTGGAGATTCCATAAATTGACTTACTTTGCTAATTGCACAAACAATATTGGGTCGAGTTATGGTCAAGTAGCTGAGCTTCCCAACAAGACGTCTTTATCTGTCGAGTGATGAAAACATCTCACTATCAGAATATATTGACTTTTCTCCAGGTTCGAGGGATGAGTTAACCGAGTCAGCTTGAGTCATTTCAGTCTCTTGCAGAAGATCAAGAACATACTTCCTTTGAGATAAAAAAATTCTTTTGGCGCATCTGGAGACCTTAGTCCCCAAGAAATACCGTAGTGGACCCAAATCCTTCGTGTGAAAATATTGATGAATGAAGGATTTGAGTCGATCAATGTCGTCAGTATCACTCCCAGTAATGACAATATCATCCACATAAACAACCAAGAGAATGTTGTCTGCTGTGGACTGGTGATAAAAAACAAAAGAATCTTTTATGCTTTGACACATGTCAAAACTAAGCACAACGGTGCAAAAACGCCCGAACCAGGCACGAGGTGACTGCTTGAGGTCATACAATGATCGACGAAGGCGACATACCATGGAAGACTCCCCCTAGCAACAAACCCCGGTGGTTGCTCCATATGAACTTCTTCATCAAGAAAACCATGAAGAAAAGCATTTTTCACATCCAACTGATAGAGAGACCAATGATAAGAAGCAAAAAGAAAGATAAATAAGCGAACTAATGTCATTTTGGTCACTGGAGAGAAAGTGTCAAAATAATCAATGCCATATGTCTGGGCATAACCCTTGGCAACAAGCCGTGCTTTGAGACAATTTAGAGAACCATCGACATTAACGCGCACGGTATAGATCCACTTGCACCCGACAACCTGTTTATCTGTAGGGAGAGGGACAAGATCCCAAGTGTGGTTGGTTTCCAAGGCTTAAAGTTCATCCTACATAGCATGCAACCAACCTAGATGAGAGAGGGTCACGACAACAGTGCGTGGTGTCGAGTAATCAGTCAGTGTTGCAATAACCCGAGAGGTAGACGCGAATAACCCCTGATAAAACTGACAAGAGCGTGAACCTTTGCGGAGTGCAATGGGCAACTCTGGTGATGGAGCATCAGGAGCAGATGAGTCGTCGGGTGTGGTAGTGACAAGAGGCGGCAGGGTGGCAGATGTGCGAGGTCGACGAGTATATATCTGTCCAAATCATGAGCCAACAATATCAGTATGAGGAGAAAGAGGTGGCAGTGGATCAAGAGAATATGGCAAAATAATGTTGAAATCAGGAAGAGTGGATGGGGGTGGGAACTCGGGAATAGAAAGTGTTGGACTCCTCGTGTATTAATCATGTTTTAATGATCACAAATCTCATTACTAATTACAAATCTTATCATTGATCACAAATCTCATTATGATTTACCAATCTTAATAATAATTACAAATCTTATCAAGTTATCTTATACTGTATAATGGTTAAGCTCAATCCATTTTATGCATATTACTGTTTAAGTTTGAACACAGTTATTTGCCTAAGTACAAGACACCGTGAAGCTTGCCACAGTCAGACAGACACAGTGACCCTGCCACGGTAAGCCTGACACCGTGAAGCAAGACACTAAGAACAGATACCGTATTTGTTTAAGCGCCAAACACAGTTAGCAAGACACAGTCATCGAGACATCGTGAAACCAGACACTATGAACAAGGCACCGGAAGCCAAAAACCGTGACTCAAACACCGTGAAGAACACACCGTGAAGGAGAAACCGTGACTCAGACACCGTGAAGGACACACCGTGACACGGAGACACCGTGAAGGAGACACAGTGAAGGACGTACCGTGAAGGAGACACCGTTTGCATAACCACTGTGACACCGTTTCTTAACCTTTTTGTCGTTTTTTCTATTTAACTTTTTAACGGTCATATTTGACGCCTTTAATGCACTGACATATTTAATGTTATTTGTAGACATTGTACGAGGTACGAGGCACGCAATACATGGGAACCTGTCGGCTCAACCTCATGCATTAAAAAGATAAAGAGAAGAGCGACCAAGAAGAACACATGAAAGATACGACACACAGACGCGCAAATACTGAAGAACACACGCGACAAGAGAAACACGCGAGTGCACTGTACTGAACAGAAGAGCAATCTTGAGCACAATTGAAGAACACATTGCAAGATCTTCAAAGAACTCCCATGCGTGCAATCCAACTCAACTGAAGAACACACGAAGAATCAAGAGAACATCTTCACTCGTGAAAGACACCAAGCTGAACCACGACACTCTGTTTTTCAACAGAAAAATCAGAGAAGGACTCAGAAGCATTTCTGCTGAATCCAACAAGTCCAGAGCCGCACTGCCAATCACTAGAGCTTTTCTAAACTCATTCATACTTACTCTTAGTGATTCTTTGGTTTACTTTCGAGCAGTGTGTGTACCCTGTTTATTTTACACACACTGTCTCCTGTGCTGAACTGGAGGATACTAAATCCTCATTCCAAACTTTCTACACCTTCTTGTGTCCCACTGAGGATAGTGGTAGAGGTCAAGTAGGACCTGGACAACCTGTGTGTTGTTGTCTTTGTTTTCCCACGAAGAACAGTGGTAGAGGTCTTAGGACCTGGACAGTTTCTGAACTGTTGTTAACCCTGATCCAGGGTGTGGATCAAATTTATATAAATTGTTTGAGAACTAAGTCTCGGCTTGAGACTGAACCTCTTGGTTATATCTGCTGTGCATTTTAGTTTAAGTTTAAAGTATACAATATCTAATTTATATTCCGCTGTTGTTACTTTGAAATACACAACTATTTTAAAGTTACTTTGATAGTTAATCTAGCAAGTGTTTGTATGTTTTGTAAAGTATTAGGTTAGCTTCAAAAGTTAATTAATTTTCAGATTAGATTAACTGAGAACTAATCAATCTTTGAGAACCTAACTGACCCTTTACTATAATACAAATTCACTACAGATTATCTTGTTATTCAATTTGGAGGATTTTAATAGAAATATTTTTAAACAGAAATTTTAATTGGAACTCAATTCACCCCCCTCTTGAGTGTCCACCCCGACCAACAGAAAGAACTGATGATTCGACAAAGCAAACACCAGTGGAGACAACACAGCGACGCAAATCGGGAGAAAAGCATCGATATCCGCACTAGGTGCCGAAATAGCCAAGAAAGATACATTTTAGAGCACGTGCATCAAACTTGGTAACCGAGGGACAAATGTCTCGAACATAACACACACAGCCAAAAATGCGAAAGGGTGGGGAATGAGGGGGAGTTGTTGGAAGTAAGGAATGGAAGGGTGTCTCCCCCTGAAGAACAGACGAGGGAAGTTTGTTGATAAGATAGGTGGCTATGAGAATAGCATCACCCCAAAAAGTGGTGGGAACTTTTTTCTGAAATAAAAGTGTCTGAGCAACTTCCAACAGATGGCGGTTTTTCCGCTCAGCAACGTCATTTTGTTGAGGTGTGTCAGGACAAGAGGTATGTTGGATAATGTCATGGTCATTGAGAAAAGACTGGAAGGGTCCAGATAAATATTCACAACCATTGTCAGAAAGAAGGCAGTGGAGTTTAGCGGAGAACTGGGTGGTGACTTCTTGATAATAAGAGCGGAACACGGTAAAGAGTTCAGAACGATTTTTCAACAAATAGACCAAAGTCATCCATGAAAAATCGTCGATGAGAGTAACAAAATATCGATAACCCAGTTTAAAAGGACTAGGACTGGGCCCCCATATATCAGAGTGAATCGAATGAAAAGGAGTAGATGCACAGGGAACTGCTCAGGGAATATAGGTGACCCGATGATGTTTTGCGTAGTGACGTGACTCACACACGGAGTGGAAGTGAGTAAGGAGGGAGAGAGAAGAACAGAATCCGAAAAGAAGTCTCCACGCGAAGGATAGAAGAAGGGAGTCGGTTTAGGAGGTAGGTAGCAGTCATATCGGACCAAAAAAGGAGAGGCACCTTCATGTGGAATAGGAGGGCACGAGCAGTCTCCAGAATATGGCGATGTTTCCGCTCGGCCACTCCATTCTGCTGAGGTGTGTCAGGGCAGGATGACTGATGAATGACGCCTTTATCCATAAGAAATTGCTGAAAGGAAGTGGATAAATATTCTCGTCCATAGTCGGAGCGGAGACATTTAAAGGATGTGGAGAATTGAGTATGAATTTCATTATAGAAGGTCTGAAAAGTAGAAAATACTTCAGACCGATCACAAAGAAGGTAAAGTCAGATCATGCGCGAGTAGTCATCAATAAAGGATATATAATAATTGTACCCGAACTGGTTAGGAGCCTGCCAGGACCCCATACATCGGAATGAACAAGGTCGAAAGCATTCGCTGCACGTGGTTCCAATCGAGGAACATACGTCACCCGATGATATTTAGCAAACTTACAGGATTCACAATGGAAGGAAAGGTGGGGACTGGATTGAAGGCAAAGCTTATGTAGGACGGAGGCTGGTAGATGACCAAGGCGAGAATGTAGGTCAAGGGCACAGGCTGGGGTGGATAAGCAAGTAAAAGATGGTGGGGTATCGAACATGTAAACCCCATTCCGAAGATGACCTCGATCAAGTTCCTGATTCGTCGTCCGCTCCTAAAAAACAACACCAAAGGATGTAAAAATAGCAACACAATTTAAGTCTTTGGTGAGTTTGATGACGGAGATAAGATTAAATGGACTTTGAGGAACATGAGCGACCGAAGCCAGGTGAATAGACAGGGTCAAGGAGCATGTGTCATATCCGGTAATGGGGATTGTTGATCCATTAGCAACAATAATTGTAGAGGCACCAGTGTACGAATGATAGGTAGTCAACATACCGGAGTCCCCTGTGAGATGTTCCGACGCACCAGAGTCAAGCATCTAAGTTGTCGGTCAATAAGATACACAAGCGGTAGAGCTATCAGTCTGAACAATGGGGGTTGGAGAGGAGGGCGGTGACACACCAACTCGATAAGATTGTATCAAGGCAATTTCCTCCTTCGAGAGCGTCATTCTGTAACGGGTACTAGAAGGAGGAGGACCGCCTTGCGGTAGAGCCGATGACGGAGCATGGGACAGCTGCTCAAGCGAGCGCACAAACGCACAGATGAAGCGTGGAACTGTCGTGTGGGAAGGCCGACAATGGAGGTGAGGGGGCGGCCTTATAGGAAAGTTGGCGACAAGAGATGGTGTCGGAGGTCCGCGGGCGGATGAGCCAACTATTGAAGTGTCAGTGGGGCGGGAAGCACCGAGGGAAAGCAGGGAGTCCAAAAAGCCGCTGGAAGGCGGGGTCGGGAAAGAGCCAGAGGGAGATACCGCATGGGAAGGGTTCGGCCAAGAAGGGATCGTCGGCGGTGGTCTGTCAGAGCACGCAAATCCGAGCTGAGCGACTGGATGGGTGTGCGTCGGCTAGCGAGGTTGTCGCGGAACAGGCGGCGGACGAACCAGTGTTACCGGGGGAGAGTCGGCGTGGAAGAGCGGTGCGGTCGATGGTCGACTGGTGTGCGGGGGTAGGTGAGTCATTCAGCGGCGTCAGAGGCGGGTCGAGATGGCGCGAGGGAGGTCGCGTGAGGAGGCGGGTCGGGTGATCACGTCGGTCGAGTGGGAGGTTTTCGCCTGGAGGGCGGTTCCTATCGTCTGCTTCGAAAGCATGTCGGGACGTGCCGCGAGAGAGATGGGGTGTCGGTCGGCATCGGGGGCGGGGGTCGGGACGTACCGCGAGAGAGGCGGGGCCAGGAGAGCGTCGCGTCGGATGCAGAGGGTCGGGATCGATCGGGGCGCACGACTTGCACCGAATCCCGGAGCACCTCCCGTAGTCCAGCGGCTCTCCCGGCGCTCGGCGTCAACATCCTCCCAGTTCTGTTCTCTCGTTGCGCGCGCGACGGCTGAAGGCCAGCCGCCTGATCCCGCCGGTTCCCTGCGCCCTTCCGTCGCGACGTTGCCCGGCACCCCCGTCCCTCTCGACGAAATTATGCCTCTCCCGGCGACGACGGCCCGCCCTCAGCCTCTGGGCGTCCCGCGGCCCTCCCTTGCGGCTCCTCAACGCACTCTCCCGACAATCCCGCCGACGAAGGACTGGCCCTCTAGCGGCGTCCCACCCGACGCGGCACCCGGCCTCCCCATCCAGGCGCAATCGGCCCCGCCCTAAGAAGATTCTCAGTACCCAGCCTTCCACGTCGGCCCCCCCAACAGTCGGCGCATCCAACCCCGACGTCACCTTTGTTCAGACGCGGCTCGCTCCAGGCGAACCGCTGCCCCAGTCCGGTTCTCTCCCGTTGCGACACCGCCCTCTCTTCCGACGATTCCCGCAGCAGCCCTGCCTCGGCCTCCGTGTGGCCAACCGATGCGAAACCGATCTGTCGGAACTCCCGCCAGCCGCCACCCGACAGAACGGTGCCTCCCGATCTGACGCCACTGCCCGACCAGCCGCCTTTCCCGGCGCTTCCCGATCCGGACTTCATCCGACCCCGGCCTCCAGCAGCTTCCCGGCCACACCCGGCTCCCGCTCAATGCGGCTCCCAACTCCCGCAACCCCGTTGCCCGACGCACCTCCTGTCGCCCTCCCGCGCTCAACCCCGCCTCTCGTGGCTGTCCACCCACGCAGCCGCAGCACCGCGCACGCGCCTCCTGTCGTCGGCCTCCTGTACACCAGTTTGGCGCTACCTGGCCTGCCTCCCGGCTCTCCCAGCAGTGCTCCCGACTCGCGGCACCCTCCGTCGGCCTCCCACTTCGGTCGTTGTCGCCCACATTCCCCTTCATCCAGCACCCGTTACAGAACGACACTCTCAATAGAAGAAATTGCATGGATACAGTCTTATCGGGCGACTGTGCCACCGTCCTCTTCTTCAGCCTCCATTGCTCAGACTGACAGCTCTACCGCATGTGTATCTCAACAACCCACAGCATGTATGCTAGACTCTGGTGCATCGGAACATTTCACAGGGAACTCTGGTATGTTCACTACCTATCATCCGTACACCGGTGCCTCTACAATTACTATTGCAAATGGATCAACAATCTATATCATCGGATTTGGCACATGCCACTTGACCGCGTTTATTCGCCTGGATTCGGTTGCTCATATTCATCACAGTCCATTTAATCTTCTCTCAATCAGCAAACTCACCAAAGATTTAAATTGTGTCGCTACTTTTACTTCTTCTGATGTTGTTTTTCAAAAGCAGAAGACGAATCGGGAGCTTGGTCGAGGTCATCTTCAGAATGGGGTGTACATGTTCGATACCCCACCATATCTCACTTGCTCATCTACCTCGGCCCGTGTTCTTGACCAACATTCCCGTCTTGGTCATCCATCGGCTTCCATCCTCCATAAAATGTGCCCCCAATTCAGTTCTCACCTATCATTCCATTGTGAATCCTGCAAGTTTGCTAAACATCATAGGGTAACATATTCTCCTCGACAGGAACCACGTGTAGTGAATCCTTTTGATCTTGTTCATACCGATGTATGGGGTCCTTGCAGGGTTTCGGGCCAGTCCGAGTACAGCTATTATAACACTTTTATTGATGATTACTCCCGCATGACATAGCTTTACATGCTTCGCGATCGGTCTGAAGTATTTCCTACCTTTCACACCTTTTACAATGAAATTCATACTTAATTTTCCACCTCCATCAAATGTCTTCGCTCCGACAATGGACGGGAATATTTATCTACTTTCAGCAGTTTCTCAAGGATCACGGCATCATTCATCAGACATCCTGTCCTGATACACCTCAGCAGAATGGAGTGGCGGAGCGGAAACATCGTCATATTCTGAAAACTGCTCGTGCCCTCCTATTCCACATGCAGGTGTCACTCCGTTTTTGGACCGATGTCATTATGACTGCAACCTACCTCCTCAACTGACTCCCTTCTTCTATCCTTCAGGGGAAGACTCTTTTTCGGACTTTGTTCTCCTCTCTTCCTCCTCACTCACTTCCACTTCGTGTATTTGGATGTCTCTATTATGTCCGTGACACTCGTCTCAGCCTCTCCAAACTCTCCCAAATCTCTTCGTTGCATCTTCCTCGGATATTCACGCACTCAGCACGGATACCGGTGCTTCTCTCCAGACCTACGGCGTTATATCACCTCTGTTGACGTCTCATTTGTTGAGAGTTCTCCATTCTCACTTCCCACTCCCCACCCAGATACTGACATCGATGATTGTCTTCCACTCATCATCCATCCTCCTCCAGTGTTGCCTCCTGCTACTCATCGGTTTGGTACGGTCTACTCTCATCGCCAAACGACTGTGCCCCTCATCCAAGCCGAGGAGACCATTATCCCAGCTTCGTTTGATGCTCCTGCACCGCCACCGGCCGACCTGCCCATTATACTACGGAAAGGTACTCGCTCTTGCCAGAACAATCCTCTATTTACAGCTTCATACAAAGATCTGTCAGCTCTGGAGACGATATCTATTCCCCGCACAGTTGGCGAGGCTAAATCTCATCTGGGGTGGTTGTACGCGATGAGAGATGAATTGCAGGCTCTGGAGGACAATCATACTTGGGATCTGGTTCCCCTTCCTGCCGGTAAACAGGCGGTCGGCAGCAAATGGATTTACACAGTCCGTCTGAACGTCGATGGCACTCTCCATCGACTCAAAGCCCGACTTGTGGCCAAGGGCTTTGCTCAGACGTATGGTGGTGATTATTTTGACACCTTCTCTCCAGTTGCCAAGATGACATCCGTTCGATTATCCATCTCTTTGGTCGCTCATCATCACTAACCGCTTCATCAACTGGACGTCAAAAATGTCTTCCTCCATGAATTTTTTGAGAAAGAGATTTATCACCAGCAGCCCCCCGGCTTTTGCGTCCCCAGTTACGGGTCCCAAATCTGTCGACTACGCCACTCTCTATACGGTCTCAAGCAGTCTCCTCGTGCTTGGTTTGACCGATTCAGCACCATCGTCACCGATTTTGGGCTCTCCCGTAGTATGAAGGATCACACCATGTTCTACAGGACGACATCCACCAGTTGCATCCTGTTAGTCGTATATGTGGATTGTAGAGGGTGAAAATAAGAGAGACCGAACCCCCAAGGTGTGTCTCCTAAGGAGCCCTTGGGGTGTATTTATAATAAATGGTAAAGATCACACCGGACCTCAAGTCCGATGTGGGATACAGACTCCAACACTCCCCCTCAAGCTAGGTGTACCTAGCTTGGACACATAATGAAAAGAAAGCCAATAAAACAGATGCTAACACTCCCCCTCAAGCTGGACATGCCCAGCTTGATGACAAAACAAGATGAAATAAAAAATATTAAGCTGCTGCTGCTCCCCCTCACGATCAAAGCTCCCCCGCAGGATGATGGATGGATGATGTTGCAGGCGCAGCAGATGACCACTCAGACCGGCCGGTTGACGGAACGCCAGGAATGCCGCACTAGTGGGGTCGGTCGATGAAACGCCGGGAAATCCAATCTAGCACCGGGAAAACCGCACTTACGGGGCCGGCGACGGGAGGCGGGGATTCCGCAGAATTGTTGCGGGACTGGCGGCGCCAACGAGCCCAAATTCGAGGATGTCGAGCTACTGCGCCAGCGAATGGACGTGCTGGCGGACAGAGATGCGGCTGCCGGGAGGTGCCGGGAGATGCCGGCGAGGCGGGGATGCCGCAGGAGGAGGCCGGCGAGGGTGCAGGAGGCCGGGAGACGGCGCTGGAAGTCGGAGGAGGCCACCGGCGTGGAGCAGCCAGCACGGGTGGAGGCCGGTTGCTGGCCGGAACAGTCCGGATCTGCCCGGAACTGGCCGGAAATCTCTGGATCAGGCCGGAGCCGGCCGGAGTAGCCTGGATCTGGCCGGAAATCACCGGATCCGGCCGGAGCGGTCCGGATCCGGCCGGGAAATCGCCGGATCTGGCCGGAAAATCCGGGAAGGGCCGAAAGGGCGCGCGGAGGGCCGGCCGGGAGGCGCGCGGAGGGCCGCTGGACAGGAGGAGCGCCGCGGGACGGGAGGGCCGGGAGAGTCGGGAGCCAGGAGCAGCGCCAGTAGGGAGAGCCGCCGGAGGGAGAGCCGCCTGGAGGGAGAGCCGCCGGGAGGGAGCGCGCAGAGGAGGGCCGCTAGAGAGGGGTCGCCGGACTGGAGGGAGATCCGTCGGGAGCCGCGAGCGCGCGGGAGCAGCGGGAGGAGCGGGAGGCGCTGGAGCAGCGGGAGGCGCCGGGAGCAGCGGGAGGCAAGCCGTCGGGAGGATGGAGGGCCGACGGGAGGATGGAGGGCCGCCTGGAGGGAGGGAGGGCCGGGAGGGAGGACTGCCGGGATGGTAGGGCAGAGCCAGAGGGCCGGGAGCCGGGAGCCGCGGGACAGAGGGCCGCGGGAGGGAGGAGTCGCGACGGGACGGGATAACCGGCAGGGGGGGCGGCGGGATAAACCTAGGGCTTGCGAGCCATGGAGGCCGCCGCCCCCCGGACGGGAAACCCTAGAGGGGGGAAAAAAACAGGGAGAGAGGGATTGGGGGTTCAAAAAACCTCCTCTGATACCATGTAGATTAATAAAATAGAGGAACCCGAACCCCCAAGGTCTATCTCCAAAGGAGCCCTTGGGGTGTATTTATAATAAATGGTAAAGACCACACCGGACCTCAAGTCCGATGTGGGATACAGACTCCAACATGGATGATATCATCATCACTGGGAGTGACTGCTGGTATCGCCCACCTCAAGGGGCATCTTCACCAGCACTTCCACACCAAAGATCTCAGTCATCTCACATACTTCCTTGGCATCGAGGTCTCCCGTTCTCCAGACACAATCTTTTTTTGCCAACAGAAATATGCTTTGGATATTCTATAGGATGTTGGGATGACACAGGTCACCGTCGTTGACACTCCTCTTGAGCTAGGGGAACGGTCTCTCTATGACTCCTCGGAACCGTATTCACACCCAGAGCGGTATCGTCGATTGGTGGGCAAACTCAACTATCTCACCATGACTCGTCCCGACATTGTCTGCGTTGTTGGCAAAGTGAGCCAATTCATGGCGCATCCGATCACCTCTCAGTGAGATGTTGTACTCTGCATCGCCAAATACATCAAGCGAGACCTTGTCCGTGGTCTTCGCTGCTCTCACCACGCTCATCAGAATATTGAGGCCTTCTGTGATGCTGACTATGTTGGTTGTCTTGCTACCCGAAAATCTACTTTTGGGTTTGTCGTGTTCTTCGCAGGCAACCTCATCTCTTGGCACAGCAAGAAACAGACAATCGTCTCCCGATCCAGTGCGGAGTCTGAGTACCGTGTCATGGCCACCGTCACTACGGAGATCCTTTGGCTTCGACAATTCCTCCAGGAACTTGGCTTTCTTCAGCAGACATCTGCTCACATCTGGTGTGACAATCAGGCAGTCACCAAGATTGCTTCGAATCCCGTCTTCCATGAACGCACGAAGCATATTGAGATGGACTGTCACTTTCTTTGACACCACCTAGAGCACAATCATGTCAGCTTTAGCCACATCCCGACGGCGGACCAACTTGCTGACATCTTCACCAAAGGTCTCCCAGGGGCTCATCTTACCTCCCTCAGTTCCAAGCTGGGCATCCACAATATCTGCGACCCAGTTTGAGAGGGAGTGTGTCTGGTCTTGTCTGGTGTCATCTTTATGTTTTGTGGGACTCATGGTCCAAGCTGGGCAAGTCCAGCTTGAGGGGGAGTATTAAACCCTCTTTTATTATTTTGGGTATTTCCGAGTCCCGCGTCGGAATACTCCTGTATGTATTCCTCTTTCTCAATCTATAAAAAAAGGCATCTGCCTCACCTTGAGGTAAGGCGGTTTCCCATTCTACATGAATCATGTGGGAGGTACCTGTTTTTGGCCTTAAGAGAGTGGTTTTTTCGGAATGACACAACAACTACTCGACCAACAGTTGTGAGAGCTGGCACAGCTTGCAATTAATGCTGGATTTTGTGTGTGGCGGGTGGAAGAAGAGGAGCCATGTGGGTATTCAGCTGATGTAGATGTCCGAACAGTCATACAGAATGCCACTAGTTTAAAATTTGTGTTCTTGTTTCCAGAACCAAGGGAATATCAAGTTGCATTGATCCTTAGGCCACCGCCAAAGCCACCGCCAGAGGCTACCATTCCAGTGTTGAAGAGGCTAAACTGTGTTTTGGCTAACCACCTTGGGGACAATGTGGATTTTCAAGTGGGGAGTAATGTTAGGAATGTGGCCGGTGGCTATCAATGTTAATAAAGGGGTGGAGCTGTCCGTATGTAGCTGCTGAGAATATTTTGTGTGTTGTGCTGGGTTTGTGGGGATATTAAATAGGGGCAGTTTGGTATTTTGCTTTATATAGTGGTTGGGGGTTAGTTATAACAGGTGGAGCGGTTAGCTATTTGTCTGGGGTATTAAATAAGGGAGAGGGGAGTTGTATGGGAATTCCAATTTCTGGCTATTGCTCGACCTTGGGAGGTTCAGCTGTGTCTGGCAGAAGTGGTCTTCTGCGAAGATCTATCTTTTCCCTCTATTTTCTTATTCCTTCTATTCCTCCCTCCGGTATTTCTGTGTCCAGTTCTGTAACTCTAATAGTTTCTAATACAGATTCCAATTTGTTTTCCTTGTTATTCTGTTGTGCAAACCATTTTTAGGCTTGTAGGCTAACACCATGCAGAATGGTGAAGTCCTTACCTCGAGGAGAGGTGGAGACATTCTTTTATAGATGAATAAAAAGAATTACAAGTTGAATAATCCGATTTTAGACTCGAAAATACACTTTACCGGAAATACAATTAACCGGTTCGACAAAATTATTATGTATTATTATTAATTAGATTATTAAATACATTATTAATTATCATAAATTACATTATTAAACATTTTATTGATAACATTTTTATTATTAATTATTAATAATTCCGTTGCCAATTAATGCTAATTACGGTATTAATTATATTAATAATAATGATGATATATTATCATTTTAATGTGCTGGAAAAGAAGAACTCGAATCTCACACTGAAAATTTTAAAAGAATGGCAAGGAGCGCTGCCTTATAAAAGGGAGGATTTGATTGGGTTTTAAGAAGTGTAGTATTTTCCGCATACTTTAATGAAAGTAATGTCCGATAAAAAAACAGTTAAAACACTGTTTAAAATTTTATTTTATATATATATATATATATATATAACAAGAACAAGAAGAAGAAAGAACAAAATGAAAAATGAAAAAAATTTAAAAAAAAAATAGAAGACGTTGAACCAAAAGACGTTTCTTTTTAAATTTTTGGAAGATGGCGTCAAACACAAAAAAGCACTTTCATCAACAAAAAAATCAAAGAATGCGCCAACCCGGAAAACGTCTTCTTTGTAGTATTTTCAAGGAAATCACTTTTCGGGTAGGCACCCTCCCTTCTACACAAAATCCATCCTGGGAAATAGTATGCCCCAGCCAGTATTTCCGGAAATCCTTTTTTTTATTTTCATTATATATGGAAGTTTGCCGATATAATGGGAAACTTTACGATAACAACAAATGGACTGCCATACAAGGGGGGCAAAGAGTATGGAACCATCTGTTAATATTTGACCACATAAAACACAGTACCCAGCAGCTTGAGGGTTGGAATGGCATCTCTCATGTGATGATTTGGATTACTAAACTAAGAAAATATTACTGGTTTAGAACAAAGAAATAATCACAGCATATTCATGGCTTCTTAGACATTTTGGTATCAAATGTTTACATAGGGCGTAAGAAAACAAAATTTCTCTGCAAGCCACTTGATACAACACCATCAAAAATAGGGCTTCCCTGTGCTAACATAGAATGCGAGGACAACAAAGCTAACATACATAAAAAAAAAAACAGTCAGGCTTCATGCAGAATTCAGCAAGGTTAAGCTTCGATAAGTACTGGGGCTCTTCGAATTGATTATGATCCATGATTTAACTAAATCAGGAAACAAGCCACAAGAGGTAGAGATATTGGACATGACTTTTTGCGACACTGAAGGATTTTTTCAATAATTTACATTGCATGCGTGTATTGATAATAATATCGTACAATCAACATGAAAGTGGAGGAGTCTTATGACATGCAGGATGCGGAATGGATAAAGCATTAATCAGCCAGGCATAATACCTGTTATGTAACCTGGATCGAGTTCTGTGATTGCCGAAAGACCGCTTTCAGGCCGAGACTTGCATTCTGGATGATCTGTTTGATTGTATGGGTCAAGCACCAAACACTTGAGCCAACAATTCACCGCAGAAAGAAGCTGCAGGACACGGGAATACAACTACACAGTATAAAATATCATACAAAATCAGCTAATCCTCTTTATTTAATTGAAATGCGATGACTAAGAAGAAGAGTGGGTGTATTACTCCAGTTCACTTACTCAGAAATACGAACTTTAAGATTAAAAAAAAATGGAAATATAGAAGTCTACGGCTACGAAAATGATCTCTGTCTGGACCAGCTGGCCACCATTATGACAGCATTTGAGCAGACGACGATGAATAACGGAAGCCAGGAGAGATTTTCAGATAGTAGATATCCAACGCCGCAACCAAAACAAATAAGCGATGTTTGGAAATTGAAAACCGAATGAACATCAATAATTCAAAAATAGTCCGAATCGCTTCACCGAAAATTACGACCCAACGGTACCCAAAAAAAACGAGTACAAAGAAAGGAGGACTTACTTTTACGGTGTCTAGCCAGACAAGGTCGAGAGGGTTGAAGTCGAGAGGTGAGTGGGGGCAATCGAGGATGGACCACGCTCGAAGCTGTGTGGAGGCAAGACCGGGGATTATGATGCCGGAGAGCTTCGAATAGTCGCCGATGAATACCCCGCTGATCAGAGCGGTTCTCTGGAGGAGGAGAAAGCAGGCGACGACGCAGATAGAATGAGCTCGAATCATTTGGAGTTGCAGAGCGAAAACGCGCGCTCGCGACTCGGGTCTGCGGAACGACTCGACGGTGGACTCGGGGCTATAAATGCGGGTCCGGCTTGACAAAACGGCGTCGTTGTTTGCTGATTTTGGTGAGCTCCAGTCGTGCATGGATTCGACCTTGATGATTCGCTGATTCATGCATTCACCGCTGATTTAGAGGTCAAGTCATCTAGACCGCTTTTAACTGAATTATTTAAAATATATACAATATCAGTCAAGTGGTTATAATTTTTAAAACCAATCACTGTGGTTTTTGAATAATAATGTCACGAAAATAAATTAATAAATATTATAATCTATAAAAAAACATGGTTTAATTAAAAAATTAAAATGTCAATAATATTGTTTTTATTTATTATAATGTATTTATCAATATTGTTACTGTATTTCAATAATAATTATTATTATTATTTGTAAACATTGATTTACTCCAACAATTAACATGAAATTGTTATTAAAAAATGACATTAATTAATTAGTTAGTTATTAATATATTAATTAATTTTGGGGTAATTTAAATTTTTATAAGTTTACGCCTTGAATTTCAATTTTTCTCAAGTTCTTGTTTTGTACACGGTTCGCACATGGTCATTGCACTACTACACATAAAACATTTAACAATGCTATAATAGATTTTTGTTGGCGCAAAAAAAAACACCGACAATTGAAGTGCGATTAAAAGCCCTAAACTTTTGTCAACGCTTTTATTTAACGTTGACATGGTGTTCTTTTATCAACGCTTTTAGTAGCGTTGATACATGATTCATTTATCAACACTTTGTCTAACGCCAATAAATGGGCATACTGGTGCAGTGTGATGTTAAAATTGCACCACACCACAACATCAAATACATAATTTAATTGAAATAAAATTTACAACACAAATACAATAAAAAACATTATATTATAGATATTTTAAACATTGATTTGTACGATTACATCAATAATTACAAATTATCACAAACACTCAAAAATATCAATGTTCCTTTGTCATTATCCCCCGACCTGTGGTCATGCTATTAGTTGTAGAACAAACCATCCCACCTCGAGCAAAATAATGCATATGCACAATAAAACAATTCTTATGTTAGTAATACTATGAAGAAATAAATTAAACACAAAATGTTAATTTTAAACTAAAAACATATACTTTGAATCAAACCAGACACACCGTGTATCAGATTGAGTTGTGGTTCACTATTACACATCACATCATTTCTTGTTGTTCTCAACAGCAGGTCCTCTTGAACTAACTCTTATCTATGGTGATAAAGACCCACTACGGATGGAAGTCACTTCAAGAGGACTCGCTTTTTTAGAACATGCCTTCAATTGTCACACCATTTCTTGTTTGTCTTCCAACGTTATCTTTGTGAAAATTAAGTAAATAAATATTAGATAAAAGTGATAAGAAAAATAATTAAGCAATAGCAGATAAAATGATGAGAAAACAATTTGAGCTTGTTTGCTCGGTTTGGGCGATATGATGTGCATTTTAAACTAAGACGACACTTGTATATTGAAAACGCACACTTCGAGTCATATCGACCACATCATGTATCGGATTGATATGTGCTCAATTTCTATATGTTGCGGATTAATTATGGGTCGTTGTCCTAAAATTTGAAAATAATATGAGCTTGTTTGTTCAGATTTGACTAGTGACGTGCATTTTAAAATAAAATGACACATTTATATTGAAAACACACACTTTGAGTCATATCAGTCACATTGTGTGTCGAATTAATGTGTGGTTGATTCTTACATGTCACATATGAAACATGGACCGTTGTCCTAAAGTTTTAAATCAATCCGAGCTCATTTGCTCTATTTTGACTATTTGATGTGAGTTTTAAACTAAAATGACACTTTTTATTAAAAACAGACACTTCAAGTCATGTCGACAACATCGTGTGTCAGATTGATGTGTGGTTAATTCCTACACATGAAAAATAAATTATGGATTGTTGTCCTAAAGTTTGAAAACAATTCAAGCCCTTTTGCCTGGTTTTGAAAATGCGACACGCGTTTTAAACTAAAATGATACATTTCTATTGAAAACGTGCACTCTGAGTCGCACCAGCCACATCGTGTGACAGATTGGTGTGCAAATGATTCATGCATGTCACAAATGAATTATGGATTGTTGTCCTAAAGTTTGAAAATAATATGAGCTTGTTTGCCATGTTTTGACAATTTGATGCATGTTTTAAACTAAAATGATACTTTTGTATTGAAAACACGCACCTCAAGTCATACTGACCACATCAGGTGTCAGATTAACTTGTGGTCGATTCCTACAAGTCACAAATAAATTACGAATCGTTGCCCTAAAGTCTGAAAACAATCTAAACTCGTTTGCTCGGTTTTGGACATGTGATGCCTTTTAAACTAAAATGATAATTTTATATTGAAAACATGTACTTCGAGTCATATGGACCGCATCGTGTGTCACATTGGTGTGCGGCCAAACCCTGCACGTGAAAAATAAATTGTGAATCGTTTTTCTAAAGTTTGAAAACAATCTGACCTCGTTTGCTTGGTTTTGGTGATGTGACTCGCGTTTTAAACTTAAATGACACTTTTCTATTGAAAACACATTCTCGGATCGTATATTAGATTAACGTGCAATCAATTCCTACACATCAAAAATAAATTATGGACTATTGTTTTAAAGTTTGAAAACAATATGAGACCGTTTGTTTGAGTTTGGCAAAGTGACACGCGTTTTAAACTAAAAAGACACCTTTATATTAAAAACACGCACTTCGAGTCATATCTGTTGGGGCTTGGAGCCCGGCGCTGTAGCAGAAGTCGTTGCAAAACACACAAGAGAAGAGAATATTCACTCGAAGGTCTTTTATCACCCGAAGACATTTTATCACCCGAACTAATTTTACACATCACCTGAAAGATTTTTAACATCACACCCGAAGGCTTTTTACAATGCACCCGAATGATTTTTCACTCAACACACGACACCCATGAACGTACCATTTTTGTTTGTACCACCGATCATCATAACCGGGACACGCCGCTTGATCTCCGCAACCAAGAGGACTTTTGATACATGACACCATCATCATCGTCGTCTTCAATCATCGCCGCTAACACGCCATCGTTGACATAATCACTGTCTTCGCTTGGCACCAGTTACCGCAAACGCGACAACCCCTTCGTCGTTCTCTCTTGGCAGCTACATCTTCGCCAACCCTTCTTTCAAAAATATGCTACCACATCCTCTTATATAGACACTCAGCTCATATCTCCAATTAATGCGGTCAACATTCATTATTCCATCAATTAATATTGGAAATAACTCTTCATTAATGTTGGGAGAAAATCCTCCACTATTGTTGAGAAAATCCCTCCATTTATAATTTTCTCTCTCTTCATTCTTTAAATTTTAAATCAGAAAATCCCAACAATCTCCGCCTTGATTTAAAATTCAAACAATGAAGAGAGAGAAAATTATCAATGGAGGGATTTTCTCAACATTAATGGAGGATTTTCTCCAAACATTAATGAAGAGTTATTCCCAATATTAATTGATGGAACAATGAATGTTGACCGCATTAATTGGAGATATGGGTTGGGTGTCTATATATGTGAATTAACATGTTTAATTCCTTACACTACTAGAATTCAAGGTATTTGCGACGGGATCCCGTCGCAAATAAGCTTTAGCGACGGGGCCCCGCCGCAAATAGTCTGTTGCAGAAAACGCCGTTGCAAAAAATATTATTTGCGACGGGCCCGTCGCAAATAAGTCTCCGATTATATACTTTATCTATATATAAGCTCTTTTGTGACGGGTCTGTAATCCCGTCACAAATGTTTTTTGAAAATATTTTTTTATTTGCGACGACCCCGTCACAAATACCTTTTTTAAGAAAAAATTATTTAGACTATTTGCAACGGGATCCCGTCACAACAGATCCCATCACAAATAATAAATAATTTTTTTAAAAAATAAATTTAATTAATTTATGATTATTGAAAAAATAATTTTAATATTATTAAAATAATAAAAAAATAAAAAAATTAAAATTCTCAATATTCACAAAAAAATATAAAAAAAATCATAAGATATTATTATGATTATTGAAAAATTAATTTTAATATTATTAAAATAATAAAAAATAAAAAATATTAAAATTCTCAATATTCACAAAAAAATATAAAAAAAATCATAATATATTATTATGATTATTGAAAAATTAATTTTAATATTATTAAAATAATAAAAAAATAACAAATATTAAAATTCTCTAAATTCACAAAAAAATATAAAAAAAATCATAAATTATTATTATTATTATTATTAGTAGTAAAATAAACAAATATTAAAAAATATAATACTAAAAAAATATATTTAATAAAATTATGATTAATGAAACAATAATATTAATATTATTAAAATAATAAAAAAAATAAAAAATATTAAAATTCTCAATATTCACAAAAACAAATCATAAAATATTAAAAATTAAATTATGTAATAATCACACCGATTTTGACATAAAAAAAATCACCGAGGGGGTCGTCTTCTGGAGGAGACAAATTATTCATAATTATTACTAATTATATCTAATTATATCTAATTATATCTAGTTATATCTAATTATATCTAATTATTACTAATTATTACTAATTATTACTAATTATTACTAATTATTACTAATTATATCTAATTATATCTAATTATTACTAATTATATCTAATTATTACTAATTATATCTAATTATATCTAATTACTACTAATTATATCTAATTATATCTAATTATATCTAATTATATATAATTATTACTAATTATTACTAATTATATCTAATTATATCTAATTATTACTATTTATTTTAAATTATTGCTAATTATTAGTATTTATTACAAATTATTCCTAATTATTACTAATTATTACAAATTATTCCTAATTATTACTAATTATATCTAATTATATCTAATTAATACTAATTATTACTAATTATTACTAATTATATCTAATTATATCTAATTATATCTAATTATTACTAATTATTACTAATTATTACTAATTATATCTAATTATATCTAATTATTACTATTTATTTCTAATTATTGCTAATTATTAGTATTTATTAGTAATTATTAGTATTTATTGGTAATTTTTACTAATTTTTACTAATTATTACAAATTATTACAAATTATTCCTAATTATTACTAATTATATCTAATTATATCTAATTATTACTAATCATTACTAATTATATCTAATTATATCTAATTATTCCTAATTATTGCTAATTATTGCTATTTATTTCTAATTAATGCTAATTAATGTTAATTATTGCTAATTATTGCTAATTATTCCTAATTATTTATAATTATTGCTAATTATTACTATTTATTCCTAATTATTGCTGATTATTTCTAATTATTGCTAATTATTCCCAATCATTGCTATTTATTGCTAATTATTAGTATTTATTGCTAATTATTAGTATTTATTAGTATTTATTACTAATCATTAGTATTTATTACTAATTATTACAATTTATTACTAATTATTACCATTTATTACTAATTATTACAATTTATTACTAATTATTACAATGTATTACTAATTATTATTAATTATTGCTAATTATTGTTAATTATTACTAATTATTGTTAATTATTACTAATTATTGCTAATTATTACTAATTATTGCTAATTATTCCTAATTATTGCTAATTATTACTAATTATTAGTAAGTATTACTAATTATAAGTATTTATTTCTAATTATTCGTAATTATTCCTAATTATGACTAATTATTTCTAATTATTACTAATTATTCATATTTATTAATATTTATTTCTATTTATTACTAATTATTGCTATTTATTGCTAATTATTGCTATTTATTTCTATTTATTGCTAATTATTTCTAATTATTCCTAATTATTGCTAATTATTGCTATTTATTTCTATTTATTGCTAATTATTTCTAATTATTCCTAATTATTGCTAATTATTGCTAATTGTTAGTATTTATTAGTAATTATTAGTATTTATTAGTATTTATTATTAATTATTACAATTTATTACTAATTATTACAATTTATTACTAACTATTACAATTTATTACTAATTATTATTAATTATTCCTAATTATTATTAATTATTCCTAATTATTACTAATTATTCCTATTTATTACTAATTATTCCTATTTATTACTAATTATTCATATTTTTTATTATTTATTGCTATTTATTACTAATTATTGCTATTTATAGTCATTTATTGCTAATTATTGTTAATTATTCCTAATTATTGCTAATTATTTCTAATTATTGCTAATTATTGCTATTTATTTCTAATTATTGCTAATTATTTCTAAGTATTGCTAATTATTCCTAATTATTAGTATTTATTGCTAATTATTAGTAATTATTAGTATTTATTAGTATTTATTAGTATTTATTACTAATTATTACAATTTATTACTAATTATTATTAATTATAGCTATTTATTACTAATTATTGCTAATTATTCCTAATTATTGCTAATTATTCCTAATTATTGCTAATTATTCCTGATTATTGTTAATTATTACTAATTATCAATATTTATTCCTATTTATTCCTATTTATTCCTATTTATTCCTAATTATTACTAATTATTTTTCTAATTATTACTAATTATTCCTATTTATTACTATTTATTGATATTTATTACCAATTATTATTAATTACTACAAATTAATTATACACATTACTAATTATCGTTAATAATTAATAATTACTACTAATTATTAAAAATTAATACTAAAAATTTCAATTTATTAGTACAAATAAATACTAATGACAAAACAATATAAATTTAATTTAATTACAACTAATCAACAATAAAAAAATTAACATAAAAAAATGAAATAAATAATAAATTAAAAAAACATAAATACCTTTAAGATTGATTTTCTATTGATGCAGACAGCTTCACAACTTCTTCGTGAACAAAAAAATTAACTTAGAAAAATTATCTTTCTAAAATCAGAGTTTAGAGAGAAACATTATCTAAAATTTGAGAGGAATGAGAGGAAAAACGAATGAGGGTATATATAGATTAGATTATTTGCGACGGGTATTCCGTTGCAAATAGTATCTTTTGCGACGGGACCCGTCGCAAATAGCTACGCCCACATTAATTACTGTCGGCGGTTAAAAAGTTATTTGCGACGGGACCCATCGCAAATAGTCCCTGCTGACTCACCTTTTGCGACGTGATTTATTCCCGTCGCAAAAAGCCCGTCGCAAAAAACCCTTTTTTCGTAGTGTTATTTGTTTTTTTAGATTAAAAACATTGATTTTTTTTTTCATTCTGCCATTTAAATATATTTCATATCGCCTGTTTTTATTATTTCTCTTACTGCATTATCCATGCTGGCAATCCTCGTTTTACTGCCTGGATTGCTCTCAACCATCGATCTGTTTCGCCGCCCAAACCACATGGGCCATCCACCTGTCCATTGCCATTCGAACTGAAACGCCGACTCACCTGTTTACGGTTTGGTTCTTGCTTCGTGGCAAACCCTGATTGGGGCATTCTGTTTTGGGAACGGCCGCTCGTAGGGGCATTCATCACCCCTGCCTCGGTTCTTCTCGAGGGGACGCGACGAGATCAAGAGTGAGTCTTCCTTTGCATCCCAAGAGCGCTTTTTCGGAGATCCTTCCCTCATATCCTGGCTTCCGAACCCCCGTTTGTTTGGGGTATTCTCGGCGGCAGCGAACTTCGCGGCACACTGCTGGTGTGTCGCCTTCGGTGGAGCTTCGTCACGGTCATCCTCAGCTTCATTATCCTGAAGACCAGCACACAAAGTATTTCGGACCAGATCCAGGTGAAGTAGAAGAGTACTGGACTGCCAGGTGATTTGCGCCCGACACTGTAAGTCGTCCCTCTATTTTACGAGTTTCTGATTAGAACTGTAATTGTTTTCTTGGTTTGCACCGTTATAGGCTGATTGCATTGCTCTGTATAGTTTTTCTTTTGAAGATTAATAAAATCGGGTGTGTGCATGGTGTTCTTACCGTGCAGTAGGATCCAGGGGATCCGAAGCACATAAATCTTCGCGTTCCTCTCTTTATTTCCCGCAATTCTTTTCTGCAATTTGATTTCAGTTCGTTCTTGTCTCATCAGCACCGATCTGCTTTATGATGTCGTTCACTGGATGGTTGCCTACTCGTTCTGAGACCCATCCTGCGTAACAATATAAGAGGATGCGGTAGCATGTTTTTGAAAGAAAGACCGACAGAGATGTAGCCGCCAAGAGAGAACGACGGAGGGGTTGCCGCGTTTGCGGTAACTGGTGCCAAGCGAAGACGATGATTATGTCAATGATGACGTGTCAATGGCGATGATTGAAGACAACGATGGTGACAATGCCATGTATCGAAAGTTCTCTTGGTTGCGGAGATCAAGCGGCGTGTCCCAGTTGTGATGATCGGCGGTACGAACAAAAATGGTACGTTCATGGGTGTCGTGTGTTGAGTGAAAATTCCTTCAGGTGTGTTATAAAAAGCCTTCGGGTGTGATATTAAAAATCCTTCAGGTGATGTGTAGAATTCCTTCGGGTGATAAAATGTCTTTGGGTGATAAAAGGCCTTCGGGTGAATCTTCTCTTCTTTTGTGTGTTTTTGCAACGACTTCCGCTGCGGCGCCGGGCTCCGCCCCAACAGTTAGATTGTTGGGATTTCTGATTTAAAATTTAAATAATGAAGAGAGAGAAAATTATTAATGGGGTGATTTTCTCAACATTAATGGAGGATTTTCTCCCAACATTAATGAAGAGTTATTCCCAATATTAATTGATAGAATAATGAATGGTGATCGCATTAATTGGAGATATGGGTTGGGTGTTTATATAAGAGGATGCAATAGCATGTTTTTGAAAGAAGGGCTGACAAAGATGTAGCCGCCAAGAGAGAACAACGAAGGGGTTGTTGAGTTTGCGATAACTAGTGCCAAGTGAAGGCGGTGATTATGTCAATGATGGCGTGTCAGCAGCGATGATTGAAGACGACGACGATGACAGTTCCGTGTATCGAAAGTTCTCTTGGTTGCGAAGATCAAGCGGCGTGTCCCGGTTGTGATGATTGGCGGTACAAACAAAAATGGTACATTCATGGATGTCGTGTGTTGAGTGAAAAATCCTTCGAGTGCGTTGCAAAAAGCTTTGGGGTGTGATGTTCAAAATCCTTCGGGTGATGTGTAAAATTCATTTGGGTGATAAAATGTCTTCGGGTGATAAAAGGCTTTGGGGTGAATCTTCTCTTCTCTTGTGTGTTTTTGCAACGACTTTCGCTACGGCGCCGAGCTCCAAACCCTGACAATATCGACCACATCGGGTGTCATATTGACGTGTTATCGATTCCGACACATCAAAAACTAGTTATCAATCATTTTCCTAAAGTTTGAAAACAATCTGATCTCATTTGCTTGGTTTTAGCAACGTGACACACGTTTTAAACTAAAATGACACTTTTATATTGAAAACACGCACTTCGAGTCATACCAACCACATCAAGTGTCAGATTGATGTGCAATCGATTACTACACGTCAAAAATTAATTATCGACCATTTTCTTAAAATTTGAAAACAATTCGAGCTCTTTTTCACGGTTTTGGCGATATGACGTGTTTTAAACTAAGATGACACTTTTATATTGAAAACAACCATTTGAGTCATACCGACCACATCAGGTGTTAAATTGACATGTGTTCGCTTCCTACCACTACAACAAATCGGCGCAAGGGATGTACTTGTTGTTATCAGTGCTAAACAGAAAACGCTGATAAAAGTATCACTTTTATCAGCGCTAGCTAAAAACGATGACAAAGACAACATTTATCTGCACTAAAAAAAGTGATGATAAAAGTTTTTAATAAAAAATATTATTAATATATATATAATTATTATATTTATATTCAAAAATAATGTTTACTTATACATTAAAAAACATGACCTGAAAGCTCAGTGCAACGTCATGCCTGTATCATCCTACTTGCGTCACCAAGCCTTCGTCACCGCCTGCCAGCATCACGTCTGCATCACCGCCTGCCTGTGTTATTGTCTGTGTCGCCACCTGTATAGTACTATAATAGTACCCGCGTCCACCTGGATTTGAACTTGGGTCTCATGCAGAATTACGGAGAACCTTTACCACTCAAGTAAACCCTCAACAACATATAAATATATATATATATATATATATATATATATATATTTAATAATTATAAAATTACAATCAATACATTTATTATATATATATATATACAAATATTTAACAAAAAAGTTCGGGGTCAAGCCCCTTATTATTAAAATGAAAGAAAAAGAAACAAGCACATGAAAGATGGATGAGATCAATCAAGGGCAAGCCCACATCCATAAAAGATAGTCTACAAATCAAAGACATAATCATGACCAGAGTCCTCAACATCATTAGCAGTTTCCCACTCTGATTGTGAGTTACTTTGATTGAAGAGCACAAAATACTTTTCTCCGAGCTTTTGACGCTCTAGAGTGAGTCCTTTGGAAGACCCGGTGGACACATTTCTGTCATGCCCTCATGCATCAACTCAATCATCACAACCACGTCCTCAACCATGATTTTTTGGATGTCGACCCCACTGCCAAGTCTTAACTTGTTGTCAATTCCCTCCCTGCTCTTTCATTTCCAAATCAGAAACGTTTTGTTCCTTAAATATATATTTATTATATATATATTTATAATTATATACAAATATTTTAATATATATATATATATGTATTTATTTATAATTATATATATATATATTTAAATAATTATAAAATTATAATAAATATATTTATTATATTTATATATTTATAATTTTATAAATATATACAATTATATAAATATATACAAATATTTACAAATATATACATATATATATAGAGAAATATTTATAAATATATTTATTATAAATATAATTTTATAAATATATATAATAATATAAATAAATTATTAAGATTATACCTTTATCAATGCTAGAATTTGATCGCTGATAAAGACAAATTTTATTAGCACTGAAAATGGGATGATAAAAGTCAGTTTTATCAGCGTTTTCTATTTTAACGTTGATAAAACTGACCTTTATCATCGTTTTTTGGAAAGCATTGATAAAAGCCTTTTGGGTTTTTAAAAATTGAACCCCAACAGAACCCTTACGTCGCTCGCCCCTCAAGATTTCACGAAACCAGAACTCTACTGCCACTGCCGCTGTTGCCACCGGTCCCTACTACTGTCGCCGGTCCAGTTTCTCATCGAATCTCTAAATCTAAGGTATGTGCGGATTTATCTTATTTGCGCTTCTGACAACATTATTTTTTTCAGATGCACCTCGCCATGCGCGCGTCTTCACTTCTTCTCGACGAACAGAAAGCCCACATCCTTGTTTCATGGGATGTTGGTGTTGGGAAAGATGGCAAGCGATGAACGCGCAAACAACAAAAAACACGAATGCGCAGTGGAGAAATCTTTCCCTCAAACAGCAGATGCGTAGTGACAAAAATAGGTGCAGAAAATAAAATTGACACCATAAATTTTTACGTGGAAAACCCAAAAGGTAAAACCACGGGACCTAGTCCAGAAAGAGGGATCCACTAAAAATAGATAAGTACACGGTAGAGACTCCCCAAAAATGACAGAGATCTCAAAAGTAATACTTAAAAATAGTGGATCAAAGTCGGAGTATAGATGCAGACTGAATGAAACCTGAAATGAAGAAAACAACCTGCTAAAAAAACCCAAATAGATCTGACCATGAAAGCAGAAGATTGATGTACAAACAAAAGTGCAGATGAAAAACACTGGGATCAGATCAAAAACCACCGCAGATGAAAGCCGATCAAATCAGATTAGTTCCACTAGTTATAGATCTGAAAACCACTCCTTGAAAACGCAACTGCACTGCCTCCAACCACTGCCGAGAGAAGAGCCGCACATCTCATATAAATAGAAGATGATATCTCATGTATCTCCTAAAAGATATCTCATATCTGATTAAAGATATTAAATATATCTCATCAAAGATATAAAATATATCTTCTCAAAGATATCAGATATATCTTGTCAAAGATATAAAATATCTTTTTTAAAGATATCAGATATAAAAAAAAATATTTATCGGGGCCAGATGAGGAGGTGCCCCAACAAACTCCCCCTCCGAATCAACTGAGGATCATCGCCAACCCTGAAATCAGTCGGCAAGTCTCAAATTTTCCTCTGGGTAAACTCTTGGTCAACATGTCTGACCCATTTTCATCAGTATGGATCTTCTCAAGCTCTAACTGTCTCGAATCAAGAACATTACAGATCCAATGATACCGAACATCGATATGTTTCAACCTGCCATAAAAAGTGGAATTCTTTCCCAAACAAATAGCACTTTGACTATCACAAAATAAAACATATCTGTCTTGATTGAAATTGAGCTCTCAAATAAAAGTTTTCGTCCACAACAATTCTTTGCATGCCTCTGTAGCTGCAATAAACTCTGACTCTGTGGTAGATAAAGCAACACATCTCTGCAACCTAGAATGCCAAGATACAGCTCCCCCTGCAAAAGTAATCAAATAGCCTGAAGTAGACTTCCTCGAATCGATATCTCCTGCCATATCTGAATCTGTAAAGCCAAAAAGCACAGATTCCCCTTTGCCAAAACACAATCTCAGATCAGAAGTACCACGAAGATAACGAAAAATGTACCTCACTGCCCTCCAATGCTCTCTGCCTGGATTTGACAGAAAACGACTGACTACACAAAATGCATGAGCTATATCAGGTCTAGTACATACCCTGACATACATCAAACAACCAACAACAGATGAATAAGGTATGTGTTGCATCTCCTCTCTCTCTTCATCAGTAGAAGGTGACTGACTGGTGTTGAGCTTAAAATGTAAAGCAAGAGGAGTACTAAACACTTTAGATCTATCCATAGAAAATCTCTAAAGAACCTTCTCAATGTATCTCTCCTGAGATAACCACAATTTCTTGGCCTTCATATCACGGGAGATCGTCATGCCAAGAATCCGTCGTGATGACGCCAAGTCTTTCATTGCAAAAGACTGGCAAAGATCCTTCTTCAATCTGTCAATTCTAGAAGCATCATGGCCAACAATGATCATATCATCAACATAAAGCAACAATATAATAAAATCATCATCAGTAAATCTCTGAACAAACACACAATGATCAGAAGATGTCTTCTTGAAACCCTGATGAGAAATGACAGATTCAAACTTTTTATACCACTGTCTCAAAGCTTACTTCAAACCCTACAAACTCTTCTTCAATCTACAGACATGATTCTCCTTACCTGTTTCAACAAAACCCTCTGGTTACTCCATATAAATATCCTCCTCTAAATCTCTATGGAGGAAAGCTGTCTTCACATCCTTCTGCTCAATCTGCAGATCCAAACTAGCAGCCAAACCAAGAACAACCCGAATAAAAGACATTTTGACAACAGGTAAGAAAATCTCATCAAAATAAATACCTCTATTCTGAAGGAAGCCTTTAACAACTAAGCTTGCCTTATATCAGGGAACAGAACTGGATTCTTCATTCTTAATCTGATAAATCCATCGATTTTGCAAAGCTCTCTTACCTGTCGGTAACTTCACCAGCTCAAAAGTGTGGTTATCGTGCAATGATTCCATCTCGTCATCCATTACCACAACCCATCTGTCCTTCTGTTCACTTTCCATCACCTCATCAAAAGATTCTGGTTCTCCCCCTTCAGCGAGGAGCACATAATCATCAGGTGAATACCGAGTATAAATGGTACGATGTTGAGATGACCTCCAGAGTGGAACTGTGGGTTCATTGATAACCCCAGGAACCGGATCATCAGAAACAAAAGGTGCATCGGGAATATCAACTCCAACCTGTTCACCCTGAGCATCATTCTGCACATCAATGTGATCATCAGAATCAACATTATGAGGTAAATGTGAATTAGAACCTGGCTCAAGACTAACAAAGCCATCAGAAGTTGGAGAAGTGGACTTTTCTCCCTTATCAATATCTGCAATAGTCTGGTCCTCTTTAAACACTGCATCTCAGCTTCTGACAAGTTTCTTCAAAGCAGGATCATAAAACCTATACCCAAACTCATCGTGCCCATAGCCAATAAAAATACATTGTCGTGACTTATCATCCAACTTGGATCTCTCATCTCTAGGCACATGAACAAAATCCTTGCAACCAAAAACTTTCAAGTGATCGTATCTGATCCTTTTTCCATATTGAAACTTATCGGAAGTGTCTGTATGCAAAGCAACTGAAGGTGATAAATTGATAATATAAGTAGCAGTAAGTAAAGCCTCACCCCAAAAATGTCCAGACAACTTTTCTTCTGAAAGTAAACAACGAACTCTTTCCAACAAAGTCCTGTTCATCCGCTCAGCTACACCATTTAGATGAGGTGTCTTGGGAGGTGTATTCTGATGCCGAATACCTTCCTGCCTGCAATACTGATCAAATGGACCAAAATACTCTCCCCCATTGTCAGTGCGAATACATTTCAATTTTTTTCCTGATTCTCTCTCAACAGAAACATGAAATTGCTTAAAAACACTAAGCACCTGACTTTTGGCATTCAAAACATAAACCCAAAGATTCCGTGAGTAGTCATCAATAAATGTCACAAAATAAAGACTGCCACTAAAGGTATTAGATTTCAAAGGACCAAAAACGTCTGAATGTACTAATTCAAGTACCTGTGACTTCCTGTGTGGAGGATGACTACTGAAACTCACTCTGCTCTGTTTCCCAGCCATGCAATGGTAACATGTGTCCAATTTGACACTCTTCAAATTTTGAAGAAGATTTCGCTTGGCCAAACAACCAATCCCTTTCTCACTGATGTGACTGAGCCTCTTATGCCACAACTTGGACGAACCACTGCACTCAACAATGCAAGAAGTATCACATGAAATAAACACTCTAGTCCAGTACAAACCTGACTACTTCTTCCCTCGAGCCACAATCAAAGATCCCTTGGAAAGCTTCCATTGGCAATCACCAAATGTGCTGATAAACCCTTCATCATCAAGAACGCTGGTAGAAATAAGATTCAAGCGAACCTCTGGTGCATGTCGAACATTCTTCAAAATTAGCTTACTTCCAGTACTGGTCTCTAAACAAACAGTCCCGATACCTATGACATCAACATGACCATCATTACCCATCTTCAAAATCCCCAAATTACCTGGGTTATAAGATGTAAAGAACTCCTTCGTTGATGTCACGTGAAAACAGGCACCACTATCAACAACCCAACAAGAATGATCAGAAGCAATATTAATGGAGTCATAAACAATAACAAGATCAACCCCTATAGCGGCAGCGACATGATCATCTCCATCGACATTCTTATTTGACTGATTTTCCTTCATTCTGTTTTCTCTTTTCATCTGATAAAAAAACTTCTTAACCTGACCCTTCTTACCACAATGATGACATTCAAAATATCTCTGCTTTGATCTGGATTTGCTTCTGCTTTTACTCTTTCCTCTACTGCTCTGTCCCTAATTCTTTTCCTGGCTTCTCCCCCTGTTCTCTGTGACTAAAATTTCTGAAGATTTCTCTTGAGTACATCTCCTGACTTCTTTATTCAAAATAGTAGACTTAACAAAACTGAATGTCACAACACCATTAGGAGCAGAACCAGTTAGAGTAACACGTAAATTCTCCCAAGAATCAGGTAACGTGTTAAGAAATAAAAGTGCTAAAACCTCATCTTAAAAATTAATACCCATGCCAGAAAACTGATCAAAACATCCCTGATATTCACTTAAATAATCAGAAATAGACATACCTTTTCTGTACCTTAAATTCATCATTTTTTTGAGAAGAAACAATTTATTGTTTCCTGTCTTAGAAGCATAGGTAGTCTCGAGCTTCTCCCACAATGTTCTGGCGTGAGAGATGTTGACAATGTGATTCATCACGTTGTCTTCAACCCATTGATGAATGAAGCCACAAACCATCTCATGCTCGAACGCCCATTCTTCATCTGACATCCTTTCTGGCTTCTGGGTACTAAACACTGGAAGATGCATTCGCTTGACAAAAAGTAGATCCTTCATTTTAAGTCTCCACATATGATAATTGGCACCATTCAATAAAATCATCCAGCTATAATTGTCTTCCATAATGAATATGAAATAAAAACCAAACCCTATGATACCAGATGTTGGGAAAGATGGCAAGTGATGAACGCACAAACAACAAAAAACATGAACGCGCACCGTAGAAATCTTTCCCTCAAACAGCGGATGCGTAGCGACAAAAATAGGTGTAGAAAATAAAATTGACACCAGAAATTTTTACGTGGAAAAACCAGAAGGGAAAAACCACGGGACCTAGTCCAGAAAGAGGGATCCACTAAAAATAGATAAGTACACGGTAGAGACTCCCCAAAAATGACAGGGATCTCAAAAGTAATACTTAAAAATAGTGGATCAAAGTCAGAGTATAGATGCTGTCTGAATGATGCCTGAAATGAAGAAAACAACCTGCTAAAGAAACCCAAATAGATCTGACCATGAAAGGAGAAGATTGATATCCGAACAAAAGTGCAGATGAAAAACACCGGGATCAGATCAAAAACCACCGCAGATGAAAGATGATCAAATCAGAGCAGTTCCACCAGTTGCAGATCTGAAAACCGCTCCTTGAAAATGCAACTGCACTGCCTCCAACCACTGCCGAGAGAAGAGCCACACATCTCATATAAATAGAAGATGATATCTCATGTATCTCCTAAAAGATATCTCATATCTGATTAAAGATATTAAATATATCTCATCAAAGATATAAAATATATCTTCTTAAAGATATCAGATATATCTTTTCAAAGATATAAAATATATTTTTTAAAGATATCAGATATAAAAAAATATATTTATCGGGCCAGATGAAGAGGTGCCCCAACAGTTGGTGCATCATGGATATGCATGTTTTTCTAGTGGCTCGAGAATTCTATTTAGAGGGTGCATGCACCACATAATTTTTCCATTCCACTGTCTGCAGATACAAAGTATATTTGAAGTGCGAATATTTCTCTCCATGCACATGTTTTGATATTTGACTTAAGAAAGATGAAGGTCACATCCCATATGATTTTGTGGGCCTATATTTGAGGAGTTCTAATACAACTTAGAGTAGGGATATGAGGCCAAAGATACGAAGGAGGATAGTACATAGATATATATTTTGGTTGTATATCTATCATAGATTATTAAAGGTTTATCTCATGGAGAGATTTAAAGAGACAAATTCACATGGTATTCACACGTACATCTAAAAATACGAAGGTCGATTCAAGATGGATTTTAAAATGGAGAAAATATAGGGGTGATTGCAGATATATGAACTATACTCTCTTTATAAATATAGTGTTGATTTGTACTGTGAAGGGATTTTTGGTGGCTGATTCAATTGGAGCCTGGAGTTGAGAGACTTTTCTATTATGTTGGAGTGCTGCAACCTAGGTTATTATTTTATTTCACTCTCTCCATAGAAGAGTATTTCATAGATATTTTGAAGGATGGAAATTCAATATATATAATATTGTTATTTTATAATTTTTTTATTAATGACATAATGTTTGATTATAATGAATATATTTTCATTATCTATAATTCATAGAAAACCCATTTTATATTAAATGAAGTAAATTTTCACAACAACCAGTTTTCTATTAAAGTATTTTATATGAATTTAATAAGAAAAACATTAATAATTAGTTTATGGACCCTCTATCATATTTTTTTTAAAAAAATTATAGGAAGCGCTAAAAATGCATGGTATGCAAATGCCTTTTGACATATTCAAAGTGTTTCAAGTTTATAAATTTATAGTTTTATACTATTTTAAATTTATATACTTTTATAAATTTTATAGTATATCGTATTATATACTAATATAATTTAATAATAATTTTTATTAAATATTTATACTTTTATAGTTTTATTCATTTATACCAAGATGGCGCGAACCATGGGTTGAAGCCCATGGTTCCAAAATTTATTGAAAATAAAAAAACAACGTACAAGGGGAGGCAGAAAATGAGAGTCACAAAATGAAAATCATTGATAAGCCATTGCTCCAAAACAAAACAGACCACGACCCAAAAGACAGGAGTTTCTTCATATGTGGGAGCGACCACCAGCTCTACCTCGTGGATGACGACCCCTCCTCCAGGTTTTGGGTTGTTTCCATGACACATCATCCGCTTGAGTATCAGTGTTGACATCCGATGGGATGGGGTCCTCAAGAGGGTGAGGATCTTGTTCTCCAACCGGACCTGTCCTTGTCTCAACATCCTTTGTGCCTGAGTATTTACCTACAACTTGAATAGATCCATAGACATTGCTGAATTCTTCATAGAAGACCTCCCTGCCGTTGGACCTATTTAATATGCCAAGCAAGTTAATTTCACTAGAGTCTGACACACCCTTTTTGAGGCAAGACACCCCTTGGACAGGGGTGGACACTTTCTTAAGATGAGATGCGTCAACACTTTAGGTCTCCCTGGGAATGACCATCACCTCCCTTGCCTCATACGGTGAAACATCATTCCCCATCGACATACCACCAATAGCATTGGCTGCAACCTTTGGACTCTATTGATCAACAAAAGCTGGTGCATAAATATTCTTGTCAGGCATCCATGACATATCAAACTAGTCATCTTTTTCTGAGGTGCCAACATCAGCTGGTGCTATATCACTTGCCACCTCCTCCATGAAAGCAATCCTAGCAGAGACAGTGGAAGGAGATCCAAACGCCCTATGAGATTTTTGTGGTTTCACCTGAAAAAATAGACTTTTCCTTACTGTTACCAACATTTATAAAATCATCTCTAATAACATCAGCAAAGTCTGTTGCATACTCAATATCAGAAGATACATCTTTACTCACCTGATGCGAGGTATGAAGTAGCTGACTGCCGAACTCAGTCCTACCCAAAGTTTGAGGGTCAACATTCACCATATTTTCAGAACCACTCATATCTAGATGAGAGCCCATATGAAACTCAGTATCACTATCTTTAAAAGGCACAATAATGACATGAGACAGGGGTGTCAAAATGCAACCTCAAATCAGCGCCAACAACCACATCAACAAATGAGGTAGAAGGTTGAGCTAGGATGGCCCTGTTATCCAGAGGACTATAAGATTTTATTCATTTATAAATTTATATACTTTTATAAATTTTATAGTATATCATATTTACATATATGGTTTAAATATACATTTTATTAATTATTTATACTTTTATAGTTTTCTAGATTTATAAATTAATATACAACTATAGTTTTATTCGTTATAAATTATTATAATTTTATACTTTCATAAATTTTACTTTTATATATTATATTTTTATACTTTTATAAATTTGTAAAACTATATACTTCTATAAATTATGTATACTTTTATAACATATATAAGTTTTATATAGTTTTATAAATTTATATACCTTTATAAATTATATGTATTTCTTTAAAATATATATTCTTTTATAAATTATATATAATTTTATACTTCAATATATGTATATAATTTTATACACTGATATAAATATGTATACATTTGTAATTTATACTTTTATACCTGTATAATTTTTTCAATTTATCAACAGTTTAATACTTTTATACTTTCATAAAATTTATTTCTGTAAATTATACTTTTATATTTTTTATAATTTTGTAATATGATTATTATTTTTTTCAACAAGTTCATTCAGATAATTAAGAGTTTTATATTATATGCAATATTTTATGTTTTAAATCATAATTGATATATTGAGAGTTGGAATTAGGCTTGATTGATTCTTTTAGAACTGATGTCTCAACCTCTAAATTTTTTAGTTCAGTGTTAGGAATTGGAATAGACTCTATGTTCATGATTTATCTCAAGGGTTTAATGATTAATGACACTACAACAAAAATAGGCCTTAGCGGCGGTCTATTAGAGACAGTTTACTAAACCGCCGCTAATTTTTTTTAAGAAGGGTTTAACAACAGTTTTTAATAAATCGCTGCTAAACTGTGTTTTTTTACAGTGCCAACACTTCCCCCCGACCCCTGCGAGACCCCCCCTTCTCCCTGTGACCCCCAAAGACCTAGGTCGCTGCTCCTCAGCGCGCCTTGCCGGTGTTGACCCATGCTCACTGCCCCTCAGCGCACCTCGCTACCCCCTCAGCACGCCTCGCCGCCCCTATTGGTAATGTTTTTTTTCTTGTTTATTTTCTAAGATATTGTTATGCTTATTCAACATTTTTCATGTGAGGTTTTGGGTAGGATCCTACTGAATCTACTTGTATTCTTACCCGCTATATATATCCTATTTTTATAGGTCTGTAAGAGGGAGTTAGTGATTGGGTTGGGTGTTACTAGAACATGGCATGGATCTTGTTGGTGTTTGAAGAGTCGTTTTCATAGAAGTTGTTTCATGGTATTTAATTTAGTGATGTTCATTTATGTATGGAATTACAAACATCATGGAATTGATTTATTTATATTATATGGAGTATATTTGTGGTTTTTTTATCTTATACTCCTAGGATATATGAGGGTAATACCTACCATATGTGTGGTTTACACCCTTGATTCTTGTTTCCACCTTGTGCCCTATTAGAAGTGGGCTTCAGGACTAACACTTGTCTTTACTCTCAATCCAAGAGGGGTTCCAATGGGGGTATATTGTGACATAATCCACAAAATGGGGTCTCACAACACACATAGTGGCCCCCTGAAATCAAAATAAATCAAAAGGTTTTGTTGAATCATGGGTGGGGAAAGACAAAAGGTTTTGTTGAATCATGGGTGGGGAAAGACAAATCAAGTTCTAATGAGGAGAGAATTTGAATTATAGTAGGGATGTAACATATTTATTCCCTCAATAATGAACCTCACCATGGGATATCATAGAACATGTGATAGCTCTATAGTATCTGAATAATCATCGGGAATAATCTAAATCATATAAGGCCTTTGAAGATATTTTCATTCTTAGCATATGAATAATAAGGATGAGTCCATGTCATTGGGTGTCATTACACATGTCCCCCTCCACATATTTTGTTCTCATCCCTTGGGGATAATAATCATACATACACATTGTATCACATCACCATCAGGATAAACAATAAATAATCACATAACATCACTCCACCCAACTTGACTATCATGTAGAGTGTCCCATGCATCTAATGTATCTCAATGTATGTTTCTAAAATATTTATCATCCACGACCCAACTCACTATCCATAATAATCACCTCTAAAATGTTTCCAAGTACTTTTTTCACAGCACATCATTTTACATACCAACTCTCAAGGCTGCTAATTCTAAATAGTTAACTAATCACCTTACCCTCTATAGATCATCTCATCAGATCACAAAGGACCACACCTGATATATTACCATATTCTCACTCACCTATAAGGTTATTTCATATCCCTTAAGACTTATTCATATTATTTCTACACCCTAATCCCATTAGGTGAACCATTTATAAGTTGTAAACCCATTAGTTCACTTTTCTTGGTTTTCCTGTGCCTCAAGAGGCCTCACATAATTTACCTCAAGCCAATATTACAAATCACATTTAAGGTAAAACCATTGTTCAAGGTCTAAAGTCTTATCTACTCTTTCACTCTCAACCAAAAAGGTGATCCCACCATCAAATAATCATTCATTCATTATATACTTACAAAATTTTTTAACAAAAATAAAAGTGACCATCCAATGTCCCTCGCATTTTATCTCATGCTCAGACACCCATTTAGAGTCCATCACACAAACTGGAAAATGATTCACAAGGAAATGTGATCGTATAATGATCTTAAAATAATCCCACCATGTATGGAATGCAAATTTCCTTCCTAATAGCCTCTATATATTTTATCACACAATTACAAACCCTTTTAGTCCACATTCAGGTCTCCCTAACTCGACTACCAACATCTATATACCACAAAAAACAGAAAACAAATAATGCATGGAGAAAAAATTTAACTATCACCTACTTATTATCATTAGAAGTTAACCCCTAAAATATAGTTGTTTTATTTATCCTCAATCAATAGATATTTCAAAACCTATCAAAATACCAAAGTTAGATATTTGGAGTGATATTCCATTAAAAAAAAGAAGATAACAATGATTGAGGTTTTAATGAGGTTATCCTACCATCTAGGAGTCCAAATAAATTAACGACTCATCAATATGACATTGAACAAGATTTTAGAAATTTAAAGAATGGGTGTAAAGAAACATTCCCAAATGACTCACCTCTATTATTTCATAGTCATCTAAGTGGAAAAGGAAATGTATTTTTAAAAATCCAAAGTAAAATATAAAAAATACCCATGCATGAAAGTGGTGGTTGGAGAAAGTGGACCCCCTCCTGGACTATAGTGGATCACCAAGGATGTTCAATGATCCACCCCAGAGCTCCAAATTATGTTTCAAACCCCATTGATGTTCCATGATCCACCCAGATCTGAAAAATTTATTCACATGAAGGGTCACAACATGTTTCTACCCATAACACTTCACCATGATACCCCACATGTTCTAAAATTCTCAACCCCAGACCATACCCAACTCTTTGAATCCTAATTCGAGGCCACTAATAACATAAAAAGTAAGAAAAAATTATTAATATACACAATATTTAATACTACCCCTATTGTATATTTTCTGGGGATTGAATATTTTATATGAATTCCATAAGATTATGGATTTAATAGGTTTTCCCACTTTCTATAATTGAAACAAAATTAAATAGAAATTGAAAAGGTATATTAACATCAATAATTTTTAGTACTATTTCAGGATCTATTTTAGGAAATTTAATATACATGATTTCATTTATCTTTGGAATTTCATGTTTCCTTTGAGTCTGGAAAAACAAATACCTTTCTTATAAGCCTTGGATTCATCTACCCTAGCCATGAATCCTTTCACCTGATGATTCTTGGCATGTTCTACATCTTGGTTCCCCATGTATTTTCTAAAGTAGTGAGTCATGTTTAAGGTAAGTGTTTGTTTCCATTTCATATTCCTAACTTCTATTAAATTATTATATGATTTATCAAGCCCTTACCTTAGTGATATCAAAGTTATGACATCATCAGTTTGGCCATCTTTTTTGGTGTAGCACGACATACAAAGACCTACAGGGATGAGATCCTTGTTCTCGTCTTCTTTTATGGATTTTTTTAATTTGCATGATTTGGTTTTCTAGTGGGTGGGTTTATTATGTACCATATGTATTTATATAGAAAAACCTTATTTAACATATTTATATATTTTTTCAACTAGTATATATGAATCTCTTTCCCTATTTAGTAATAGTTATGTGTTTTAATTTTTTCAATATTATCTAGGCACATTGTGATATACATGGATAAAAGCTGGATCACATTACCGAGGAACACACCTCAGTATGTTAAGGGTTTGAATGAGTTTTTAGATTTTGAAATTTCCAATCGATCCATTGAAGGGAGAATAAGATGTCCATGTCCTAAATGTAAATTTAGAAGATGTTTTAAGAGATCTGAAGTTTATGAACATTTAATATTGAAGCAATTCTCTGGTCAATATTTGTGTTGGATTTGATATGGAGAATCGAACGTTACAGAAAGGTTGAGCACTAATGTCAATCCATAGAATGACCTCCCAACTTCATCGATAATGGAAAATGAAATGCAAAACCTTATAAATTATGCATTCGGCACTGCAAGAGACCACCATCCACATCAAAATATATCAGAACAACCAAATGAGGGTGCTACAAATAGCAACATGACAAGTCATGTTTTTGAGACTGTAGGACAACCATATCAAGATTGTAACATATCAGTGGATCCTCCTATTGATTATGTGGAGACTAATGTAAGACAAAACTTCACTGAGGAAAATACGTTTCATGATTTAGTTGATGATGGAAATCAAGAGTTGTATAGTGGATTTTTGAAATATTCAAAACTTTCTTTTATGTTGAAGTTGTACCATATCAAATGTCTCTATAGAATTAAAAATAAGGCAATGTCCATGATATTGGAATTTTTGCATGATGAATTTCCTAAAGCAAACATCCCCAAGTCTTTTTATGATATGAAAAAAGTTGTTAACGTGTTTGGTCTGAATTATAAAAAAATACATGTGTGTCCCAATGATTGTATGCTTTATTGGCGAGATGATTTAAGTAGATAGGATTGTAAAAAATGTTCTTCTTCTAGATGGCATTCAATGGGTGATGTTGGAAGTCTAAATCAACATAATTTCATGAAGAAGAAGAAAATGAACACACCTGCAAAGGTTTTGCATTACTTTCCTTTAAAGCCTCGATTGCAAAGATTATTCATGTCATCGAAAACCGTCGAACACATGAAGTGACATTCTGTAGATAATAACAATGATGGGTTAATGAGACATCCACGAGATTCACAATTGTGGAATAAATTTTATTTATTACATCCAGATTTCTCAGATGATCCTAGGAATATTCGATTGGGATTGACTGCTGATGGATTCAACCAATCTGGGACTTTGAGTACCAGATATAGCATTTGGCTAGTTGTTTTGATCCCTTAAAATCTGCCTCCATGGATGTGTATGCAACAAACATCTTTTATCATTTTGATGATTATTCCTAGAAAAAAATGTTTGGAAATGATATTGATGTATACTTGCAGCCTTTAATTGAAGAATTACAGGAGTTGTGGAGCAACGGTGTTGAGACATTTTATTATTCTTCTAAAACGATGTTTAGAATGCATGCTGCTTTAATGTGGATCATTAGTGACTTCCCTGGGCTTGAGAATTTATCTGATTGAAACAATTACACGGGTTTGGATTGTCCTGTTTGTAACTTTTATTTTGAGCCCAAACGGATACCTCACAGTATAAAATGGTGATTCTTGTGTCATCAAAGATTTCTCGATGCATATCATAGATTTCGACTGAACATATCAAAATTTAATGGTTTCATTGATCGTAGACCACCTCCAAAGTTTTTAACCGGTTCTGAAATATTGACACAACTTGGAAATGTTGAAACAGAATTTGGGAAGGTTCGTCATTTGAATGATAGTAGGAAATGGGTTCGAAGTTCATCGTCAAGTGAAATCGGAATGCAAAAATGCAAGAAAAAAAGTATATTCTTCAAACTTCTGTATTGGGAATATAATTTGTTACAACATAATCTTGATGTGATGCATATTGAGAAGAATTTCTATGACAATTTGATTTTTAAATTGCTTAATGAGCATGGAAATTCAAAGTATCATCTCAATGCTCGCAAAGACTTATAAGTAATGAACATAAAACTTGATCTCTATCCAGATGAGAATGAAAAGTACGCTCTGACATTTTTTGCAATGAAAAATAGGGATAAAGATACATTCCTTCGAATTTTAAAGAATGTGAAGCTATCTGATGGGTATTCAAGTAACATATCGAGGTGTGTTGACTTGAAGAATCGTAAGTTACATGGATTGAAAAGTCACGATTTACATATTTTGTTATAATAGTTACTACCATTGGTATTGCATACATTATTACCTGAAAAAGTTACTACTGTTGTACTCCAATACTGCACATTTTTCAGACAACTATGTGAGAAATCTCTACATACATTTCATCTTGACAACCTCTAGAAGAGGTTTTTATTGACCCTTTGTGCAATGGAGATTATATTTCCTCCTTCGTTTTTACTGTCATGATGCATTTAACTGTGCATTTGGTTAAGGAAGCTAAATTAGGAGGCCTCGTTCATTATTGATGGATGTATCTAATTGAGAGGTACTTTATTTATATGCTTTTTAGTCAAGTAAACAATTTTTGGCACTTAATTAAATTCATAATTATGTTTATTTTATTTCACACATATCTTGGGCATTTGAAATCATACGTGAGAAATAAAGCTCAACCAGAAGGCTTTATTGCTGAAGGCTATTTGGTTGAGGAGTGTCTTACCTTTTGTTCTAGATACCAGGATGATATTGAGATAAGATTTAATCAAGTTAGACATGTTGATGACACATCGACTCAATATCAAAAACATCATAAATCAAAAATATTTCCTACTATTGGCCGATCAGTTGGAAGGACCTCAAATGTGACACTGACAGAATTGGAATTATTACAGGCACATAGATATGTGCTTCTAAATAGTAAAATTGCAAATCCATTTATTGAAGAGTTGAGGATACAAACAAAGAGACAAATGAGAGGACGAACACGAAGTGAGAAATATATAACGAAAGCTGTTAATAAAGAGCTTGTAGAATGGTTTGCACGACGTGTAAGTTCATAAATATTGAAATAAATATGAATATTAGTTTGACACATATATTTTGTAAATCTAATAAAGTATATTTCTTTTTTTAGATCATGAATATTGATACTCGAGTAGAGTTTTCAGAATATTTGAAGTTTTTTGCTTGAGGTCCTCTAAAACAAGTTAGAAAGTTCGACGCTTACAACGTGAATGACTTTAGATTTCATACAGTTGACTGAGAAGAGGGTTTGAAAACACAGAATAGTGGTATATTTACATTTTATGAAGTGGAATACTATGGAAATCTGACTGATATTATTGAATTAAACTACCAAAGACATTTTTCAGTTGTTTTATTCAAATGCAATTGGGTCGATATTATCAGAGGTGTTAAAAGAGATTCCTTGCAATTTACTCCTGTGAACTTCTCTCGCTTGATGGATGTTGGTGATCGTGAACTGCATGATCCATATATCTTATCATTACAAGAAAAAATGGTATATTATGTGAATGATGTTGTGGATGAAGGGTGGAGTGTAGTTGCTCATGTAATACAAAGATATTTGTATGGTATGAGTGATGAAATGGAAGATTTGACATCTGAAATTGAATCTCATCAACAACAAGAAGAAAAATTATTTGTCAATCATGATATTGAAAATATTAGTCTAGAAAAGATAAATGAAGTGGATGAAGTAATGGAGCGGGAAACCGATATGATTTAAGGGGAAAATGATTGTATGTATAGTTATTTATTCATTCAGCAACCACTTATTTCATTTGTGTAGTCATTTATTATCATTATTATGTATATTTTGTTTGTTAGTACTGGGAATATATTATCATTTTTAATTTTTTTATGCATATTTTTTTTTGAAATATATGTTCTGAACTTAATTTTATTTGATTAAATGATAGGAATGCCAAGGAGGAAGTGATACACTGTTTCATCCTCCACTACAACAGATAACGATCCATCTGTCTCCCTCTCTATGGCATCTGAGCCACCAGCTGCCTGCCCCCTACACCATCCCCCCCTACACCATCTCTCACACCCTTTGTGAGCGTCCCTTTAGAAGTTGAGTCGTCGACTCCCCCTTCAGCAGTCTCAACAGTGGGGCGGCGGCACGCCACTTCTAGTTCATCACAGACATACTGGATGGTCACTGTTATAGGTACAAATTTTAATATAAATAAATTTATTGCACTTTTTTATACTAATTGTTTGTTCATTAAAGATGAAAAAAATGAAACTATGGAGAAAAATATAAAAAGTTCATATGTGTGGAATATGAATGGATAGAAGATAGTTGTCCCATTTGATTCATATGGGGTCCCTACGGATGACACATCGGGATTACTTGGCCAAATTCTAGGCCAGCTGGCAATGGAACCCATTTTCCTTCCTATTTCTTATGATGATTGGAGATATATGCCTCCAAGTTGGAAAAATAAAGTTTTTGATTCCCAAATAAAGGTAATTTTAATACATTATGGTGTAATTGAATGTCATGTTATTAATATGTTCAAAATGAATTTCTGTATACAGATGTTTTTCCACTTTACAATTGCTGATGTGATAACACGGAAGTGGACGTTGAAAAATCTTGGTAAGAAATGGACAGACTTAAAATGGAGATTGCGGAGCAATGTCAATGATACTTTGTTGACCGTCCAAAAAATGTATGAGAAGATACCCAATGGGGTACCCAAAGAACAATGAAAAGTTTTTGTTGACAGACATCGTGATGAGAAGCAGATTGTATTTAAATATATATTATTATATTAACCTCATTTTACATTTATACATGTATATGAAGAGGAGATGAAATTGAATACATTACTATTAAATTGAATTTTATTTATTTCAGGATCACTCAAGAAATAATTCATCAAGTCAGACTAAGCAAGTCATCCCTCACACTGTAGGGTCAAAAAGATTCTCTAGAAGCCGATCGACTCTGGTAATATTTTCATTAGTTTAAATATTTATAAGACAATAATATCTGTTTAATATATTAAATTGTTGATTTATCTTTTTTTAATATAGTCACAGAGTTTAGGGCACAAAGCATCCTGAACTAAAGTGTGGTTGGATGTTCACAAAAAATCTGATGGAAGTTTTTTTAATGAGTCTTCCAAAGAAGTTGAGGTATGACCTCATTTTTTCACTATAATAACTTATTATCAATTTTTATTATATTAATATATATTGATATTTGATTTATAGGTAAAAATTAAAGAACTATGGGATGTCAATCCTGGGCAGTCCTACTCAACCTCCTAGGATGACCAAGTTGCTAAAGTCCCTGGGAAAGAGCATCCTGGTAGAGTGTGTGGGATGGATTTGGGACCCATGTCATCTGAGGTCTTTGGCAGGCCATTGGGGATTGCAGTTGCATCTACTCCTGGTTGTATTCAGTCCATACCTGGATATTCTCAGAGAGAGATTGCTTCTCTACGAAACATAGTTCAAGATTAGGGGGCTTAGATATCCTATTTGTAGAAAGTGTTGACTGCTATACGTCATCAAATGTGCAGATATACCCCCGGTGGTATTGCATCAACTGGTAGTGAGTAGGTAAATCACAAAAATTCAAAATCATTTAGTTTGCAAACTTTTATTGGTTTTAAGTTTAAATATAAATATGCAACACTATTTAATTTTCAATATAATTTTCTTACATGTGGTAGCAGGAAGTGGAGATGGAGGTGGAGAGCATGATGATATGTGTTCATCATCGGACCGTGATTAGTTTTATTGTTGATATGTTGAAAAAATATGGTAACAATCAGTTTGTATATGTATCATGTGTGACACATAGTTACCACCAGACATTTTCATGACCTAACATTTTCTTGATTTCTCATGTTTCCTTTTATACATTTTATTGATTTCTGATGTTTCCTTTTATGTCTTGATTTCTTGAGTGTGGTATGCACCATATATGTCGATTATTTATAGTGATGATTCATTTTTCCTAAATTTATTAGGTTTTTCGGACCTGGGTGAACATCCCACTTAAAAGCATTATAGGATCTCATAAACTCATCTCTCATGGAATATGTGACCATTACCATGCTACGAACTATAAAAACTCCATGTATATCAAAATTAAATCATAAAATAGTTTCACATTCTTCCAACCTATCACACATCATGATACATTCCAAAACAACATTCTAACTTATCTTTACTTGTTTAACCAATGAAGACATTATCTCTAAGGATACCCACATTGATTCCCCTAAACCCTCAACTACACCCACCAACTAGTCTTACAGTGAAGATAAGATATTCTATTCAACTAATGAAATCAGTTCTCCCATATCTTACATTTTCTATCCCAATGCATTTACCACTACATTTACATTTCTAACATTTAAAAATATTGAACATCAAATTTTTCTACTTTCCATGGTATTCATGATACTCTTGATCTTTTATACTTTCCTTTAGACTCATTTCTCTCCATTCTTCCTTATTTTAATATGAGATTCTAGCACATCATCAATGAATGAATATTCTCATTTGGTAAATTGTGTGCTAAAAATTATTTTTCCTCTATTCCGAGACACATATATTTCAAGGTAAATGATTCATGGTCATATCTAACTGTATTCCAACCATGCCCTACCTAGTATCCTTCTTCAACCAAGCCACATGATTTTCTGGGAAGAACCACATGGTTTCCCATGACCACGTTCCTATCATGAAACCATTTAGAGTCCTCTATAAAGCTTAAAATCCAAAAAAAAAACAACCTAAGAATTCACCCAATAAAATAATATCTTAGAAACAATTAAAGAAGGGTAAAATGTAAGGCTTAAGTCCCCTTGAAAACTTCAAGTCATTATAATCTTCCCCTTTGAGGATTTATCATCCTTGAGTAGTGCCTCTATATTTCACACCCAAAAAACTAGGGCTATTGAGCTCGCACATCATATTATCACTTGTAAGACTCTTCATGTGTACGTCCATGCTCCCATATGACTCTAACAAGTGACATCATCTTTCTTCAAAACATTTTCTCACGACAGTTCATGATTCACACTGAGCACTCCACAAATATTGGGTAAGGCTCCAACTGAAATTCTTCATAATTGATCACATAATTTTGATCAAGAATGTACAACTGAATATAAGAGACATGTAAAACATCACACATTCCTTGATATTGTGGAGGAAATTCCAAATAGAATTCCACTATCATGACACTCTTGATAATCCCGAACAACCCCATAAACTTTGGTGCCAACATCCTTTGCTTCTACAATAATTGATTCCCTAATTGAGGAGTCTCCCATAATAAAAATCAAACACCTACAATGAATTCCATGTGTTTCCTCCTACCATTTTCATATGATCTCTATTTAAATGAGAAGTGATTAAATACTTCTTGATCTAGTACAATCTCACAAATGCCTCTAAAATCACGAACAACCCACAATTACTACCTACCATCCTAATGCTAACATATTAGCGAGTGAAACATCCAACCATAAAGAGCATCAAAATGTGTCATTTGAATTGAATTATGGTTTTATTTTCATGTGAAATCAACTAAGGATTGGATATCAACCCAAGATCCCCTAAAGTATAATATTATGAAAATCATTGTGCAATTGAATTTTAGTTATAATTGGTTTCCAAAATAATAAAATCTGGATTTTTTACTACTATATTCTTAATTAGAATTTGATGGAAATAAATTGATGCCTAATGCATGTTTATATAAATTGTTCATAAATATGTAAATGGAATTGGATAAAGATAATGAAGCTGAAAATTCATGTTGTTTTTAATATTAGAGGAATATTATTGTGAATTTATTCTTTAAATTTTATTTAAATAAGAATATTTGATGGTGGACATTCTAGTTAATTTATATTTTCAATATTAGTAACACATCATAAATAAATTGATTAATCCAAGACTTTAATTGAACAATTAGTTCGATAAAAATAAATTTATGGTGTTGAGTAAGCCTATTTTCTTATGATGGATGGATTGTTATTTTAGGGACTAGATTCCATATTAAATCTATTTGATGTTTTTTGTCTTTTTATTTCTCTGGATGTAGGCCTTTATATATTATGTTATGTGATCTTGGGATGATTATTGGTTAATGAGGTATGGGTAGAGAGGCCTGAGTTTTTGGAGTAGTCAGCACCAATGATAGTGGGATGTACATTGATATGAATGGTTATGTCAGGGTTGGAACTGGTATAGATGGAATAGGTTGAACCTAGTCTTGTCATTGTTTTCATGAAATATGACATACATGCTTGTTTATAATTTTGTTTAAAGGTATAATGGCCATGTGATATGTTTATCTACATTCCTTTACACGTTGAACGATGCATTTGGTTGTGATTAGTTAAGCATCTATTTTCATATTGACTGTAGTATGTATTCTGTTGGTCTTTTGGTATTCTTTGAATGATTTTTTTTCAGGGCACTAGTATAGGGGTTGCAGAAACTGCTTTTTTTTTGTAAATCTGTTTTTAGCGGCGGTTTTAACCGCTGCTAACTGTAACAAGTATATTTAGCGGTAGTTTTAACCGCCACTAAATGTTGGTATTTTTTTATTAGCGGCGGTTTTAACCGCCACCACAGTCTCAAATTTAGCAGTGGTTTTAACCGCTGCTACAGTGTCCCCTCTTCCGCACGCATTTCTCTGTGGTTATAATGTTTTTAGCGGCGGTTTTTCTGGTCAGGGGCTTACTTTTTTTAGCGGCGGTTTTAACCACCCCTACAAAAAGTAATCCCCTGACCGACAAAACTGCCGCTAAAAACATTATAACCACCGTGAAATGTTCCAAATATAACAGTTCCCATAAACCGCTGCTAAACTGCTTTAACCGCCGCCAATAGTTTCCCAACACGCAATTTAGCGGTAGTTTTCTAAAACCACCGCAGAAGCATATGGCAGTGGTTTAAACCGCCACCATATCCAAAAGTAATCGCCGTGAAATTGTAATTTTCCTGTAGTGTGATCCCAAAAAATAATAAAAGGTGTTATATTGAATAGATTCAATCTAAGAAGACAAATTTCCTTCATGTGAATAAATTAAATCAATTTCTTCTTGACTTAAAAATCCTTTAATAAATCCTTGATATTCCCCAAGACCACTTTAAACATCCTGCAACCAATTCACCTCATGAAACTCCTCATAATCACTAATTTGAGAGATTGAATTATAGATTTTGAGATCAAGGCTCATGTTTTCAAAGGTTGTTATATTTCCATTTCTAAATCACATGACTGAGTTGATTACTTCTAGGAAGGAATTACCAATAATGTTAGGGGTTTTCATGTAACTAGATTATCCCTTTAAGGTTAGGGAAGGGAAAACTTAAGTGGGCTTGGGTGCTTTACCAGTTATAATTCTTTATAATTCAAATTTTAGTGATGAAACCTCATAATTAATTTTCTCCATTTGATTACATAATTTCTCAAATAATGGTTATGGAATAAATTGGATAGGGCCTAAGCTGATTGGTTTATCTCAAGAGGATATTTAAGTTGTTGGATGGATTTTTTCATGGGTTTTTGTAATTTCACAAAAGGATGTTTGAATTTGTCTTGTTGTGATTAAAATAGGTTATGAGTTAGAAATTTTTGTGGTGGGGAGGGATTTGGACCCTACGACTGACTGGATTATTGATTATTCTTCTAATGAAATCATGGATGGTCATTGTACCTTAGACTATTTTTTTAATGTTGATGATTTTTAAATTTTAAATCATTGACCTCCACAGATAGTCCTCCTGGAAGGAAATTATTGATTGAAGTAATGGTCATGTAATTATCAATATTTTGGTTATTTTTTCACATATTGTGCAAACAAGGTCAATAATTTGAACTCTATTGACCTTCATAAGGTCTATCTCTTTAACCTTCCCAGAGAGGGATACAATTTTAGCCATAAGGATTTCATTATCCGTAAGAGTATTAATCCAACCATATTTGGGAGGCTTCTCATAATAGGAAGTGGTTTCCATGTTCAGTTTTGTTCAGTAAGACCTTCTAGACATCCATAAGCATCATTGGGGGTTTTATTTTTGAAGTTCATGTTACACATCATATCTATGAAAAATTTTCTTACTAGAAATAACACTTCATAAAATATTTGAATCTGTTTTGGGATTAAATAATAAAGAGGCATTGATCCCAACTTTTAAAAAAACCATGGTGAGTTAGCATGTGTAGGGTATCTTTAAACCTTTCCCATGTTTTATAAAAAGACTCTCCATTTTTCAAAAAAAAAATGAATACTCTTTTTAAGTCCATTTTTTTGTGGTGGGGTAAGTATTTTTTGGATGAATTCAGAGGATAACACCTATCACCAGTGGGGTAATTCTTTTTTTAAATTCAATTACCCATTTCCTTCAAAGCATGATGAAATTATTTGAAACATTCAAATGTTGGGTTCCCCTTATTTGAAAGACCCATTTCTATGTATTTATTTTGTGAAATATTAATATTAATGAATCAAATAGTATGGATATGAATAGAGAATGGATGGATGTAAATCATATGACAAAAGAATATGAATATGGGGTGAAAGAGTTCATAAAGTTGAAAAAATATCATGCATATGGTCCTTCTCAAATCTTTTTTCCATGTTTACGCTATTGTTATTCAAGACTAATTAGTCTAGAGGAGTTGGAAGAACACTTGATCTAACATGGAATTGATTGAAGTTATAAATGTTGTAATAAACACAGGGAAAAAATGAATGTAGCTAGTGACTAGGATAACACTGCATTTTATGGATCATCTGATATGATTATAAGTGTGGATAATGAATAAGAGCTATCGAGGATATGGTTACAGGTGTGAATGATGATGAAGACCATATTGAGGAAATGAAAATGGTAGTTGAAGATGAACTTAATGATTGTCCAAAATTATTGGAGAAGTTAAAGAGTTGTGCAAAGATGTCATTTTATGCTAGTTGCACAAAATATACAATATTGTCAGTTGTAATGAAACTGTATAATTTAAAAGCTGGCAATGGATGGAGTGATGTCAGTTTTAATAAACTACTTTCTCTCTTGAATGATATGCTCCCAGAAGATAATGAGCTCCCTAACTGAACATATGATGCTAAAAGAATACTACGTTCAATGGGTATAATCTCTCAAAGAATACATGTCTGTCCAAATGATTGTATACTATTTCTCAAGGATCAAAAATCACTTAAAGAATGCCCAAAGTGTGGTGTTTCTCAATATAAGAAAGATGAACTGGGTCCTACAAAATTTGTATGACACTTTTAAATCATTTCAAGGTTTAGGAGCCTATATGAAAGTGAGGAGAATACAAGGCAATTGACGTGACATGCATATATAAGAAATAAATATGGGAAACTTCATCACCTGAAAGACTCTCTTCAGTGGAAGAAAATTGATCACGAGTATCCTGAATTTGAAAACAAGCTGAGAAACATTTGTCTTGCATTATCTATATATGGAGTGAATCCTTTTGGTTTTAAAAGTAGCACTCACAGTACATGACCGATTATGTTGGTAAATTATAACTTATCACCAAGGTTATGCCTGACATGAATACATTATGTTATCTGTACTTATATCAGGACCAAAACAACTGAGTAATGATATTTATGTTTATTTGGATCCATTGATCGAAGATTTGAAATTATTGTGGGATTTAGGTGTTATGTTGTATGATGATTATATAAATAAAGATTTCACGTTAAGATTCATGTTGTACGAGATGATAAAAGACTTTCCTTCTTGTGGAAATTTTTCAGGATATAGATTTAAAGGAACTCAAGGGTGTCACATTTGAAAACAAGGTAATACTCAATTAGGATGAAACATATATCAAATATCATGTTTATAGAACATCACATATTTCTACCTTGACGACATAAGTAACAATCTTGGATGATATCACTCGATTGATGTTCAGAAGAATGTACAACACCGTCTCCACTAACAGGTGATCAACTGTTTTAGAAAGTAAAAGACATGGACACTACTTTTGGTAAACCTTTTTCAAAAAACCTTATGAAAACCAGTTGGAAAATAAGATCTTTTTTTTAATTATCATACTAGAATTTTCTATATGTCAGACATTTTCTTAATGTTATGCATATTGAAAAAAATTTATGTGATAGTTTCATTAAAACATTACTAAATGCATCCTACAAAACAAAGAATGAAATAAAGGCTAGGTTGGACATGATTTACATGAGAATATGGGAAGAGTTGGCACCAATGAAGGGTGAAAAACAAAATTTTCTTCCTCCAACTGCTTACAAAATTTCCAGGAAGGATAGATATCAGTTTTGAAACTTATGAATGATGTAAAAGTTATAGATGGGTATTCATCGAATATCAATAATATTGTGTCAATGACTAATTTAAAGTTAAAGGGTCTGAAATTACATGACTGTCATGTTTTGATGCAAGATCTAATTCTCGTAGTTTTACATTGCATTTTACCCAAGAATGTTGGTTATACATTAACCAATCTATGTTTCTTTTTCAAAGATATATGAAACAAAGTTATAGTCTCGATGAAATTACCAACTATGGAAAAGAAAATTGTCATCATATCATGTGAATCAGAAATGTTCTTCCCGCCAAAATTCTTTGATATGATGGTTCACTTTATGGTTCACTTGGTGAAAGAAATTTTACTATGTGGACCTATATATTATAGATGTATGTATCTCATTGAATAGTATATAAAGATTTTGAAAGGGTATATCAAAAATCAAAGTCACCCAGAGGGTTGTATTGTAGAACAATATATTGTTAAAGAAGCCTTTAAATTTTATACCGATAACCTATTTGGTGTGGAAAACATTGGTCTACCAAAATATCATCACACAGGGCAGCTTGTGGATGAAGGAATTTCTAGAAGAGATATTGTAACAATAAATATTACAGATCGAGAGAAGTCACACCTTTATGTTTTTCATGAAAATTTAAAGGTTTCCCCATATGTTGAAACTCACAAAGAAATGCTTAGGCATTTGAATCCATCAAGGGTTGAAATATGGATATCAAATACACATAATAAACAATTCATAGGATAGTTTTGAGACCACATTTTTAAGGAGTCAGATGAAAATCCAGATTCAATTTCAGAATAAATTCGATGGCTAGCCAGAGGACCAAGTGTGTATATATTATCTTACAATGGTTATGTAATTAAAGGTTATACATTCTATACAAATGAACATGATGAATGCAATATCATGAAAAATAGTGGAGTTACACTTGTGGCTGAAACGATCCATGTTTCTAGAACTAAGGAAAGAAATCTAATTTATGTGAATATGTCATACTTTGGCATCATCAAACAAATATAGGAGTTAGATTATACAATATTCCAAGTTCTAGATTTTCTATGAAAGTGGGTTGATAATATGAGTGCTGTTAAAATAGATAAATTGAGATTCATGAAAGTAGATTTCAGTAAGGAAGGGAATAAATATGAACTGTTTATAATGGAATCACAAGCAGTACATGTATCTTATGTTCCAGATCCCGCAAACCTGAAGTGGTCAATTGTTCTGTTATCGATCAAAACCACTGAAGGGTCAGATTAAAATTCAACTGAGGATGGCCCTTTTATTGGGACTTCACAATCATTTCGCAGTGGTCTCAATGTAGACAAGGTTTTGTATCTCATAGTAGACCACAATGAAGGGATTTTCATACTTAATAAAGGGGTCAAATCCCTCCAACCTTTTAAAAAAAAATAGAGTTCAATAATCAGGTTATATATTTCTTTGTAATATATATTGTGTTATCTCATGTTATTATTTATTCATTGTTTCATTTATGGAATCTAAATTAAATGTTAAACCACTTCTGTAAATAATGAATTCTGCACGTGTCGATGCTCCAAATTCAAAGGAACAATAGGTTTATCAACCTACTACTGCTTCCAGTGCAAAGGAACAATGACCCTCTACACATGTCGATGCTACCATCCAAAGGAACAATATATTGACGATGTTGAATCCGAGGAAATGGTAGACAATGAAGAACCGATGTTTTAGAAAAAATAGAAGCATTATAGCGTGATGGTGTTAAAAAAATATTAAGGTGAAAAGCAAAGATATCAAATTCGAGGTTGGATGGAATACGCACGACCAACCAATTAACCACAACAAGGTCATGTTCAGTAGTTACATTGAGATCATCACTCAAAAACATGTGCCGATTGATGTAGATTTGTGGCACCATGTTATAACCATACTTAAGACACTGATTTGGGAAGAGATTATGGTAACATTATGATATCCTTTATTTATTTTACTAAAAAATAAAATAATGAAACATTGAATTACTCTTCGCCATCCTTTGCAGAGTGCATTTATAATAGATGAATCTCATAAGAAACATGCACTAATGCTTGCTGGAAGGATTTATAGAGGCTTTCACACAATTCTAATGAGATTTCATCTTAAATACATTGAAGGGAAAATAATCCCGCACCCACTGCTTATGTATGCACACCTAATAAGCCAAGTAGTATGGGATGTATTTACTATCTATTGTACAGAGATATCTTTTCAGGTACATTGTGGCTAGTAATAAATTGTTTGAAAATACGTGTATTCATCACTTTGAGAATATTTTATTTATGAAACAACAACTAAGTGTTGAAAATAAGGAATAGGTAGAAAAACCAATGTACTCCTACCGTAAAGCAAGGATGGGGTACACTTCAATTGAAAAAAAAAATTGGTATGCATTTTAAATCTACCATAGTACTTTTATGTGGCATGAAACAACAACATAATTATGTTCCTCTATTTATATGAAAATTGATGAATCCAAATCCAAATCCACTTTCATCTCATGCCATGTGTTATGGAAGGAGGCATATGTAAATAAAGATGAGATACTAAAAGATGAAAACACAAAAAAGTGTGGGAAACATGTGTAAGTATGACGTGATATATATTTTTTCTTTAAATTTCTCTTACATAACAATGATTACTTATTTTATTATGTTTTTTATATGGATTAGACACAATAATCATCAACACCTATACTGGATGAAAACCTATTATTAGTGGCCTTGAAGCAACCCAAACAGTATGACCATGTCAGAGGTGCGAGTTTTGGGGTGACACCCCGAACATATTTTGTGGAAAAACAACACGAGGATAAAGATAAAGAAATGGAAGAGATGAAATATAGATTATCCTCCCTTGAAGAAAAATTTCATTGGAAGTATGAGTTTCTAGAAAATGTTATGGGGGGATGCAAAGAGAAGACATAACTTAAGAACAACCATTGTGTGAAGATCCATCCCCTCACCCCCACCCGCTTTGAGGTGAGTCATTCCTCTCAAAGAGATGTCTTAAACGAGTTAATCGATATTCTAACAATTGTTTATGTGAAATGTGAACCAGACATACACTGATACCTTTCTTGTATTGATATTATACAGGGTAAAAATGAATGTGATTTAAATACATCAACACCCACCCATCACATTGTTACAAGTGTTTTCATGTTCAGTATCCAAGAAGACACTCTACACAACATACCGCTTCCAATAGGTCATGTGAGAGTGGCGATTAGTGTAGCTGATGAGTCGAGTGTTGAGGTATCTATTCCATGGAACATATATTCATACGATCGACCAAGTTGTTGAAACATTTATAGCATGGCCATTAAATCTTGTAAAAAAACACATCGATAAGGAAGCATTAATTTCCAATTTATTTTTCATGCTAAACCTTTAACAATTAATGAAAAAAGGTCTAAATCGATAAATGTTATTACGGACAGACAAAGGAAAGGGGGTGAAACAAAAGGTCTAATCAAAACTATCTAAAGGATCAACCAACCGATCAAAAAGACATTTAGAAAGTATCTTTACCCTGCCCGTTCAATATTTTCATTTACTAAAATTGAAGGTTCATACAGATACAAAGTTATAAAGCGAGAGTAATCACATATTTGATTTTGAAGAACAAATGTACAAAGAGGATGTTACAAACTACATTTCTATTGAGAATGTAAATGGAATCCTCAACTATGAATGGCTAGGAGTCTCAGTTGTAAATGTATATATGAGGTGTTTTTCATGATTTTTTTCCAATAGATGATATACCGTGTTAATTATGATTAAATACATTTCATATTTTTTACAGGTGTATATATCAATACCAATTTAAGAGATTACTCCATGAACATAAATTTGAACTCATTAGTCCTCACGTCACTTTTACAGAACAAACATAAATAGAATAAAAAAATGAATGAAATAGTGGTAAAATTGTCCAAATCGTTTGAAAGAAAACTTACGGATGACAAACACTTCTTAATACCAACAATATAGAGGTAAAACTCCAAAATTTAATCATATAAAATATATTTTTATTTCTCTCATTACTTATTCATTTTTGTATTTTTAGGAAACACTGGGTGCTTATTGCAGTCAATTTGGATACTCTAAAGATTTATTTCCTGGATTCACTACATGGATACCCAAAAAATCAACAACACATGATGACATTTTTTAAATTTTAATACAATACATCCAATTTTTTAAAACTAAACTTCAAGTTATATATTTTATATTATGTTTTAATAAGAATTCTGTTATGATAGAGTGGTGTATAAATATCGCTAAAATCATGGCACGAGGATAGTCCATGCGCACAAGGAGCCTGAAAAGTTCTACAAGTGGACAAGTATTGGGGATATATAATAATATTTCACTATCCAAACACATATAAAAAAATTACTTATTTTTCTCAAAGTTTCTGCAGTGTTCGAAGAAAACAAATGGAAAATATTGTGGTTATTATATTTTTAAATTTACGAGAAAGATCATATTCTATCAACAAACTATAATCCCCGAAGAGGTATTTTCGAAGATAATTACTATTTCATTTAAAATATTTATTAATCATTTGTGTATTTATATTTTTCTAGTACTACTATGACTGTCGAAAATTCTTGTATTCACAAGACGACATAGATTTGTTTAGAAGTGAATGAGCAGCATACCTGATGGGAAAATGTACACATATATCATGAAGTTGCGACCTCCATAGAAGTAATGGATTATTTCATATTTATGTTTTTATTTCTTTTTATTATTACTCACATAGAAATAGTTTTCTTATACAAGTGGATTCTTTTGTTCAAGTTGGTATGGTTTGTTCGGAGCTACTCATGTTCATGAGAGATTGTACTTTGAGGTTGTAACTGAGATAATGAAAATAAAGAAATGCATCAATAATATATACAACCATTATGAAAAGGTGAATTTCCACTAATTATTTAATTAATTTTTTCATCATTTTATCTACTATTTTCAAGTCAATTTCCTTATCATTTTTATATAATACTTATTTAGTTTTTTTCAAAGATATTTTGGGAAGTCATAGTTTCCTTTCAACTATCTGCAAAAAGCCAGAGAATAGATAACATATTCATTTTTTCCAATGTTACCATGCTTTTCATTGTCTTTATTTATCAAACTGCCAACACTACATATTGAGTTAATGTTCTTAGCTGAAAAACCTTCCTCTTTGTTGAAAACCATAAGAGTAGAGTAAAATTTTATAGTTTAAAACATCGACTCAATATATAGTGTTGACAGTTCAACAAAGAAATGCAATGGGAATGTGTGACTGATATGACTCTAGGTGCATCTTTTTATTTAAAATTGACATTAATTTTAGTAAAAAAGAAAATTGGCATACTCAAAACTGATCAAACACATTCAGATTGTTTTGATACTTTAGGAAAATGACCCATAAGTCATTTTTGATGTGTAAGAATCAATAGAAACTCAATCTGATGCACGGTGTGACCGATATGACTTCAAGTGTCTTTTTATTTAAAATTGACATTAATTTTAGTAAAAAGAACAAGTGACATACTGAAAACTGAGAAAACACATTTCAATTATTTTGATACTTTAGGAAAATGACACATAAGTCATTTTTTATGTGTAGGAATTAATCACACCTCAATATGGTGCACGGTGTGACCGGTATGACTCCTTGGGGCTGTAGTATGTTCCAAGGGTTGGGTTGTTCGCCCATGAAATCGGTACGTGAGCTGGGTTCAGAACGTCACGAGACAGTTCGGTCCATATCCGGTGTGGGCATTAGAGCATTGAGAGGACATTTCCCTAGTATGAGATGACCGGGAATGGCACACTTATGGTGTACCAGTAAGTGTGTCTTTTTATTTAAAATTGACATTAATTTTAGTAAAAAGAGCAAGTGATATACTGAAAACCAAGTAAACAAATTCAGATTGTTTTGATACTTTAGAAAAAAGACCCATGAGTCATTTGTGACATGTAGGAATAAACTTCACCTCAATCTGATGTATGGTGTGACCGGTATGACTCAAAGTGTCTGTTATCAGTTTAAAATTGACATTTTAGTTCAAAACATGTATCACTCATAGAAAACCAAACAAAAATGCTACAATTGTCTTGATAATTTAGGAAAATTATTAATAAGTCAATTTTGAAATATAGGAAGCAATCTATGTTAAACCGACACACAATTTGACTGATATGACTCAAATTTCACATTTCCAGTTTTAAATGACATTTTAATAAAAAACAAGTGACATACTCAAAACCGAGTAAACACATTCAAATTGTTTTGATACTTTAAGAAAACTATCCATAAGTCATTTATGATGTGTAAGAATCATCCTCATCACAATCCTATACACGATGTGACTGGTATAATTCAAAGTGTTTCTATTTATTTAAAATTGACATTAATTTTAGTAAAAATAACAACTGATATATTGAAAACTAAGAAAATGCATTCATATTGTTTTTATACTTTAAAAAAATGATCCATAAGTCATTTGTGATGTGTAGGAATCAACTGAATCACAATATGATGCACAATGTGACCGGTGTAACTCCAAGTGTGTCTTTTTATTTAAAATTGACATTAATTTTAGTAAAAAGAAAAAGTGACATATTGAAAACCGAGAAAAAATATTTGGATTATTTTGATAATTTAGGAAAACGATCTATAAGTCATTTTTTATGTTTATGAATTAACCACACCTCAATCCAATGCACATTGTGACCGATATGACTCAAAGTGTGTATTTTTTATTTAAAATTGACATTAATTTTAGTTAAAAGAACAAGTGGCATACTAAAAAAAAATAAGAAAACACATTTGGGTTGTTTTGATGTCACGACCCGCCTTCAAAAAAAAAAAGGGAAGGGTCAGCAGATTGCCAGACCCTTCCTTCTTTAAGTAGAAAGAGAGATAATGACCCCCGAAACCCGCCTTCAATAGGTCCCGGAGTGGCGACCAGCGCCAAGGGTATATAATCACACACTAAATGGAAGGAATTACACTTTTTCTTTTAATAGGATCAGGAGATAAGATGGTAAATCCCACAACACCAAACTGAAAGTGCAAAAACAACTAAAGATAAACCATTCCCATATGCATGTTCAAAGGTAAAAGATAAAAGTCACAAACCCAAAGGTAAAAAAAATACCAAGAAAAAAAAAGCGACAACAGCAACTATCCCAAAGGTCTGCGCTAGTATGGTCCTGCACGATCCCCGAAGTCCTCCTGGAAACCTGAAAGCAGTTTTATATACGTAGGGTGAGCATACAAGTATACTCAATAGGGAAAAACCAAAGACTCTCGTGCATAATTGGGGAGGCGTACTAAAGTCCCGTGAGAAACAGACAACCAAACACTATCAAGGAGTTCATTCATCCCACTCATCGGCCACACTCACTAAATAACGCAAGTAAAGTAATGTATAATAAAAGCACATCAATGTTTGGGTACCCCGCGCCACTTTCCCACTAGTTATTGAAGTCATCCTACGCATCGAACCAATCCCTCCATTCTCACCACAGTCCCACTGCCACACCCGCCCGCACACACCTGGGCCATATCCTCACGCAGTCCCACTGCCAAACCCCACCCACAAACACCTGGTCCACAAATGTCACACGTAACCACGCCTGCAAACACCTAGTTCAGAACAACCACCGCCACGCCCGAAGACACCTGGGATAGAAGATCTACTGCCACGCCTGAAGACACCTGGGCCTCATCCTAAAGACACTTGGGAACCACCTGACCGCACACACCTAGGACAACCACCACACCACCCTACCCGAAGGTTCTTGGGCTAATAATGGACTTCAGACCATCACAACCTGCCCGAAGATACTTGGGATATCTGGGAAAGGGAGCAGAAAGGAGCTAATAACCAGCCACTAATAGAAGTGTTGGGAAAAAAACCCTCCCCCATGAAATGGGTGTGTTCGACACTAAGTGCTCAACTTGGGTGGGGTGTGAATAAGAAACACAAAAACTAAAAGTATATGTATAGGTAGCAAGAACTCACCCAAATTAGGTTTTTTTTCAGCAAGATTAAAGAACACAATCAGTACCATGTCCAAGTCACAACTCACACCAAACCAAAACCCATTTGTCCCATTCTTGTTTTCATGTTCGGTAATAATGTTTAAAAAATTTTTTGCACCTACTTGGGCAACTAGCAGGCATAAGCACAAGTTAAGGGAAGAGTATAGTCAAACATCAACTCAAATTTTCACACCTGGTTCTCTTATAAAGTCATAATAACCAAAGGGATAAGGGGTCCCTCAAAGTACTGGAACCAAGGAAAACCCCAAGATACTGTCGCATGTTCCCAAAACCCAAGAGCCGATGGTTTCTCAACAACAGAGTATCCCACCCCAATTTGTGATATAATCAAAGTAACCACCCGACCTTAAATTCACAACCGAAAGCATAACCACAGGGGATCCCATCCCCACCCACATCACCTAGCAATCAGCCTGTGAAAGGAAACAACCAAATCACTACCACCAACACAAAGAAGGCCCATGCCGGTATTTTCATATTTAAAAGATTTAACACACTCTATGATTTCAATTTCGGTGTTCTTTAGCCGAGGTTATCATAGAAAGGGTTGATCCTGGTGCTTTCAATTTATTTATCCGAATATACGTAATTAACTAAATTCATTTACACAGTAGAGGTTCACAAACATGATACAAGCCATTTAAACATCACCAGAGGTAAGGGTTCGTTAGTGAACAAAGAAATACCACCAACGACCATGATTTTCAATAGTAGTAAGCCTACACAAATCAGAAATCATTAATCATGAAAGAGCATAAAACAAACCAGCATCATCGATCACACCCCCCCTTCATTCTTTAGAATCCGTTTGTTATCTTCATTAAGGTTTGGTTCATCCAAATCTAAAGAATCAAAAGAATACCCACCCCAAATGATACACAGAAAGGAGAGACAAAGGTGAAACCCTACTTGATTGATCAACGATCGAAGTTTATCCTCATGCGCCACGAACAATGGATGCGCAAACTGCAGGGGTGGGGCCTCGGGAAGGACAAGTAGACGATTTGATTAGAGGTTGACGAGAAAAAGAAACCAAGGGATATCCCAGTAGTTTTATAAAGGCCGGGAAAAGTTGAGATAAGAACGCAAAACCGCGTAAGGAGTGGGGTCATGGGTTGACCACGCGGCCCCACATGCCATTAAAGGGTCCCCTCCCTTTGGGGTGGTTTAAACCGATGCACACACCAGGTTAATTCATTAAAAATTTAATTAAATGCCATTTATGGGCATTACTGGGCTTTAAAACAAGCTTAAAAAGGGTCAAAATAGGGTTTAAAACTCAATTTGTGCAAACAGGAGCCGGTACTGGAAAACCCGTGGGGGTAGGCAAGAGCCACCGGTAGCTGACAACTACCGGTAGGCCGAGGTACCGGTAGGTTGCAGCTACCGGTAGGCCGGGCTACCGGTAGACCGAGCTACCAGTAGGCCTGCTACCGGTATCCTACCACTACCAATAGGCCGGGCTACCAGTAGGCCTGCTACCGGTAGACCGAGCTACCAGTAGGCCTGCTACCAATAGGCTAAGGCTGCCGGTAGGCCTACCGTTAGGGGTCAAAATTTGACCAAGAAGCCTCGATAACCTTCCCAGACTACCCAGAACACCCATCATTAGATTTTTCAATAAGTAATGGACCTCCAAGAACCCGGGACATTACATTTGGTACTTTAAGAAAAATACTCATGATTCATTTTCGATATGTAGGAATCAACCGAACCTCAATATGATGCACAATATAATCAGTATGACTCAAAGTGCCCATTGTCAGTTTAAAATTCTCATTTTAGTTCAAAACATATATCACTCCCTAAAAACTAAGAAAATATGCTCTAATTATCTTGATAATTTAGGAAAGCGATTTATAAGTCATTTTTGATATGTAGGAAGAAATCTCACATCAAACTAACACACGATGTGACCAGTATGACTTAAAGTTCATGTTTCCAGTTTCAAATGATATTTTAATAAAAAACACAAGTGACAAACTCAAAACTAAGAAAACGCATTTGAATTATTTTTATACTTTAGGAAAATGATCTATAATTCATTTATGATATGTAGGAATCATTTTCATATCAATCTAACGCACGATGTGACCTGTATAATTCCAAGTGTGTCTATTTATTTAAAATTGGCATTAATTTTAGTAAAATGAACAAGTGGCATGATGAAAACCAATCAAATGCATTCGTATTATTTTGATATTTTAGAAAAATTATTAATAAGTAATTTATAACATGTAAGAATCAATTGCACCTCAATGTTAGGTACGATGTGACCGGTATAACTCAAAGTGCGTCTTTTTATTTAAAATTGGCATTAATTTTAGTAAAAAGAACAAGTGACATACTGGAAATCAAGCAAAAATGTTCATATTGTTTTCATAATTTAGGAAAAGGATACATAATTAATTTTTGATGTGTAGAAATCAATAGTTCCTCAATCCGACACATTGCGCAACAGATATGACTCAAAGTGTTTGTTATTAGTTTAAAATTGTTATTTTAGTTCAAAACATGTGTCACTCACTGAAAACCAAACAAACACACTCTGATTATCTTGATAATTTATGAAAACAAATCATAAGTTAGCTGTGACCTGTATGAGGTAATATCACATCAAACTAACACACAATGTGATTAATATGAATCAAATTGCGTGTTACCAGTTTCCAATGACATTTTAATAAAAAACACAAGTGACATACTCAAAACCAATAAAATGCATTTATATTTTTTTTATAATTTATGAAAATGATCCATAAATCATTTGTGACATGTAGGAATTAATTTAAACTCAATCCGATGCACGGTGTGACCGGTATAAGTGTGTCTATGTATTTAAAATTGATATTAATTTTAGTAAAACTGAAAACTGAGAAAACACATTCGGATTGTTTTGATATTTTAGAAAAATAATTCATAAGTCATTTTTGATGTGTAGGAATCAACCACACCTCAATATTATGCATGGTGTGACCAATATAAATCCAAGTGTGTCTTTTTATTTAAAATTGACATTAATTTTAGTAAAAAGAACAAGCCACATACTGAAAATCAAGAAAACGTATTCATATTATTTTTATAATTTATTAAAAATATCCATAAGTCATTTTTGATGTTTAGGAATCAATTAAAGCTCAATCTGACACACAGTGTGGCCAATATGACTCCAAGTGTGTCTTTTTATTTAAAATTGACATTAATTTTAGTAAAAAGAAAAAGTGACATTCTGAAAATTAAGAAAAAACATTCATATTATTTTGATACTTTAGGACAATGACCCATGGGTTATTTTGGATGTGTATAAATCAATTTTACCTCAATACGACATACGATGTGACCAGTATAACTCAAAGTGTCCGTTATCAGTTTAAAATTGGCATTTTAGTTCAAAACATGTGTCAGTCACTGAAAACCAAGAAAACACACTCCGATTGTCTTGATAATTTAATAAAATGATTCATAAGTCATTTTTGATGTATAGGAAGCAATCTCACATCAAACTGACACACGATATGACCAGTATAACTCAAAGTGCATGTTTCCGGTTTGAAATGATTTTTCAGTAAAAAACACAAGGGGGATACTAAAAACCAAGCAAACACATTCAGATTATTTTGATACTTTAGAAAAATGATCCATAAGTAATTTGTAACATATAGGAATCAAACACACATCAATACGATGCACAATGTGAACGATATAACTTCAAGTGTGTCTTTATTTAAAATTGATATTAATTTTATTAAAAAGAACAAGTGACATACTCAAAACCAAGCAAACTAATTCAAATTGTTTTGATACATTAGGACAATGATACATAATTCATTTGTGACATTTAAGAATAAACCTCACCATAATACGATGCACGATGTGACTGGTATAACTCCATATGTGTCTTTTTATTTAAATTTGATATTTTATTAATGTATTCTTTCATATTAATGTTTAATTTATTTCTTTATAGTATTACTAACATAAGATTTTTTTTCTTATATAGGTGTATTCTTTTACTTGGTTTGAGGTGTTTTGTTCGACAACTAATACCATGAGAGGAATTTTTTAAGAGAGGACCACAGGCTCCAAAAATGATGAAACATTAATGTTTTTAAATGTTTGTGGATAGTAATTGTAAATGTAACTATAAAAAACATTGTTTGAAATGTATATATTAGTGTGTGTGTTTTTATATTCATGATGTAAAATTTATTTCAATTAAATTATATATTTTTCATACAGGTTACATGCATTTGTTATAGTATGCTATTATACAAACAAAACACTGCAGTAGGTTGGGCCTTTATCAGTGCTAAATTAGCACTGATATAGGGGCCTCCCCTTTAACGACACTGAGGACAACAACACTTTTTTAGCACCGTTAAAGACCTTTTCACACACTGTTAAAGGGAATTTATATAGTAGTGTACACATCAAAAATGAATTATGCATCATTTTTTTAAAGTTTGAAAACAATCAGAGCTCGTCTACTCAGTTTTGGCCATGTGATGTGTTTTATACTAAAATGACACTTATATTGAAAACATGTACTTAAAGTTATACTGACCACATCGTGTGTCAGATTGGTGTGTAGTAAATTCCTACGCATAAAAAGTGAATTATGTATTGTATTCCTAAAGTTTGAAAATAATATGTGCTTGTTTACTTGGTATTGGAGATGTGACACATGTTTTAAACTAAAATGAAACTTTTATATTGAAAGCATGCACTTCGAGTCATACCGACCACATCATGTGCAGATTAGCATGTCAATTCTTACACATGATAAATGAATTATGGATCATTTTTCTAAAGTTTGAAAAAAAATCAATCTCATTTTCTCATTTTTGGCGATGTGACATGCATTTTAAACCAAAATGACACTTTTATATTGAAAATACGCACTTCGAGTCATACCAACCACATCAGGTGCAGGGTTGATGTGCGATTGATTTTTACACATAAAAAATGAATTATATATCATTTTTCTAAATTTTTAAAATAATACGAGATCATTTAATGAGTTTTTGTGACGTGACACATGTTTTAAACTAAAATGACACTTTTATATTGAAAACACGCACTCTGAGTCATACTAACCACATAGGGTGTCAGATTGACGTACAATTGATTCCTAGAAGTCAAAAATGAATTATAGATCATTATCCTAAAGTTTGATAATAATCTGAGCTCATTTTATTGGTTTTGGTGATGTGACACACATTTTAAACTAAAATGGCACTTATTTTGAAAACACATACTTCGAGTTATACCAACCACATCATGTGTCAGATCGATGTGAGGTCAATTCCTACACGTGAAAAATAAATTATGAAGTGTCTCCCTAAATTTTAAAAACAATATGAGCTTGTTTGGTTGATTTTGAGCATGTGACACATGTTTTAAACTAAATGACACTTTTATATTGAAAGCACGTACTTAGAGTCATATCGACCACATTGGGTGTCAGATTGATGTACAATCTATTCCTATACATCACAAATGAGTTATGATTTCTTTTCCTAAAATTTGAAAACAATTTGAGCTCCTTTTATCAGTTTTGGCGATGTGACACACATTTTAAACTAAAATGACACTTATATTGAAAACACGTACTTCGGGTCATACCGACCACATCGTGCATCATATTGGTGTACGGTCAATTCCTTCATTTGAAAAATAAATTATGGGTTTTTGTCCGAAATTTTGATAACAATATTAGCTCATTTTCTCAGTTTTTAGCATGCGACGCGTGGTTTAAACTAAAATAGCACTTTTATATTGAAAACATGTACTTCGAGTCATAATGACTGCATCGAGTGTTGGATTGATGTGCTTTCGATTCTGACATGTCACAAATAAATTGTGGATTATTATCCTAAATTTTGAAAATAACTGGATCACATTTTCTTGACTTTGGCGATGTGACACACATTTTAAACTAAAATGACACTTTTGTATTGAAAACACGCACTTTGAGTCATACCGACCACATCGGGTGTCAGATTGACGTGCAATCAATTCCTACACGTAAAAAATGACTTATGGATCATTGTAATAAAGTATTAAAATGATATAATTTTTTTTCTTGTTTTGATCACGTGACGTATGTTTTGAACTAATATGTAAATTCAATAAAATAAGTATTAGATAAAAATGATAAGAAAATTTACTAAAAAATTAGATAAAATGATAAGAAAATTAACTAAATAGGTAGTAGGACGTCACCTATTCATAATGTCTATATACATTCTGAAACCATGTATTCTGCTCATTCATTTCTAAACAAATCGATTTCCTTCATTATACTTCTCCTTGAGAAATAGATAAAAAATAACACATAAGCATTATGATACTAATAATTCACACACCAAGTGTATCTCTAAGGTTATAACCCATAATAGATCACAAAAATAACAGGTGATCACCTAAATTTTATATTGGAAAACATTCTAACACCATGTACACTACCCACTCATCTTTAAACAAATTTACTTCTTCTTTTGAGTACGTAGATTTTTGGAAATCTTGGTGGTATCAAGAAAATATAAAAAAACAAATGATTAAGAAATATTTTTAATGAAATTGTAATTACCTTCAGAAATTACTTGTTCAATGATGCTTGTCTTTTGATAGTATATGATATCTTTTATAAATTTTCAAACTTAATATCCATAATCGTTGTTGGAGTTTGTGTCCCACATCTTACTTGGGTGTTTTGTCATCATTATAATTCTCTATAAATAAACTAAAAGGTCTTTCTTAAGAGACATCTTGGGTATTGTTCCACTATTTTAACATGGTATCAGACCACATCTAATCCAAACACACACTCTAAAGTGGTGTCTCTACCTCTGACATTCCCTCGAGTGCGACCATCTCTGTCATGTCACCTCCACTAGTAATGCGAAATGGGCGGGTCGGGGCGCGGCGGGCCAAAACTGCATGGGTTTGAGCCCGTGCTGATTTGTCCGCAAAAGCCCGCATATAATGTGAACAAAACATTTCAAGCCCACCTCGCCCCACATAAACCCACGGGTTTCCCGCGGGCTTACCTACATTTAAAAAAATATTATTTATAATAATTTAAATACTGTATTTTTTTATCATTCTTAAAGGTATTTGAGGGTAGAAATATGAATTAACAATAATTATAGTTTTAAGGGATGTGATTGAACATTTTTTTGTGGGTTAATGGTGGCATGCGGTGACGCCGATGTGGTGGATAACTGTTGCGATAGAAAGTAGGTGAGTGATCGGTGATGCGTGATGAATGATAATGTTGGTTGCGTGGTGATGCGAACAACTAAACCTGTGAATGAATGAAGTCTCTCCACGTAACAATCAGTTTTAGAGGAATCTATTAGTGTTTCCACAAGGTTCTATCCTATTCTCTTAATAAAAAAATAAAATTAAATAATAACAAAATTAAATCGACCTAAAAAATATTATGATTATAATAACTCTTATATAATTGAAACCATGTGCACGGGTGATGAGTTACATTTTTCGAGAGATGGGTTGACACACCATGTAAATATGGTTAATAATTATGATATAAATAATATAATATCATATTAAAACAAAACAATAAATATAGGCCTATTGAAAATTCACATGTGAATAAATGGTGAATTAGTATGACCATTACGGTGAAAAATTATATGTCACCCATGATTTTTTTATTAAAAAAACTAAAATGTTAAATAAACATATATTGTAAAAATAATATATATTTTTTTAAATCAGGCCCGTGGTCAAGCCCACACCTACGCGGGCTCAACCCACATTGGCCCGCACCCGCGCGGGCTCAACCCGCATTGGCCCGCACTCTAAACGGTCAAAATTTTTAGGCCTGCCCCGCCCCACATCTGCCCCATACCCGCAAAACCCACGGGCTGCGGGCCCGCTTTGCATCACTAACCTCCACCATGACACCTCGGGACTTCACTCACACCACCAAGGCCCAACCAGCGACATTCTGCAAACATCACGAGGCACATACGCTCTGATACCACTTATCATGGGTTGAGTGTCTCAGCACAACAGTTCACCCGTGCGGCACCCCGCCCCCCTCCTCGACGAGCGGGGTTCAGTTGTCTAACTCTTCAAGTGATGTGAGGTTCACTGGTTTCGTCCTGCCATGGACTCATTAGGAGAGTGACCCCAACTCCCAACCAGGGTGGTGTCAGGACTGACACACACCATCCTCCACATTGTTGAAGCGACTTCCATATCTTCAATAAGGAAAAACCACATGAACCACAATCTTGATGTTCTTACTGTCGTGAGACAAGACCCTCATGATTGGGTCATGACATTATCCCACAACCATTCCATGCATGCTCTCGTGTATGTAGATCGTGGCCTTGAGTGTGACTGTGAAATGGTCTGCTTCCAACTAATCGGTTGTCATGCGTGGCCAAGGGGACATTCTTTCCTCATCGACGACTTCGTGGTCCACCTACTTTCTGGGTCGCAAACCACTGTGGTCCACCCTCTTTCTGGGTCACAAACCACCTCCTCGAAACCCACCCACCAAAGTGGCATCTCTGCCTCTGAAATTCCCTCGAGCACGACTATCTTTGTCGTGTCACCTCTGCCATAACACCCCAGGACTCCGCTCCCACCACCAAGGCCCAACCGACACAATTCCGCAAAAATCATGAGACACATCTACTCAGATACCACTTGTCACGGGCACATAGGGAACTTGATGCATTTAAGTGGGCTCCACAATCTTCCCCTAAACCCTTTTCATAGGGACCGAGGCTATCCCTACCCTCTGATACCAGCTGTAGGACCTTAGCAGGAGTCCCTACCATCACAATATTTTCTGCTCTAGGATTCCTCATGTGCAGTTTTGCTTTCCTAGGGTTTCCTCAGGCATCACACCATCTGATGCTCACCAATGCTTGAAAAGGTCTTGTGATGGGGAGGGGGACACATGAGACTTATATACCATTCCCAAACCCCTCTACGCCCCGATATGGGGTTGGGTAACATGTGTCACGGTGTGACCCTTTGGTCATGTCGTGACACCCTGCGTGACGAGTCACCCCCACCCCCCACCCACGATACCTCCCAGCACGACGCATCTCTGCGACGCCCTTTGCAGGTCACCCCTCCTGACGCGAAAGACCAGAACCTCTCCCTCCCTTCATCTTTCAGCAGCCCCACTTCCCCAAACGAAGACGCACTAAACGCACACCCAGGTAGCGATCTCGCTGCCCCTCTGTCGGTCGTGATAACACCTCCAGACGCAACTCCCCTCCTATGCATTTCCCTCCCATATGCTACAAATAGTGTTGTGCAAACCTCTAAAACCGACACCCATATTTATTACACCCTAGGCACCATCATCCTCCTACGACACGCGCTCCCAGGCGACACCTCCAGAGTGGCTCGCCCCTACTAGACGAATCTAGCGTGGCCCATGTACCCAACTTTCATTGTCCCTTACTGCATGTTTTTTCAAAAAAAAATTCTTTGTCTGGCCCCCTCCTCCGCCCATTAAGCCTCATCGCACCATTTTATGTAATTTGTCTATTCCCATCGGACATCCAATCATGGTTCGATAACGTGTTGTTCCTCCATGCTTAAATGCTCTTGACCCGACTGTTCGTGTTGAGGCATGATCCAACTATTCCTTCTGGTGCATCCTATTTCCTGGTATTCCTACTGGTTATGCATGATGGGCATTTGTTTAGGGTTGGAACATATTTTTCAGTGACATCTTTCATCATTCATCATTTTTATCTCAAGGGGGAGCTGCAATCATAGATGATTCCTTTTTGTTTCCTCTTTTTTGAAATCAAGCTGGTTATGTTCATTTTGAGGGGGAGTGTTTGTAGTGTTTCTTGTTTACTTTGTTTTGTTTGATTATGTTTCCAAGCTAGGTATACCTAACTTGAGGGGGAGGGTTGGAGTCTATGTCTCACATCTGACTTGGGGGTTTTTTCATCATTATAATTCTCTATAAATAAAGTTCAAGGTATATCTTAAGAGGCATCTTGGGTATTGATACTCCATTTTAACACTGAGAAAATGTCTCATGAATGGAGGAAGAGTTATTTAGTACTGTGTATAAAAATAAAGTAAGAATTTTAAGTTGTGAGAATTATATAAGCATTAAGATTTTGACTCATACAATGAAACTTTGGAAAATAGTGATTGAACACAGGATTCAAAGGAAAACTAAATTTTCAAATAATCAATTTGGTTTTAAGCTTGGATGTTCAACCACCGAAGCAATTTATTTGGTTGGAGGTCTGATGGATTATGATAGAAAAAAAGTACAAAATTTACATATGGCTTTCATTGATCTGGAAAAGGCGTATAATAAAGTTGTGGAGAGGTTTTATGGAAAGCTCTTGAAAAAAATAGGTGCACACGAAGCATATAAAACTCATTCAAGACATGTATGAAGGGAGTTTGACTCGACTTAGAACTCCAGTGGGTGATACTACAGATTTACTTGTCTCAATGGGACTTCATCAAGGTTTGACTTTAAACCCATATCTTTTTTTAGTCTTAGATGAACTTATAAAGCATATTAAAGATGAGATACCTAATTGCATGATTTTTACCGATGACATAGTTCTCGTTACAGAATCTAAAGAGACTATCAATTTAAAGTTAGAGCTTTAAAGAGACTTTAGAATCGAAAGGTTTTAGTCTTAATAGGGATAAGATAGAGTATATAGAGTGTCATTTTAGTAAAGGATTATCTAATAATATTATGTATGTGAGATTGGAAGACTATGTTATTTCAAAAGTTGACCATTTTTTATATTTAGGCTCATTTATGCAATGTGATGGAGATATTAATCTTGATGTCTCACCCCACTGTTGGTGGTGGGGTGGTCAGGGTGAGGGGGTGAGGGGAAGGTCACGGAGTTAGTCCCCAAACTTGCATGTTTACTGTGATTTTCTTTCTTGCATTGTGTTCCGCAGTGATGGATGTAATTGACCTATTATTAATGGTGATCTCTATCATATAATTCAAGTCTGGTGGATAAAATGGAGAAAGGATTCTTTTCGTTGTGATCATAAAATTCCTTTGAAATCGAAGGGTAAATTTTATAGGACTATTATTAGACCGACTATTTTATATGGCGGTGCATGATATCCTTTGACAGGACATCTTAAACAAAAAATAAAACTGAAAGAAATGAAAATATTAAGATGGACATGTGGGCATACTAAGATGGATATAATTAGAAATGAATGTGTTTGAGAGAAAATTAGAGTGGCTCCGATTGACGAAAAGATAACTAATACTAGATTAAGATGGTTTGAACATGTTAGAAAAAGACATAGGGATGCACCTGTTAATAGGGTAAGCTTAATGACAAATTCAATTATTAAAAGAAATAGAGATAAACCTAAAAAGAAACTTAAACAAATCATTAAAGATGGTCTTGTTCTAAATGGTTTCAATGAAAATATGATATTCAATAGAGCTAATTAACGACATTTGATCTATGTATCAGACCTCATTTATTTGGGTTTAAGACTTGTTTGTTGTTGTTGTGTATTATTTATGATTTTTAATTGAAAAATAATAATAATTAATTATTACCATATTATTTAAGTAGCAATTACATTATTATAATTAATTGAATAATTCTTATCAATAATCATTAATAATTATTTTTTAATTGAATTTGTAGAATGGTGAAGTCCCTACCTCAAGGAGAGGTAGATACATTCTTTTATAAATAGATAATAAGAATTAAAAATTGGAATAATCATACGTGGGACTCGGAAATACCCTTTACCCGGAAATACAATTAACCGAGTTCGACACTCCCCCTCAAACTAGTACATGATATATAGGAACAAGAGTCCCACAAAAAATAAATATGACACTAAACAAGACCGTACACACTTCCCCTCAAGTCATGTCGCTGATGTTGTGGATTCCCCACTTGGTACAAAGATAGTTCATTTGAGCTCCCGGGAGGCCTTTGGTAAAGATGTCAGCAAGCTGATCTACCGTCAATATGTGGCTGAAACTGACATCGTGTTGCTCAAGGTGATGGCGAAGAAAGTGATAGTCCACCTCGATATGCTTCATGTGTTCATGGAAGATGGTATTAGAATCAATCTTTGAGGATGTCTGATTATCACACTAGATATGAGCAGACATCTGTGGCGGAAAACCAATCTCATGAAGAAGATGACGAAGCCAAAGGATCCCAGTAGTGACCATGGTTATCGCACGATATTCAGACTTAGCATTGGATTTGGAGACGAACGTCTTTTTCTTACTTCACCATGAAATAAGGTTACCTGCTAGGAAAATGGAAAACCCAGGAGTAGACTTCCAGATAGCTAAGCAACCAACATAGTCAGCATCACAGAAGACCTCAATATTTAGATGATCATGATGTGAATACTAAATACCATGGTCAAGGTATTTCTTAATGTATTTGGCAATGTGAAGGACATCATCCCACTGAGATTTTTTTGGATGTTCCATGAATTGGCTAACCTTGCTGATAGCGCATACAATGTCTGGACGAGTCATGGTGAGATAATTGAGTTTTTCCACAAGACGACGGTACCTCTCTGGGTGAGAATATGGTTTCATGTTGTCATAAATAGATTTTTACTTGGGCTCATGAGGAGTGTCAACGGTAGTTTCCTGAGTCAAACCATCATCCTGTAAGATATCCAAAGCATATTTTCGTTGACAAAGAAAGATGGTTTCTAGAGAACGGGAGACCTCAATGCCAAGGAAGTATGTTAGAGGACCAAAATCTTTGGTTTGAAAGTGGTGTTAAAGATTATCTTTAGATGGACGATTCCATTTGAGTCACTCCTAGTTATAATGATATCATCAACATAAACAACCAGCAGGATACAGTCGGGGGACGTCGTACGGTAGAAGACAATGTGGTTCTTCATACTCTGAGATGGGCCAAATGTAGTGACGACCATGCAGAATCTTCCAAACCATGAATGAGCAGACTACTTGAGTCCATAAAGAGAGCGACAAAGTCGACAGACATGAGAATCGGCTTAGAGGCATGGAATCTAGGAGGTTGTTGTAGATATACCTCTTCTTTCAAAAAACCATGTAGAAAGGAATTTTTGACATCAAGTTGATAAAGAGGTCAATGATGATGATTGGAAAGAGAGATGGATAATTGGACATATGTCATCTTCGCAACCGGAAAGAAAGTATCAAAATAATTGACACCATATGTCTGAGCAAAGCCTTTTGCCACAAGTTTGGATTTAAGGTGATGAAGAGTGTCATCTGCATTAAGGAGAACCGTACAAATCTATTTATTGTCGACCACCTGTTTACCTATCGGAATGGGGACGAGATCCCAAGTATGATTGTCATCCAGAGCTTACAATTCATCCTTCATTGCTTGAATCCACTCAGGGTGAGATTTGGCGTTGCCAACCGTGCGAGGAATAGATATCATCTCCAGAGAAGAAATACCTTTGAATGAGGATGTGTAAAGAGGAGTATTCTAGAGAGAACGAGTACCTTTTCACAATGCAATGGGAAAGTTGTCTGATGTCGGAGTAGGAGCGTCAGATGAAGCTGGGGAGATGGTTTCCTTGGCCTGGACGGGGGACACATTCGATGGGCGACGAGAGTAGACAGTGTCAAACTGATGATCAACAAAGTGGGACACCTGAGTCAGAGGTGAGTGGATGATGAGATGAAAATAATCATTGATTGTGGTGTCTGTATGGTAAGAGGGAGGAGAGAAAGGAGAGCTCTCTATAAAAGATACATCAGTAGAGATGATATAACGCCGTAATTCTGAAGAAAAACATTGGTATCTGCGCTGAGTGTGGGAATATCTGAGGAAGATGCAACAGAGGGATTTGGGAGAAAACTTTGAGAGGTTGGGACGAGTGTCACAGACATAACACAGACACCCAAACACACGGGGTGGAAGTGGACGAGGAGGGAGAGAGGAGAACAAAGCCCGAAAAAGGAGTTTCCCCTGAAGGATAGAAGAATGAAGGTGATTTATGAGATATGTAGTAGTAAAGATGGCATCCCCAAAAATAGAAGAGGCACCTGCATGTGGAATAGGAGGGCATGAGCAGTCTCCAGAATATAACGATGTTTACGCTCGGCCACTCCATTCTGCTGAGGTGTATCGGAGCAGGATGTCTGATAAATGATGTTGTTATCCTTGCGAAACTGCTAAAAGGAAGTGGATAAATATTCTCAGTCTTTGTTTGAGAAGATACATTTAATAGACTTGGATAATTGAGTGTGAATTTCATGGTAAAAGCTTTTGAAAATATCACACACCTCAGAACGATCATGAAGGAGATATAGTCATGTCATCTAAGAGTACTCATCAATAAAGGATACATAATACTCGTACCTTGACTGGATAGGAACCCTACAAGAACCCCATACATCAAAATGAACAAATTTGAAAGGATTCATTGCACGCCTTTTCAATTGAGGAACATACGTCACCCGATGATGTTTAGAAAACTTGTAGGATTCCCAATGAAAGGAAATATGTGGACTGAATTGGGGGAAAATCTTATGTAAGACAAAATCCAGTGGATGACCAAGGCGAAAATGTAAGTCGAGGACACAAGCAGAGGTGAACGAGCAAAAAATGGATGGTGGGGTATCGAACATGCACACCCCATCACAAAGATGGCCTCTACCAAGTTCTCAATTCGTCGACCACTCCTGAAAAACAATACTAAAAGATGTAAAAGTAGCAACACAATTAAAGTCTTTGATAAGTTTACTTATGGAGATAAGATTAAAAGTATTACAAAGAACATGAACTACTGAAGCCAAGAGAATATATGGAGTCAATGAGCATGTGTCAAATCCAATAATAGGGATTGTAGATCCATCAGAAAAATTAATTACAGATGCACTAGTATACGGATGATAGGTAATAAATATACCTAAATCTCCTATGAGATGTTCAGACACACCAGAGTCAAGTATCCAAGCTGTAACTCGATGAGATATACATGCGGTAGGGCCAATAGTCTGAGCAATGGTGGTTGGAGAAGAAGAAGGTGGAAAAACAGCCTGATAAGATTGTATAAATGCAATCTCCTCTTTCGAGAGTGTCAGTTTGTGACAGATACTGGATAGTGGCGAGGAGAAAGACATGTCTGGGTATGCAGAGTGTGCCAGGTAGGGGTCCCTCATGGGATAACAAGTGATGGAGCACAGGACATTCGTGTAGGCAAGTGCACAGACGCGGTGATGGACCGTGGGGCTGTCATGCGGGAAGGCCGACAACTGAGGCGAGGGGGATACCTCGCAGGAGAGTCGGCGACTGGAGGTGCAGGGGGAGATGCACGGGTGTGCTGGAGGTAGGTACACAGGGGATCCATGTGGGAGAAGGGCCACCAGTTATCGGACCTTTGCAGGACTGTCGGTTGGAAGGAGATAGCGAGCAGGAGACCGTGCACGGGGACAGTCTTTTCACGTCAAGCAGGGATGCACGCAGGACGACACAAGAGGGATGTGCATGGGACAGGGGTGCCAAAGGTGGTCGGTGCTGCTGGATCCATAGCACAGGGGGTCGACGCAATGGAGTCGCCGCACGGGAGTCACCGACGCGAGGAGGGTAGCGCTGTTGCACAGGGAGCAGTCGATGAATCAGGCCACCACAGGTGTCGTCGCGGTGAGGCAAGGGGGCGCATATTGGTGTCGCGCGTAGGGAGAGAGGGGTCGCCTAGAGTCGTCATGCGCATGGAGGGAGGGACCGCTTGGAGTTGTCGCGTGCAGGGAGGGAGCCGTAGGATTTGGGGCTACCGTAATAGGTGCGCGATCCAGCTAGGGCACAAGAAAGCCTCACAGGAGGTTGAGCTCGAGGCGAGGTCGATCGGCGGGAGGACCTTCGATCGCTGGAGGGAGGGAGGGCTCGAAAGTCGTAGCGGTAGGAGGCACCGGGAAACCACACCAAGAGGCGGGGTCACGAGACCGCAACTGAAGGCAGGGTTGAGAAGCCACGGAGGGAGGCGGGTCGAAAAACCACACAGGGAGGCGGCATGAGGTTCTGCCCTGAGGTTTCGGCCGGTAGGAATGAGGGCAATGAATGGGTGGCGCGGGGACGCTGAGGGTCGTAGCGAGGGAGAGCAACAAAGGCGTCGGGATATCCGATGAGGGAGCATCGGATTACAGCAGTGAGAGGTGGGGTCCGGAGGCCGCACAGGGAAAACGTCTTCTTCATAGTATTTTCAAAGAAAGCACTTTTAGAGCTAGTTTGACAGGGATGATACAGAGAGAAAAGAAATGATATTGAGAGGATAAATTAGTTTCTCATGTTTGGCGAGATAATTTTAATAGGAAAGAAATGTTAAGGGGAGAAATAGAGAGAAATATATTTATCTCCTTCTATTGTTTTTAAATCACCCCAAAATTGGGATGATTTGGAAAGAAATGATGGTGGAGGGATGTTAATATTTTAAAATTCCAATTTTATCCCTATTTTCTACATGTATCAAAAAAAAATATTTTTTCCCTTTAAAAAGATTCACCAAACAAGATGGAGAGAAATCCAAATTATTTCTTTTCTTTTATTAAATTACTGATCCAAACGCAAGAAGAGAAATCACAATCATTTCATTTCTTTTCTTTTCTTTTATAAAATATCAAATTATTTCTTTTCTTTTACTAAAATCTCACCAAACACAGTGTTAGGGTAGGAGCCCTCCCTTCTACACAAAATCCATCCTGAGAAATAGTCTTCCCCAACCAGTATTTCTGGAAATCCTTTTTTTAATTTTCATTATATATGGAAGTTTGCCGATATAATGGGAAACTTTACAATAACAACAAATCGACTGCCATACAAGGGGGGCAAAGAGTATGGAACCATCTGTTAATATTTGACCACATAAAACACAGCACCCAGCAGCTTGAGGGTTGGAATGGCATCTCTCATGTGATGATTTGGATTACTAAACTAAGAAAATATTACTGGTTTGGAACAAAGAAATAATCACAACATATTCAGGGCGTCTTAGACATTTTGGTATCAAATGTTTACATAGAGCATAAGAAAACAAAATTTCCTTGCAAGACACTTGATACAACACCATCAAAAATAGGTCTTCCCTGTGCTAACATAGAATGCGAGGACAACAAAGCTAACATACATAAAAAAAACCAGTCTGGCTTCATGCAGAATTCAACAAGGTTAAGCTTAGATAAGTACTGGGGATCTTCCGATTGATTATGATCCATGATTTAACTAAATCAGGAAACAAGCCACAAGTGGTAGAGATATTGGACATGAATTTTTGTGACACTGAAGGATTTTTTCAATAATTTACATTGCATGCGTGTATTGATAATAATATTGTACAAGCAACATGAAAGTGGAGGAGTCTTATGACATGCAGGATGCGGAATGGATAAAGCATTAATCAGCCAGGCATAATACCTATTATTGTTGGGGCGCAGCGGAGGTGTGTGGTACCTCAAACACACAAAAGAGGAGCAAGAACGGAGGAACACAAGATTTAACGTGGTTTGGCGAGTTGCCTACGTCCACGGGAGAAACAGGGCCGCTTCTCTATTCCCTTCTCTCCGGATAATCACGGAGGATACAATCATAGGTTACACCACATTCTCTTCCCTTACAAACAATGGGATTTTAATCCCGTTTTATAGAGGAACCAAGTCCATCCCTCTCCTCCGGTTGTTGGAGTGGTTCAGCAACCCTTCAGAAGTCCTCCCGCCGCCTGCTGCAGTCCACCTGCGTCGGCTGCCCACCAAGGAAGCTGCACAACAAGTTGCTGCCGACCAAAGCCTCCCAAATTGGAGTGGCCCCCACAAATCTCCCCCTCACGACCAATTTGGGGTAGAATCTTGACCTGCAGTCTCCTTGCAGGTTTCGAAAACTTCATCAGCAAATCGAACACGCTTCTTCACGCCAGATGACGTGGCACTTCCATCGTCTTCAGTCAATCTCGGGATGACTGCGGTCTCCATCAAATGATACAACCCTTGAGACTCCTTCCTAGTAAGTTTTGCTTCATACCCACATGATACTTCCAACACTCCACCTGCTATGGAAATCTTGAACCCTCTCGCATCGAGCCTACTCAATGATATCAAGTTCCGCCTCTACCTCGGAACGAATTTCACGTCATCCAGTTTACGAATTCCTCCATCGGGTGTCTTCAATTTCACCGTCTCGACTCCTCAAACCTCGCATGTTGACCCATCACCAAGTCTCACCGACTCTCGCACCTACTGAAAAGTATCAAATGTACCTCTCGTCGTACATATGTATGCTGAGATCCTCGAATCCATAACCCATCCACCATTATTTGGATTTTGAGCCCGCTCGTTCTTCCTCTTTAGAAATTGACATTCCCGCTTCATGTGCCTGTATCTTTTGCATTAATGACACTGCACTTCTCCCCGTTCAACTCGCTCATCTGAGTGCACGCTTCCTGTTGTCATGCAGATTTCATCATCTGCATATAATACTGTGATGTTCACATCCTCCTCTTCAACTTTCTTCTTCCCAGCAATGTACCGTTTGCGCTCTCCACAATCACTTTTATAGTGACCCTTCTTCTCGCACCAGAAACACGTGATTTCACTCAGATCACGCCCCCTGGATTTTTCCCACCATTCTTTACCTCCTGACTGTCGATGTCGGCTCCTCCCACGCTGATCATCTCGCATCGCCATGATTTTCTCTCCTAAATGCATCGTGGGTCTTCGAAATGCTTCCGAATCTTGAAGCGACACCATTAAATAGTCCAACTTCAATGTCTCCTTCCCCACGAGCAATGCTGTCACAAGCCCATCAAATGAGCTTGGTAGTGATGACAAAAGAAAAAGTGCTTTGTCTTCCTCTCCAACCTTCACACCGAGCCCCAATAACTGTGTCAGGATCTTGTTGAATTCGTTGATGTGATCCAACAAATTCGTTCCCTCGTCCATGCGCAACTGGTACAGTTTCTTCTTTAAGAACAACTTGTTGGTGATCGACTTCACCATATACCGCTGATCCAACTTCTTCCAAATCTCCTTCGGTGAGGTCTCATCCAACACTGACTATTTTACCTCATTCGCCAGAAATAGCCGAATTGTACTGACAACCCGCATCTTGAGCTCTTACCAATCATCTTTACTGGTTGTCTCGGGCTTTTTTCCGATCAACGGTCTGATCATGCCCTGCTGCACCAAAAGATCTTTCACTGTGCTTTGCCACAAGCCGAAATTGTTTCGACCATCGAACTTCTCGATGTCAAATCTTGGAAGTGCTCCGCCACCCGTCATCGTCGTTGTCGCAAAACGCGATCACCATCGTCGATGTCATACCCTTTAATAACCACATTAAAAAGTGCTAATTTTCAAAAACTAACCGTACGGATGTGTCCGGAATGGTCGAAATAGTCTGAATCGACTCCTGGATCGTCGAAATCGGACACCAATTGACCGAGATATGGTTAAAACACGTTCAACGGTCCAGATCGCTCGCTGACGTGGTGCTGACGTGTCACTGACGTGGCACGCCGTAATTCCCACCGGAATATTGCCGGAATTGTTGCCTGCGGCATGAACAGTACCGTCTTCTCCGGCACGGGGTTACTGTTCACCCGCGGGTTTGACCGAACTTTGACCGGCCATATCTCCTTCGTTTCATCTCCGTTTTCCTCGTCGTTTGCGCCGTTGGAATCGTCTCGCTGTCATCTTCCTGAATCTTCCCTTGGAAAAATTTTCCGACCACTTTCAATTTTCCAGCCACCGGAAAATTTGACGTCGCCTCGCCGGTTCACCTCCGTTCGCTCCGACTCACCTCTAATACCACTTGTTGGGGCGCAGCGAAGGTGTGTGGTACCTCAAACACACAAAACAGGAGCAAGAACGGAGGAACACAAGATTTAACGTGGTTCGGCGAGTTGCCTACGTCCACGGGAGAAACATGGCCGCTTCTCTATTCCCTTCTCTCCGGATAATCACGGAGGATACAATCACAGGTTACACCACATTCTCTTCCCTTACAAACAATGGGATTTTCATCCCGTTTTATAGAGGAACCAAGTCCATCCCTCTCCTCTGGTTGTTGGAGTGGTTCAGCAACCCTTCAGAAGTCCTCCCACCGCCTGCTGCAGTCCACCTACGTCGGCTGCCCACCAAGGAAGCTGCACACCAAGTTGCTGCCGACCAAAGCCTCCCAAATTGGAGTGGCCCCCACAGTTATGTAACCTGGATCGAGTTCTGTGATCGCCTAAAGACCGCTTTCAGGCCGATACTTGCATTCTGGATGATCTGTTTGATTGTATGGGTCAAGCACCAAACACTTGAGCCAACAATTCACCGCAGAAAGAAGCTACAGGACACGGGAATACAACTACACAGTATAAAATATCATACAAAATCAGCTAATCCTCTTTATTTAATTGAAATGCGATGACTAAGAAGAAGAGTGGGTGTATTACTCCAGTTCACTTACTCTGAAATATGAACTTAAGATTAAAAAAAATGGAAATATAGAAGTCTACGGCTAAAAAAATGATCACTGTCTCGACCAGCTGGCCACCATTATGACAACATTTGAGCAGACGACGATGAAGAACGGAAGCCAGGAGAGATTTTCAGATAGTAGATGTCCAACGCCGCAACCAAAACAAATAAGCGATGTTTGGAAATTGAAAACCGAATGAACATAAATAATTCAAAAATAGTCCGAATCGCTTCACCAAAAATTAGGACCCAACTGTACCCAAAAAAAAAACAAGTACAAAGAAAGGAGGACTTACTTTTACGGTGCCTAGACAGACAAGGTCGAGAGGGTTGAAGTTGAGAAGTGAGTGGGGGTAATCAAGGATGGACCACGCTCGAAGCTGTGTGGAGGCAAGACCGGGGATTATGATGTCGGAGAGCTTCGAATAGTCGCCGATGAATACCCCGCTGATCAGAGCGGTTCTCTGGAGGAGAAGATGTTGGGTCGGAAACAGATTGGTTTCAAATATAAACTCAGTTCCAACAACAAAAATTTGTGAGAATCACCAATGTAAACGAAGCTCCAAACCAAACAACAGAATAACAAATGAGGACACAAATTTTAACGTGAAAAAACCCTCCTTTTGAAGGATTAAAAAACCACAGGGCAACTCCGAGAAAATCCACTATGAATCAGAGAGTACAAAAATCCACGTTAAACCCAAAACTTGAATCACAAATACAACATAAAAACCTGTGTGAAAAACCACACCCTGATATGCCTCTGTCGCCTCTCTGATAATAGTTCGTGACAATACGTCATCCAAGTATCTTCTCTCCTTGGGTTTTCGTGCACCACCAAATTGTCACTTCCTTGATTCGCTGCTTCCCCTTTAATAGTCTTCCATATGCCACATATCTTGATTGAAAAAAAAATATGAAAATATCTCAAAAAGATATCATGAGATATTACCTGAATCTCATGCTAGCAGATACACAGTGGAAGAATCTTGAATTTCCAAAAATATATCTTCAAATCTAAAAGATACATAATATCTAAAACAATGGAAACACCCATGTGTGGGCTGAACCCCAACAATCCCCCCCTTCAGCCCATCGAAGAAGGAGATCGCATCCAACAAACTCAGTTGGAAAGAAAACTGGTTGGTATCCCACCAACCGCCATCCTCTTCAGAAAATATGACATCCCTCTTTTGCATATCTGACGAAAACCTGAAAGCTCCCCCTGAAAAATAAATCCAAATGTTGAAGTCTTATTCATACTTATGTCTACACCTCTAATACCAGAATCAACAATATCTAGATCCCCCATAACTGTGATCGCCACATAATCTGGAGCACCTGCAGGAATTACTTGCTCCCTCTGCTCAACATCCTTCGAGCAGTCAAAAACACTCAGTGCATCACCTCGATCTTTGATTTCCATTCTTTCTTCAATAGTGACACTCTCTGAAGAAAAAGAATTAGGTGTAAGATCTGAAACACCTGCCATGACAAGCTTCGGCTTCCAAACCTTCTTTAACTTAGTCGATGGTCTTCGACTCATGTACGCCGATCACCACTGCCACAAATCTGACGAAGTCCTCTTCGCAACTGGATTCGTCACATCACCGCATGCCTTTACATCTGTCCTATAAAGCATGTCATCCATTTTTCCACGCGCATAAACCATCGATCCTCTGGACAAAGTCTATCTTCCACCGCTAAACGAACTCCTGAATCCATCAGTATCAAGAGAACTAGCAGATAACAAATTATGGCGAATACCTGGAACATGTCGCACATCCTTCAATGTCAGTGTACATCCTACATTCACAGTGATACAAATATCACCAATGCCAATGACATCAGCAGAATCTATATTTACCAACTTCAATCTACCAAAGTCACCTTCTTCATATGAAGAAAATAGTCCCTTCTTTGGTGAAATATGGTATGATGCTGCTGAATCAACCACCCATTCGGTGTACAAATGTGACCTGCGACAATCAATTCCAATTGAAAGTAAATCACCCTCACTCTGAACAAGACTTACACCGGTATCCTCAGAATCAGTGTTGTGCGCCATCTTTTCCTTGTTAAGCTTTTTCAATTCATAGCAGTGTCTCTGCACATGACCCTCCTTGTTGCAAAAGTAGCACTTGACCTTTCTTCCTGTCTTTGACCGACCTCTCTGACTACCGCGTCCATCTGCCACAGCCAGAGTACCACCATTACCTGAAGATTCACCATCATTGGTCTTTCGTCGAGTCTCGTTTATCAACAAAGATGAAATCACATCATCCAACTTCAGTGTATCCTTCCCGAACAACAGTGTGGTGACGAGATTATCATATGAATCAGGCAACGAACCCAAAAGAAGCAAAGCCTTGTCTTCTTCTTCCATTTCAACAGGTACCGCATTACCTTTATCATCAATATTGACCGCCACCAAGGATAGCTCCGTTAGAAGTTTGGTGAACTCATCCAGATGGTTACCTAAATCTCCATTCTCTGGCATTCGCAAACGATACAACCGTTTCTTCAAATATAAACGATTTGTGAGGGATTTTGATTTATACCTGCTTTCAAGCTTCACCCAGATCTCCTCCGGATCTGTCAGATTCATCACTTACCGCAGTGTATTATCACCCAAATACATCTGAATCGTGCTTGTCGCCAACTATTGCATATCCTTCCAATCATCATCACTCATCATCTCTGGCTTCTCTGATTTTTTCTTCAACGCCTTCAATGTCTTCTCACGGAACAAAATATTTTTAACTTTTTGCTGCCAAAGTGTAAAATCATTTTGCCCGTTGAACAGTTTAATGTGAGCAGAAATCCCACGGCGTGAATCCCCCATATTAAACAGTAAGAAGACACGGATAACCTCCTATGATACCAGATGTTGGGTCGGAAACATATTGGTTTCAAATATAAACTCAGTTGCGACAACAAAAATTTGTGAGAATCACCAATGTAAACTAAGCGCCAAACCAAACAGCAGAATAACAAATGAGGACACAAATTTTAACGTGAAAAAACCCTCCTTTCGAAGGATTAAAAAACCACGGGGAAACTCCTAGAAAATCCACTATGAATAAGAGAGTACAAAAATCCAAGTTAAACCCGAAACTTGAATCGCAAATACAACATAAAAACCTGTGCGAAAAACTACACCCTGATATGCCTCCGTCGCCTCTCTGATAATAGTCCGTGACAATACGTCACCCAAGTATCTGCTCTCCTTGGGTTTTCACACACCACAAAATTGTCACTTCCTTGATTCGCTGATTCCCCTTTAATAGGCTCCCATATGCCACATATCTTGATTGAAAAAAGGAAATCTGAAAATATCTCAAAAATATATCATGAGATATTACCTGAATCTCATTCTAGCAGATACACAGTGGAAGAATCTTGAATTTCCAAAAATATATCTTCAAATCTAAAAGATACATCATATCTAAAATAATGGAAACACCCATGTGTGGGCTGAACCCCAACAGGAGAAAGCAGGCCACAACGCAGATAGAGTGAGCTCGCTCGAATCATTTGGAGTTGCAGAGCGAAAACACGCGCGCGCGACTCGGGTTTATGGAACGACTCGATGGTGGACTCGGGGCTATAAATGCGAGTCCTGAGTGACAAAACAACGTCATTATTTGCGGATTTTGGTGATCTCTAGTTGTGCGTGGAGTCGACCTCAATGATATCATACCATAATTAGTTTCCTTTTTCCCTGGGGAAAAATCATCTCAGGTTCACTGTTGAGCCTGAGGGTCAGGTTGGCCAATGGATGACCGCCACGTCTGGAAATTTCCAGAGGAAATTTACACAGGAAATTTCCGGTGGAAATTTCCACCGACGTGGCGGCCATCCATTGGCCAAAACCCAACCTAAGGGTCAGGTTGGGGTGCCCAACCTGAGACGATGTAAATCCTTTTCCCCACACGAGCTTTCATTGAACTGCTGCCTCTAAACCTATCGTAACCGAACGGCAGAAAAGATGATTCGCTGATTCATGCATTCACCGCTGATTTAGTGGTCAAGTCATCTAGACCGCTTTTAACTGAATTATTTAAAATATATACAAAATCAGTCAAGTAATTATAGTTTTTAAAACTAATCACTGTGGTTTTTGAATAATAATATCATGAAAATAATTTAATAAATATTATGATATATATATATATATAAATAAAACATGGTTTAATTGAAAAATTAAAATGTGAATAATATTGTTTTTAGTTATTATAATTTATTTATCAATATTGTTATTATATTTCAATAATTATTATTACTACAACAATTGACGTGAAATTGTTATAAAAAATTGACATTAATTAATTAATTAGTTATTATTATATTAGTTAATTATTATTATATTAATTGATTTTGGGGTAATTTAAATTTTCCTAAGTTTTCACCTTGAGTTTTGATTTTTCTCAAGTATTTGTTTTGTGCACAGTTCATACATGGTCACTGCACTACTACACATAAGGCCTTTAACAATACTATAATATATTTTTGTTAACACAAAAAAAAAACAGAAATCAAAACGCGATTAAAAGCCCTGAGCCTTTGTCATTGCTTTTATTTAGCGCTAATAGAGTGCCCTTTTATCAGCACTTTTAGTAACACTGATAAAGGATTCATTTATCTACACTTTTTCTAGCGTTAATAAATGGGTATACTACTGTGGTGTGCTGTTAAAATTACACCAACTACACCACCAAATACATAATTTAATTGAAATAAAATTTTCAACACAAATAAAAAAAATATTATATTATAGATATTTGAAGCATTGGTTTGTACGATTATATGAATAATTACAAATTATCACAGACATTAAAAAACATCAATGTTCTTTTGTCTTTATTCCAGACCTCTGGTCGTGCTATTAGTTGTCGAACAAACCATCTCAACTCAAACCAAATAATGCACATGTATAATAAAACAATTTTTATGTTAGTAGTATTATAAAGAAATAAATTAAACACAAAATGTCAATTTTAAACAAAAAACACATACTTTGAATCAAACCAGACACACCATTTATCAGATTGAGTTGCGGGTCACTCTTACACGTCACATCATATCTTGTTTGTCTTCAAGAATTGTCCGTATAAAAATTAACTAAATAAGTATCAGATAAAAATGATAAGGAAATTAATTAAGTAATGATAGATAAAATGATGAGAAAACAATATGAGCTCATTTGCTTGGTTTTGGCGATGTGATGTGCATTTTAAACTAAAATGACACTTATATATTGAAAACACGCACTTCGAATCATACTGACCACATCATGGGTCAGATTGATATGTGGTCAATTTATATATGTCACAAATGAATTATGAATCATTGTCTTAAAATTTGAAAATAATTCGAGCTTGTTTCCTCAGGTTTGGCTAGTGAAATGTATTTTAAAATAAAATAACACCTTTATATTGAAAACACACACTTTGAGTCATATCGATCACATCGTGTGTCAGATTTATATTCGGTTGATTCTTACACGTCACAGATGAAACATGGACCATTTTTCTAAAGTTTCAAAATAATTCGAGCTCATTTTCCCGATTTTGACTATTTGATGTGTGTTTTAAACTAAAATAACACTTTTGTATTGAAAACACGCACTTCAAGTCATATCGATCACATCATGCGTCAGATTGATGTGAGTTCAATTCATACACATGAAAAATGAATTATGGATCGTTGTCCTAGAGTTTAAAAACAATATAAGCTCATTTGCTCAGTTTTGGCGACGTAACACGCGTTTTAAACTAAAATGACACATTTCTATTGAAAACACGCACTCTGAGTCATATCAGTCACATCATGTGATATATTGATGTGTAGTCGATTCTTGCATGTCACAAATGAATTATGGACTGTTGTCCTGAAGTTTGAAAACAATCTGAGCTCATTTTCTTGGTTTTGACTATTTGAAGCGTGTTTTAAACTAAAATGATACTTCTGTATTGAAAACACGCACCTCAAGTCATACTAACCATATTGGGTGTCAAATTTATGTGTGGTTGATTACTACAGGTCATGAATGAATTATGGACAATTGTTTTAAAGTTTGAAAATAATCTGAGCTTGTTTCCTCAGTTTTGGAAATGTGATACAATTTAAATAAAATGACAGTTTTATATTGAAAACATGTATTTTGAGTCATATCGACTGCATCATGTGTCATATTTGCGTTCGGTCAATTCCTACACGTGAAAAATGAATTATGAATCATTTTTCTAAAGTTTGAAAACAATATGAGCTCGTTTGCTCGATTTTAGTGATGTGATATGCGTTTTAAACTAAAATGACATTTTTCTATTAAAAACACGCACTTGGAATCATAACAATCACATCGTATGTTAGATTAATGTGTAGTCAATTCCTACACATCGTAAATAAATTATGCACTATTGTTCTAAAGTTTGAAAACAATCCGAGCTTGTTTGTTTAGTTTCGGCGATGTGACTTGCGTTTTAAATTAAAATGACACCTTTATATTAAAAACAAGCACTTCGAGTCATACCGACCACATCAAGTGTCAGATTGATGTGTTTTCAATTCTTATACATCAAAAATGAGTTATCAATCATTTCCTAAAGTTTGAAAACCATCTTATCTTGTTTTCTTGGTTTTGGTGATGTGACATGCGCTTTAAACTAAAATGACACTTTTATATTGAAAACATGCACTTCGAGTCATACCGACCACATTGGGTGTTATATTGATGTGAAATTGATTCTTACACATCAAAAAATGAATTATCGATCATTTTTTTAAAGTTTGAAAACAATCTGAGCTCTATTTCTTAGTTTTGGCAATGTGACACGTTTTAAACTAAGATGACAATTTTATATCGACAACAGACACTTCGAGTCATACCGACCACATTGGGTGTCTGATTGATATGCGGTCGATTCCTACCACCACCACAAATCGGCGCAAGAGATGTGTTTACTTTTATCAGCGCTAAACAAAAAGCGTTGATAAAAGCATCACCTTTATCAATGCTAGCTAAAAGCGCTAATAAAGACAACATTTATTAGCGCTAAAACAACGTTATTAATGTATATAAAGTTATTATATTTATATTAAAAAGCTGTGTTTACTTATATACATTAATTAAAAAACGCTTGTTTATAATTAATATAAGTATGATATATAAATATATATTTTTTAATAATTCAAATATATATATATATAATGTTTTAAGCAGTTGGGGGCTTACCCAAGTGGTAAAGACTCTCTGTAATCCTGCATTAGACCCAAGTTCAAATCCGGGTGGGAGCAAATTTTCGCTGGCAGGTGGTGGCACAGGCATGATGCAAGCATGACATTGCACTGATACTTTAGGCTAGTTAACGGGCCTCTGAGCTATGTAATGAATTTCATGCCCACTGGGCCTTTAGACCGTGTATTGAATAAACAAGACTTGATGAGTAGTTGTCCCTTGGGGGACTATGGCCTACCTTTTCCGACCTATGTGTGTGGTGTGTGTGTGTTTAATATAATTGTGCTCCCAAACACCTAATATATATATGTAATGTTTTAAAAAAACATTTATAAGATTATAAATAATATATATATATATATATTTAAGTAATTATAAAATTATAATGATTTTTTTAAAATAATAAATATATTTATTATATCTATAATTATACCAGAAAAGTTCAGGATCCGAGCGTACTCGATCCTAAAAATTTATTAAGGAAAATAAAATGCAATAACAACAATGCCAATGAATGAAATAGAAAGCACCCCAAACACAAAGATGACAACCAAACGCCACCCACAACACACTACACCAAAAGTCCCAACAATAAAATAATCCACACATAGTCAAGGCCCAATGACCCAAACAATGAAACAAACCTGCCCATGCCACGCCATCGCTGTCATAAGGTCAACACGCATGTCAAGGTCACCTGACATTGTCGCAGCAGACAAAAGATCATTTGGACCTCCATCACCGCTATAAAAGCCCACCCCATTTGACAATTTCCAACAACAACCACATCAAGTTCATCCGCATCCTAAGTTTATTTGTGGACATGATTGAGTTGTTATATATGTTCCAAATGTTAGATTAACTATTCTTATGACGACACATGCATATGTTATGTATCAATGACTCTTGAAATGTTCATTTATACATTGAAGGTGATATGGCGGCTGCCTCCAATGTCAGGCAATAATGACTTCAATGGGTGACAGGACGGGGGTTGCGGTGGGGTGCAGTGGCGGGGGTGGAATATGATAGTGGTGCGGTGTCTACCGAATGGGAACGACAAGGCCCCGCTCGACAACAGGGGCGATTGTCCGGCGGTCGTGTCTGTCAACTCGGCATGATGTTCGACGAGATAATGACCGTGTAGGTTGTCTATTGTTGAAATTCAAGAGGCCTGTTCGGTGGAGACACATCTCTGGTGGTGCACGTTTCAGGATGACCACGGTGGTTTGGGCCTCTCAGGGGCATGATTTGTAAGGGTCTTTGGGTCCTTATTGTGTGAGGATCTATGTGCCTATATAATGGGTGGGTTATCCCTTAGGGGGCTATGACCTGCCCACTGACCTATGTTAGATGTGTGTGTGATTTGATGTAATTATACCTCTAATCACATATAATATATAATTATATAAATATGTCAAAAGTGGTGTGCACCATGAGGTATAATTATATAGAAATATTTTTAAATATATATATATATATATATAATTTTAATTATAGATAAACATACATATATATATTAAAATAATTATAAAATTATAATAAATACATTTATTATAATTTTATAAATATATATTTATATACCAATAAATACATATATATTAACACACACACACACACACACATATATATATATATTTATAATTATATACAAATATTTATAAATATAATTATTTATAATTATAAAATTACAATAAATACATTTATCATAATTTAATTAATATATATATACATATATAAATATTTATAAATATATTTATTTATAATTATAATTATAAATAAATAAATAAATAAATAAATAAATATATATATATAAGATGTTTTGGGGTACAATCACATTTAAACACACACACATAGTATTGTAATAGTACCTGCGCCCATCCGGATTTGAACCTAGGTCTAATACAGAATTACAGGGAGCCTTTACCACTCAGGTAAACCCCCAACAACTTATACATACATACATACATACATACATACATACATACATACATACATACATACATACATACATACATACATACATACATATATACATACACACACACACACACACACACACACACATATATAAATAATTATAAAATTACAATAAATGCATTTATTATAATTTTATAAATATATATATTTATATATCAATATATATATATATATATATATTAATATATATTTATTTATAATAACATACAAATATTTATAAATATATTTATTATATATATAATTATAAAATTACAATACATACATTTATTATAATTATATATATATATATATATATTAATTAACATATATATTTAAATAATTATAAAATTACAATAAATACATTTATTATAATTTTATAAATACACACACACACACAGAAATTTATAATTATATGCATATATTTATTATATATATAATTATAATTATAAATAAATATATACATATGTATTTAAAAAATTAAAAAATTATAATAAATAACTTTATTATAATTATATATATATATATATATTTATAATTATACACAAATATTTATAAATATATTTATTTACAATTATAATTATAAATAAATAAATATCTATTTAAATAATTGTAAAATTATAATAAATTTTTTTATTATATTTATAATTTTATAAATATATATAATTATATAAATATATTTATAAATATATACAAATATTTGTATATATATAGAAATACTTATAAATATATTTATTATATGAGTTATATACAGAGATGGAGACAAAAGAGGGGAATGATGATCGTGGTGACCACGATGGCGTTTGAGATCTAGCTTTGAAGGGGATAGCATCGACCTCGCCGAAATCAAAGTTCTTGGGTATGGATACTTCCAATGGTGGATCAGAGATCCTTGATGGGTTAGATTCCTTGAATCATTGAGTCCAGGGTTCATCGGCCTTTGATGCAAAAAAAATTGACAAAAGAGGGGAATGACGATCGTGGTGACCACGATGGCTTTCGAGATTCAGCTTTGAAGGGGATAGCGTTGACCTTGTTGGAATTAGAGATCTTGGGTTCTGCTACTTCCAATGGTGCATCAGAGATCCCTAATGCACTGGCTTCCAAGAATCTTAGTGTCGAGGGTTCGTTGGCCTTTGATGCGAAAAAATTGGCAGGTTCTCCAATTTTACCTCTTTTGAATCCATTGTGTAAGAGAATTTGATCTCTGAAGCCCTAGATTCATCCAAGGAGTCTGGCTTCCGTGGGTCTCATGACTCCTAGATTTCCAAATCTAATGGTGGGAGATTTACTATAATTGCTCATCCAGTGGCACTCAAGGAATGACTTGAGGCCTACAGATTCTCTCTTATTGGGCGTTTAATTCTCTCTAAGGGTGATAAACCGTTGAACACTATGGAGTTTAAGATCAGACTCTCTCGAATTTGGGGTTTTTAGACCGGAGGATAATCCCTATTGGCAGAGGCAACTTTCACATTCTTTTCTCATCTGCAAATGACAGATCGAGGGAGTGGATCAATGAGTTTTACTCTCCTAATCCAGGAATCCTTCGAATGTCTGCTTGGGTTTTAAATTTTAACCCTTACCTGTAGAAGCATTCAAATACTCAAAATTGGGTTAGAATTAATGGTTTAAGATGGGTGATTTAGCATCTATTAATATTGAATGATTTAATTTCCCGTATTAGTGTCCCTATGAAGATGGATGAGAATACAATGCATGAAAAATTTGTTTACTTCATCATAATTTTTGGTCGATGCGGACATGCAAAATACTTTACCTGATTGTGCCAGATTAGTGGAAAATGGTGAGAAATTTGAGGTTGAGTTTGAATACGAGTCAATCCCTGCATTTTTTAACTATTGCAGGTTGATGGGGGCATGATGTTTCTGAATGTAGAAATGTGAGGGAAATCTAGATGAAAGTGGGGTCTTCCTCCCAATCTTCCCATGGAAAAAAGTATCATGGATCCTCCACTTTGGGAAAGGAGATAAAACCTGGTGGTAATGAAAAGGGGATAACCCAAGATATTGTCTCCAAGGAGGAAAGGCTTAAGCCTCTTGAGCAGCAGCTGAATGTCATTGGCTCTATGGAGCAAGTCCAGGTGAAAGACCCCTTGGTATTTCCTGCTAAACCTGCTGGACTTACTGGTGGACAGGGGGGGGAGGGAATTTCAGAAGCCTTTAGGAGTTGATACACCTTCTGACTTCATTTCAATGGGGAGGGCTAGTTCTCCATCTGGTTATGCACACAAAGAGGGCTGTGACTTTAATGGAAAGGATAATGTTAATGCTACTACTTCCTTTCGTGATGTACTTGTAACAAAAATTCAAGCCACTATTAACGTGATGATTCTGACTTAGAACATAATTCCCAAATGCAAGCTGATTCTTAGTTTTGGGAGGAGCAACATTCTTCTAAAAACAGAAAGGGGAAAAAGGTTGACCCTCCCCTCCCATTCAAGGTGAACAAGGCTAGAGCTACTGCAATTAAAGGGGCTGAATTTGTGGTAACTCCATTGGAGACTTCTTAGGATGCAGTTATAGTCTCTCTCCCTTGAAAGGGGGTTATAAAAAATAAATAAAAAAAGAAGGCCTTCAGACCATTCAGATAATTATAGTCTCTCTAAAGGAAAAATGGTTGACTAGTTCTATGAATGATGTTTCAGAGTATAGAAAAAATGTTTTTAGTTTGCTTCACATTCTTAATAGATCCAATAGTAGGGAGGTCTTTCGTGATGAATTTGGGAGCACTCATGGCTTCGAAACAATCAATACAGGGGGATCTACTTTGAAGGTCCCACCAGAGGGCTATGATCCAGTTAGAGAACCGGATACTCACTACTGGAAAATCAAGCTATATCCATAGTTCCAAACTGTGGATATAGGGGTCAAAACTGTGTCTATAAGCTATAGCCACATTTTCAACTATTCGCGATCTATATCCATGGTTGGAACTATGGAAATAGACCCTATAGCCATGGTTTTGGAAACTGTGGTTGTAGCTCACACAGTTTTCCACTATAGCTATAGGTTACAATCATGGTTTAAATCATGGCTATAGGGTCTATTGCTATAGTGGAAAACCATGGCTATAGCCCATTAAACCATGGCTATAAATTAAAAATAAATAGCTCCCAGTATAATTCGATCTTCTTACCTATGCTACCACAGACTGAACGACTTACCACTAGACTGCAGATAAATTTGGTATATATAAATATATATTGTTATATATATCATTATGAACCATGTAAATATAATACAAAATAGTGGATATAGCTCTTCCCACCATTTCCTAGCAATTTTTCCCCACACTAAGGCAGGAAACCTATAACCATGGTTCTATGAAACCTTGTCTATAGGTGGAAGCTATAGCCACAACTTCATAGAATCAGGGCTATAGCCTTTTATGAAATACCCTATAGCCATAGTTTAAGAAAACTGTGACTATAAGTGTAATATATAGCCATATTTTAGACAAAACTGTGGCTATAGGTCCGTGGCTATAGCCCAATTTTCCAGTAGTGCCTCTGCCTTTCAAGGGACCCTTACCATCGAAGGACAACACCGAATCTCAGGTGGATGACGAGACATGGCACCAACCCAAGACATGGAGAAGATGACAACATCCGCAAGGTAGGGGTGGTGGCCCCCACTCCCACTGATAAACATATCTCGTTTTCTAGATGTGTCAGACTTTTATAGTAGTGTTTTTTCACTGGTTTTCATATGTCGTCTCCCTCTTGTATGTTGTTTTTATTTTCTCATAATAAAATTTGGGATCATGGGATGAAAACCCATGGTCTGCACCATTTTGAGCATATTTATTATATATATAATTTTATAAATATATATAATAATATAAATAAATTATTAAGATTATGCCTTTATCAGTGCTAGAATTTGAGCACCGATAAAGACACATTTTATCAGCAGTGAAAAAGGGCTAATAAAAGTCATTTTTATCAGTGCTTTCTATTTTAGCGCTGATAAAACTGACATTTATCAATATTTTCTGGAAATAACTAATAAAATAATTTCAAGTTTTTATAAATTGAACCCTAATATAACCCTTCCACTACTCACCCCTCTTTCAGAGAACCAGAACTCTGCTGCCACTACCGTCGCTGCCGCCAGACCCTACTACTACTGCCGGTCTAGTTTCTCATCGAATCTCCAAATATAATATATGTGCATATTTATCTTGTTTATTATTCCAAAAACACTATTTTTTAATACACACCTTGCCATGCACACGTCTTCACTTCTTCTCAACGAACCGAAATCTCCCATCCTTATTTCATGGGATGTTGCTACATCATGGATGTGCGGTTTTTTATAGCAGCTTAAGAATTTTGTTTCAAGGGTGCCTTGCACCACATAATTTTTCTATTCCATTGTATGTAGATACAAATTATATTTTAAGTGTGAATATTTCTCTCCATGCACACATTTTGATATTTGACTTAAGAAATATGAAGGACATATATCCCATACAATTTTGTGTGCTTGTATTTGAGGATTTCTGATACAAATCAGAGTAGGAATATGAGGTTGAATATATGAAGGAGGATAATTCATAGATATATATTTTTGTTGTATATCTATCATGGATTATTAAAGGTTTATCTCATAGAGATATTTAAAGAGACAATTCACATGATATTCACATGTACATCTAAAAAAATGAAGGCTGATTCAAGATGAATTTTAAAATGGAGAAAATATAGGGGTGATATTAGATTTATAATTGGATATATAAGAACTATACTCTCTCTATAAATATAGCGATTAAGTTTATTATGAAGGGATTTTTGGTGATTGATTCAATTGGAGCTTAGAGTTGGGAGACTTTTATACCGTGTTGGAGTGCTGCTACTTAGGTTATTATTTTATTTCACTCTCTCTATATAAGAGTATTTTATATATATTTTGAAGTATGGAAATTAAATATATATAATATTGTTATTTTACAATTTTTTATTAATGATATAGTGTTTGATTACAATGAATATATTTTCATTATCTATAATTCATAGAAAACCCATTTTATATTAAATGAAGCAATTTTTCACAAATACCCGTTTTCTATTAAAGTACTTTATTTAATAAGAAAAACATTACTAATTAGTCTATGGATCCTATATCAATTTTTTTAAAAAACTATAAGAAGCACTAGAAATACATGGTATGAAAATGTCTTTTGAAATATTCAAAGTGATTAAAGTTTATAATTTTATAGTTTTATACGATTTTAAATTTATATACTTTTATAAATTTTATAGTATATCATATTATACTAATATAATTTAATAATAATTTTTTTATTAAATATTTATACTTTTATAGTTTTATTCATTTATAACAAGATGGTGAGAACCACGGTTTGAAGCCCATGGTTCCAAAATTTATTGAAAATAAAAGAACAATGTACAAGGGGAGGTAGGAAATGAGATTCAAAAAATTAAAGTCAGTGACAAGCCACTTCTCTAAAAAAAACAGACCACGACCCAAGAGACATGAGTTTATTTATCTATGGGAGCGACCACCACCTCTACCTCACAGATGACGGACCCTTCTCCAGATTTTGGGTTGTTTGCATGGCACATCATCTTCTTGAGTATCAATGTCGACATCCAGTGGGATGGGGTCCTCAAGAGGGTGAGGATCTTGTTCTCCAACCAGACCTGTCCTTGCCTCGACATCCTTAGTGAATGAGTATTTACCTGCAACTTGAATAGATCCATGGATGTTTCTGAATTATTCATGGAAGGACTTCCTACTATTAGACCTATTTAATATCTCAATCAAGATAATTTTACCAAAGTATGACACAAACTTTTTGAGGAAAGACACTCAGATAGGGGTGAACACTTCCTTAGAGACGCATCAACACTTTGGGTGTCCCTAGGAATGACCATCACATCCTTTTCCTTCTGCGGTGAAACATCATTCCCTATAGGCGTACCACTAATAGAATTGGATGCAACCTCTAGAATCTATTGATCAACAATAACTAGTGAATAAATATTCTTATCATGAATCCATAACATATCAGACTAGTCGGATTTTTCTGAGGTGACAACATTGGTTGGTGTTAGATCACTTTCCACCTCCTACATGAAAGCAATCCCAGCTGAGACAATAGAAGGAGAGCCAAACACCATATAATATTTTTATGGTTTCACCTAAAAAACAGATTTTCCCTTACCGTTACTAGAATTCATAAAATTATCTCCAATAAAATTAGAAAATTCCATTGCATACTCAATATCATATGATACATCTTTACTCACCTGATGCGAGTTATAAAGTAGCTGAATGTCGACCCCAGTTCTACCCAAAGTTTGAGGGTCAATATTCACCATATTGTCAGTACCACTCATATATAGATGAGATCCTATATGAACCTTAGTATCATTGCCTTTAAAAGGCACAATTATGACATGAGATGGGGGGGTGTCAAAATGCAACCTCAAATTCGTTCCAAAGACCACATCAACAAATGAGGAAAAATGTTGAGATAGGATGGACCTGTTATCCACAGGCCTGTAATATTTTATTCATTTATAAATTTATATAATTTTATAAATTTTATAGTATATCATATTTACATATATAGTTTAAATATAAAATTTTATTAATTATTTATACTTTCATAGTTTTCTAGATTTATAAATCAATATAAAATTATAGTTTTATTTGTTATAAATTATTATACTTTTATACATTCATAATTTTTACTTTTATATATTATATTTTATACTTTTATAAATTTTTAAAACTATATAATTATATAAATTATATATACTTTTATAACATATATTTACTTTTATAAAGTTTTATAAATTTATATATATTTATAAATTATGTACATTTCTTTAAAATATATATTCTTTTATAAATTATATATAATTTTATACTTCTATATATTTCTATAATTTTATATACTGATATATATATATATATTTGTAATTTATACTTTTATACCTGTATACTTTTTTTTAGTTTATCAATAGTCTAATACTTTTATACTTTTATAAAATTTATTTCTATAAATTATAATTTTATATTTTTATAAATTTTTAATATGGTTATTATTATTTTTAACAAATTCATTTATATAATTAAGAGTTTTATATTATATATAATATTTTATGTTTTAAATCATAATTGATAGATTGAGAGTTGGAATTAGGCTTGATTGATTTCTTTATAATTGATGTCTCAACCTCTAAATTTTTTGGTTCAGTGTTAGGAATTGGCATAGACTCTATGTTCATGATTTATCTCAAGGTTATATCAATTAGTGATCCCAAAAAATAATCAAAGGTGTTATATTCAAGTGATTCAATCCAAGAAGAAAAATTTCCCTCACGTGAATAAATTAAATCAATTTATTCTTGACTTTAATATCCTTTAATAATTTATTAATATTCCCCAAGACTAATTTAAATACCCTGCAACCAATTCACCTCATGAAACTCCTCCTCCTCATCACTAATTTGAGATATTGGATTATAGATGTTGAGATCAAGGCATATGTTTTCAAAGGTTGTCATATTTTCATTCCTAAATCATACGACTGATTAGATTGTTTCTAGGAAGGGATGACTAAGAATGATGAGGGTTTTCATGAAATTAAATTCTCCCTTTAAGATTGATGAAGGAAAAACTGAAGTTGTCTTGGGTGATTTACCAATTTTAATCCTTTATAATTCAAATTTTAGTGATGAAACATCATAATTCATTTTCTCCATTTGATTACATAATTTCTCAAATAATGGTTATGTAATAAATTGGATAGGGGGATGAGTTGATTGGTTTACCTCAAGAGGATATTTAAGTTGTTGGATGGATTGTTTCACGGGTTATTGTAATTTCACTAGATTATTTTTGAATTTGTCTTATTATGATTAAAATAGGTTATGAGTTATAAAGTTTTGTGTTGGGTAGGGATTTGGACCCTGCGACTAACTGGATTATTGATTATTCTTTCAACAAAAACCTAGATGTTCATTGTAACTTAGAATAAAATTATTTTAATGTTGATGATTTTAAAAATTTAAATCATTGACCTCCACCGATGGTCCTCCATGAAGGAAATTCTTAATTTAAGTAATAGTCATGTAATTATCAATCCTCTGGTTATTTTTTCACAAATTCTGTAAACAGGGTCAATAGTTTGAACTCTATGAACCTTCCTAAGGTCTATCTCTTTAACCTTCCTAGAGAGGGATACAATTTTAGCCATAAGGATTTCATTATCCCTAAGAGTATTAATATAACCATACTTGGGAGGCTTCTCATAATAGGAAATAGTTCCCTATGTTTGGTTTTGTTCAGTAAGACCTTCCAGATATTCATAAGCATCACTGGGGGTTTTGTTTTTAAAGTTCATGTTACATATCATATTTTTGAAATGTTTTCTTACTGAAAATAACACTTCATAAAATATTTGAATTTGTTTTGGGATTTAATAATAAAGAGGCTTAGACCCCAACTTTAAAAAAACCATGATGAGTTACCATGTGTAGGGTATCTTTAAACCTTTCCCATGTTTTATAAAAAGAATCCCCCACTTCAATTTTTTTGAATACTCTTTTTAAGTCCATTTTTTTGTGGCGGGGTAAGTATTTTTTGGATGAATTTATAGGATAACACCTACCACAAGTGGAGCAATTATTTTATTAAATTCAATTACCCATTTCCTTCAAAGAATGATGAAATTATTTGAAACATTAAAATGTTGGGTTCCCCTTATTTGAAAGGACCATTTATATGTATTTATTTTTTGAAATATTAATATTAATAAATAAAAAAGGATGGATATGAATAGAGAATGGATGTATGCCAATTGCATGACAAAAGAGTATGAATATATGGTGAAAGAGTTCACCAAGTTTACAAAAAATCATGCATATGACCCTTCTCAAATCCTTTGTGTGTGTTTATGCTGTTGTTATTCAATACTAGGTAGTTTAGAGGAGTTTTAAGAACACTTGATCTGTCATGAAATTAATTGATGTTATAAATGTTGGAATAAACATGGGGAAAAAGTGAATATAGCTAGTGAATAGGATAACACTGCATTTTATGGATAATCTGATATGATTAAAAGTGTGGACAATAAAGATGACCATATCAAGGATGTGGTTACATGTGTGATTGATGATGGAGATCATATTGAGGAAATGAGAATGACAGTTGAAGATGAACTTCATGATTGTCCAAAATTGTTTGAGAAGTTAAATAGTTGTACAAATATACCATTTTATGCTAGTTACACTAAATATACAACATTGTTAGTCATATTGAAGCTGCATAATTTAAAATTTGGCAACAGATGGAGTGACATAGGTTTTAATAAACTAATTTATCTCTTCAATGATACAATATTAAAAGATAATAAACTCTCTAACCAAACACACAACACTAAACAAATATTAATTTTGATGGGTATGATCTCTGAAAGAATACATGCATTTCCAAATGACTATATACTATTTTGTAAGGACCAAAAATCACTTAAATAATGCCCAAAGTGTGGTGTTTATTGATATAAGAAAGATGAATCAGGTCCTACAAAAGTTTTATGGTACATTTCAATCATTCCAAGGTTTAGGCATCTATATGGAAGTTAGGAGACTGCAAGACAATTAACATGACATGCAGATACAAGAAATAAATATGGGAAACTTGACCACCTGATAGGATTTTCTCAGTGTAAGAGAATTGATCATGAGTATCTTGAATTTGTAAATGAGTTGAGAAACCTTCGTCTTACATTATCTACAAATTAAGTGAATCCTTTTGGTTTTCAAAGAAACACTCACAATATATGTCCGATTATATTGATAAATTATAAATTTTCATTGTGGTTATGTATGATATTAAAATAAATTATGTTATCTATGATTATATCAGGACAAAAATATTTGAGTAATGAAGTTGATGTTTATTTGGCTCTATTGATTTAATATTTGAAATGATTGTGGGATTTTGGTGTTATGTTGTATGATTCTTATAGAAATGAAGATTTCATGTTGAGATCCATGTTGTACGAGATGATAAATGACTTTCTTTCTTGTGAAAATTTGTTAGGATATAACATTAAAGTAAATCAAGGGTGTCCCATTTGTGAAAAAGGTATACAATCAATTAGTTTGAATCATTCATCATAGAATGTGTTTCTAGGACATCATAGATTTCTACCTTGACAACATAAGTACTAATCTTAGATGACATCATTCGATGGAAGTTAAGAAGAACATACAACACTATCTCCACCAACATGTGATAAACTATTTAAGAAAGTAAAAGACATGGACACTACTTTTGGTAAATCTTTTTCGAAAAACCGTATGAAAATCGGTTGAAAAAAGAGATCCGTTTTTTTTGAATTACCATACTAGATTTTTCTATACGTCAAACATTTTCTTGATGTTATGAATGTTGAAAACAATGTATGTAATGGTGTCATTTACACATTACTAAATGCATACAAAAAAAAACAAAGGATGAAATTAAGGCTAGGTTAGACATGATTGAAATGAGAATATGAGAAGAGTTGGCGCCAATGAAGGGTGAAAAATGAACTTTTCTTCCTCCAACTGCTTACAATATTTCTAGGTAGGAGAGATATCGGTTTTGAAACTTCTTGAATGATGTAAAGTTTCTATAGGGGTATTCATCAAATATCAATAATATCATGTCAATGATTGATTTAAAGTTAAAGGGTATAAAATCACATTACTATCATGTTTTGATGAAAGATCTAATTCCTATAGATTTACATTGCATTTTTCCCAATAATGTCCATCATACATTAACCATGCTCTATTTCTTTTTCAAAGATATATGTAACAAAGTTATAGACCTAGTGAAATTACCAACTATGGAAAAGGAAATTTTTATCATATCACATGAATTGGAAATGTTCTTCCCGCCAACATTATTTGATACGATGGTTCACTTAATAGTTCACTTGGTGAGAGAGATTTGACTATGTGGTCCTGTATATTATAGATGGATGTAGTCCATTGAACTATATATATATTTTTTTAAAAGGTATGTCAAAAATTGAATTTGACAAGAGGGCTGTATTGTAGAGAAATATATTATTAAAGAATCCATTAAATTCTATACTGACTACCTGTCTGGTGTGGAAAGCATTGGTTTACCGAAATATCATCACATTGGGTGGCTTGTAGGTGGAAGAATTTCTGGAAGATATTTTGTCATAATCAATATTATAGATAAAGAGTAGACCCACCTTTATGTTTTGAATAACATTTTAGAGGTTTCTCCATATGTTGAGACCCATAAAGAAATTCTTAGGCATTTGAATCCATCAAGAGATGAAAGCTGGATATCAAATACACATCTCTCTCCAAATCCTTTTTTTTAATTTTTTAAAATCTACTTTAAGGATTAGTGGTAACTGTAAACTTCATAAAACAAATACAACAACCCATCACAACCATATTTACCTCATTAGCAAGGTCCACATCCAATAAATGACCGCCGTTGAGAATAGCTTCAAATAGTACAATCTTCAAAATTCAAAATTCAAACAGAAACCATCATAGCGCCTGAACCACCTTGAGTCGCACACCATGAACCGAACCACAACAACCAAATATGAAAGATACTATATCAAACTAAAAACATCAAATATTCTTAGGATATAAGAACTCAAGTTCCAGAACGTGAGCCACACCCTCGAATCGCTGACCACAACGTTGATGCACCACTGCCGGTGATAACCCATCGACGAACATCCCTCCACAACATCAGAACACTATCACAAAATGAATTCCATCTATCCATCATCATAAAACCTTGCACAGATCTGAAATAAGTAGTTCCATTGTCGATGGATGCACCACTACAAAACACCAAAACATAATAAAATTGATAAAAGAACTACAACAAAAATCATATGAAGAAAACCAAAAACCAAAAAGTCGGCGAATGAAAAATAGGAAGACAACGAAAGAAGAAACGCCACCACGACCAGAGAAGAAGGAAACCAAACTGGAGAGAAAGAAACCAACTACAGTGGAAAAAATTCATTGAGACCACTTCCAACCCCCCACCAACACAATCCCAAGATGTCCTAAAACCCACACTAAGCTCGACATAGATGGGTTTGGGCATAATGGGTTGGACAACAAGGGAACAAGAGAATAAGAACCTCAAACACCCCCACCATTTCCAACCAAAAACTCCTGAAACACCCGCACAAAGACCCAAAATAGGGGTATGATGCACAGGGAAAGGAATAAAGAGGGGCGTTAAAGGTGAACAAAGTCCCACCAGTGAACAATATTAGGTGAGAGGGGGAGTAGGATAGGGAAAAAATAAGAGAGAATAAGGTAGAGTAAAGCGAGGAGTGCCTTCTCCACCTAAAGTAAACATAAAAACCTAATAAGGGGAAGAAAATGGGGAGGCAAGAGCACTGGGAGCATCGAGAGAGAGTGGCACCAGGTGGAAGTGAAGAGGAAAAGGAGAAGGGGAGGTGGGATGAAGTTGGAGGCGGCATATACCCCCCTCCAAATCAACGTCAGAGGAAACCCTAAAGTGGGGAGACGAGAGAGAGAATCCGTTCATAGGCATCAAGCCCTAAAATATACATAATTAACAGTTTATACGATGGTTTTGAGACTATATTTTTAAGGATTTAGATGAAAATCCAGATTCAATTTTAGAACAAATTCAATGGATAGATAGAGGACAAAGTGTGTATATATTATCTTACAATGGTTATGTAATTAATGGTTATACATTCTATAAAAATGAACATGATAAAGGAAATACCATGAAAAATAGTGGAGTTACACTTGCTGCTGAAGTTGTAAGAACCCAGATCTTCTTTTTTAGGCATGTCTTTCTTTTCTGGTCGTTTTTGAAAAAAATAGGTTTTTTTGGAAATTTTTGAAGTACATGCTGTGTACTTTATGAGTACATGTCGTGTACTCGGTTACCGCAGGTAGTCATGTGCTGGTCGTGTAATGGCCACACACATGGCCATGTGTGGTGGCATGGAGACCACCTAAAGTGGAGTACGAAAACAGAAATTACATGTCGTGTACTTCTAAAGTACACATCGTGTATTTTTTTTTTCATTAAACATACCGGGGTCATGTCTAATCGCCAGAATGACCTACTTCTAGGTCTGGTTCATCCAAGAGAACCCGTATGATTGTGAATATTCTCTAATCCCCCAAGTGAGTGTCTATTCTCCAAATCGATTGATGTCGATTGCATTGGGATCGCTTCGATAAGATTTTCCTTTTCATAGAGATTCGTTTACTATTTACTCCTCTTTCAAGAGATATTATTAGTTGAAAGTTTTTGACATTTTTGTAGATCTACAATGTTTTTGGGAGATTCAAGGCTTGAGGTTCATGTATAGTGATCTCCCAACACTGAGGTAGATGGTTTGTTCCTTTCTATTGAAAGTCTTTGAGTAAAATGTTCAATTTTGTCCAATACCCTTAAACGGGGTATTACGTGTTTACCGTTTAAACCCTATTATTTTCTTGCTATACTGGTATGCGTGAGTAGAGGTTAATTGGATGTGAATAGGGTTGTTTTATATTCTTTGGATGTGATTTCCATGCATGTTCTGTTTATGACCGTTTGGTCTTGTTTAGCCCGTAAGGCTTCCTTGATGTTTTCTCATGCCTAGTACAATAGGATAGGGTGATTATTTTATATGACATGATTGATATGCTGTAGAATATTTATCCAAGTAGTTCTTGAGGTTTACTTTGGTCGTGTTGCATTGCTATGCTCATTTGACTTACAGAGGACCATGAGAACTTGGTGTAATAGACTATAAGGGGAATTGACCGTGTGAGCTTCCTCAGAGAGTCTTTAACCGCTTTAGACTATAAGAGGAATTGACCATGTGATCTTATTCAGAGAGTCTTTAACCGATTTAGACTATAAGAGGAATTGACCATGTGAGCTTCCTCATAGAGTCTTTAACCACTTTATACTATAAGGGGAATTGACCGTGTGAGCTTCCTCAGAGAGTCTTTAACCACTTTTGACTATAAGGGGAATTGAATATGGGTGCTTCCTCAGAGAGTCTTTGCTATATCATTATGACCAAACTAGAGGGGATAGGATGTGTGTTCTTTACAAAGGGTTACATGCTTTGATTAGATGATTAATTGATCATGTGGTGTTTGAATGCTTTGAAACTGTAGGAATGTTTACTGTTGAGTACTTCCTTGTTTACTACTGCTTTGCTTATTACCTGCCATATATATTCACTGATTGTTAGGCACAGATCTCATGGTGGTTTCTTACTAGGATTTAGTCTCACACCCTGTTTGGGTCATGATTTTGGGCTCAAATAGATTATATTGTTGCAGTTATAGATAAAGGTAAGCGCCCTTATACTTTAGGTACTTGATTGCTGTGGAGTAGGAGAGCATGAGACCAAGATATGGCTTGCGATGCTGAGGAGTTATTTACCTTGATTTCTTTTGTACTTGGTTTAGTACAGTTTTATTTCAACATTGTTATTTTTTGGATGTTTTCTTAGACTTATGTATCATGCATCATTCATATATATATGTGTGTGTGTGCTTCAAGTTATTATTCCAGTCTTCCTCTGTTTACTTTTGTGTGGATTATTGCTGCTTCTGTTATTGTATATTTTTTTTACTTCCATCGTGTTACTCTTCCAATGAGGGAATAGTTTCCCCAATATCACACCCAAGGCCCTCACTGCTAGTCAGTAGCCTCTGGCATTTGGGGAAATGCGCTTGAGGCCATGTGACCAACCGGGTACGGGGTGTCTTTAGGTGGCTTTCAGAACCAGGATGATACAAAGTGGTATCAGAGGAGTTTATTTTCTTTGACTTACTGTTTGGAGACTATAGTCAGGGATATGATGGAATAGGTACTTGGTAATAAGTTGTGCCCGGGAGTAGCTAACCTGTGTAAAGGGAACAACCAATTTACCTTGTATTGTAATTTTTCTGGTTTTGCAATTTTACAGTTGATTTGATTTTCACCATTGGGTGACTCACATGTATTGTGATGTTATTATTGATGTTATTGAGGTTATATTTCTGTTGTAACCTGATGAGATGGGAGTATGCCATCTCATGCATCATATAGAAACTTTTTAGGGATCACATGTCATGCATTCTTACCATGCCATATAGGGTGCATTAGCGATTGCATGTTGTTGTGATAGGTGTTGTGCTAGATATGCATGCTGTTGTGATAGATGCCTTGATAAAATACCTCTTGTTTGATAGGGTATTGTTTTGTAGAGGGTTTTCTTGAATGAATGCCAAACTTTGTTTCTTGAGGTGTTATGGGCCCTCATGGACCGGAAATTGGTAGATCATTGCATTGTTTTTTCTTTTTATAACATGTATAAGATGACAAGACTTAATTCTCGGGGAGTATGGGCCCTCAAGGATCGGAATTTGGCATTTTAGTGTTTGTTTTAGTGTTTTTCTGGGCTCCAGAGTAGTTTCTAAGGCTTATTGTCCGAAAAAACTCAGAATACACGCCGTGTAGTTTTGACTACATGCCACATGTTCTTCTGTTCAGGAAGAAACAGTTTTTCTTAAGTATACGACGCATACTATATGTACACGCCATGTACTATATGTACACTCTATGTAGTCTCTAACTGTGTTATAGGCCATGTGGGCAGAGACATGGGATAGGGAAATTTTTGTGGGAACACGCCATGTACTGGTTGTACATGCCGTGTTGTGTTGACCCTGTGTCCGCCGTGTGACTAACGACATGGACGAATAAAAAATTAAGCTATACACGCCGTGTTAGTTTTGAACACGTCATGTAGTGTGATCCTGAAATCCATCCATGTAGCTAATAACATGGGTCGGTGAAATATTCCAAGTGCATGCCGTGTCTATTAGGAACACACCGTGTACAGTCATCTATGTAACCGACTGTGTAGCTAACAACACAGGTTGGTGATGTCCAACTAGTACACCCTATTTTTGAAAATAACACATCATGTAGTTTCTTTCTAAGGAGAACCATGTGGATTAGATGTGTAATAGAACTCAGCTAGGGGAAGCGGATTCAAGTACACACCGTGTAGTGGACATACACCCGATGTCTTTGTGTTTTGTGTAACTTGAAAGCTTTCTCTCTTATGTTTCCCTTATTATGCTTATAGATTTCAGTCCTTGATAATATTGATCTAAGGTGTGTGCTCGACCTTGCAGAGTCATCCCACTGAGATGCCCTTCATTTTTCCGCCAGTTACAGGGCAACGATCAAACACCAGACATGGTTGATCAAGGACTTCCAGCAGATCCTCAAGTTGTGCTAGTCTTAGAACTAGCAGTTATACCCAACACAGTTGTCGATGCACAGTTCAAGGAGGGATTTCTAAGGATGATGCAGACCTTTTAGGGGGCACCGCCTCTTGCCCCGTCGATGTTAGATTTGACGCGGGTCTTTCAGAAACAACATCCTACCACTTTCTTAGGGGATGGGGGACCCCAGGCTACAGAGTCATGGCTAGAAGCCATGTTGATGATCTTCGAGCACCTAGAGACACCTCCAGAGATAAGGGTCAATCTCACTTCCTATATGCTTTGAGACCCCATCAAGAGGTGGCGGGATGTGGTCACACAGGTGGGACGCCAGAAAAATATGTCTTGGGATAAGTTTCAGTGCACCTTCTACAATTAATTATATCCTTGAGGGCCGATCAACCCCAAGAGTTCATGATTCTGGAGCAGGGTTCTCTTTCTGTTATGGAGTATTCTTCTCACGTCATCGAGCTACAGTGCTTTACACCCTCAATAGGGGCATATGAGTTGTTCCTTGCACGGAAGTTTGAGGATGGTCTCAGGTAGGAGATCCGATCCCAGGTGAACATCTTTAGGTTGAATTCGATATCCTCTATAGTCAACCAGACACTGGTCACAGAGTGTAATATGAGGGATTCTAGAGCTGTGGGCCAGGGAGGTTCAACATCCAGGGTTAGTGCTTCTCCTTCCAATAGTAGGAAGCACCACAGGGAGACTGCACGAGGAGATCAGAGTAGGTGGGATGCATCTTTTGGTAGCTAGGTGGTGTGCTACCAATGTGTGAAGAGTGGGCATACAAGTCCACATTTCTCGAGAGACCCAGTGAAGTGCCGATCTTGTGGAAATATGGGGCATCTTCAGCACTTTTGTCAGATCTTCTCACCAGCAGCTGGTGACAGGGGTTCTTCTATGACTCCTCATTCTGGGGCAGCACCACCAGTTTCTCATCAGTCAGGGAACTGGAGTTCTTCTGACCGTTCGGGCCGAGGTGGAGGTCATGGCTATGGTAGTCAGTCACCAGGATTTCAATGACAACAGGGTGGATCAACTCAGAGTGGTCAGGCAGGGTTACAGGGTCATGGTGTAGGTCAGAATTTTATAGTAGAGCAGACCCAACAGGAGTAGGATCCCATACCCTCTATAGTTTTAGCTAAAATACTAGTTTCCTTAGTTTTATCTTATGCTCTTTTCGATACAGGATCCTCCCATAGCTTTATATCTATTATTGTTGTTGAGATCCTTGGGCTTTGTATCTTTACTTTTGCTGGTTCCTTGATGTTGGACACACCGTTGGGGACAAGAACAACTAGTGTATTTCAGTTAAAGGAGTTCCCTCTTGAGGTTGGTGGGTGTCACTTCTTACAGGACCTTTATTTCCTAGCGATGGTAGGCTATGATTTCATTCTTGTAATGGACTAGTTAGTTCTATTACAAGATGTTGTCGATTTATATTGCCATAGGGTGAGCTTCACGTCACCATAAGGTGGATCATTTCTTCATAAGGTGGAATGGGATGTCCAGGTGAGCAGAGCGGGACCCGAGCATCATGGGTTGGGAGGAGTTACAACCCAGATTGCTAGTCTATATCTGGATGAACAGGGGACTTCACAGTTAGACTTTCCTCCAGTGGTGGATCGTTTTAGGGATGCCTTCCCAGAGGACTTTTCAAGTTTTACTCCAGAGTGAGAGGTAGAATTTTCTATTGAGCTTGTGCCAGGAGCAGTACCGATGTCCATTCCTCCTTATAGTATGGCTACACCAAAGTTGCAGGAGATCAAGAAGTAGTTGGAGGAGTTGCAGTCAAAGGGTTTCATCTGAACCAGTACTTCTCCATGGGGTTCACCTGTCCTATTTGCGAAGAAGCCAGATGGTATCCTTAGGCTTTGTGTGGATTATCGGAAACTAAACCAGATGACGGTCAAGAACCGATATCCCTTTCCAAGGATTGATGATCTCTTTGATCAGCTTCGAGGATCCCTGGTGTTATCAAAGAATTACTTGAGGTTCGATTATCATCATTTTCACGTTAGACCATCTGATATACCTCTTACAGCTTTCCGGAGTAGGTATGGTCTATATGAGCATGTGGTTGTGCCGTTCGGTCTCATGAACATGCTTGCAGTCTTTATGGAACTGATGAACCAAGTGTTCCATTCATACTTGGATTCTTTTGTGGTGGTCTTCGTGGACGATATCTTGGTGTACTCTCACACTCGACACGACCATGCTACACATCTTGAGATCATTCTGAGTACACTGAGAGAGCATCGGTTATACGATAAGCTCTCAAAATGCCACTTTTGGATGGGCCAGATTCACTTCTTGGGTCATGTTATCTTAGAGATAAGAGTATCTGTAGACCCAGATAAAGTGAGAGCAGTAGTTTCCTAGGAGAAGCCAAAGAACGTCTTTGAGGTACAAAGTTTTCTAGGGATGGATGGATAATATAGAAGTTTTATACAGGACTTTTCATGCTTAGAATCACCACTCACGAGTCTGACTAAGAAGGGTGCAAAGTTCTTGTGGTCATATTCTTGTGAGTTAGCCTTTTAGGAGCTAAAAAGGAGGTTGAATTCAACACCGGTACTAGTTTTTACAGAGATAGGAAAGATCCACACTGTTTATTGTGATGCATCAGGTATTGGGATGGGATCAGTGCTTATGCAGGGAGAAGGAGTCGTTGCGTATAGGTATCAGCAGTTGAGGACACATGAGAGGAATTAACCGACACACGATCTCGAGTTGGCTGTTATTGTTCATGCCTTATGTTGTTGGAGACATTATCTTTTGGGAGAGAATTTTGTGATTTTAATGGACAAAAAAAGTCTCAGGTATATCTTCACTCAGCGTGACTTGAATTGGAGACAGTTAAGGTGGGTCGAGTACCTTCAATATTTTTACTTTGAGCTTGCCTACATGCCTAGGAAAGGCAACACAGTAGCTGATGCACTGAGTAGGAGGACTCAGATACATGCAGTTCAGGAGTCTAGAAGTGAGTGGTATCTTATGGCTATGTTATCTGAGATGCATTTGGAGGTGTGCGATAGGCAGGGGTAGACATTTCTTTCTTCTGTAGCTGTTACCTTTAATCTTATTGATCGAGTGCGAATGAGGAAACTATCAGATTTCGAAGGCCTAGTCCTACGAGAAATCATGTCAGGAGAGGACCCTATTCCTAGATGGACCATAGGTGAGGATGAGATCTTGCATTTCCAGGGGCGTGTATGGGTGCCAGTAGACATACACGAGGAGCTGATGTAGGAATTTCATTCCTTAGTTTGGGTAGTTCATCCTGGTGTCACCAAGATGTATCGTGATCTACACCACCAGTATTGGTGGCCAGGTATAAAGAGGGATGTTTCTGGTTTCGTTATGAGGTGTTCCACCTATCAGTAGGTGAAGACGGAGCATTAGCGACCAAAATGGTTTTTTTAGTAGTTACCCATTCCTGAGTGTAAGTGGAATGATGTCACAATGGATTTCGTGATAGGTTTACCGAGGTCACCTTGAGGGAATGATGTTGTTTGGGTTGTCATTGACAAACTCACGAAGGTTACTCACTTCTTGCCGATCAAGGAGACATTCAGTGTTGATGAGCTTGGACGGTTGTACATCCGAGTGATTGTATGTCTCCATGGGGTCCCACACTCCATCGTTTCTGATAGGGATGCCCGTTTTACTTCTCGGGTCGGGCAGGGTTTGTAGAAATATTTGGGTACACAATTTCTTTTGAGTATAGCTTACCATCCCTAGAAATATGGCCAGTCCGAGCATACAATTCAGGTGCTTGAGGATATTCTTTGAGCATATATCCTGGATTTTGGAGGTTCTTGGGAGAAACACATACCTCTCGTGGAGTTTATCTACAACAATATTTTTCAAGAAACTATTCATATGGAACCTTATGAGGCTTTGTATGATAGGCCATGCCGACCAACCTTATGTTGGATGTAGGCAGGAGAGGTGGCTATGCTGGGACCTCGTCTTGTCCAAGAGACCATAGAGCAGATAGAGTTGATTAGGAAGAGGATGGCTACTGCACAGTCTCAACAGAAGCCTTATGATGATCAGAAGAGATGACCTCTAGAGTTCAAGGTCAGGGATTAGGTTTTCCTAGGTGTCACATCGAGGTTGGGACATAGAAGTATTAGGAGATAGGGTAAGCTTTCACTAAGGTACGTTGGACCGTTTGTGGTGTTGGAGAGAGTTGGGCCGGTTTCCTATCAGCTACAGTTACCTTAGAGGTACCAGGCTATGCACGACGTCTTCCATGTTTCCCAGCTTCGATGTTACTTCTTAGACTCGTCTCATGTCTTCCAACCTAAGGAGGTTGAGTTGGAATTGGATGCATCATTCGAGGATCATCCTATCTGGATTGTTGATTGAAGTACGAAGGTTCTCCATGGCAGGTCTATTCCTCTAGTATGAGTGCTATGGCAGTATAGGTGAGTACAAGAAAAGACTTGGGAGAGGGAGACCGATGTACGATTTCAGTGATCGGAGCTGTTCGAGAGTTCTTCTTCTACGCCGCCCTGCTAGAGAAATTCGGGGACAATTTTCTTTAAGGGGGGAAGTTTGTAAGAAACCAGATCTTATTTTTCAGGTTTGTCTTTCTTTTCTGGTCGTTTTTGAGGAAAAGAGGTTTTTCTGGAAATTTTTGAAGTACACACCATGTACTTTATGAGTACACACCATGTACTTGGTTATTGTGGGTAGCCGTGTGCTGGCCGTGTAACGACCAGACACAGGGCCGTGTGTGGTGGCCTAGAGACCACCTAAAGAGGAGTATGGAAATAGAAAGTACACACCATGTAATTATAAAGTACACATCGTGTATTTTTTTTTCATTAAACGTACTGGGGTCGCGTCTAATTTCCAGAACGCCCCACTTCTAGGTCTAGTTTGTCCAAGAGAACCTGTACGACCACAAATCTTCTTCGAGCCCCCCAAGTGAGCATCTGTTCTTCGAATCAACCACTGTCGATTGCATCGGGATCACTTCGATAAGATTTTCCTTCTCCTAGAGCTTCGTTTCCTGTTTCCTCCTCTTTCAAGAGATATCGTCATTTGAACGTTTTTGATGTTTTTGTAGATCTACAATGTTCTTGGGCAATTCAAGGCTTGAGGTTCATGTATAGCGATCTCCCAACACCAAGGTAGGTGATTTGTGCCTTTCTGTTGAAAGTATTTGAGTAAAATGTGCAATTTTGTCCAATACCCTTGAACGGGGTATTACGTGTTTACCATTTAAATCCTATTATTTTCCTGCTATGTTGGTATGCGTGAGTAGAGGTTAATTGGATGTGAATAGGGTTGTTTGATATGCTTTGGATGTGATTTCCATGCATGTTCTTTTTATGACCATTTGGTCCTGTTTAGCCCGTAAGGCTTCCTTGATATTTTCCCATGCCTAGTACAGTAGGATGGAGTGATTATTTTATCTGACATGATTGATATTCTATATATTGTTTAGACAAGTAGTTCTTGAGGTTTAATTTGGCCATGTTGCATTGTTGTGCTTGTTTGACTTACACAGGGCCATGGGAACCTGGTGTAATAGACTATAAGGGGAATTGACCGTGTGAGCTTCCTCATAGAGTCTTTAACCACTTTAGACTATAAGAGGAATTGACCGTGTGAGCTTACTCAGAGAGTCTTTAAACGATTTAGAATATAAGAGGAATTGACCATGTGAGCTTCCTTAGAGAGTCTTTAACCACTTTAGGCTATAAGGGGAATTGACCATGTGAGCTTCCTCAAAGAGTCTTTAACCACTTTTGACTATAAGGGGAATTGACTGTGGGTGCTTCCTTAGAGAGTCTTTGCTATATCATTATGACTGAACCAGATGGGATAGGCTGTGTGTTTTTCCCAAAGGGTTACCTGCTTTGATTAGCTGCTTACTTGATTATGTGGTGTTTGAATGCTTTGAAACTGTAGGAATGATTACTGTTGAGTACTTCCTTGTTTACTGCTGCTTTTCTTATTACCTTCCATATATATTCACTGACTATTAGGAACAGATCTCATGGTGGTTTCCTATTGGTATTTAGTCTCACACCCTATTTGGGTCATGATTTTGGGCCCAAATAGATTATATTGTTGCAGGTATAGATAAGGGAAAGCACCCTTCTACTTCAGGTACTTGATTTTTTTGGAGCAGGAGAGCATGAGACCAAGCTATGGCTTGCGATGCTAAGGAGTTATTTACCTTGATTTCTTTTGTACTTGGTTTAGTATAGTCGTATTTTATCATTGTGATTTGTTTGGATATTTTCCTAGACTTATGTATCATGCATCATTCATATATATATATTTGTGCTCCAGGTTATAATTCCAGTCTTCCGCTGTTTACTTTTGTGTGGATTATTGCTGCTTCTGCTATTGTATATTTTCTTTACTTCTACTGTGTTACTTTTCCAATGAGGACATAGTTTCTCCACTATCACACCCAAGGCCCTCGCTGCTAGTCGGCAGCCTCTGGCATTTGGGGAAATGAGTTTGAGGCCATGTGACAAACCGAGTACGGAGCGTCTTTGGGAGGCTTTCAGAACTGGGACGTTACAGAAGTGGTGAATGTTTCTAGTACTAAGGAAAAAAATCCAATTTATAAAAATATTCCATACTTTGACATCATCAAACAAATATGGGAGTTGAATTATACAACATTCCAAGTGATGATTTTTCAATGCAAGTGGGTTGATATGAAAGAGTGCTGTTAAAATAGATGAATTGAGATTTGTGAAAGTGGATTTTAGTAAGGAAGGGTAAAAAGATGATCTTTTTATAATGAAATCACAGGAAATACAAGTATTTTATGTTCAAAATCCCTCAAACTGAAAGTGGTCAATTGTTTTGTTATCGACCAAAACCACTGAAGGGTCAGATAAAAATTCAACTGAGGATGACCCTTTAATTAAGATATCATAATCATTTCATGGTGGTCCCAATATAGATGAGGTTTTTTATGTTCGTGGATACTATAATGAAGGAATTTGGATACTTGATAGAGGGGTTAAATCCCTTCAACCTTTTTAAAAAGGAGAATTCAATAATCTGATTATATATTTTTTGTAATATACATTGTGTTACATCATGTTATTATTTGTTCACAACTGAATTTATGTAATATAAATTAAATGTTAAACCACTTTTGTAGATAATGACTTCTACACATGCTGATGCTCCCAATCCCGAGGAACAATAGGTTTCTCAACCTACCACTGCTCCCAGTGCAGAGGAACAACAACCTTCTGCACATGTCGATGCTATCATCCAGAGGAATAATATATTGATGATATTGAATCCAAGGAAATGGTAGATGGAGAATAACTGATGATATTGAAAAAATATGAGTTTTGTAGCATGATTGTGTTAGAAAAAATTATTAAGGCAAAAATCAAAGACATCAAATTCTAAGTCAGATGGAATGCGTGCAACCAGCTTGTTAACCCCAACAAGGACATGTTCAGTAGTTACATTGGGAAAATCACTCAAAAACGTGTGTCAATTAATGTAGATTCCTAGAACCATGTTGTTCCCACGCTTAAGGCACTTATTTGAAAAGATATTATGGTAACATTATGATATCCTTTAATTATTTATTAAAAAATAAAATAATGAAACATTGACTTACACTTCACCATCCTTTGTAGAGTGCATTTATATTAGATGAATCTCACAAGAAATGTGTATTAATGCCTGATGGAAGGATTCATAGAGGATTTTACATAATTCCAACAATATTTCATCTTAAATATGATGAAGGTAAAATAAACCTGCACCCACTACTTATGTATGCACACATGATAAGCCAAGCAGCGTGGGATGCGTTTACTATCCATCCTATGGAGATATCTTTTTTGGTATATTGTGGATGGTAATACATTGTTTGAAAATATGTGTATTCATCACTTTGATTCAGAATTTTTTATTTATGAAACAATAATTGAGTGTTTAAAATAAGGAATGAGCAGAAAAACCAATGTACCCCTATCGTAAAGCAAGGATGATTCATGCTTCACTTGAAAAAAATGATATGTATTTTAAATCTACCATAATAATTTTATGCGACATGAAACAAAAATATGATTATGTTTCTCTATTTATATACATATTGATGAATCTAAATCCAAATCCACTTCCATCCCACATCATATTCTATAGAAGGAGACACGTGTAAATAAAGATGGGATACTAATAGATGAAAACACAAAAAAAGTGTGGGAAACATGTGTAAGTATGACATAATATTTTTTTCTTTAAATTTCTATTACATAATAATGATTACTTATTTTCCTATATTTTTTTATTTGACTTAGAAATAAGAATCACCAAAACCTATATCAGATAAACACCTACTATCAGTGGCCTTAAAGCAACCAGAACAATATGACCGCATTAGAGGTTCAGGTTTTGGGGTGACACCCTGAACATATTTTGAGAAAAAAAAACATGAGGATATAGATAACGAAATATAAGATATTAAAGAAAGATTAGCCTCCCTTGAAAAAAATTTCATTGGCAGTCTGAGTTGCTAGAAACTGTTATGAGGGGGGGGGGACAAAAAGAAGAAACAACTCAAAAACAACCATTGAGTGAAGATCCACCCCCACTCCCACCATCTTTGAAGAGAGTCCTCAAAGAGATATCTTAGACGAGGTAATCAATATTTTAAAAATTATTTCTGTGAAATGTGAATTTGACAGACACTGATTCATTTCCTGTACTAATATTATACAAGGTAAAAATGACTATTATTTATATCTATCAACACCCACCCATCACCTTATTGCAAGGCCTACCATGTTCAATATCCAAGAAGACACTCTATATAACATATAAATTCCAATAGGTCATGTGAGAGTGGTGATTAATGTAGCTTATGGGCTGAGCACCAAGCTACCTATTCCACTTGATGATGCAAATATTTATATGGTCGAACAAGTTATTGTAACATTCACAGAATGGATGTCAAATATTGTAAAAAAACATGTTGATAAGGAGGTATTTATTTCCAATTTATTTTTCATGATAAACCTATAAAAAATAATGAAAAATGGTATGAACCAATGAATGTTATTATAGAAAAACAAAGGAAAGGAGGTGAAACAAAAGGTCAAATCAAAACCATCTAAAGGATCAACCAATAGATCGAAAAGATATTTAGAAATCACCTTTACCCTGCTCGTTTAATATTTTCATTTACTAACATTGAATGTTTATACAGATACAAAGTTATAAAGTGGTAGTAATCACATAGTTGATTTAGAATAACAAATGTACAGAGAGAACGTTATAGACTAAATTTCTATTGAGAATGTAAATTAAATCCTCAAATATTAATGTTTAGGAGTCTCAATTATAAATTTATACATGAGGTGTGTTTTCATGATTTGTTTTTCCAATATTTGATATACTATGTTAATTATGAGTAAATACATTTCATATTTTTTTTTCCAGGTGTATATATCAATACTAATTGAAGGGATTACCCCATGAAAATAAATTTGGACTCATTAGTCCTCATGTAACTTATATAGAACAAACATAAATGGAATAAAAAAATGAATGAAATAGTGGAAAAACTGGCCAAATTGTTTGAAAGTAAACTTATGGATGACATACTCTTCTTAATACCAACGATGTAGGGGTAAAACTATACATTTTAATAACATCAAATATATTTTCATTTATTTCATTACCTATTACTTTTTATGTTTTTAGGAAACATTAAAATCTTATTACATTCAATTTGAATAATCTAAATATTTATTTCTTGGATTCACTACATGGATACTCAATAAATCGACAACACATGATGACGTTTTTCCATTTTTAATACACTACATCCAACATTTTAAAACTAAACTTCAAGTTATATACTTTATATTATATTTTAATGAGAATTCTATTATGATAGGGTAGTGTATAAATATCACTAAAATCATGGCATGCAAATAGTTCATGCGCACAAAGAGCCTGCAAAGTTCTACAAGTGGAAAATAATGTACACAATCATCTTGAAAAGATGAATTCCTACTACTTATTTAATTTTTTCATCATTTTATCTAGTATTTGTAAGTTAATTTCCCTATAATTTTTATCAAATACTTATTTAGTTTTTTAATAGATCTTTTTTGAATTTATATTTTTATTTCAACTATCTCTAAAAGCCACAAAATAGATAACATGTTCCTTTATACCAATTTTACCATGCCTTCCATTTCCTTTCTTTGTTGAACCACCAACACTGCATATTGAGTTGATGTTCTTAGCTGAAAAACCTTCCTTGTTATTGAAAAACAAAAGATCATAGTAAGGTTTTTCATCTTATAACATCGAATCAATATGTAGTGTTGGCAGTTTGATAAAGATATACAATATAATGGTGTGACCAGTATGACTCAAAGTGTGTCTTTTTATTTAAAATTGACATTAATTTTAGTATAAAAGATAATTTTCATACTCAAAACCAATAAAAAACATTCATATTATTTTGATACTTTAGGAAAATGGTCCATAAGTAATTTGTGATGCGTATTAATCAACCAAAACTCAATATAACGCACGGTGTGGCTGATATGACTCAAAGTGTGTCTTTTTATTTAAAATTGACATTAATTTTTGTAAAAAGAATAAGTGAAATATTGAAAATTGAGCAAACACATTAATTTTTTTTATACTTTGTAAAAATGATCTATAATTCATTTTTGATGTGTAAAAATCAACTACATCTCAATTCGATGCATGGTGTGATAAGTATGACTCAAAGTGTGTCTTTTTATTTAAAATTGACATTAATTTTAGTAAAAAGAACAAGTGAAATACTGAAAAATAATAAAAAACTTTCATTTTTTTATACTTTAGTAAAAATACCCATAAGTCATTTATGACATTTAGTAATCTACCACACCTCGATTCGACGCATGGTGTGGCTGGTATGACTCCAAGTGTCCGTTATCTGTTTAAAATTGACATTTTAGTTCAAAATGTGTGTCACTCACTGAAAACAAAAAAAAACAGTAAAATTGTCTTTATAATTTAATAAAATGATTTATAAGTCAATTTTGACGTGTAGAAAGCAGTCAGACGTCAAACCGACACACTATGTGACCTATATGACTCAAAGTGCGTGTTTCCAGTTTCAAATGACATTTTAATAAAAAACACAAGTGACATACTCAAAACTGATCAAACACATTTTTATTGTTTTGATACTTTAGGAAAATGACTCATAAGTCATTTATGATGTGGAGAAATCATCCATACCTCAATCCAACGTATGATGTGACCAGTATAATTCAAAGCGTGTCTATTTATTTTAAATTAACATTAATTTTAATAAAAAGAACAACTGACATTCTAAAAATCGATAAAATGCATTAATATTGTTGTTATACTTTAGGAAAATGATCTATACTTTATTTTTGACATGTAGAAATCAATAAAACCTCAATATGATGCACGATGTGACCGATATAACTCCAAGGGTGTTTTTTATTTAAAATTGACATTATTTTTTGTAAAAAGAACAAGTGACATACTGAAAACCAAGAAAACATATTCATAATATTTTGATAATTTAGTAAAATTATCCATAAGTCATTTTTGATATGTAGGAATCAACCATACCTCAATTTTACGTACAATGTGACCGATATGACTCAAAGTGTGTCTTTTTATTTAAAATTGACATTATAATTTTAGTAAAAAGAATAAGTGACATACTGAAAACTAAGAAAGTGAATTTGGATTATTTTTATAATTTTTAAAAAATACCAATGAGTCATTTTATATGTGTATAAATCAACTAAAACTCAATCTAATGCATGGTGTGACCGGTATGACTCAAAATGTCCGTTTTCAGTCTAAAATTGTCATTTTAGTTTAAAACGTGTGTCACTCATTGAAAACTAAGAAAATGAAATATGATTTTCTTTATAATTTAGGAAATATATTCATAAGTCATTTTTTATGTGTAGGAAGCATTCTCACATCAAACCGACACACAATGTGATAAGTATGACTCAAAGTGAATGTTTCCATTTTCAAATGACATTTTAATAAAAAACACAAGTGACATACTCAAAACTAAAAAACACATTAAAATTATTTTTATACTTTAGGAAAATGATCCATAAGTAATTTGTGACATATAATAATCAACCTCACATCAATATGACCCACGATGTGACCGGTATAATTCCAAGTGTGTCAATTTATTTAAAATTGACACTAGTTTTAGTAAAAAGAACAAGTGGTGTGATGGAAACTGATAAAACACATTTGTATTGTTTTGATAATTTTGGAAATGTATTAATAAGTAATTTATAATGTGTATGAATCAACTAAACCTCAATCTGATGCATGATGTTAGTGGTATAACTCAAAGTGTGTATTTTTATTTAAAATTGACATTAATTTTAGTAAAAAGAACAAGTGACATGATAAAAATCAATAAAAAAATTTCAAATTGTTTATATACTTTATTAAAAGTATTTTTAAGTTATTTTTGATTTTTAAGAATCAACCATGCCTCAATCCAGCACACAATACAATTAGTATGACTCAAAGTGTTTGTTATCAGTTTAAAATTATCATTTTAGTTCAAAACATGTGTCACTCACTGAAAACCAAACAAACATGATCATATTATGTTGATAATTTAGGAAAATTATTCATAAGTCAGTTGCGACTTATAGTAAGAAGTTTCACATCAAACTGACACATGATGTGACTAATATGACTCAAAGTACGTGTTTCTAGTTTCAAATGACATTTTAATTAAAAACACAAGTGACATACTCAAAACCAAGAAAATGCATTTAGATTGTTTTGATACTTTATGAAAATGATCCATAAGTCATCTATGACATGTAGGAATTATCCGCACCTTGATATGACATGTGGTGTGACTAGTATAATTCAAAGTGTGTATTTATTTAAAATTGACATTAATTTTAATAAAAAGAACAAGTGACATACTGAAAACTGATAAAACACATTTATATTGTTTTTATACTTTAATAAAATGATCTATAAGTCATTTTTGATGTGTAGGAATTAATTGAACCTTGATATTATGCATGGTGTGACCAATATAAATCAAAGTGTGTGTTTTTATTTAGAATTGACATTAATTTTAGTAAAAAGAACAAGTGTCTTACTGAAAACCAAGAAAATGAATTCAGATTATTTTGATAATTTAGTAAAAAGATCCAAAATTCATTTTTATGTGTATGAATCAATAACACCTAAATATTACGCATGATGTGATCGATATGACTCAAAGTGTGTCTTTTTATTTAAAATTGACCTTAATTTTAGTAAAAAGAACAAGTGACATATCGAAAAATGAGAAAACACATTCATATTGTTTAGATACTTAAGAAAAACTACCCATGAGTTAATTTTTATGTGTAGAAATAAACCATACCTCAATATGATGCATAATGTGATCGATATAACTCAAAGTGTCTGTTATCACTTTAAAATTGACATTTTAGTTCAAAACATATATCACTCACTGAAAACCAAACAAGCTCACTCCTATTATCTCGTTAATTTAGGAAAACAGTTCATAAGTCATTTGTGACGTGTAGGAAGAAGTATCACATAAAACCGACACACGATGTGTCCGTTATGACTCAAAATACATGTTTCTAGTTTGAAATGATATTTTAGTAAAAAACACAAGTGACATACTAAAAACTAAGCAAACACATTCAGATTATTTTTATACTTTAGGAAAATGATCCATAAATAATTTTTAATGCGTATGAATCAACCATACCTCAATCTGATTCACAGTGTAACTGATATAACTCCAATTGTGTCTTTATTTAAAATTGAAATTAATTTTAGTAAAAAGAACAAATTACATAATCAAAACCAATAAAACACATTCATATTGTTTTGATGCTTTAGGAAAATAATCCACAATATTTTTTACATTTAAGAATCAACCCCACCTCAATACGATGCACGATATGACTGGTATGACTCCAAGTGTGTATTTTTATTTAAAATTGATATTTTATTAATTTATTATTTCATATTAATGTTTAATTTATTTCTTTATAATATTACTAACATAATATTTGTTTTCTTATGTAGGTGGATTATTTTTCTTGGTTTGAGGTGATTTGTTCAGCAACTGATACCATGAGTGGAATTTTTTGAGAGGGGATCACTAGTGCCAAAGATGATGAAACATTAATGTTTTTAAATGTTTGTGGATAGTAATTGTAAATGTAATTATACAAAACATTTTTTTAAATGTATATAAGACTGTTTTTTTTGTATTCATGATGTAAAATTTATTTCAATTAAATTATATATTTTGCATATAGGTTACATGTATTTACTGCAGTGTGATATTATACAAATAGCACAATGCATCAAATTGGGCCTTTATCAGTGCTAAACTAGAACTGATAAAGGGTGTTATTTATCAGTGATTTTTTAGCACTGACAAAGGGGACCCCCTTAAAAACACTGAGGAAAACAACACTTTTTAGGACTATTAAAGGCCTTTTTGTGTAGTGTTAAAGGGTATTTTTGTAGTAGTGTACACATAATAGATGAATAATGGATTGTTTTTATAAAGTTTTAAAACAATCAGAGTTCATTTTCTCAATTTTTTCTATGTGATGTGTTTTGAACTAAAATTAAACTTATATTGAAAACATGTACTTCAAGTTATATTGACCACATCATGTGTCAGATTGGTGTGTGGTCAATTCCTACACATAAAAATTGAATTATGTATTGTATTCCTAAAGTTTGAAAAAATATGAGCTTGTTTACTTGGTATTGGTGACACAACATGTGTTTTAAACTAAAATGACACTTTTATATTGAAAACATGCACTTCAAGTCATACTGACCACATCATGTGTAGATTGGCATGCAATCAATTCCTATACATGATAAATGGATTATGGATCATTTTTCTAAAGTTTGAAAAAAATTCTATCTCATTTTCTCATTTTTGGTGATGTGACATACATTATAAACTAAAATGACACTTTTATATTGAATACACACACTTTGAGTCATAACGACCACATCAGGTTTAGGGTTTATGTGTGGTTGATTCCTACACATCACAAATGAATTATATATCATTTTCCCAAAGTTTTAAAATAATACAAGCTCATTTTACCAGTTTTAGTGATGTAACATGCGTTTTAAACTAAAATGAAACTTTTATATTGAAAACATGCACTTTGAGTCATACTAAACACATTAGGTGTCATATTGATGTACAGTCGATTATTACACATCAAAAATGAATTATATATTGTTATCCTAAAGTTTGAAAATAATCCAAGCTCATTTTCTTGGTTTTAGTGATGTGACATGCATTTTAAACTAAAATGATACTTATTTTGAAAACACTCACTTTGAGTTATACTGACCATATTGTGTGTCAGATCGACGTGCAGTCAATTCCTACATGTGAAAAATAAATTATGATTTTTTTCCTAAAGTTTGAAAATAATATGAGTTTTTTTGTTTGTTTTTGAGCATGTGTCATCCATTTTAAAGTAAAATGACACTTTTATACTAAAATCACGTACTTAGAGTTATACCGACCACATTAGGTGTCAGATTGATGTATGGTCCATTCCTATACATCAAAAATGAATTATGGATTATTGTTTGAAATTTTGAAAAAAATTTGATCTCACTTTCTTATTTTTGGTGACATGACATGTATTTTAAACTAAAATGGAACTTATATTGAAAACACGTACTTCAAGTCATACTGACCACTTCATGATTCAGATTGGCGTGCGGTCAATTCCTATATGTGAAAAATAAATTATGGATTTATATCATAAATTTTGAAAACTATATTAGCTCATTTTCTCAGTTTTGATCACGTGATGCACATTTTAATCTAAAATGACACTTTTATATTGAAAACATGCACTTCGGGTCATACTGACTGCATCGGGTGTTGGATTGATGTGCAGTTGATTACGACATGTCACAAATGAATTATGGACCATTTTACTGGATTTTGAAAATAATATGAGCTCGTTTTCTTGACTTTGTCAAAGTGACACATGTTTTAAATTAAAATGACACTTTTGTATTGAAAACACACACTTCGAGTCATACCAACCACATCGGGTGTCATATTGGCGTGTGGTCAATTCCAATAGGTCAAAAATAAATTATGGATCATTGTAATAAAGTATCAAAACAATTTAAATTTATTTTTTGGGTTTTTATCATGTGACATATGTCTTGAACTAATATGCAAATTTAATAAAATAAGTATCAAATAAAAATGATAAGAAAATTAACTAAAAAAAGTAGATAAAATGATAAGAAAATTAACTAAATAGATAGTAGGAAGTCACATGTTCATGATGTCTATATAAATTCTAACACCATGTATTCTTTCTATTCATTTCAAAACAAATCGATTTCATTCATTATACATCTCCTTGAGAAACAGATCAAAAATAATTTATAAGCATTCTAATACTAATAATTCACATCCCAAGTGTATATCCAATGTCATAGCCCATACTAGATTAAAAATATAGAAGGTGATCACCTAAATTTTATATCAACAAAAATCTTGACACCATGTATGCTACCCACTCATCTCTAAACAAATTTACTTCTTCTCTTGAGTATGTAGATTGTTGGAAATCTTGGTGGTATTGAGAAAATATAAAATAACAAATGATTAAGAAATATTTTTAATGAAATTTTAATTACCTTAAAAAATTACCTATTTGGGGATGCTGGTATTTTGATGGTATATGATATATTTCATAAATTTTCAAACATAATATCCACAATCATTGTTGTTATCTTACTTCAGACACTGTAGAAACATTGAACAAAATAAGTAAATTATTTTAAAATATGTTTTGATAGCTAAATATTTTTATATATACCTCAATCCGTTTCCATTTTAAGTAATCCATAAGCTTCTTATTTTTAGTCACCGACCTCATACCATGATTTAGCCTGTATTTATAGATTACCATATAATAACAAAATTATTATTAAAACACAAACTGAAACATATAATTCAAATTTTATCTATAAAATATTAATTTTAGTTCATTAAAAATTCATTATAAACTTCATGTGTGGTTGTTTTGATGGAAATTCATGCATTGGATCCAATAAATAGATATTTTGGATATCCAAATTTATTATGATTAGTATCCAATGTTTCTTAAAAAACAAAAACAATTAAGTAATAAAAATAAAATAAAAAAACATTTCATATAATTAGATTGTAGAGTTTTACCCTTAGATTGTATGCATAAAAAAGAGTATGTCATCTGTTATTTTCTTCTCAAACAACTCATTTAGATCATATTTTTTCTTATCAATTTATTTGAACTCCAAAGAAATTTCATTCGTAGAAACTATACAGGGATTAATGAATCCAAATGGTGATTCATAGGATTTTCCCTTTATTTAGTAGTAATATAAACAACTATAGAAAATATGAATAGTTTTTAACTTTAATGAACATATTAGACCATTTTTTGGATAGAAATATTATGAAAATGTACCTTATGTATGTATTTACAATTGAGACTCCCAACCATTCAAACTTTAGAATCTCATTTATACTCTTGAGACCAACCACATATGTAATGAAAATTCCAAATACTTCTTATTCATACTGAGTGTAGGACACATCTAAATCTTTGAATGTGGTGTTTTTATAAATTTTTAATGATAATAAATGTTTTATTGGAACTGGAGGGTAGAAGGTACTCCCATAAGGTCTTTTTGTTTTCTTGGTCGATTCACTAGATTGTCTTGATCTGACCTTCTGTTTCCTCATTGTTTTATCCTTCTGTAATACCACACCTCACTTCATAAATTTTTTCATAAATTTTTATAGATATTTAACTTGATTTTTTTTAAGAAAACACCTCCTATATCTTCATAAGATTATATGTCCATGTTATGAACATTATAATAACATCATTGACTATTGCAATATCTGGATCTTCAAGAAGAAGAGGCAAATCAGTACTCAGATCTTGATCTACTTCAATCCCCACTCTCATGTGATATTTTGGGAGTTGTTTGTTATATAGAATGTATTCTGGGATATTATACAATTTACCCCTTTCAATAAAGTGTTGTGTGGGTGTTGATATATATAAATCACATACAACTTTACCCTTCATAATTTTACTAATATAAAGTTATAAGAAGTTATTTGATTCATATTTAGGAGAAAGAGAAATGAAAAATTGATTACATTGGGTAATGTATTTGGTTGATGGGAATGAATATACTCAAATCTATTGGGTTTATTTAGTTGTTTATATGTTGATATTTGTTCCACTACTGGTTCACTTTGATCCTTTTGCATATATTGGTTAGCCAAACCAGACCGAACAATAATATATTTCACAATATCTATTTATACCTGTAATCATTTCATCATCTGATATATATATTGTCACATTTTATTCTTCTTGAAATATTTTTGAGGTAACATTATAAAACCTACACCTCTAACACGACCATATTGTTTTAACCCCTTCAAAGCTACTGAAAGTAGTTTTTCTTCAGGTATGGTTGATACTGATTCTTGTATCCAAACCATATAAAAAACATATGAACATAAATAGATATTTTTATGTAATATTATTATAAATCATAATGAATTACTATTATTTTATACTTACACATGTTTCCCATTCCTCTTTTGTGTTTTCATCAACTAGTTTCCTCTATTAATACGAGCCTCCTTCCATAGCACATGATGTGGGATGGAAGTGACTTCAGATTTTGATTCATAAATATTTATATAAACAAAAGAACATATGTTGTTTCATATCACATAAAAATTTTATTTTAAATTTAAAATACATGTCATTTTCTTCTCTAGTGAAGCATACCCCATCCTTTCTTTACGATATGGGTATATTGGGTTTGATGCATGTTGTTTATTTTCACCACGAGTGCTATTTTATAAATTAATAATTTTGAATAAAATTGGATAAAATAAATAATGTCAATAATATATTATCAACTGTAATGAAACTAAAATTATTTCTCATCACAAAGACTGATGAAATCATTCCATGCTTCCTTCTTTATAATGTGTGCATAAGTAACTGATGGGTGGGCCTTTACTTTCCCCTATGCATCCCTAAGATGAAACTTAGTAAGAATTGTCCAGAAGACTCTATGGGATTTTCCAGTGGCCATTAAGACATATTTATTATGAAAATCATCTAAAATAAACAAGCTCTGTAAGGGATAATTAAAAGTAAATCAATATTTCATTATATAATTTTTCAAAAAAATAGAGAAAGTATATCACAACATTACCTTAATATCTTCCCAAAGGGTTTCTTTCATTACAAGATGGGCATGAAACAACAAATCTATATCAATTGGAATATTTATTCTCATTGTGACCTTGAAATAAATAATGAAAATTGACTTGTTGGGGTCAACAGGTTGATCGTATTGATTCCAGGAAATCTTAAATTTTATACCCTTGCTTCTTGCCTTGATAATTTTAGTCAAAACAGTGATGGTGTGTTGTTATTGTTTTTTCCATCAATATTTTATTGATCCCCTAATAATTCTTCAATTTCAGCATTAACCACATATTCTTCCCTGATATTGGTAACACCATAATGTACAAATGTCATTTTCTATATGAGTAGTCAAACATTTAATTTAGATTATGTTAATACAGTAGAGAATACATAATATTATAAGGATTTTCATAATATATTAAAAAAAACATTATCCCTCTCATTGAACTCAATTTATTTTATTTAAAGGTTTAAGGGATTTGGATTATCTATCAAGAATCCAAATCCCCTCTTTATGTCCCCCTTTAGCAGTAAATACATTGTCTACATTTGGACCACCATGAAATGACTGTGATCTCCCAATGAAAGAGTCATCCTTGATTGAATTTTCATCTGAATCTATAGTTGTTTTAGTTGTCTATAGGACAATTGACCAATTCTTATTTGTTGGACATGAGACATAAAATACCTACACTGTTTGTGATTCCATTATGAATGGATCTTATTTTTCCACTTCCAGACTAAAATTAACCATCAAAAAGCCCATTTCATCAACTTTCACTGCACTCCCATTATCAACCCATTTGAAATGGAAAACCAGTACTTTAAATATTGTATAATACAACTTTTATATCTGTTCTATGATACCAGAACATGAAATATTCATATAAATTGGATTTATATCCTTGGAACCAGATATGTGCATCCCTTTCACCACAAGTGTAACTCTACTATTTTGCATCGTACTATAGTTATCATGTTATTTTGTATAGAACATATAACCATTAATTAAAAAACTAGTGTAAGATACAACATTTTCATTTAGAACCCTGGATAGATATCAAATTTGTTTGAAAATTGAATTCAAACTTTCAGATAACTCCTTATAAGCATAATCTTAGATTCATCCTATAAACCATTGATTATATGCATTTTATATCCATACTTTAGCCCTTGATGGATTCAAATGTCTAGTAATTGATTTGTGGGATTCAATGTATTGATCGACATCTTCACTATTATTTAAAATGTAAAGGTGAGATTGCTCCTGATCTGTGATGGTTATTGTAACAAAATATCTTTCGAAAATACATTTTCCTATAAGGCGTCTACTATGATTAGAATTAGGGAGACCGATGATATCAAAATTTAATATAAAATTGGTAAATAATTCAACATATTTTTCAACAATATATCATTCTACAATACAACCTTCTATCTGACTTTGATTAATAACATACCCTTTCAAAATTTTCATATATCGTTCAATGAGGCAAGTTCATCTGTAATGGAAAAGACCACATTGTTGAACTTGTCTAACTAAGTAAACCATCAGGTGGACCATTATATCAAAGAATAATGATAGGAAGAACATCTATAATTCAAATAACATGACTATAACCTCCTTATCCATGATTGAAATATTTTCTAGGTCTATAACTTTACTACATGTGGCTTTGAGAAAGAAGAAGAGTCTAGTTAATGTATGTCATTCATTTTTAGGCAGAATGAAATGTAAAGTGACAGACATCAAATCTTGTATCAAAACATGATAGTCATGTGATTTTAATCCCTATAACTTCAAATTAGTCATCGACATGACATTATTTATATTTGATGAATACCCCTATGAAAATTTTACACCATTAAGGAAAATGAAAATGTATAATTTTTCTTATATGGATAGAGTGTAATTTGTTAGAGGAATAAAATTCCACCTTTTACCCTTAACTAATGCCAACATTTCCCTTATCCCCATGTCAGTAATGTCCAACCTAGAATTGATTTAATCTTTTGTTTTTCTAGGAACATTTAGTAATGTGACAATAAAACTATAAAATATATATTTTTTTCTATATGCATGACATCAAGAAAATGTATGACATAAAAACTATTCCAGTACGATAATTCAAAGAAAATTGATCTCTTTTTTCCAACCTTATTTCATAAGGTTTTTCGAAAATGGTTTACTAAAAATAGTGACAATATCTTTTACTTTATCGAATAGTTGATCATCTGTTAGTGGAGATAGTGTTATAACTTATTCATTATTCCCATCAAATGATATTGTCCAAGAATGGTATTTTTGTTTCCAAGGTAAAAATTTCTGATGTCCTAAAAACATAGTCTTCAAGGAATGTTTTAGACGAAATTAGTGTGTGCATTCATAAAAAATGGGACACCCTAACATTCCTTTAATGTTATAGCCTGAAAAATTTCCATAAGTAGGAAATTCATTTATCATCCTATACAACATGGCCCTAAATGTATATTCTTCACTTATATGAGCATCATACATTGTAAAACTTGCATCACACATCAATTTTAGATCTTCGATCAATGGATCCAAATAGACATCAATATCATTCCCAGGTTGTTTTGGTCTATATATAAGCAGAGACAACATAATCTTTTTGTGCTTCATACATAACATGGAAGAAAGTTATAATTTACCGACATAACTAGCCATGTACCGTGAGTACTACTATGTACACCAAAAGGATTTATTCCATATATAGATAATGAAAGAAAAAAGTTTCTTTCTTCATTTCCAAATTTTGGATACTCATAATCAATTTTCTTCTACTAAGGAGAGTCTGCTGGATAACATAGTTTCCTATATTTAATTCTTATATATGTATGTCATGTCAATTATCTCATGGTTTCCTGACATCCTTATAGTCTTCTAAATCATGGAATGATTAGAAAGTACCATAAAAATTTCGAAGGACTTGATTCATATTTCTTGTATCGATTTTCATCACACATAGGTCATTTTATGAGTGATTCATGGTCCTTGAGAAATAACATGAAATCATTTTGGAGAAGAATTAATTTTTTAGAGATCACGCCCATTGAATGAAACATTCATTTAGCATCATATTTCTGACAAGAAATTTCATTTTCTTCTAATAACATATCATTTAAGAGACTTGTCACTCCATCCAATGCTATATTTCAAATTATATAACTTCAATATAGCTGAAAATGTTGTGTATTTTGTATAACCGGTATATAATAGTCTCCTAACACAATTATTTAACTTATCAAACAAATTTGGACAATAAAAGATGTTATCTTCAGTTTCTATTTTCATTTCTTCCATACGATCTCCATCATCATTTACACTAGTGTTCATATAAAATGATCCATAAACCGTGGTATCATCCCATTTGATGTGCATGTTCAGTTTTCCTCATGTTTAGTCTAATATTTATAGGTCTGATCTATTACGTGGCAAATCAAATGTTCTTAAAACTCTTACAGACTATTTTTTCTTGAATAAAAATAATGTAAATGCAGACAAAGGATTTGATAAGGGTCATATACATTCTCTATTGTAAACTTGATAAACTCTTTAACTCTATCTTCATGATCTTTGTTATACGACTAGCATGCATCCATTTTCGATTCATATTCATACCACCAGTTTCATAAAATATTCATTTAGTACAATAAATAGACAAATACACATAAGATATTCATAATAAAAGGATAAAGTTATAGATAATTATAATAAGTGGAACCCAACATTTGAATGTCATAAATTATAATTCCTGAAAATTTATCATTTTACACAATGGTGATATGCAAAGAAATAACCCAAGGTAAACATGTGGTTCTTGGTCCAGGTTATCGATTTGATGTTGTGTGGGTAAAAAGGTGGTAATAAATATGTCGGTAAACAAAATTTATTTATTATTAGATGACACAATTTCCTTGGGAATTCTTATTATTTATTTTCATTTAATTGTGACATGGATTTATAAATTTTTGTAAAACTATATTTCCTCAGAGCATACAAGTTCATGTAATCACTAAATTTTGACATGGGATCAAGGAGATTGGAATTTCATGAAACAAATGGATGAAACTGTTATTAATGATAGAAGTGAAGTTGGATTCCATGTTATTCTATTTTTATTTAGATTATTCTAGACCATGTATTATAGGAATATCAAAAAATACATTGGCACTATAACCAACTAACGAACCCCTATTTTAAAAATAGCAGAGTTATCAATATTAGATATATTTCACATATCCTGTAATATCCAAAACCACTATTCAATTTCCTTACAACACCACAAATAATTTCCACTAATAAAAATTACAAAAAATCTAGTTAGCATGGCTATCACATAATTGATATCCAAAACATTCCGATTCTACCTTTAACAATGACACAAATCACTATAAGATATCTCCCACATCTTGTAGTCGAAACCTTCATAGGTATATCCAAAAGAGTATATTCATTCTTAATAAAATCCATACCATATATATGGTTAGGGGGCATTATAATAAACTTTATGAAATTCTTACACTATCTTCTAATCCTATATGCATATGAGATAAATGCATTTTAAATTAGAAATTTTTATGGGTGACACTGAAACCATTCCTAATAATACACGATATATCAAAATAATAATATCATGTAAATGGATTAATCAAAATAAATAATGTTATAAATAAGAAGATGAAACTTATACATACCCTCACACCTCAAACCATGACTAAATTTATCCTTTTCCCCTCATATTTAAGGAAACTAGATAAGAAAATGAATATGAAAAATCATCTTCTCAATATCTTTATTTACTAAGGAAAACTCACAACACCTTCAGTTTGAAATTTCTAGTTGGCACTAGTTTTTCATAATTCTAACATTAAACTCTCCTGATACATTTTAAACACTAAAAAATACCTTTTATTTATGGGGTTTAACTTTCAAAAAATAGTTTTAACAAGTTTTACTCATTCCAACACTCATTTATTTAAAAATCGTTATAAATTTCATTAGTATTCAACAAATCAGTATGTAATTTTCACAAATCTCATTCAAAATCAATCAAACCAACACACGATATGCCCATTTATTCATATTACATATGGTCCATGCCTCTAAATAATGTTTTAAATCTATATGATCTCTAAACTAATTCAGAATAGTCAAGAATCATATAAAAAGTTTAAAATAAATAATTACATATTATTCTACTCAATCAAAACACATCCCAACTCTCAATTCAAATACAAAAAAATAGAAATAAATAATCAAATAAAAAACTTCCAAAATGAATGAAATCATAATTAAAACACTTTTAAATTTATCAGTACAAAAAAACAATATCAACTAAATAAAAGGAGGATTTAAACCTAAACCATTAGAAAAAAACAAAGTTTTGAAAATATACACAAAACCAAACAAGGAATAAAACCTATAACAAGTTTAAAAGAAAAAAACGTAAATTATCTAATTTCCAATGATGGGGAGACCACCCCTATTTATAAGTAAATTAACTCACTCAGAACTATCAGTGTGGCTCGCTCGACATGGCCAACACGACCCACTCATAATAGCCAATGAAGATAACCCCAAACACCCCAATGATCGTAATGTGGATTATCTAATTTCCACGTGAGGTGAAGGAGTGACCTAAGAATTTGGACCTCATCATTCCACTCAGACCACATTTAAAGCGGGAATCTCCCTAGTTTTTTTATTCTAGAGATAGCAAGAGAGATCCTTGATACTCACAGAGTTTAGTTCACACCACAATTGATTTTATAGTATGAAGAGAGGTGATCGACGATACTGATAAACGAGATAGGAGGAGAAAAAATAACATACCTTAGATTTGAGAGTTGATTCATATGAGAGAAGATTGAGGGGGAGTGACAATAGAGATGAACTTTTGTGAGAGCTTGAACGATGTGATGAAAATAGGTTCAGTTAGGGTTCTTTTTAAAAGATTGGGGAGGGTTTTATCAGCGATTCCAAAAAAACGCTGATAAAGAGTGGTTTTATCATTACTAAAATAATAAGTGCCGATAAAAGACTTCTTTATTAGTGCTAAAAAAGCACTAATAAATACCTATATAATTATTTTAATAATACAATTAATATAATTAATATAATTAAAAAATTAAATGTATATAATTATAAATGAATAAATAAATATAAATATATTAAAATAATTATAAATATGTATTTATATATATATATATATATATATATTTATGATTATAATTATAAATAAATATATTTATATATATTTTTATATAATTATAAATATATTTATATAATTATATATATATTTAATAAATAAATATAAATATGAATATATAAAATATATTCATTATTTAAATAATTTATTATAATTTTATAATTATTTAAATATATAATTAATTATTTATAATTATATAAATACATTTAAAAAATATTTATTTATTTATTTATATATATAAATATATAATTTTATAAATATAGTAAATATACATTTATAAATATATTTATTTATAAATATTTATTCACAAATATATTTTCAACATTATTAATGAATATATAATCTTAAATACATTAATGTTAAAAATGAGTAAAAATTAAAAACGAATATACTTTAAAAATATTGAAAAAATGGATATGTTTTATTAACTATACAAATTATTAAAAAAATAAAATATGGATATATACTAAAATGAATATGAATACATATTGAAAATATTAAAACATAGTAAATAAATATGTATAAATAAATTTTAGAAAAAGATTAAATTCCAAAAAAATAAAAAAATAAAAAAATATGAAAAATGAATAAATAATACCAATTTAAACAATATTAAAAATAAATAAATAAAATTTATGGATTAAAAACAAAATATATTAAATATATTATGTTACTAAATGAAATTCTAAAATGAATATTAAAATTTAAATAAATTACATAAATATTAGGTATATGTGTTTCTATATAAAATTTCATTAATTATGTAAATATTTGAAGAATGAGAGGGTATGACATTGCCATTAGTACTAGGCCTGTGCATCTCTACACAGGAGAGCTAGCCGGTCAGTTTTACAATGGTGGAGAGATGACATCAAGATATTTTTTTGGGAGGGGTAGTTTCAAGTAGTCTGTTTGGGATGAATTCTTCTAAGGCCTTCAGGTCATGCAATGTGTGTCTAAGCCTACAGGCCATGTAAGGGTTTCTTTTCATCCCTTAAAAAGGGAGGTTATCAAAAATCAATAAAAATTGAAGGCCTTTGGGCCATTTAGGCATGGATGTAAATATTTGTGTCTGTGAAATTAGTGTATATATACATACAAGTTTGATATATATTAAATTAAACAATGAAATTATATAATACATAGCATCTATTATTGAAATAAATAATAATAAGAATGAATAAATTTAAAAAAATTAATAACTGTTATTAATTATATAGATAATTTAAAAAATTAAAAATGAATATTTATATATGTTAAAATAGAAATGAAAACATATTAATTATATAAACTACAACCATATTAAAAACATTAAATGTTAATGAAAAAACATGTATAAATAAATATTATAAAATGGATAAAATTAAAAAAATATCGAATAATTCAAAATTGAAAATGAATAAATTACAAAAATATTAAATACATTAATGAATAATTATGAATAAAATTTTTTAAAAACGAATAAATTGAAAAAATATCAAAGGAATAAATATTTAAAATCTATAAATTATAAAAAAGTAAGCACACACTTAACATTATCAATGAATAAATTATATTAAATGAATGCATTTAAAAAATGAGTGAAATTTAATTATATATATATAATTAAATAATTAATATACTATTTATATTTAATAAAAATGAATAAAATTATTAAAAAAGAATAAATTTAATATATATATATATAACAATAAAAGTATATTAATTATTTAATTAGTATAGTAAGTATTTAATAACTAGTACCCAACCCATGCATTTACATGACATAATCATTTTAATTACAAATTCACATACATATGATCATAATTTTTAGTTATTAAAATATTTAAACAAATGTAATATAGAAAGAGAAATAAAGTGATAATGGACGCGTATGTGGTATATATAGGAGGAGATGCATGTCCTTTAAGTCATGCTCTATAGTATAGATAATGGATTTCCTACAGGTGAAAAATGAAATAAATAAATATATATATTATGTATGTTGGTATTAGTGCATGTGTGTGTAGATTATTAATAGGAATTAGTTTCATGCAGTGTATCATGGAAATGTATCATAGTAAAAACATGACAAGAACCAATAATAGAGGAAAAAAGAAAATCCATATAAAAAAATAAAAAGTAAAATGAGTTGAATGCGGCATAAAATTGAGGTGGAAACAATGGAAATAAGGTTTGAAAAGGGGGAGGAAATGAACTACAATCATAGAAGAAAACATGATAGAGAGAGATAGAATGATGTAAATCAAATAAGTAGAAGCTCACTACATACCACTATGGTTCATAAGAGCAGCAATGTATGATGTATTACCACCAAGCATAGGCCTGCAAACAATAAAATTGTTGGTAAATGAAGTAGAATGGACATCATACCGAGGTTGTGTTTGAGAACACTTATTAAAAAGTGCACACAACACTTATCACTTAAGATAAAGACATTTTTCAAATGTTTCATGTAATTTATTAAAATATTTTCTTTCTTTATCGAATTAAATACACCAATCAAATGATATTGAAAAATAGAAACAATAGAGTAATTTTTATAGGAGATGGTTTTTTGAGTTAGGATTGAATGGAATAAATTTAGACTAAAAATTGCATGGGTCATAAAAGAAAATGATGATTTTTAATACATTTTATTAAATAAATTGCACTAAATACAATATAGTGGTAAATAAATTGCATTGAGAACACTATATTCCTATACATTTAAGTGAGATACAACAATATATGGGATAAAATGTATGAAGTAATATATTCTAGTACATTTTAGAGAGATACAATGCATGCATTGAGATACATGTATGAAAAGCTACCATCTGATTTAAAATACACGATGAAAAACTATACAAATCAATGAAAAATATACAAATAAAATATACCAACAATAAAATCAAATTATTTTTACCTAACCATGGTGAATCCTCAGATGATTCTTCCCTAATATCATTTTATTGGGTCTTACTAGATCCTTGGTTGCCTCTATATTTCACTCAGGCTTGCCATTGTCCAACTTCTATCAAATTCCTGGAATTTCACAATTGGATAACCGACTAACAATACAAGGTTTCTATCATTGGTTCCTTTACAAGTGCACAAAAACAAGAGTTTTGGAAAGATAATGGGGCGTCTTTCCTGAAGAACTATGGTATCACTACTAGAAATATGGGCTTTTGAGCCCCTTTACCTATAGCGACCGCCACTGGTGGTCGCTATAGGTAACCAATAGCGACCTCCAATGGTGGTCGCTAGGTTTCCCTAAAAAAAAACCCGGCTTCGGCGCCCCCCCGAACCCTCTCCTCCCTCTCACGAAGCCCCCCCTCGAACCCTTCCACCCTCCACGTCACCGCGCGCCCTCCTCGTCGCTGCCATCCCCGGTCGTCGCGCGCCCTGCCCCACCACCGCGCACCATACCTCGCCGCCGTCCCCGTTGCCCTTCCGCCCTCCGTCGGCCGCCCTCCACCCTCCGTTGGCCGCCCTCCGCCGCCCCGCCCTCCGTCGGCCACCCTCCGGCCGCCCTCCAGCCGCCCTCCGCCCTCCGGCCGCCCTCCGGCCGCCCTCCGCCCTCCGGCCGCCCTCCGCCCTACCCTCCATCTCCTCTGGGCTTCCTCCGCCTCTTCCCTCTGGCTCCGGCCGCCCTCCGCCCTGAGGCCTCCCTCTTCCCTTGGGCCTCCCGCCACCTGCCTTCGGAAGCCCTTCGACAGCCCTCCAGCAGCCCTCCGCCTGCCCTCTGGCCTTCGGCCTCCAGCCCCTCCAGCCTCCGACCTCCGCCCTCGGCCCCCCACCCCCTCGTCCCTCCCCCCCAGCACCCCGAACACCCCCCCCCCCCACACCCCACCAACCCCCATCCCCTCCGTCTTCGTCCCCTACCTTGCTGCACCACTGCCACCCATCCCCTCCTTCACCGTCCTCTCCCTTGCCCAACCGCCACCGCCCGGTCCCCTCCCTCCCCGCACGACCGCTACTCGTCCCCTTGCCGCTGCCGCCCATCCACTCCGGCTCCCCCTGTCCTCGGTCCCCTCCCTCGTCCTCCCACCCTCACTGCACCGTCGCCACATCACCGCCTCCTCTCCTCCGGCTCCCCTTCACCACCGCCGCCCGTCCCCTCCCTCGCCGCACCAGCTCCGGCTCCGGCTCCCCACCGCTGCCTCTCCTCTCCCTCACAGCACCGCCTTCAGCTCCCCTCCCTTCCAGGTTTTTAGCGCAATCAGGTATGACATGGGCTTTCACTTACATTATTATTTTATAAATGGTTCAAAAACAATTAATTAGTATTTATTTTAAATATATTTGATATAAAAAATGAAAATGTAATAAGTCTTGTGTAAATGTTTGTTATAGGGATCTTATTATGGATAAGAGTTGGATTGATCTTTCAAATCGAATGTCTAGAGAGTATTTCAATGGCATTATGCAGTTTATTGACTTCACCAGAGGATTTGAAAGTGACTATATTAGTTTTACATGTATAAATTGTGCTAACAGATATCAATTCACACGAGATACTATGAGGGAGCACCTATTATTTAATGGATTTCTGAAAAATTATAAGAGTTGGACTCGTCATGGAGAATAATATGTTCGTTTTCAAAATACGGATGTAGTTCAGATGGATGTTGATGCAAGGATGAATGATCCAATGCATGAAATGCTTACTGAAATGGTACGTGGGTTGGATCCTGAAGGCATTGACATCCAGAATCTTGAGACCGGTGAGATAAATCTTCACTCTGGTGAAGATCATGATTTGAGGAGGTTTTAAGAATCAATTGATGATGCAAAAACAAAATTATATCCTGGATGTACTTCTTACAATAAATTGTTGTTTATCATGGAGTTCTTTCATTTGAAGACTTTGAATCATTGGTCAGACACATCATTCGACATGCTGTTGGTGTTATTGAAAAAGGTTCTTCCTGTCGACGCTAAGATTCCCGAGTCATATTACCATGCTCGTAAGCTGACAGAGAACTTAGGTTTTACATATGAGACCATAGATGCATGTGCAAACAACTGTATGTTTTTTAGAAAGGAAACTGCCCATTTGGATATTTGTACGGTTTGTGGTGCTTCCAGGTGGAAAGAGAACATGGGAAATCAGACTCATCAAAGTCATATTGTGATACAGGGGAAACCGATTACCGTAAATCAAATGTGTTACTTTCCCCTTAAACTAAGGTTGAAAAGATTTTTTATGTCATCTAAAGTTTCTAATTTAATGAGATGGCATACAGAAAGAGTTTATAAAAGTGATATGTTAACCCACCCGACAGACTCTCATGCATGGAAGGATTTTGATAAGAGACATCCCGACTTTTCCAAAGATGTTTGTAATGTCTGATTGGGATTGCCAACAGATGGTTTCAATCCATTCAAGTCTATGGTTGATGCAACTCATATCACATGGCCCGTGGTGTTGGTTCCGTATAATCTTCCTCCGTGGCTTTGTATGAAGCAACAATTTATATTACTTTCCACTCTTATTGATGGACCTAAAATTCCAGGGGATAAGATTGACGTTTACCTTCAACCATTGATTGATGAGTTGAATGAATTTTGGGGCGATGGTGTGATGACTTATGACTGTGAAACGAATGAAATGTTCAAACTGCAGGCTGCTTTATTTTGGACAATCAATGACTTCCCAGCTTATGCAAATTTATCAGGCTGGAGTATGAAAGGGGAATTTGCTTTCCCTTTTTGCAACAAAAGTAAAAAATCTGTATGGCTTAAGCATTCCAAAAAATGGGCATACATGGGTCACATACGTTTTCTCCCCCCTTAGCACAAGTTCAGAAAGGACAGAGTGGCATTTGATGGTTTTAGAGAGTTCATCCTAGCACCAAAGATCATGACAGGAGTCAAAATGTTATCGCAGATTGAGGAAGAAAACATCCACACTGTATATGAAATTCAGGATTTGGTGGCTCCTCCGGCACGTAATATTCAAGCTGCGGGTAGGCAGCGCAGTCACAATTGGAAAAAGAAAAGTATTTTTTATAGTCTTTCGTATTTGAAAACTAACATGATGAGGCATAATTTGGATGTCATGCACATTGAAAAAAATGTTTGTGATGACATATTGTGGACCATTTTAGGTGTCAGTGGAAAATCAAAGGACCATGTTAATTCACGCCGTGATTTGGAAGAAATAGGTTTAAGGAAACAATTGCATTTACAGTTAGCTGAGGGAAACAAGGAATATATGCCTGCTGCATAGTATACGATGACTAAAAAGGAGAAAGAGACATTTATTTCCATTTTGAATATGCTCAAGGTGCCTGATGGTTACTATTCTAATATTTCAAAGTATGTAAATCTGATGAGCAAGACATTGCAAGGGTTGAAAAGTCATGACAATCACATACTACTTCAGCAGTTGATTCCAATCGCAATTTGTGATTGTTTATCCCCCAATGTTGTTCAACCGTTGATTGAGATGAGTAATTTTTTTAGAATCTTTGTTTAATAAATCAACGAATGAGTGATTTAAAAAGTTTACAGGACCGAATTGTACTTACGCTTTGTCACTTTGAGAAACTATTTCCCCCCTCATTTTTCGATGTTATGGTCCACTTGATATTGCACATAACTGATGAATTAATGGTTGCTGGTCTAGTGCAATTCAGGTGGATGTATCCTATTGAGCGGTATTTGAGTACATTGAAATGATTTGTACGCAACAGAGCTCGTCCGGAGGCATCAATAACCAATGGTTATTTGATGGATGAGTGTACTACTTTTTGTGCAGAATATCTTACAGATGTTGAAACAAAATTAGATAAGCCCTCTCGGATTCAGGATGGTCCAGTTGGAGAAGGAACCACATATGATATGGACAACATCGAGTGGATACAAGCGCATCGATATATCTTGTTCAATACTCCACCAGTTGCACCATTAATGCAGTAAGTATCTTATCACTTTTATTGTTTAACTTTTACATGTTTTGTTTGCATAAGTTGATCATTTAAACATCGCATTATCATTTGCAGTAAAAAAATTAATGAGATAAAAGAAGATATGTATCATGCGACTGAGTTTCAAATTCAACAGTCTCATTATGCGTCATTTCATGATTGGTTCAAGGATTATGTACGTATATAGTTGCGGGAGCAAGGTGCACCAACTGATAAAATGTTGGTGTGGATGAGGACTCGTGATCGCAATGATCTAGAGGCTGTAGCATTGATAGTAAGTGCTTGTACTCATTACCAATACTTACATAAAATCTGTATATTAATATATGTATATATATTTAAATATTTCATAGGCTCAATTTGAAGCTGAATTAGAACATCTGCCAGAGGACCAACGACAGCTTCCCATGCGAAGGGATGAGATCTTTCATCGCATTATTGGCCAGGAAGGGCATGGATATAGTTTGACCTATGGAATAGGGATTCCTTGTTCTGTAGTGTCACGTGCTGCGGTTGTCGGTCCTGCTATTGCTCAGATGACACAATGGTTGTCAGATTTCGAGGCACGGCTGCACGCTTCTGAGGAGGTAAATGCGCAATTGATCACTGAGGTTAGAGAACTGCGGCAATATGTACGTCCAGGTGATGGTGTAGGGGATCAAACGACGCAGGTTTATACTATATTTATTTATTTAATTTATATTATTTTTGTTATGAAAATATTCATAATGTTTTTTTGTTGTAGGCCCCTGACCCACCTGATGGAGGTAGTAGTCATGACCACACATGATGCATCATATTCATGAGGTGTGTTTCTGCTTTTAATGGTGGGGTTGTTATTGATATTTATGTTGGGTTTCTAGTGAGTTTTTTTGTGATTAGGGGGTATCATGTGTGTTTTGACCTCATGCAATGTTTGTGTGCACGAATTGAGAAGTAACCATGAAACTGATTAATGATTTGGATATTTTTTGTTCATTTAATTTTCAATGTTTAGAATTGCATGTTCTGTAATATTTTTGAAAAAAACATGTGATTCCTAATATAAACCATTAAACTTGATTTTGATGAATGAGCTTAGTTCACTATTTGTAGTCCCCGGCCTACCCCGGACAGCCCTCCCCGCACTACGGACAGCCCTCCCCGCACCCCGGACATGCCCCCCCACCTCGAACAGCCCCCCCCCCCCCCCGCACTCCAGACAGCCCCCCCGCACTCCGGACATCCCTCCCCGCACTCCGGACAGCCCTCCCCGCACTCCGGACAGCCCTCCCCGCACTCCGGACAGCCCTCCCCGCACCTCGGACAGCCCTCCCCGCACTCCGGACAGCCCTCCCCGCACTCCGGACAGCCCTCCCCGCACTCCGGACAGCCCTCCCCGCACTCCGGACAGCCCTCCCCGCACCCCGGACAGCCCTCCCCTCACCCCGGACAGCCCTCCCCTCACCCCGGACAGCCCCCCCGCACCCCGGACAGCCCCCCCGCACCCCGGACAGCCCCTCCCCGCACCCCGGACAGCCCCTCCCCGCACCCCGGACAGCCCCTCCCGCACCCCGGACAGGTCCCCCCGCACCGCGGACAGCCCCCCCCCCCCCCCCCCCCCCCCCCCCGCACCCCGGACAACCCTCCCCGCACCCCAGACAGCCCCCCCCCCCCCCCCCCCCCCGCACCCCGGACAGCCCTCCCCGCACTCCGGACAGCCCGCCCGCACTCCGGAACCCCCCCCCCCCCCCCCGCACCCCGGACAACCCCTCCCCGCACCCTGTACATCCCTCCCCACACCTCGGACAGGCCCCCCGCACACCGGACAGCCCCCCCGCACCCCGAACATCCCTCCCCGCACCCCGGACAGCCCCCCCCCCCCCCCCCCCCCCCCGCACCCCGGACAACCCTCCCCGCACCCCGGATAGCCCCCCCACACCCCGGACAGCCTCCTCACACCCCGGATAGCCCTCCCCGCACCCCGGACATGCCCCCCGCACCCCGGACAGCCCCTCCCCGCACCCCGGACAGCCCCCCCCGCACCCCAGACAGCCTCCCCCGCACCCGGACAGCCCTCCCCTCACCTCGGACAGCCCTCCCCGCACCCGGACAGCCCTCCCCGCACCCCGGACAGCCCCCCGCACCCCGGACAGCCCCTCCCCGCACCCCGGACAGGCCCCCCGCAACCCAGACAACCCCCCCGCACCCCGGACAGCCCTCCCCGCACCCGGTGTCATAAAACACCAAAAACGGCGTGAGACGGTCGAATTCGGAGCAAACATGCTCCGAATGACCTGAAACCACACGAAAACATTAGGAATATTATTCGTGACGTGTAGGAGGAGACGACAGGCCCATCAGACGTGCGGTGCGCGCGGTACGACCGATTGTGTCGTTTTCAGCAGCTCGGCGCACACTAAAATGGCATGTTGGGGGGTCAAAACCATCCGAACGACCTCGGAATGCCATGAAACCATACAACAATATCCGCTGTGTGATTTTTGAAATGGTCGGGAAGACGACATGTCAATAGGAGGTGTTGTTTGACCGTGGTGACCGGAAACGCGTTTCCAGTGTCATAAAACACCAAAAACGGTGTGAGACGGTCGAATTCGGAGAAAATGTGCTCTGAATGACTTGAAACCACACGAAAACATTAGGAATATTATTCGTGACGTGTAGGAGGATACGGTAGGCCCATCGGACGTGCGGTGCGTGCGGTATGGCCGATTATGTCATTTTCAGCAGCCTAGCGCGCGCTAAAATGGCACGTTGGGGGGTCAAAACCACCCGAAAGACCTCGGAATGCCATGAAATCATACGACAACAGCCTTTGTGTGATTTTTGAAATGGTCGGGCAGACGACACATCAATCGAAGGTGTCGTTTGACCGCGGTGACCGGAAACGCGTTTCCGGTGTCATAAAACACCAAAAACGGCGTGAGTTGGTCGAATTCGGAGCAAACGTGCTCCGAATGACCTGAAACCACAAAAATACATTATTAATATTATTCTTGATGTGTAGGAGGATACAGAAGGCCCATCGGACATGCGGTGCGCGCGGTACGACCGATTGTGTCGTTTTCAGCAGCTCGGCGCTCGCTAAAATGGCGCGTTGGGGGGTCAAAACCACCCGAACGACCTTAGAATTCCATGAAACCGTACGAAAACATCCATTGTGTGATTTGTAAAATGGTCGGTCATACGGAACATCAATAGGAGGTGTCGTTTGACCGCGGTGACCGGAAACACGTTTCTGGTGTCATAAAACACCAAAAACAGCGTGAGACGGTCGAATTCGGAGAAAACGTGCTCCAAATGACCTGAAACCACACGAAAACATTAGGAATATTATTCGTGATGTGTAGGAGGAGATGGCAGGCCCATCGGACTTGCGGTGCGCGAGGTATGGCCGATTGTGTCATTTTCAACAGCTCGACGCGCGCTAAAATGGCGCGTTGGGGGGTCAAAACCACCTAAAAGACCTCGGAATTCCATGAAACCGTATGACAACAGTCGTTGTGTGATTTTTGAAATGGTCGGGTAGAAGACACGTCAATCAGAGGTGTCATTTGACCGCGGTGACCTGAAACACGTTTCCGGTGTCATAAAACACCAAAAACGGCGTGAGACAGTCGAATTCGGAGCAAACGTGCTCCGAATGACCTGAAACCACACTAAAACATTATGAATATTATTCGTAACGTGTAGGAGGAGACGACACACCCATCGGATGTGCGGTGCACGTGGTACGACCGATTGTGTCATTTTCAGCAGCTCAGCGCGTGCTAAAATGGCGCGTTGGGGGGTCAAAACCACCCGAAAGACCTCAGAATGCCATGAAACCGTACGAAAGCAGCCGTTGTGTGAATTGTAAAATGTTTGGGTAGACATCACGTCAATCGGAGGTGTCGTTTGACCGCTGTGACCGAAAACGCGTTTCCGGTGTCATAAAACACCAAAAACGGCGTGAGACGGTCGAATTCAGAGAAAACATGCTCCGAATGACCTGAAACCACACAAAAAAATTATTAATATTGTTTGTGACATGTAGGAGGAGACGGTAGGCCCATCGGACATGCGGTGCGCGCAGTACGACCGATTGTGTCGTTTTCAGCAGCTCGGCGCGTGCTAAAACGGAACGTTGGGGGGTCAAAACCACCCAAAAACCTTAGAATTCCATGAAACCGTACGACAATATCCGTTGTGTGATTTCTGAAATGGTCGAGCAGATGACATGTCAATCAGAGGTGTCGTTTGACCGCAGTGACCAGAAACGTGTTTCCGGTGTCATAAAACACCAAAAACGGCGTGAGACAGTCGAATTTGGAGAAAACGTTCTCTGAATGACCTGAAACCACATGAAAACATTAGGAATATTATTCTTGACGTGTAGGAGGAGACAGTAGGCCCATCGGACATGCGGTGCGCGTGGTACGACTGATTGTGTCGTTTTCAGCAGCTCGACGCGCGCTAAAATGGCGCGTTGGGGGGTCAAAACCACCCGGACAACCTCATAATGCCATGAAACTGTACGACAACAGCTTTTGTGTGATTTGTGAAATGGTCGGGCAGACGACACGTCAATAGGAGACGTCGTTTGACCACGGTGACCGGAAACGCATTTCCGGTGTCATAAAACACCAAAAACGGCGTGAGACGGCCGAATTCGGAGCAAACATGCTCCAAATGACCTAAAACCACACGAAAACATTAGGAATATTATTCTTTACGTGTAGGAGGAGACAATAGCCCCATCAGACGTGCAGTGCGCGCGGTACGACGATTGTGTCGTTTTCAGCAGCTCGGCGCGCGCTAAAATGGCACGTTGGGGGGTTAAAACCACCCGAACGACCTCATAATGCCATGAAACCGTACGAAAACATCCGTTGTGTGATTTTTGAAATGTTCGGGTAGACGACATGTCAATCGGAGGTGTCGTTTGACCGCAGTGACTGGAAACACGTTTCCGGTGTCATAAAACACCAAAAACGGCGTGAGACAGTCGAATTTGGAGAAAACGTGCTCTGAATGACCTGAAACCACATGAAAACATTAGGAATATTATTCTTGATGTGTAGAAGGAGACAGTAGGCCCATCGGACATGCGGTGCGCGTGGTACGACTGATTGTGTCGTTTTCAGCAGCTCGACGCGCGCTAAAATGGCGCGTTGGGGTTCAAAACCACCCGAACGACCTTAGAATTCCATGAAACCGTAAGACAACAGCTTTTGTGTGATTTTTGAAATGTTCAGGTAGACGACACATCAATCGGAGGTGTCGTTTGACCGTGATGACCGGAAACGCGTTTCCGGTGTCATAAAACACCAAAAACGGTGTGGGACGGTCGAATTCGGAGAAACCGTGCTCCGAATGACCTGAAACCACACTAAAACATTAGGAATATTATTATTGATGTGTAGGAGGATACTTCAGGCCTATCAGACGTGCAGTGCGCGTGGTACGACCGATTGTGTCGTTTTCAGCAGCTCGACGCGCGCTAAAATGGCGCGTTGGGGGGTCAAAACCACCCGAACGACCTCAGAATTCCATGAAACCGTACGACAACAGCCGTTGTGTGATTTGTGAAATGGTCGGGCAGACAAAACGTCAATCGGAGGTGTCGTTTGACCTCAGTGACCGGAAACATATTTTCGGTGTCATAAAACACCAAAAACGGCGTGAGACGGTCAAATTCGGAGTAAATGTGCTCTGAATGACCTGAAACCACACGAAAACATTAGGAATATTATTCGTGATGTGTAGGAGGAGACGGAAGGCCCATTGGATGTGCGGTGTGCGTGGTACGGCTGATTGTGTCGTTTTCAGCAGCTCGGCGCACGCTAAAATGGCGCGTTGGGGGGTCAAAATCACCAGAACGACCTCAGAATTCCATGAAACCGTACGACAATAGCCGTTGTGTGATTTTTGAAATGGTCGGGTAGACAGCACGTCAATCGGAGGTGTCGTTTGACCGCGGTGACCAGAAACGCGTTTTTGGTGTCATAAAACACCAAAAACGGCGTGAGACGGTCGAATTCGGAGCAAACGTGCTCCAAATGACCTGAAATGATAGCATTTCTTAAATTGGGGGTTTTAAATTATTATAGCACCATGATTTGATGTCAGATTTAATTTTATTATATGTATATAATAACTGAATAATTATGTCCAATTTACGTTTGTTTTGTTTTGTTGTTTTTTTTGTCTTATTGTAGGTTTATTGAAGCAGAAGATTGAAATGGATGGACCTGCTCGGATCGTTGAAGCACGTTTATCATTTATTGTTTATGACGATCTTGATGTTTATGCTGTTTGAAATTGTTTTCCATTTTTTATGATTTTTACCTTGTTTTATCTCTGATTTTGCACCGTGAAGAAAAAAAACACAATTCGTACATTTCATTAAAAAAATGAAAAATATTTTATTTAATATTATATATATATATATATTTAATATATATATATATATTTAATATATATATATATATTAAAATATTTAAAACATATTATATATATATATATTTAAAATATTTTATTTAATATTATATATATAAATATTTTCTTTAATATATATATATATATATTTTATTTAATAAATAAATAAATAAATATTTTTTATTTAATATATATATATATATATATATATATATACATTTCTTTGAGTAGGAATTTTTTTTTTAAATTTTTTTTCCCAGGCTAGCGACCGCCATTGGCGGTCACTACTGGTGCCCAGCAGGCAGCCTATAGCGATTGCCAAGCGGTCGCTTAAGGCCGGAATTTCAGCCACCTATAGCGATGAAGCTGAAGCGACCGCCAATGGCGGTCGCTGGGCGGTCGCTATAGGCCTATAGCGACCGCCAATGGCGGTCACTAATGCCGGATTTTTTAGTAGTGTATACACTTGTAGAATGAGTAGCTGAACACACTCGAACTAACACATGAAGTGGCATGGGGTGTATGGTTTGAAAATTATGGTTCCATAATCATGTGAGACTAACACCCCAACTATGAATGTCATCATACATGACTTCAACTTAATGCTTCCCTAGTCAACATCCACAATCTCCCTAGATATAATGGGGAAGGGGTTGAAGATGAATTGATCCAGATAAAGATATAATCATTTAACAAATAAAAACAAATAATCAATGGTCTTTGTTCTATTAATATTAAAATAGTTTTAAATAAATTTTAATTAAAATAAAGGGGTAAAAACCAATATATCAATAAGAGGTATCAAAATAATTGTAGAGAAAAAATTTATGTACACATGAAATGGATCGATCCAAAAAAGATCACCGAACTGGGTTTTGTCTCTCCCAACAATCCTTTTTTCTCGAAATAATTTTAGGATTCAAAATATAGGAAGGTTACTTATTGGACTCGACTATCCATCAACCAGGTTGACTTGTTGATCATAGAATGTTTTCATTTTAACAACATGAAAATCCATATAATAATGAGAAAATGAAGTGAAGATAATTGAATTGTTATCCCAAAAAATTTCACTCTATGCATTGACTTCCATTTGATAAATGCTTAATGAAGGTAGCTTACACCCTCTCCCTAAGTTTACTAACCTGTGGACAAAGAAGGAGGGCCAGAAATAAAAATTCATCTGGGATGGGAATATATTCAAATTATATGAACTTTTTGTCGCATTTGTAAATTACCTCATTGGATGTACCACAATAAGAATTGTCTTCCATGTTTAAGTACACCTTTGACGTGTTTATAGAATTTATATGCATTAACACTCCATTTAGAGTCCTTGAGAATAATTTTGTATTAAATTGATTATTATGATGTTAAACTAAATAAAGAAAAGATCAATACTTATCATACTTCTTCATGATTCTTCATGATTTTTGAAAATGACAATTGATTTAAGAAGTTGTTGCAGTAATCAATGGTGATCATGCATACACTTGAAGAAAAGTCAAATGATATAAATTAAGATGTTAGTATCTTACCAGTAGCTTTTAAGAAACCTAATCTGATGGTAAAATTCAATGAAGGCCTGTATTATTAGTTCTTCTACCTTCTTTAGTTTTGCCTCACTAAATGAAAATCCAAACCTCAACCCCACAAGGATACCTTTCAACCTCAATAATAGATTATTAAAAGTGATATTAAACTTTACATGTTTTAATTCATTTAGAGAATTGGGCTTTTGGATTAATGCACAGATAATTTTACTTTGATTTTTCTCTACAACATTACTTATTGGCTCTTTCTCCCATTCTCCTTCGCTGCTCATCTTGACTTCATTGATTGTACCCAACTATGAAACCCCTATATAGTTTTTTCAAACATTAGAGATGAAATACTTAAAAAATTGAATTAATATTTCTCCAATTATTATACATTAAGAATTTATCATTAAATTGGCTAGATCATGAGAATTGAGAAGTGGGAATTTCATTATTTTCTCCTCCAATCTGTGACCGTTGGTTACTCTACTTTGATCCTCAGAGCAATGAAACCATCTATTTGATTATTTAAATATTCAGCTCCCTTCATCAATTCCTCTAATTTATTCTCATAAAACATAACAACTTTTTTAAACTCGTTGTCAAGATTCTTAAAGAAGACAATCTCTTACTTTCTTAATTCATCTGGAGGTATAAGTACGACTGTCTCATAGTACCACTGAAATCAATTTTTTTTGTATTTTAAAAAAACCACAATACTCATATGATTGATTTAAACCCAATAGAAAACACTAAAATTCAAAATTTAAATACCTAAAAACAAAATATCTGATTCTATCACCAGATGGATACCTGATGAAAAGCCTAACAATGACAACACCTTGAGCTATTTTACTATTATATCTCCTGAAGTTAGATCATGTATATCAAATATGTACTCACTATTATCCCAAATCATCACTGTTGTCATCATATCAATAAAATAGAATTGGAACACCATTGAGCTCACCATCACCTGAATAAGGAAACACTAATGAAATAAAACAAACAACCACCGAGCAATTAGAGAATGAATCCAGGGAGAATAAAGTTTCAATTTCCCCAGAACCAATTTATTTGAAGCACGATTGTCATTTCATAGAACCATCCTCATAAAATAATCCTTTTTATATTCCAAGAAGAAACATTAAAAACCACAAAATCTAGACCATCCTGAAAACTAGGGACAAACCAACCAATGCCATTAAAAAAATAAGACCTCCAACAAACAAGGAAACCCACACACTTCCATAATTTAAGGATAAAAAAACCTAAAGAATAAATGAAATTATAATGGAATGGAATCCAGGAACATCAGTGGCCGCATGACTAGAACATCCAAAAACCTCAATGAAGACTACCGCCCTGACCAAAATGGGGTTTAATGAAAAACATATGGAAGTGAGAGAAGATACTGAACCGAAGTGAGGATTCCTTCCCAAAATTTATCTCTTGGAAGTGAATTCCTTAATCCTATATAAAAACATTAAGTTATAGAGGAGGGGGGAAAGGATAAAGTCAAATATTTTATTAATAAATCATCTATTAAATATCATTTTTAGCAGTAGTTCCACAAAACTGAAAGAATCCAACCTAAAAACTAGAAGGCTAGCCCCAAATTTATTGAATAACTTATCAATTTTCAGTTAACTCACTCAAAATGTAATGATTATAAAGATCACTCATGTATGAATGCAAGTTGGAAATGAAAACATACTGTGGTGAGGTAAAGATTGAGAAAAATACCCTATTGGGGTAAAAAATATTTGTGGAGAACAAAATGAAGGGAAATATTAGATGTACATGGTGCCTATCATAAATCCCCCTTTATAGCCATCCATATTAATGTTCCACATTTAGGGATTGGAAAGGAAGTTCCAAAGAGGGAAAATGATGCGAAACACATACGTACAAAAACGAAGAAATATTTATTGACTATAGTAACTCCGTACATGATCATCAAAGTGGAAAATAGGTCAGTAATCATGAATAGAATTTACGTACCTATATGGAATAAAATATGGAACTATTTAAAAAAAATATGAATGAATTAGAAAAAATATAAACTTGTTAAAAAATATTAACCTATAAAAAAACCAAACTCACCATTCCAATATCACTAAAACACCTCCACCATGGGATACACCATGGGTGTTTTGAAACCTAGAGAGAAAATAATTCATTATACAACTGAGGTCCCCCACAAAAGATCCAAAACCCCCCCATAAATCCCTAAAAAAAATTCATACCCTCTTATAATAAAAAAACACATAATAAAATAGAGAAATACATTAAACCATGGGTGTTATATCCTCACTCACCTGTTGATGATATGTTTAATACCAAATCCTTAGATTTAGATTTTAACTTTAATTCCGAAACATATATTATGTTAAAACACTATAAAACAAATTGAATATAAATATAATATTAATACATATAATTTAAGAAAAAAAGTCATGTCATATATAAATAGAAATTAGTTTAGAAGTTTTAATATAACAAAAAAAACATGAATTAGAAATTTGTAAACATACATAAATATTATACTTCTTGATGAATGAACTTAAGTAAAATTTAACTTGTAAAGTTGGTTTTTTCCTTTTCATGTGTTTCTATTCATGTGAAAATCAATGAAAAATCATGTAACAAAGCATCATATATATATACTGATATGATTATTTTTACAAAAATGATAAGGATACCCATGGGATGATTACCTGAAAAGAATAATTGAGGAAACTAAATATATTTGAATACTGTATTACTGAATTTATATATGAAAACAGTGTATATTTAATTTTAATCTGAAAAAAATACTGGAAAGATTATATAAAAAATGTAATACCTTTAATCATCCACCAATTAGATCGATGAAATTATAATTAAGTAAGATATACTCATCATGGAGAGAGAAAAAATAGTTTTTTGGAAAAATATCATGGAAAAATTTAAGTCAAGAAAAAAGAATAATACATATGAATATACTTAAATATAAGTTAGAATTTTGAATTGAAAGGAAGGAAGTACTTGGTTTTTAGAGTCAAAATCCAACAAAGGAAAATGGATGCATGAAGAGAATACATCCTTATTGGATAAACCACCATATATGAACTACAATTAAATATAGTAAGAATCAAAGTTGTATTCATATATCCATGGAAACCTCTACCTAATCATTCTTGTCCTCATCCTTATTTGATTATTATCTTAATATTTCCCATCAACACAAAAAATGAAACACCATCAGTGTCACGAAAAAAGAATTGAATGTTTAATATAACAACTTGGTATAAGACTCATACATATCTAAATAAATGCACAAATCATAGCTTATAGATCTTAAAATTTTACAAATGGGTAAAAATATCAGACATTGTGAGACAAGCATGAAAAGAATAAATGCACCAATCCATAAGAACCTAAAAAATGTACTACACCCTGATAAATAGAGTGGTGATAACATGGTGATACATCATTACATAAAAAAATGTTTATAGAAAATAATTTTAGGACCATATAAAAGAAAACCCCTGACTTAGTTATTGTTTAAAATAAAAATATTGTAAAAAAATTAGAATTTCAAAAAAATTAAAAGATTTCAATAATTATATCTGTAAACTAAATTTTCACTAATAACTATTTGAAGAACTTTCTAGTATTCTAAGGTCATCCGTAGTTGAATAATTTTTTGTGTGTAAAATTATAAGAGTGAAATTAATCAAATAATAAATTGCAAGGGTTCGATGAATGAAAATAGTCTAGTTGATCAATTAGGTTCAATGGAATGAGTATGTAACTAAAATATATCAAGATATGAAGTTTCCTTGGGATCAAAATTTGGAGATAACCAATCCATATCAATGAGGGAATATATCTAGATCAATGTTTAGTAAGGATATACATGTATAAAATTTTATGGAAATAAAAAAGAAGTGAAATCAATGGCATAAAAAATAAATAAAAGTTTCAAGATCATAAAGAAACTATAATAAGAGGGTGAAAGATTACTAGAGGTCTTTGAATTGTGTGGAGTAGACTACAAGTTAAGAAGAGTATTAGGATTTGAGAGTACGCTTTTGGTATTGGTGATCATTAGTTTCCCCCTTTTATTGTGAATCCTTCTCTATTATCTACACTCCTATATCTAACTACCAAAAAATAACACCATTGAAGATCAATAATAGTTTTTATCACTAGAAATTACTATATATCAAGATAGTGTACTCATGTTAGATTCCATTTTATACAACAAAAACTAAGCTTCCATGAGCAATGAAAAGTGAGTGAACTAACACCAGACTTAGAAAAAAAGACTCTTGAAACAACTTCTAAGAAGACTATAAATGGACCTAATAAATATTAATAACAGACTCTTCTAAACTTCATCTTATCTTATATCAAATAATGGTTGTATTAATAAACAATATCTACATATCAACTTCATCAATGACTCTGGAAAACCCAAATTTTATATCCAAAATATTCTATGAATTCACTAACTCATCTTGAAAAGAGAATCAACAGAAAAATTATCAAATACCTTAACACCTGATTAAATGATATCTATCTTCCTATTTTTGGTTGGATGAACATGGATGAGTGGTTATGGAAACTTATTGAGAAATTTAGTTGTGTTCCCCCGATCAAATCATCTATTACATGAAAGGTAAATATTCAGAATTCTATATCCTGAATGTATCATTATTTCAAAATCTATAGTTAAATCTAGAAATAGATGTAATAAAATCACATTTCAATATAAGTAGAGAAATGTAGTTTAATAAATAGTAAAATTCATATTGAAAAATGAAAAATAAGAAACATTCGAATGAAAAATTAAGTATAGAAAAATTCTAAATTTAAAAAAATCTAGAATCAATATTAGGGGAAAGGGGTGAAGTTAGTCACATATAGTGGGAAAAAGGTTAATAATTTATTTTCATCACTATAATAATAAATATGATATAAGATTTCACCTACTGAAGGTCACTGTGATAAAATAAGAACCACCCTCAACACCTGTATCCCACTTTCTAGGATCAATGTATCCAACTGCAATTAGGTAACAATTGAAGAAAATGAAACTAGTGAACCTATATACAATGTAATTAGCCTATATTATTTTGGAATTAATTATCAACAATAAAATAGTACTAAAAGTAACTTTTATTTTTTAAAAAATTAAATCAAAATAGATGTACATTAAAAAAATCTAAAGCCACCTATTTTTAAAATAATCCTCTTATTAAAAAGGTTGTAAAATGTAATAAGTATAGAAGAGAAAAATAAGTTATTATATAAGTTAAGACACATACCTCTATTAAAAATAAGCTTAAATTTAGAGAATAGAGAAGTCCTAACCCCCCCCCCCTGCTAAAGTCTCACATAGGTTCAGTAAAGATTCCTTGGAAGTAGCTTGATTCAGAATGATGCATATCCAAATATGTTATTATAAGAATATAAATGTGCAAAGTTAGTTATGAATAAATAAAAGACAATACAAAAATCTTGAGAAAAATTACCTTAATAATAAGCCAATGTTTCCCAAAATTGATTCATTTTTGAATGATAATAAAGATATTTGGAAGATAAATAATGTATAATTAAATAATATAGGAATTATTTATTGAATAAATTATCATTTTTCACAACAAATGAGAACAAAATTATAACTTATTCATCAAGAGAAGAATCGGATGTCGAACCATTAGATGTGTAGAGAAGATGATACATAGAGAAGATGGACCCAATTCAATAAAAAACGATCCACATAGATGATGATCAAACCCCACTAGATGTGAATCAATAGATTGGAAAAATAAAAGATTAAGAAGGAAATCATGATTCAATGATGTAGATAACCACATGAAACACACCAGATGTGAAACACAAATGAGAATCACCAGGAACAGATCACCACATCTGAAACACTAGATGAAAATCACCAAATCTAGATACATCAGAGAAGAAAATACTAAATCATTAGAGAAGACAATCCTAATTCACCAAGAATATTATCATGATTCATCTTTAAATGTTCTAGATACGAATGACCAAATGTGTGAAATGAATGAAGAAATAACATAAGAAGATTCTTCAAAAGACAAACCAAATCAGTAAAAGCTAAATCTCATGAAAGATCATTGAACTAGAAGAAATAGATGAAAATCCCCCAAATAATAGATTTTTATTCACTTGATGTTGACCCACCAAAAAAATGGAAGCCAATCCAATCAAAGAATTAGATACTGAACCACTAGATGTGTAGATAAGACGGTCCATAGAGAAGATGAACCCAATTCAACAAAAAATGATCCATATAGATGATGATAAAATCCCACCAAATGTGAATAAAAAGATGCTAAGAATCAAATATTAAGAATGAAATACTAATTCAGTAATACGAATCACCACATGTAAACCACCTGATGTGAAACACAAATAAAAATCACCTGGAATGAATCACCAGATGTGAAACACCATATACGAATCACCAGATCTAGATACATCATAGAAGAAAATCCTAAATCATTAGAGAAGATGATCCTAATTCACCAAGAATATGATCTTGATTCATTACCAAATATTCCATATACTAACCACCAAATGTGTATAATCAGTGAATAAATAACATAAGATGATTCTTCAAAAGATAAACCAAATTAGTAAAAGAAACATCTCATGAAATCCAATTGAAAATTGATCCACCAAAGATAGAAAGACAAGGAAAAAACATGGAGATAAAAACTATCATGATAGAGACTAGGGCGAAGGAGGAGGAGGTGGATACTAAGGTAGAGGAGTAGGTAGACCTGGGGGAGGATATGAGGTGGAGGTGAAGGCCGATGCAGTGGAGGAGGTAGAGGTGGAGGAGGCAGATGGAGAGGAGATATAGGCGGAGCACTAACCAGTTTGAGGGGAGGAGGACAATTTGAGGAATCATGTGTATGGAGAGAGGAGGTATCAGGAGTCAGGGAGGTGGAGGCCGAGATGAAGTGTTGAGGAAGGCAGAGGAGGAGAGGGGATTTGGGGAGGGAGGGAGATGAGGGATCAGGAGGGGAGGGAGAGGGATATAGAATGTGAGGTGTATGAGAATTATGGGGAGGAAGCTATGGTAGTAAAAAATAGGTGGTGACAACACATGGCCATGATAGGGACATGCTTTAGTATAGATAATAGATTTTATTCATTTTTATTAAATATAAATAACATATTATTTTTTAATTATATATATATAATTAATATACAATTTATTAATATATATATATATATTAAATTTAATAAATTTAATTGTAAAAAATTTGGGGGTTGACCCAGTTTAGCTCAGGAACCCACATGAATATATGTTTAAATAAAAATAAAAATATATTAACTATTAAAATTACAACTGTATTAAAAACACGAAATACTAAAAAAATTGTTAAAAAATTATTATTGAAATGTTTATTAATAAAAATGAATAAATTTAATATATATATATATAGTTTTAAATAGTATATTAATTATTTAATTACTATATTAAGTATTTAATAAATTTATTCATTTTTATTAATTATAAACTACGTATTACTTATTTAATTATATATATAATATTTTTATAATTTATTAATTTTTAATTAAATAATTAATATACTATTTATTAATGCATACTAATATATATTAATATATATCAGTATTTAATATATATAAATATATATATATATATATATATATCAATATATATTTTTGTATGTGAAATAGGAATTTAATTATAAAAAAATGAATAATATATAAATAAATATTAAAAATGAATAAATTTTAAAATAAAGAAAGAAAATATTAATATATATATATATATATATGAATATATTAAATATATATATATATATGTAAAATTAAATAATGAATATACTATTTATTAATATATGTTAATATATATTGATATATATATATATATACATGTATAAATATATATTAACACATATCAATATATTTTCATATACATCAATGTATATTTTTATATACGAAATAAAAATTTAATAATAAAAAAATGAATAAAAATAAATAAATTTTAAAAATGAATAAATTTTAAAAAATATTAAGCAAATAAAAATTATATATATATATATATATATATATTAGTATTTAATGTAAGGACCCGACTTTAAACATTACATAATCTTGAGTTTTAGTCAATAAAATTACTTTCTTTTATATTGAGTATCTTTTCAGTTTAGAGTTTTAGAGAATTAGGACAAAATATTATAAATTAAACCCATACATTACAAGTGGACACATATACTGAGTATCCATTTTTTCACAATATAAAAATCTATAAAATAAAACATGATTTCTCTTTAGAAAAAATCATCACAATTTTCCTCTTGATCTCATACTTGTCTCTATTCCTCCTTAAACACTATGAAAGACATTTTAAAACTTGGGGTGAGCACAAAATCTCAATGAGGGATATACAAATAAAGGAATCTGTTAGTCTAATAAAAACATTATAAATCATATAAGGTTTACCTATAGCCTAAAAGTTATTTGAGAATAAAAAATAAAACATTTTCACATGGAAAAAAAACACACATTTTTCTCAAAGAAAATCATTAAAACCCATAAAAATCAACTAATACTCATTTAGGTTACTTAGAGCATAATATACATAAAACCCTTTCAAAACCCTTTCAAAACACTTTCAATTGAAATAACCATATGAAAGACTTACAATTAAGCTATTATGGGCTTACCTGACGCTATCTTGGCCACCCTATGTTAAGCTATAATAGGCTTTCCCAGTGCTATCTGGTCCACCCAATGTTAAGCTATAACGGGCTTTCCCAGTGCTATTTGGTCCACCCCATGTTGAGCTATAACGAGTTTTCCTGGCACTATCTGGGCCACTCCATGTATAAGTTATATCAGGATCACCTGTTTCCTATAATGTTCAAGTACCATATCATTAATAAAATACTTTCACCATAAAACCCTTTGGAAAACCATTTTAATCCCATATAAAAAACACTTTCGTATAAAAATGCCATTTTCCTTTAAGAACCCATTTTCAATACCAAAATAACCAAAATAATAAATATTTGTTTTCATTTAAGGAAACATGAAATATTATAAAGGAAGATGAAAATAAAATAATGGTCGTAGTGGCATAAAATTCATTATCACCATATACGATAAGAATAGAACATTCTTTTTATCGTTTGTCAAAACGTTCCGCATAAAAACACGTAAAAAGATTCCTTTTTTAAAACATTTGAATGAAATTAAAAATAAAAATAGAAATTAATTTATAATAATTTTATATCCATATAAATAAATGTATAAAATAATATCAATAATAATGACATGGAGAAAATGATTTGATAATTAAAATTTTAAACATTCAAAGTGTCACATACCACTTTGAACATTTAAATCATAATCTCCATGAAATTATACATTTAAAAAACATTAAATAACTTTATTATAGATAATATATTGATATGAAATGTCATAGTATCTGTATATATATCTTATAAAAGAATAAAGGTTCATATCATCAATAAATGCCTCAATGAAAAGAGATTGAAAAGAAATCTCTTACCTTGGGTATGATTCATCACGTATGTCCTTTACTGAATAATAAAAACATGTTAATTATTTAATTTCTTGAGAAACTTTGTCAATTTTATTATTCCTTTTATATCATTTAATATCATGTTATAACAATTACTTCATTATTAAAGTTCATGTTGGACATTTTGGCGATATTCGATACTTGATTCCAAAATGAAATTTGTATGATGTCAACAACCAAAGTTGTCATAAGTACATCATCTCCAAAATAATATTCATGAAATAATAATAACTCATATACATAAATTATACTTTTAAATCCATTTATTAAAAATGTATATTAAAAATGAACTACGTTACAATCATGGAGACAGTAAGTCGTACGTACGCATGTGTAACACTTTCATTTTTCCAGGATCATTATGGAAAGAAGGTAAGTATTATTTATATCTAAATAATGATTATAAAATTATTAATATTATATTAATAATTTAAATATACTTATATATATCATTCATGTGACGTGGTTATGAAAAACAAACCACATCGCTTAGTGGATGTGATAGTTCACACGTACACACAAACGACGTTATCATTTTTATATGAATGAAAAGGTAATAATTTAAATGATATATTATTATTTAATGATGATAAATATGTCATTAATATCATATATAAACTTTAATTCCATTATTATAACCAACCTTAAGATATGGTGATGGAAAATGAATTATATCGGTACGTGAGGCGGTAGTTCACCGTACACACGAACAATAATTATTTTCCCATTTGATGAAAGTGGAGATGGATTTAGGTGATGATATTAAAATAATAACATATAAGTATATCTAGGATACTTTATTTATTATATCTTAATTGTTGGATAATATTTTAATGAAGTGGAAGAAGAAATAAAATAGAAATACATGATTAAAACAATACATTTTCTTCAGTCAATCTTCTATGATTAACACCTTAACACCTCTAAGGAGGGTACTATGACTAAAATAAGTCCTCTAGAATGTGGGGAGGGATTATAGGAAGGTATTTGGGTAGATATTGGTGGAAAAAATAGGTCTTTAATTGTTAGTAATAGAGAACAATGGGTTACCTTTTATAAGAGAGGGGAGGGACACTCCTGGAATTCTTCAAAATATTAAATTAATATAAATTAATTTTATATTATAAATAGATCCAAACTGATTTATTTCAAAGATATAATTATTTTGGGTCGAATAAACTTAATATAATTAAAATTAGATAATTTTGACAATTTTTTAATCCTTATCTTTTTGTTTTAACCCTTATTTAACCCTTTTAATTTTTACCATGATATCATGTAATTTACACTTTGAGGGTTAATATAATTACTATAAAATGATAAATGAAAAATAAATGAGTCTTTGATGAAATTTTAATACTTATACAAATTATTTGGATGAAATTGATATTTTTATAAATTTTATATCATTTAATAAAATATTATTTATTTTAAAATATCATTATTTTCAATTTTAACACTATTCATTATTTGAATTTTTAAAAATATCATAACAACTTGATATCTTCTAAAAAACCATATTAAATCATCCATAATATGTAAAATTCTTCCATAAATTTTTTTTATGACATAAATTATATCAAATTATATTTATTTTAATATGTTTAATATCGTTTATTTGATTCTTCTATTAATTAAGCAATTACTGCATCATTATTTTATCACCATTTAATTTAATTATTTATTTTCTAAAAATTATAAATAAATTACCATGATGTAGTTAAAAATTTTATATTTCGAAATACTATTTATAGTTGAAAATATCCCTTAAATAACCCCATATTAAAAAAATATTACTTGTTAGAAACAAGATTGTGAAAAAAATTGATTTTTCTTTGAATAAAATATTATAAAAGTGTTAAAGTCCTCCAAGTGACTTCAAGTGGATATAAAATCATCCCAAAAAATATTTTGGTTAAAAATAACTCATCCAATAAAATTAGGACAAGTGTTAGGGTAGTTTTGTAATATTTATAATATTATTTTTACCCTTAATTACACTATTTACCTTTAACCATGTTAATATTTTTTTACTAAAGTTACTATTCATAATTACAAAAAATAAAAGAGACCTATTTAAATAATTTGAAACTTATTATTCAAAATATGGAATCCATTTTTCCAAATTTAAAATAATTAATTGGAAAAAATTAATTAATAATTAATCCCGTTGACGGAACGAGAAAACGAGTTTTTAAAGTAAAAACGTTCAAAAGTTCACAAAGTTTTCATATCCAATTTCAATGTGAAACTAATTAAAATGACCTAAATTATATTAAATGATAAAATTTTTATCTAATTATACTTTAAAACCATTCAAAAATATAATTTAACACTATAAATAAATTTGATGAAAAAATAGTTTTCAATTAAAATGCATTATTCTTTCACTATTCATCAAAACATGAAACTTATCATAAAAATAAAAAAAATCAAAAAAAGTAAATTTTTATTATACTATTTCAAATATTAAGTTTATTTTTTCAAATATAACTTATAAAATTTTGGTCTCTGAGTCCTTGGCCTTCGGGCCACCCAGGCCTTTGGGTTAGTAAGGCCTTCGGGCCACCTCAAGGCCTTCGGGCCACCTCAAGGCCTTCGGGCCACCTCAAGGCCTTCGGGCCACCTTTAGTGCAAATGCAAACCAGACAACCTACAAGGAACAAGCTTTATAATGAGGATGAGCAAGGATATTTCACCATAACAGAAGCTAAACAGATTTCAAGAATGAGAGGGTATGTCACCTTCTATCGGGACAAGCCTGTGCATGCACGGGAAAGCCTAACCGAACAACCATACGAAGGTGGAGAGATGATTTCACGATAAAGATGCTAGGGAGGAGCAGTTCCTAGTAATTAGTCTGGGTTGTATGTAATGTTTGAAGCCTAGGGGAAATTAATTACTCTAAGGCCTATGGTCTGTGTAATAATTATGCCTATGGGCCTTGTAAGGGTTCCACCTCACCCCTTAAAAGGTGGATTATAAAAAATCAATAAAAAATGAAGGCCTTCGGGCTATTGGAGGACAAAACTACCTTTTTGAAAAATACTTCTTTTATGTGTAAAATTGGATTTGTTATTATACCATGTTTAGAAAAAAAATAAAATGAATGTTAAATATTAGATTTAATATTATATATGTATATAATTAATATAATCCAACAATATTGATTTGTTTATTTATCAGTATAAAACACACATTTTCATATTTAAATAGTTTTTCAAAAAAAAAAACATTTCCTTTTATTTTGAAAAAGGTTTTACATTCATTTATAATTAATTGGTTAAATAATTCATTATATATACATGTGTAAACCATATTTTCATAATTTAGTTAATACTATTCATTACCTCTATTCCAATGACTACGTTATAATGGAAATATTTAAATAATAATATTTATTTGTTTATTTAGGATCTATGTGGAGTATCATGTATGCTATCAAACATAATTTTTATTTTTAAAAACTCATGATGTTACATTCTCACACCTTTTATAAATTTCATCTTCACAATTTTAACTTGGGATAAAAAACTAGGGGTTTTATTTTTCAAAATATATTTATTCAAATCCCACATTGGAAAAATGGTCCTTGAAAATTCTACTTTAAAATAAAGAAAGGGAAGTACAAATATCACCCAAGATAACAAATACTAGGGTTCCATATAGGAAAAAATGGAAATGGAAGAGAAAAATAACTATCATGTTTCGATAGAGAGTGATAGAGAACATGGTCATGAGAAAGTTAACAATCACGAAACCATAAATCTGTGATGGGTTAAAATGTCATTGATTTATTAGAAAGAAAAGTAAATGGATAATGTTTTTGTTTCAAAATAATTTTCATAGAGTTAAGGAATAATTTTAATACTTGTACTAACAACATAATGAAATATGATTACTGGAAAAATAGAGTTTCATCCATTAATAAAATTCCACAAAAAAATCATCTTTTTATCCAAACGATGAGTATTCAAGATGAAGTTTTCACTCTTGAAGCACTAGAATCAACTTATAGAGAATCAAATAATACACAAAATATTAAATATATATTTCTCCTATCATGAAAAATTAACCAAAACCAAAATGGTCAGGATAAGATAAGATAATTCCCTAAAAAGAATAAACCTTTATATGATGAACAAATACATTAATATCCAAAATTCAATAATAATACCAGAAGTTCAACATAGACTATTCAACAAATAAATATCATTAAAATTATCAAAAAATATTATTATTAATATTAAAACCCAAAAAAAATAAATGGATTTGATCACATAGTCTTAAAAGATAAATTTTAATAATTATCTTTAAATAATGTCAATTACTCTTGATGTATCATACCAAAAAGTAATTACCCTAGCAATCTTCAAGATATGATAACCATTTCCATAAATAAACTAAATCACCATAAGTACACAATTAAATCATACATTCTTAAAAATTATAATTCAACATTTATTCCTCAAATAAAATACCATAGTATTCTATTTACCTTGATCATATAGGATTCCTAAAATAGCGAACATCTTCCAAAATAACATTCATCATTTAACCACCAAATCTTTTTCCAATTTGATAAGAATTTTGTTCCCAAAATCAACTAATTATTATTCAATAAACTCATTTAACTAAAAATAAAAAAGTAATACTAACTCCGGACTTCACATAGGCCAGTGGTAGGTGATGCACCCTTACCACCCTTCGATCGTGGATTCAAAAATCATGGCCTTACCAGACGCGACAGGTTGTCACCCATCCTATTTGTTTTACTTTTTGTAAAACTATGTAATTCATATAACATTCCCAAAATATGATAAATACCTCAAAAATAACCACAACATGTTTTTAACTCAAAGTTTATCTTATACCTTTAATTTTGCATCCCAAAAAGTAATAACCCATAATTACCTCAAAAATAAATGTCTCTAAAATGCCATTAATCAAATTAACATTTCATAACTTAAAGCCTAAAAAGGGGTTTATGAGACATTGAACTTATGATAAACCTTAAAATTATAAACCCATGATAATATACCTATTTCTTAAGAAAATATCCTAATCTCCAAAGTTTTCTAAACCATCCTTTGATACCAACTATAATGACTCGACCTTAAACATTACATAATGTTGAGTTTTAGTCAAGAAAATTAATTTATTTTATATTAAGGATCTTTTCAGTTTAGAATTTTAGAGAATTAGGAAAAAATCTTACAAAGTAAACCGATACATTACAAGTGGACACATATACTGATTATCCATTTGTTTAAAATATAAAACTCTATAAAATAAAACATGATTTTTCTTTATGAAAAATCATCACAATTTTCCTCTTGATATCATTCTTGTATCTATCCCACCTTAAACTATGTGAAAGGCATTTTAAAACATGGGGTGAGTATAAGAGCTCAGTAAGGGATATAAAAAGAAAGGAAACAATTAGTCTAGTAAAAAGATTATAGCTCATATAAGGTTTACCTACAGCCTCAAAGTTTTTTGAGAATAAGAAATAAAAATTTTTAACATGGAATAAACACACACATTTTTCTCAAATAAAATCATTAAAACCCATAACAATCAACTAAAACTCATTTAGGATACCTAGATCATTATATATATGAAACCCTTTAAAAACCCTTTCAATTGGAATAACCATATGGATGAATTCCAACTAAGTTATTATGGGATTTCCCAGTTCTATCTAGGATGCCCCATGTTAAGATATAATGGGCTTTCTCAATGATATCTAGGCCACCCCATGTTAAGTTATAACGGGATTTCCCGATGCTATCTAGGCCACCCCATGTTAAGATATAACAAGATTTCTCAGCACTATCTGGGCCACCCCATGTATAAGCTATACCAAGATCACCCAATTTCTATAATTATCAATTAAAATATAATTAAAAAAATACTTTCATCATAAAACCCTTTGAAAAACTCTTTTAATACCATATGAAAAACACTTTTTTATAAAAATACCATTTTCTTTTAAGAACCCATTTTCATTGAAAAACCATCTTTAATACCAAAATAAACAAAATGATAAATATAGTTTTTAATTTAAGTAAAAATTAAATCTTAAAAATTAATATGAAAATAAAATAATGTCCACAATGGTGGAAAATTCATTATCACCATGAATAGAATATTCTTTTTGTCGTTTGTCAAAAAATTCTGTATAAAAACACGTAAAAATATTAATTTTTAAAAAACTTTTAATGAAATTCAAAAAATATATAAAAATTATTTTATAATCCTTTTATATCCATATAAATAAATATGTAAAATAATATCAAGAATATTGACATGGAGAAAAATATTTGAAAATTAAATCTTTAAACATTCAAAGTGTCCCATACCACTTTGAACATTTAAATCATAATCTCCATGAAAGAATACATTTACAAAATCATTAAATAAGATTATTATAGATAATATATGGATATTAAATGTCATAGTATCTGTATATACACCTTATAAAATAATAAAGGTGCATATCATCAAGAAATGCCTCAATGAAAGAAGATTGAGAAGAAATCCATTACCTTGAGTCTGATTCATCACGTATGTCATTCAATTTACAGAATAATAAACTTATATTAATTATTTAATTTATTTAGAATATTTTTTAAGTTTATTATTTCTTTTTTATCATTTAATATCATGTTATAACAATTACTTCATTATTAAAGTTCATGTTGGATGTTTTGACGATATTCGGTACTTGAGTCCAAAATGAAATTAATATGATATCAATAGTCAAAGTGGTCATAATTCCATAATCTCCAGAATAATATTAATTAAATAATAATCAAATTTATATATAAATTATAATTTTAAATCCATTCATTAAATATGGATATGAAAAATGAACTACGTTACAATCATGGAGATGGTAAGCCGTACATACACATGAGTAACACTTTCATTTTTCAATGATCATTATGAAAAGAATATAAGTATTATTTATCTTTATATAATGATAATAATATTAATAATATTATATTAATAATTTAAAAATACTTATATATATATCATTCATGTTATGTGGTGATGAAAAACGAACCACATCACTTCATGGAGGTGATAGTTCACACGTACGCACAGACAACGTTATCATTTTTATATACATGGAAATGTAAGAACATAAATTATGTATTATTATTTAATAATTAAAAATATGTCATTAATATAATATATAAACTTTATTTACATAATTATAACCAGTCTTGAGATATGGTGATGGAAAACAAATTATATCGGTTCGTGAGGCGGTAGTTCGCCATACACACGAAAGATAATTCTTTTCCCATTTGATGGAGGTGGAGATGGACTTAGGTGAAAATATTAACATAATAAAATCTCGGTATATTTAGGATATATATTTTTTTATCTCATCATTGTTGGATAATATTTTAAGGAAGTGGAAGAAAAAATAAAATAGAAACACATGATTAAAACTATACCTCTTCTTCGGATGTTCTTCTTTGATTAACACCTTAACACCTATAAGGAGGGTGTTATGACTAAACTATGACCTATATAATGTGGTTAGAGATTCAAGTAATGGATTTGGGTAGATATTTTCTGAACCAAATAGTTTTTTAAGTGTGATGAATAGAGAATAATGAGTGCCCTTTCATAGGAGAGGGGAGGGTCACTCTTGGAATTATTCAAAATATTAAATTAATATAAATTATTTTTCTATTCCAAATGGATAAAAAATTATTTATTTATAATATATGATGATTTTTGGTCTAATAACCTTCACCCAATGAAAATTATATAAGTTTTGACTATTTTTTAATCCTTATCTTTTGGTTTTAACCCTTATTTAACCTTTTTAATTCTTACCATGATATTATGTAATTTACACTTTGAGGGTTAATATAATTACAATAAACTGCCAAAATATCAATAAATGAGTCATTGATGAAATTTTAAGGCTTATCATAATTACTTGGATTAAATTTATATTTTTATAAATTTTATATCATTTAATAAAATATTATTTATTTTAAAATATCATTAATGTCAATTTTGACACTATTCATTATTTGAATTTTTAAAATACCATAAAACTTTATATCATAAAAAACTTCCTAACATGTTAAATTAATCTATAAAATTATTTTATGACATAAATTATATCAAATTATATTTATTTTAATATGTTTAATATCATTTATTTTATTCTTCCCTTAATTCAACAATTACTGCATCATTATTGTGTCACCATTTAATTTAATTATTTATTTCCTAAAAATTATAAATAAATTACCATGATGTAGGTAAACATTTTATATTTATAAAGACTATTTAAAGTCTAAAATATCCCTTATATAACCCTATAGTAAAAATATTTTACTTGTTAAAAAAAAGAGTGTAAAAAAATTGACTTTTCGTTGAATAAAATATTATAAAAGTGTTAAAGTCCTCCAAGTGGCTTAAAGTGAAAATAAAATAATCCCAAGGAATATTTTAGTCTAAAAAAACTCATATAATAAAATTAGGACAATTTTAGTGTAGTTTTTCAATATTTATAATATTATTTTTACCCTTAATTACCCGATTTACTTTTAACCGTGTTAATAAAAAAATTACTAAAGTTACTATTCATAATGTCCAAAAATAAAAGGGAAAAAATTAAATAATTTGTAACATATGATTAAAAATATTAAATAAATTTTTTCAAATTCAAAACACATAATTGGTATAAATTAATTAAAAATTAATCCAGTTGACGGAACGAGAAAACGAGTTTTTAAAGCAAAAACATTCAAAAGTTCACAAAGTTTTTATATCCAATTTTAATGTGAAATTGATTAAAATGACCTAAATTGTATTAAATGATAAAAACTTGATATAATTATACTTTAAAACCATTCAAAAATATAATTTAAAACTATAAATAAATTTGATGAAAAAGTAGTTTTCAATTAAATTGCATTATTTTTTCACTATTCATAAAAATATGAAACTTATCATAAAAATAACAAAAATTAAACCAAAGTAAAATTTTATGCAACAATTTAAAATAATAAGTTTATTTTTTTAAATATAACTTATAAAATTTTCAAAAACTAGATTTAAAATAAGTGCACCATCAAAAGGCAGCAAAACTACCATTTCGAAAAATACTTCTTTTATGTGTAAAATTGGATTTGTTCTTATATAATGTCTAGAAAACATATAAAATTAATTCCAAAAATTATATTTAATATAATATATATATATATATATCATTAATACAATCCAATAATAGTGATTTATTTATTTATTGGTATAAAACACATTTTTTCACATTTAAACAGTTTTTCATAAAAAAATTTCTTTTTATTTTATAAAGGGTTTCAAATTAATCTACAATTAATTGGTCAAATAATTTATTATATATACACGTGTAAAAAATATTTTCATAATTTAGTTAATACTATTCATTCCCTCTATTTTAAGATCCACATTATAATGATAACATTTAAATAATAATATTTAGTTGTTCGTTTAGGTCTGATGTGGCATATCATGTACGCTATTGAATATAGTGTTTATTTTTAAAAACTCGATATGTTACATTTAATATATTAATATATATCAATATATATTTTTATATATTAAATAATAATTTAATTATAATTTTTTTAAGTCAGCTGGCCCTCAACCAGAAGAGTTGGGCATTTAGGCGACCCAATAGGGAAGGCCTACCGAACAGAGGGTGGGACAAATCTCATGGAGAGAATAGGGTGGGGCAAGGATTTTGAGGTATTGTGCATGTAGAAACATGACCATTTAAGTGTGCATGGAGAGTGTATGTGGTAAATAATCCCAACAATAGTCTTCTGAAGTTGTGATGCCACAAAATGATATAAAATCAAGTGGCCAACCATCCACATTTTTGATGTGAGATTCTTTTGTTAGTTTTATCAACACTTTAACTAGCGCTGATAAAGAATACATTTATCAGCACTATAAAATGCACTGATAAAGGTTTACCTTTATCCATTCTAAAAAATTCATTGATAAAAGGTAACTTTTATCAGCGTTTTTTTAGCACTCATAAAGGCAAACTTTATCAGTGCTTTTCACCAGCACTGATAAAAGATAGTACTAAATAAATCAAAAACTATAGTATCAATACACGGTTATTAGAAACCATACGAATGAACCTTTAGTATCACTTCTAAGTCACACAATTTGGAGCACACTACTTAAGAAAAACCATGTGTATTACTCTTATGTAGAGCCTTTTTAGTTCATTTTTTTACATGAATGATTAGTTTTCACGGGTAATGCATGGTTCGAGGAGACCACATGGGGTTACCCTTTTATGGGAGTTGTCTAGTACATGGTCTATAGATACTTATAAGAAAATATGTGATAATCATGTGAAGTGTTCTGTAGTTTTAATAGATCCAATCTTCATGGTTGACAAACAATTAACAAAACCATGCAAGTTTCCCAGTTTTTTCAAAATGCGAGTTTCCATTTTTACCCTATTTTAATTTTAAGGTATTTTAACATCCCCCTACCCCATTTGGGTTGATCGGGCCTAGGTTCATGGGAGGAAGATCCTCCCTCCTTCCCTCATTGATATCCAAACTCTCCTACCTCAATTTCAAGTGGATCTTTCAAGGTAAACCCCTCTTTCCTTTTATTTTCCCTCCTCCTCCTCCCCCCTTCCCTTCTCATTCAATTTATATATATATATATATATCTATATCTCTCCTTATACTAATAATACTAGGGGATTCCATAGTCAAATTTAGGGTTTGAGGTGGCTTATTCTTTAGGCTTTTAGTTGTTAGGGTTTGCGAAGGTATCCTTGAGGTTGAAAAAACTAAACACATAATGGAAGTGCGAAAGCAGGTGCAATAATTTTTTAACACCAAATATATAATAAACTACTTGATCTAGTATAAATATTAATATTACATTCCAAGTATTAATTTAAGTATGAAAATTAAATCAACACATTGCTACATTATGATAGAATTATCCTAATGAGTCTCAAACATTTCACCACCCACTAGTGACATTAGAAAACGTCACGTGATGAATCAAAAGTCATTAAATCAACTTGTTCCTCACATAATTATTTAGAAAATCCTAAATAATACAATTTTTTTTAGAAAAATAATAATTTATCATATTCTTTTTTATAATCAAATAAACCTATAAATATATTGATAAATAAATTTAATTCTAATTATTCATAACCATAATAATGTAATTGAATTAATTAATAAGTAATTATTTAATTGGATGGTTGCTGGTCTCCGCATGTGGGGTACACTTTATCCCGAACTCTAATTTAACTAAATTGGTGGAGTCTATGAATACACTTTGCATGTGACCCTCTAAACACTCATCCCGATAGTAGTGAGCGTAACCTACAAACTAAAAGCGGTATCTGAAAACACATTATGACCACTAACGAGATAAGGAGAATTAAAAGTTATGATTAACTCCTATGAAATATTACCATGTAATAGAATCTATTTGTCTTAATATCTCATTTGATCAGGTTGCATCATGTAATAAACCAGCCCGGTCCACCCCTAAACCAGGTAGCCGATCCAACCTGCCATTTCCCCGAGGCGCGTTCCTGATCACCCTAGGCTGGTGACAAGCACTAGGGTATTGATAGAGCCTACAATGGGAACAATTTCAATCTTGATGTATAAAATAATCATTAAATTATAGTACATAGTAAATATAGAAAAATCTTAACATGAGATAAATAGGAATGAATAAATAGGATCCTAAATACATCATAATCCAAATATATAATCAAATCCAAGAGGCTTATACAAAATCTTAATAACTAAAACAACCAAAACCAACCGCCATAAGTGATACCTTGGTCACTCTTTATATCACGTCCTAAGACAAACAAGAAAAAACACAAGATCCCAACATGAAGGGGTACTGAAGTTGTAATAGCCATAGATTTTAAAAGAGCACTATGTTTAATATATTACACAACACAAAATATCAGTATTTAGCGATGGTGAAATATTATAATTCAAATACGACCATTATAATCCAGTCGTTGAATTGAAGGGTTTAAACAGATGTAAAAAAATTATGATATATATATATATATATATTCCACAATCAATAAAAAATTATTGATAAATTCTTATTAAATAAGCACTCATTTTTTGGTAAATTCATTTTATGCTTCAAAAATATGGTTTCTTCAAAAGTGGGTTTAAATGATTTTTGTGAGAAAATAATTAATTTATTACACATTTAGAAATTTTATTTGATAAAAATTATATAATTTTTTAAATAATCACATCAAAATTATCTTAGGGCGATGTTTTGGATTTTTCTGAAAAGATTAAGTTTTCAGTGAATAATGAAAAAATACTGATTTTTTAAAAAACCGTCTTTTCCATTCAAGTATTCAAAAATTACCATTTTGTTTTTAATTAACATAAAAATTAAATTATTTAATTTTAATTATAAATAATCTAATTAATTTCATTGGAATAAACATTATACTTAATTTTTATATAAAACATTTTTATACTTAAAATGCATTTTTTTGGAAAACCATTTTTCATCGCGTTTTGTGGGTTTATTTTAAAAGTAATTTGTTATACTTATAGAATTGAATTTTATAAAAAATATTAAATATATTGAATCATAGTTTCTAATTTTTTTATATAATTCAACTTTATTTCTATTCATAATGAATAATAACCATGGTAAAATTTATCACTACAATAAAGGGTAAATTGGGTTAACTAGTGTTAAAACTAATGTGAAAAGTATTTAAAATCATCCTAACACCTTGTTTTAATTTATTTGATAATTGAGGTTTTACCAATAACTTCATATATTTTAAAATATATCATTTTTATGCCATTTTTATTTTATGAATTCCTTTATATTATTTTAAGTAAAGAATAATTTCAAAATGTTACTTTATTGATTTTAATATATCTAATATGTTTTCACAAGTAAAAAAAATTAATGTTATGTTATAAATGGTTATTTTAAATATTAATGAATTTTTATATCATGTTAATCTATTTTAAATTTTTAGTGATGAAAGAATTACCTTAAATGCTTACACAACACTGACACGGTGCTTGAGCAAGTAGTATAAAAATCTAGTTAATGATTTAAAAAACTTTAAAAGTAATATTTTTTGGGTGAGTTATGGTGTTACATGAATTTTATATATAAATACAATGTATTATTTATGTGTTAAAAAGTTTATATATGAACTAAATTTTTTTATTGATATTTTTTAAATTCAAATTATGCGAATAGTCCTAAAAAAGACTTTAATGATATTTTATGTTAAATAATATTTTATTAAATGATTTAAAATTCCTAAAATTAGTATATTTGGTAAATTTAATGATATATGGTAAATAATATCAACCATTATCCACTTATGGATCAATTTACCTTTTCTTTTAACTTTTTAGACCCATAAAGAGTAAAAAACATTGTTATCACTATAATCATTAAAAGGGTTAATGAGAGGTTAAAACTAAGAGATAACGGTTAAAACACCACCTAACTTGTGTAAATTTTATTTTATGAGATTATTTAGACTTATATATATTATATTATAAATATATCAAAATATATCTACTTTAACTTGAAAATTAATTTATATTAATTTAATAATTTGAGTAATTCCAAGGGTACCCCTCCCCTCACTTATAAAGAAAAACAATCTATCCTATATTTTTAACACTTAATGAGCAATTTATCCTAAAAAATATCCACCCTAATAACTTAAAAACATTACTACCCACTTCATAGAGGTCCTGGTATCACCAAAATACCAACCTAGAAGTCTTAAGGTGTAATTCGAAGGAGGTCTTCTAAAGAAGAGGTAATCGTCTTAACTGAGCATTTTCATTTTAATTATTCTTTTAACTCCTTAAAAATTATTGAACCATGATGATATAATAAAATAAGTATATAAAATATACCTAAATTTTATTATTAATATGGTAAAACCCTTTTTTATCTCCTTTTTCATCCTATGGTAAATGAAAACATTGTAAGTGCATACTTGTGGGCTACCACCTCTACAAAGCGATGTGTTTCATTTTTCATAACCACCTCACAAGGATGGTTATTATAATTTATTTAATAAATAAAAATGATATTAATGAAATAATTTTTATTATATAAATTTAATATATTATTTAACTTCTTATCCTTTCACCCTTTAAAAAATGATAATGTGGCTCATGCGTATGTATGGAATACCACCTCCATGAAGCGATGTGATTAATTTTTCATGTCCAAATTTCATGAATGATTCTAGAATAATATTTAATGTATAAAAATGATAATTATTTCCTGATTATTATTCTTTATATGATGTAAAAATTACCCCTTTGACTATGTTCAACCTACCAAATTCATTTTGCAATTATGAACCGAACTTCCTCAAAACACCTAATGCGGGCTTACCAATTAAGTAATTAATTATTCCATTGAAATAAATGGTTTAATGAAAATGGAATAAAACTTTAATTGGTTATTAAATAAGTAAAATAATTAATATAAGTTTCCTATATAGGAGTTAAAGGACATGCATAGAAATTCTGAACTTGAGGTAAAGGGTTTCATAACTCAATTTCTTTTCATAGGGTTATATTACTTCTTCATTATATATATTATGAAAATATTATGTGGGTAATGATTTATGATTATTTTATATTGTATTTAAAATCATTTTTTTCTTTTATAATTGTTACACATAATCACTTTATTGATCAATTCTCACTTTAATGATACGATCTTTGTAAGAATTATTCATCTCAATATTGTTTTTTGAGACATGTATTTTATTATGCACCTAATTCCTTTTATAAGTTGTATATTATAGATATTGAAATATTATATCATGAATAAATCTTTTATCATGATATTTAAAGTTTTTTTTGAATCCCTATATTTCATGAGATATTGACTCGAATGTTATAAAAGTTTCAGGGGCTATCATGGTCTTAATTTCAATTATTTGAGACATAATTATTGTTGTGAACTATAATTTATTTTATATTGTGTACTTAATTCCCCATGAATGTGTATTAACATATTATTTAATTTAAATTATGGGTTTTATATTATCATGTTATGTTCATTAATTCGATGGTTTTTTGATTGAATCATTACCCAAGTTGTAAGAGTTTCTCATCTCAAACTTCCCACTTTGAGATATGTTTTTATTGATGCACCTATATTCATTTATATGGTGTATACACTGACTATTAACATATAATATCATGAATCTTTCTATACTCATGCTATTTTATGTTCCTTCTTATGTTCTTTCTTTCAAATGGTTTTTGGTTTTAAAAGGACATAAAGGGGGTTTTCTTTAATAACATTGTTTTAAAGTTTTTAAAGACTTTTAACCAAAGTCTTCCCCCATGTTATTTATCTTATTTAAATAATTTTATTTTATAAACATAAATGAGTTCCTAAAGTTATTTTACATTACATTTACCTTATTTAAAAGGTTTTAAAAGTAAATTTCTTAAATTTTTCTACATGGGCCACTTTTGAATCTCTTTACAAAAGTTTGAAAAAGAATGTTTATTTTTAAATTTTATGACATGAATAGATTTTTTCAACATCACAACTATTTTTTGTTTTGAAAATTATTTTAAACGTTTACATGCTTATTTTCCATGAAATTAATTTTCTTATTTTTTTTTGAATTTTTATTTTTTAAAGGCACCAAAAGAAAATGGTATTTTCCCTTGTTTTCAAAGAAATGTTTAAAATATTATTTTAAAGGTATTTTCATCTATATCAACATAATTTAATGATTCCTCTACTTGAATGGGAATATAAAATTATGATACCATCTATCTTCTTTCTCTGGATGACTTAATATGATTGTTTTAAAGATATTATCAGGAAACTCATTTCTTTTCCATGAGAAAATAAAGCCATTAAGGAATTTAAGCTATTTTTAAAAGTTTGATAATGAAAATGAAATATTCCACATGTTATATTCATGTATGGTACTTGGAAATTATTAATAATGATTGGTGAGACCGATATATCTCATGATAATGAGTGATCCTAATATATCTTATATGATGGATGATCCTAATATAGTTTTCCAATGCATTGGGTAATGTTCTTTGTCTTTAAAGGTAAGAAAAAAGGAATTAAATAGGTTAGATTCTCCTATAGATTTAACCAAGTTCCAATTATTTCTGACATGAGTGAACATGGGTGATGAAGATAATGTTCCAAGATATCAAGACAATTTATCTATGCTTTCTATGAGTTTTAATGGTTACTATGATCAATATTGACATCACATGGATCATGATTATTGATTCTTATCACTCTTTCCTTTATGAAAGATTTATTACATGTCACATGTTTAGTGATTTAGGTTATTATGGGTATACATTCTCTTATGTAATTATTACGCAACTTGAATATTTTCTCATGCCCTTATGCTCACTGAATATGTTTAATTTTTAATGTATATGTTTATCCTTACTGATCATTTGTGCTCCCCCTTCTTATGTTTCTTTTCCTCGGGTTATAAAGAAAGATATTAAGTAAGATATGTTTATAAGGGTTTTATGTGGGTGATGATGAAGACTTAATTTTGGAATAAAAAAAATCAAGTTATAGTGGAAAAAATACTCACTTAAATACATGGGTATTATTATGTAAGAGTTTTTCCTAATTATATAAAACTCTAAACCTAAAAGGTCCTTGTGTATATAAGGGATATAATATTTTTATTGATGTTTCCTGTTTTTGATGGCTAAAATTGAGTTACATTTATCAGTATAAGAGACAAAAATATAAATATTATGTTTTTATAACTTGATCCAGTGTTCATGGATATTATCGAATCCAAACCACCTAGAAGAAACTAAGTAAACTGCATACACCGAATGGTGTAGAGGGTTGTGAGAAAATAGAACCCAGTAGGTAATCACAACAGAGTTTGTGAAATTAATTTCAAATTAAAATTAAATTATGCTAGTTTTAAATACATATAGAAAATATGTTTTCATTTCAAGTACCCAATTCCAATAGTAATTCACAAGACTCCCTTTTATATTTTTCTTAAATGAAAACAATCACTTTGAAAACTTTCCATTTAAATCATTCATGCCTTAAAAACATATTATTTTCCTTTAAAAATTATTATTTTTTAAAACATTTCCAAAATTATTTAGAAAACTAACTCATGAAACAGGTAAGTAAGACCAATTAATATGGAACCTTATCATCAAAGGAGAAATAAACAATATTTCACATAAGTCAAACAAGAAGAGAATGTCCAAATAAGCTAAGGGAATTCCCTATTTGGAACCACCAATAAAAGAATGAATTTCATGGGGTCTACCCTAGGTTATAATATGAGACCATCATAGACTTTACCCAATAGACCAACCTCAACATATGTTGCATCCAACACAAGCCACCTGACTAGCCTGTACCCAGCCTTGTTTGTCACAAACCAACCTGAGTTGACCTTGAATTGGTCACCTGAGCCAGTCTGTGGCATGGTCTGAAGGGCATTCCTGATCTCCACGGGCTAGAAACTAGTGTTGGGCATCAAAATTAAATAGGTGGGAATGATTTGACCCATAAATAGAAGATTAATAAATAAATAAAAACTGAACTATGGAAATGAAAACTAACAGTGATGAGAAAAATAAAATCGAACATACCTCCATGTGACCCCATGGGTCACCACTAAACTCAAACCAACATCACACTATGACAACCTAATCTAATAAATTAGCAGCACTCAAAGAAAAAAATAAAGATAAACTATATGTGTGATTATTAATACTTAGTAGGCTATCCTGATAAACTATTCCCAATACACTTCCTTTAAAATAAAAGAAACATCAATTTTCAAGTTTGAACTAAAATATATCAAAGTATGTTTTTCTATAAATTTTACTTAAAAATAAAAATACAACCCATTACCTTAATTCATTTTCTAAAACCAAGATCATTTCTTTAGTGTGCCATTAACATTTTAAAAAAGGGAAGTGATGCTTTCATTTTTGATGGCAGGAAAGATTATAAAACACTTTGAATTTTAAACCTTTTTAAAAAGATTTTAGAGACCAAAACATAACTTCCAAGTAAAAAATACACAAGTAAACACCAAAATATTCATATAACAAGGGAAACAAAAATATACATACAAGTATCACATTCATTAGTGCAAGAAACTACGAGATAATAAACATAGGTGAACCCAGAAGATCAAGAACAATCCAGAATATACTAATACATGAGACCCCATCCATGATAGAATGCCACACATGATGAAATAAAAAAAACCAAATTCATGACCACCCTAACTTAGGACAAAATGAGGGTCCCAATCCCATAACAATAAACCCAAATATATCCACCTACTATGGGCCACTGGTTAGTACATCAACTATCAATGCATCAATAATTCTCAGAAAATTCTCTTAATATGTTAGGTTCCCATGTCTCATGTGTATAATAGGGGTGAGCCAATTGATTAAATCTGAGCATTCAAATGACAAGATATATATAATAATAATAATTCACAATAGGCCTCACCTTGAGTCTCCCCAAGGATGAATCTCATGCCTTAAAACAAATAGAACACAAATGGTTCCAAACGAGGAACCCTGGTAATGGATCGAAAGGATTTCATAGTGAGTAAATGCCATCCATTATTTGAGAAAAGGCATGAGTACATACAAAGAGGGTTTCATAATAAACATTTTTCATCATTTTCACGAAGTGGCCAAACAAGACCTTAAATATTTCACAAAACCAACCTCTTCAAAAAATGAAATCCATATTTTAAGAAGAGGTTTCAAACACATCATTTATATATAAAGACATTTATATAATTCCTTAAAAATATTTCCATCTCACTTTCAAACCAAAACCATTTTCTATGAAAATGAAAACTAAGCCATAATTTATCATCACATGTAAAACCAATTTCAAAATCTAAATACACACTTCTTTTAACTTAAAACTATTTGAAAACTCTTGAAATAACCCCCAAATCATCATTTCAAATGATAAATAGTTATTAACAAATCCAAACCACACTTTACATATTGTAATCTACTGAAAAAATCCAACCGGTTATTTCATCAAACATTTGGTGTGCACTAATTTAGCAAAGAAATTATAGTTATCACAAAACAAGTCCTAAAACACTAATTGAACACCAAACAATCTAAACCCAGGATCATATATTAATATTTATAAATCAAAGAGGGTTAGAAAAGTAAGAAACTAATGGATATTAAATTAAAAAGGAAATTTTATGGGAAATCCTACCTCAAAGGATGACCAAGCCAAGCCTTTCTAACTCAAGCAGAAGTCCGCTCGCACGCACACACTTCCACACACACACACACACACACACATCCTTAAACTGATGCATGTGTTCCCTGTTCCATGAGGGAACACATACATATAAGATATATATATTTATATATATCCATACTTGAGAATATGTGTGCATGCCTTCAAAAATAATCACAAAAATGTCAAACATACTCTATAAAAAAATGTCAGTAACTCAAAAACCATAAAACCTTTAATTTAAAATTGATCAAAATCAAAGGAACCAAGGTTTAGAGAGGAACACCATTTTCCAATGCCACCTTCATTTGAGGGAACATCCATGTGTGCATTCCGTGCACCCATGGATATGACAATATCCAATGAAATCATCCTTAAGTCTGTGAGACCTTTTTGAAATCATTTTCAAATTCACTACTTTCATTTAAAACCAATCCAATAATTCCATTTAATTGTAAAATCATAAACAACTCTTTCAAAACCTTGACACCACAATTCATGAGCCATAAAAATTACCAAATCACTCAAACAAGACCAAAACCAAAATCCAACCAACCTTATAAAAACCACTAATGATAAACATCATAAAAAATCACCCAATTTCTCAATTAAAATACAATTGGAATTTAATCATACTCATTCCATATAAATTCACCTAGGTATAAATAAGAATCCACCCAAAAACCTATTTTTAACAAATTATAAAAAAATAAAAACACCATAATAGATTAATTAGCTATATTATGAAGCTTTTAATCAAGTTTAAAAATTAATTGGAACAACACAAGCATTAATAAATTTCTTCAAAAAGGAAAAGGGATGAAAACACCTACCTCAGTGGTGTGCGAACACGATGAAACTCTCGAGGGAGGGAGAACAGAGCCTTGAAGACCCTCCACACACCATATATTCAAAGGAAACACAACCATAACATAAACCCCAACCATTAGGGTTTGACCACACCCTACACACCCCAAGAAATCAAAATAAAGAGCAAAGAAAACTCACTAGGGGGGAACTGTCGCTGGAGGAGGAGGTGTTGTTCATGGGAGGTCCTCCCGAGGTTCAGCCGGGGTGGCCATGTCTGAGAAGAAGGCCACACGAGGGAGGGGGCACCGTGTGAGGGGAGGGTTGGAGGGTGGTGCGGCCACCAGAGGAAGCGCTGACCGGAGAGGAGGTCGCAGGCGGTGTCGCCTAGGGAGGAGAGGGGGGAGGCCGGTGAGGCCGCACAGGGAGGAGTGGGGGGCGCCGTCCGAGTCACAGACAGGGAGAGGGGAAGGGGGGTTGGGCTATGTGAGGGAGAGGGGGAAAGGGAGGGAGGTCTCTTAGGGTTTTCATTTAAAAAAAACCTAATAATATTAATATTAATATTAATATAAAAATAATAATAATAATAATAAATGTCCAAGACCTGAAAAAGGATAAAATAAAAAGGATCTGAGGTCGAGGTGTGACATTTTAATAATATAACACCCTATCTAGGACTATGAATAACTAGAGGGAATACTAGTGGTACATGACTAACCAGTTAAACATAAGTCTAGACTCCCACTTATCTACCTGGGTTCACATGACCAAAAACCAAGTGTGAGGGTGAGAAAAAAATACAACAAATCAATCCAAGCATCACAAAACAAAATAATTAATTCACCCTCACCTCCTAACCATCACATAATGAACCACCCCTAAGATCAAACATTGATAACTATTTATAAAAATTCCATCCATTAAGAGGAATAAGGATAAGGGACTCATGAGGGTTCCACATATCCACATATTTAAAATAATTTTTAAATTTCCAAATGAGCCTCAAGAAAAACCCAAATCGATAAGACAATACACTTTCCAAATGGTTGATAACCATATTTTAAACCATTCATTCTAAAAAATTCTTTCAAAACAAATTTTAACCCATTTAAAAATCTAACACTTTCCCTTTGGAAAATCAAATCATTCAAAAATGGAAATATACCCATTTAACAAACTTGGTACCAAATAGGGTCAAAACCATTCAAATACTCTATTTCCATTAGAAAAACTCATTGAAACATTTATAAAAGAACATTACATAAAAAACCACCATTTAAAATCCTAAAACCCCCAAAAAAACCTTTATGCCATGCACCAATTCATCCAAAACATTCATAAAAAACAACATATCTATCACACATAATTTTAATTTTAAAAAAAAATTTAAAATAGAATTCATAATATGATATGAAAAATAAATTAAGAACACAAAAACACCTACCTAGATTCAATAACTAATGAGATGGATGTTGTCGCCTTTGACATCTGATGTTCAAAAAATCCTCAAGGAGACCTGAAAAATCCCTAATAAGAAACCCCCATGATTAACCCACCCGAAACCCTATAATTGAGCCCAATAACACCTAAGGTTCATGGGAGTAGGTGAAATAAAGTGAAACAAGGTTAAAAAGATTATAAAGGGAACAACTAGAGAAATAGGGGAGATTACTTGAAGAAATCACAAGAAATACAAAGTAGGAGGGCTTGAACCAAAGAGAAGAGGAGGAGGGAAACTCCATTTGGGTGCGAGGAATTAGATCAAACCAAATGAGGGATGAAGATGGGAAAACCTAGTAAATAGGAATAGAGGTAGAATAGTATATTCCAAAAACTTAAAACCTGGGAAAGCCGCACGGTTTACTTAACCATGTGCCAATCATACAGGTTATCCCCTAGAACAAATCCAAGGCACACAATTTCCATGGGAGCACCACACATTTTGAAAAATCATATGAGATCATGATGAACCCCACTATCAAGATTTCATACCCATTCACATGGTTTTCTCATAGTTATCCTTAATTATGCACAACCTAAAAAAACCTTTCCAAAAATTTGTATTTTGGCTCAAAACTCCCAAAAACTCATGCTGACCTAAAGATACTTCAAATAACATAAAATAATAGAAAAATTAAAACAATATTAAGATGAGGGGTGTTTCAACCTCCTCAACATGTCATTTTACGCCCTTATAAAGTCATGAGTTTGAATGAAATGCAAAGGAAAAGAGATAACAATACCTTAAATCATGAGGTGGGTGGGAGGGGAAACCTTTTAATAGAGATCCTAAAGAAACAAATCCTGAAATAAAGACAACCTCTCTAAAATGATAGATAAATTCACAATTTCTATAGAACATCACCAAGTGAGTCTCATATATCACTAAGATACATAAAACCTAAAGTAGGAAGAGACCTATCAATAGTCTCCAAACCATTTAGAATTACTATAAATGGTGTAATGAGGAAGAAAAAACCACTAAAAAAACATTAACCACAAGATCACACTTCCACAAATACCTGAGAAGAAAATGTATTCTAACAACCAAAAGAACCATCAAGGAACAAACTCCAACCACCAAGATGAGCATAATCCATGGGAACTCATCATAAAAAAAAAGAATAATAATAACCAAGATCGACCATACCTCTAACCATAAAAACCATGAAGGCCATCTCAAAACCATGATTTAATAAGAAACGACATGGGTTTTAGACTTGGGTCACCATAATCAAGAAATTAAACTAGGAGTTTGATCCCAGAACATCATCCCATTGTGTACTCAACAAAACTATCACCATCAAGTGCTCAATAACTAGAAGGTAATGCTTATACCAGTTACTTGAGGACCGACCAGAGGGTCACCCATGATCAACCCATCAAGAATCCAACCTTAAAAAATTTGTAGCACAAGTATGCATCCAAAGAAAACACAACCCAAGAAATTTCATAAAAAATACAAGGCATACTAAAAACCATAATCCATTACCATAGACAAATGTACAACTTAGATATCCTAAAAATAACTCACATGGAATCCTCAAAACATACAACCACCAAAATGAGGCTACATATGAATCTTCGATTTCTTAAACTATAACTTGAAAAACATATAAATATAGACCAAATAGTAAAATTGATGACAATACCTCAAAGAATTACTACAATATTTCTTAGAATGCCAAGGTACTCTACACCGAAAACACATGATATGTGTAACACCCCCAGTTTCAAGTAAGTAACCATTATTTTATGTATTTTAAGTATATAAATTGTTTGGGTAAAGTTGGGGAGAGTTTAGAATTGTTTTGGAATGTATTTTAGGATTTTATAAGAGTACATAGTTATTTCATGGTTTGGGGAAACCATTCAACTCCTACAAAAAACCATGCACAGTGAGATAAAGTCTAAGGAGAAGGGGTACATGAAGCACATAGTCTATCCAAACCATGTGGTAGCCTAGGAGGAACCTTTCTTTTTAAGAAAGTGTAATTTTGAATGGATGGCACACAATTTTCTAACTGTGCGATTAAACTATGTGAGGTTTATACTTGGAGTAGTGGCTGGCGCACAGTTAGCACATAGTTTGACTAACCATGCATGGGTTAAAAGTTAGATCCTTAAATTGTGGATCTAACACATTTTCACCTATAACTACATCATTTTTATCCAAAATGACCCTAACTCGAGATTTGATCCTCCCAAAGGTTGTAGAGTCTTATACCATCGATCCAGAGGTGATTTGAAGGCTTCTATTGATGCGTTGAATCCATATTCTTATGGTAAGTCTTCATTCTTGGTAATTTTTCTTGGTTTTCCTTAAATATAATTCTCCCTCTCTCTCAATTTCTTATATCTACATATTATGTGGATATATATATGGTATTTTATGAAAAATATGATTATATTTGACTTTTTTGATGTTAGGGGAAGAGATTTAAGGCGGGGTTTTAGAGTTTCAACCTAGTTTTGTGGGCCTTTAAATGATGTTCTTCATTTTCACCATAAAATTAGAAGTTGGTGGCTTCACTATCAACTCCTCTATTTATAAGTTGAATTATTTATTCAAAATTGGTGGTTTTATGTGAAATTGATTGTGATTTTTTTCAATGATTTTTGGAAACCTTCTTTGGTGATGTTTTATAGAATTGTGGAAAGTGAAATTGGTAACTTGATTTTAAAATGATGATTTTAAAATGATTTTTTGGTTTTGATGCATGGAAAAGTGTTTTCAATAAAATTTTGGTTTTATTGAAATGGTGTGTTTGAAATGTTTTCAATAAAATCACATTTTTATTGAAATGGTTTTTTTTGGAAAAATGGTTGTGTGTGTTCATGTCATTCACGATGGATAATGGTAAGGAGTCTCCCCCATCATTAGTGGGATGGATAAGGGTGTACCCCCCCATTAAAATGCTTCATTAAGTTATGTCTTAGTGAAATTATGACTCACCAGTCACAAGTATTAGTAGGTACAAGTTGCAATCATGGTTGGATGTGTGGATATGTGGAATGGAATGGTTATGCCAAAATGGAACTTGTGAAAATATTTTTAAAGCATTGTTTGGTTGATTTCCTTGGAAAAATGATTTTTTTTGGAAAAGTGTTTTGATATGGAAATTATTTTATATTCTGATGTAAACTGTTTTGAATTATTTTATATGAATGTGATAACATGTTATATCTTAGTGGTGTGAGTAGGGAAGTCATTTGGGGAAAGCCTACCGAGTTTCATTACTCACCCCTACTTTGGAACTTTGGTGCTTTTGCAGATATCATGTATCGAGACATAAGAAAAGGTAAATTATCACACTTATCTAGTCATGCTTAGTGATACTTGGACTGTTTTGTGGAGTCAGATCGTGAAGCAGGTGGGAGCTTTGGAGTTGTGGTTGTATTTGAGTTTTGTTGGTCTTGTAGTCTTCCATTGTGTACTTTGATGTTTTTCTTACACTGTGGTACTCTTGGTAGTTGGTATTTATATAAATGGTTTTACTTTTATTTTTATTTCATTTATATCATGCATCATTTAGTGGTTATTTTTTTATGATAGGTTTGGTTGGTTGTTTTATTTTCAAAAGGGTAAATCATCCCCTAAACTATTTTGAAAACCTTGGAATTTATTTCCAACCTTTGGTGGCTTGGGGATGTCTCTTAAGTCCAAGTAATGTCCTTCCAACTTATCAAGATAATGAGGAGGGGTGGGATGTTACAAGATGCTTCCTCTTCTTTCGAGAAGACTATCCCTTTTCAACCTCCTGGTCCCCCGACATAGGCTTTACTACATCATGGTCCTCACCTAATGGAATTCCTTCTCCCACTTAAACTAGGACTTCCAGACTAACCTATATTGGAAGGGTTTTCAGAAACACCTCCCTGTAATAGAACCACCAAGAGAAGATAGATTTAAATAACTCATATGGAATATATTCTTATAGTTGAGAAGGAACTATGGCCTTCCATCAAACCTAACCAGATCCCTTGAAAAGAGAAATGAAAACCATCAATCTTGAATACTTGGGAGTGATGAGTTATCTAAAGACTTCCTTAATTCCATTCATCCACTCAACATCCTAAAGAGGACCTTGGTCACCATGAAAGGGAGGTATATGATGTTTTAAAAAGACTTGTATGGGATCCAAGTGCATGGAATAACTTGAATCCACCACCTGGTCTTGAGTCAAGGTAGTGTTACTAAGTGAAGAAGAAACCCCTAAATGATGAGAATAGCAATCCAATAGATCAGACCAATGAATATAATTTTTCACTTTTCTTAAAAGAATCTCTAGGAGTCATACCCTATTCAAAACAGGTCATGAACCTCAATCAATCCACATACAATATATCACATTACAACACACCTTCATGAATCAAGAAAAATTTAAAACACACCTTATTCAAATAAAACATTTATCAAATTACCCTATCACAAACATAACTTTAATAAGAAATTATCATTTCAAATTTTCAAGAATCTCTCTTTTCAAGACCAAAACATTTCTAAAAACCCACCTACATGCACCAAAAAACTTTTCAAAACCAATGGACTTGAAGACATTTTACAAGAATTATTTTTTTTTCAAAATTGCCTCACCCATTTTTTTGATAGACATAATTTAAAACTTTTCACAATTGAAAAAAAACTAAAAAAGAACCTTACCAAAAAACCCATTTTCATCCCAAAAAACATTCAAAATTACATTTTGAAATTAAATATCCTTGAAAATATTTTAAATAACCACTTTCATAACACCCCACTTTCAAACTTAATTTCTACCAAAATATTTTTAAAATTTCTTTTTGAAAACATTATAAATAATAAATATTGAAATATCTTATGAGGTTAAAATCTATTTCATAAAAAATTAACAACCCAATACCATTTTAAATAAATAAAATTAAAATCACCCAGCACAACTCAAATCCAAAATGATTTTATCAAATGTAATAAAAGCCTCAACAAACAAAATAAAACATTAAAACACCAATATCAAATCAAACCACACATATTATCATCAATTAATCCAAAAAATTCCCTTAATACATATCACCCCAATGGTAGACATCACTGGGGTCAATTCAAAAAACAATAGAGTAGAGACAAAGATCTCAGAAAAGAAATAACACCATGCACAGTTTATCCACATAGAATGGTAAACCATGTTCTAACCATGAAAAATGCTCTGCCATGTTTCCAAAACCATATGCATGGGATTTTTATGATTTACTAAACCATGTAGGCTAACCATATAGACCTGGTTCTCTTGCCACTTTTGACTATGAAACACTTTATGACCCTGAAAACCACTAGTTCACGAATCAAGGATCAAAGATAATCTAAACTTATCAATTTACATCAATTATAATAAAAAATAAACTCAAAATCAAGACTCAAATCCCAAACACCCATGGAAACCTGAGGTATAGTTTAAAGAAGAGCTGGTCAGGAACTTCCCCACACCCTTCACCTGAGTCCTAAAACATCCCTACACACATTTATATCAATAAACATCCAAAATATCAAGAGGGGGATTTGATACCATTTGTAACAAACCAAACTGGTCCACCTATAAACCGAGCACTCAAGCCGACCCACCACTAGACTGATGAATGTTCACGATAACCTCAGACTAGAAAAAAGATCTAGGGTATAAATAGAGAATACGATGGGAATAATTTCACCCTAAAAATATAAAATAAACATCTTATTAGAGTACACAGTAAAGATAAATAAATCACCACATGATCTTAAGAGGAATGAATAATCATGAACATAAATACCTCACAATACAAATATAGAATCAAGGATAAGAGGTCGATACAACATCCTAAGAACTAAAATAAAACCAAAACCAACCACCATATGTGTTCCCTTTATCACTCTCCATATCATGTACCAGGACAAACCAGAAACAACCCAAGCTCCCAACATAAAGGGGGACCAAATAAAAACTACTTGAAAGAAACCAAGTGAGCCACATACACTAATGTTCTCCTACTTAGAGACCTAGTTTCATGTTAGTCCATGTGAACTTTGTAATTCTAATTCTCTCTTTTCTAGAGGATGTTTTACAAACCCTTCTCATGATTTGGGATTTTAAACATAGTAAATATCAAATAATATATCACCAAGATCAAGTTTAAATTGAGAGGATGCAATTTATTTAATGTGGGGAGAATGTAACACCTCAAAAATTCTAAAAGATAAATTTTTATTCGATGGTGTGTATGACATGCGACACCAAGCGTGTAAGGTAATCATGAGTATTTATAATATATTTACTATTTTAAATAAATTTAATATATTATATAGCTTACAATTCACATGATACTGAGTTATCATTTGATATACTTCAATAGCTTGCATTACACGCAAGACCAAGTTTTACCGAACAATAATATATTATTAAAATATTATTATTTAATATAATAAGATATAAACTATATATCATTAATAGTATTAAATAAATTATAAAAATATATGGTTTACACAACTAATTAACTGGTTACAAATTTTTTAGAAATGGATATAATATCCAGTTGAATATAAAGGAAAATATTATTATTTTTATGGCCATAAAGATGTTTTATCCTAATAAATTAAATTAATTAAAATCAGTGAGTGATATTAATGTAATATATTTATTATATATTCAATATAACATTTTTTATATTCATAAAATATATTTATGAGCATAAGATAAGAACAAACTCAATATTTCGTATAAAAACCTATATTTTTATCAAGCCATTTTTACTATCTTTTAATGGAGAACCTATTTTAAATTATATTTTTCAGAAATTTTATAGATTATATATGTCAAAATAAACTTCACATTTTAAATAAAAACATGAAATTTAGTTTAGGGTTATTGTTTTTTTATTTTTCTGTGAAGTTTCATTTTGCAATGAATAATGAAAAATACTGAATTTTAATTCAAAACTATTTTTTCATATAATTTATTTATATGGTTAAATCATATTTTAAATTGGTTTTAAAATTTAATTATATCATATTTTTACCAATTAATCCAATTTAGGTCATTTTAATCAATTTCACTTTGAAATTGAATATAAAAACTTAGTAAACTTTAAGACGTTTTTACTTTAAAAACTCGCATTGTCATCCTGTCTATGGGATTAAATTTAAATTAATTTATGCCACTTATGTGATTGGAATTTGAAAAAATGGATTCCATATTTTTAATCACCATAATTTATAATATATAATATTGTCAAATTAGTTTTTAACTAAAAATATTAGTGAAAGTAATTAAAATTAATCACAATGATTAAGGTGAAATGAAGCTTAATAAGGGACTAAACCTTTAATTTAAGAGCCCGGATGACCTAAACACTTTTAAATCACCCATTTTATATAAATAATTCATAAATTTACCTTAAATTATTGATTTTTTTTGTTTTTATGACTTTTTAGGTAAAAATACGGGTACACCTAACTTCTTTTAAAAAATAATAAGTGAGTCCTTTTTCTCCCTTATAAAAGGCCACCACCTATCCCCCTTCATCATACCTCTAAATACACTTAACTTTGGACAAGATATAACAAAATATATCATAAAAATACATCCTGCAATCCTATAAGACTCCCCTTGGTCATAAAGTAATCCAATGGATCCCTTTGGTTCAAACCAAAAGGAGTTACCCGATTAAGAGGTAATATCTTCCCTTAAGATCTTTAGTTTTATTTCCATTATCCACCCCATTAAATATTATTATTAAATGATTGTATAAAAAAAATCATCCTAAATATACTATTATATATTTAATTCTAAGGTTTCAACCTATACTTACACACAATTCCAGTTAATGAGTAATGAACATACTGTTTACGTGTACGATGAACTACCGCCTCATAAAATGATGATTGTTCATTCTTACTTTACTACCTCTCATGGTATGATGGAAAATATATTTATATATTTTATATATGATAATTATTATTTATTTATGCATCTTTAATTTTTTTATAACACATACCCTTATACTTTCCATTTTTTGTAAATATGATAACACCTTTTGTGAAAGTGTGGACTATTGTCTCCTAAAAGTGATATGATTCGATCACACGATACATGAAATGTATAAATGATGATTTAAATTAAAAATATATGACATAGAAAAAAATATATGATATTAATTACATAATTACATTTCTATAAATATAATATATATTATTTTCTTTATTACCCTTTCACACACTTAAAAAGTGATAACGTCGTTCATAGATGTGTGGACGACCGCCTCCTCGACATGATGTGATTCCTTTTACATTAAAAGAATTATATATATAAGTATATATGACTAAATAATATTTTATTTAGGATATAATTATCATTATGGAAATATATAATTCCACTTACCTTCTTTCCATTAAATCATTGAAAAATGAGAACGTTACTCATGCGTACGTATGACCTACCATCTCCATGATTGTAATGTGGATTCATTTTTTATAACAATATTTAATGATTGGTTTTAAAAGTATAATTGATGTATAAATATGATAATTATTTCATTATTATTATTCTTTATATGTTTATGTAATGACCCCTTTGACCATATTTTACCCACCAAAGTTGTTTTTGACGCATGAACTGAATTTGGTCAAAACACCTAACATAAGCTCAATTGATTAAGATGTTATATAAAAAATGGTAATAGGTAAAATAAAATTTATTATTAAAATTTAAAAGGTTATCAATAAAGTAAATAATTATAATAATTTTGTTATTCAGGAATATAAAGATACACAAGACAAATTAGACGCAAGGTAATAGATTTCATCTCAATTTACATTCCATTGAGACCTATTTGTTGTTATACACCTAGTTTATTTTATATGGTGTATATGCTTCCCTTTGAAATGTTATATCATAAATATATTTATTATCATGATATTTTAAGTTTAATTTAATATTATTCCTTTATGGGGATTATGATTTAAAAATTTCAAAGTGGTATGAGACACTTTGGAATGTTTAAAGATTATTCTCCTTAAGAATTCTCTTAATGATTATCTTTTCAATCTCACTTAATTTAATGATTATTAAATTTTTATTGAAATAATAAATTTATTATAATCATTTTTATTATAAATTTACTTGAATATCCATATTCTCATACATGGATATTATTATTTCCTGAACCGTATACCATTTCTCATACGATGTTCACTTTGAAAGTTATTTGATTATTTGGGAAATATTGATAAATTTGCATTCTTTATTCATTACAGATTTTTGATAAGGAATATTAATAAGAATATCTAGGATTTAGATACATCAGGCCCTAATTTTTTTAATGAAAAAGTAAGTCATACAGAGTTAGGAAGTACAAGGGATCTTACAAGGGAGAGAGTGAATCACTCCTCACATATCATCATCAATCAGTGCAGTGAAATAACCAGGAGTCCTGAAGGTCCACATCATGCTTATTTCCATAATTTCCCTCTTTTAAATAGCATCTTATACCTTATTATCCTCCTTATATACATTAGAGATATATAGATCAACATGTGCAACATGTGCGAGGCATTCAATCCATTGCGGTAAAATCCTCCATGAGAAATTCCTAGTCCTCACTTTCAAGTCCATAAAAGCAATTTCAAAATCCAATTAAATACATAAATTTGTCCATTGTTTTTGTATGACATGTTTGATGTCATATATCATCACCCATAGTTCATATTCATAGGTAGTACCAATGCTAATATAGTGATAGAAACATCCTTTAACAAAACCATGGCGAGTACAAAAAATACCTCCATACCCTGAAGGTCCTGGAATGCCAGAGTCCACACTGTCAACATTAAATTTGATCCACATTACAATAGGTGGAATCTAACTCACATATTTAGGGACAAGGGGTGGTTTTTGTATGCCTACAACACCCAGGGTTCTTAGAATATCTAATTCCTCTGTGTAGTTCTGCATTACACCACACTATAGTATGGCCACCACATGTACCTCCATGTGAATCTCAACAACACCAGTATGAATCGATGGTGCCTTCCTTTCAAACAGACTTAAATTATGTTATTTCCATACCAATACAACACTTGATGCTACAACGACCAACAAGAGGTGTTGTATCTGTTCACTTTTCCCAGCCTTGGTGTTGTATTCCTTGTAATCTCCCAGCTACCAAACTGCTTTAAACTAAAGGACAAAAATATGTGATATGTAATACCACATATATTTTTCATAAGCATAACTAATGAATAAGTGATGATTTTTTTATTTTACCTTGAGGCATATGTGGCAGGCTAAAATGATGAATTGACCTGCATTTCTCAACTGGTCATGTTTTGGTAGTTTATTTTTCCAAATTCTCCATAGAAGAGTGAACCTAGAAGGCCTAATAAAGTTAGATTTGGATTTGAGCATCCATGTGGGGGTCATAGTTGAGGATTTACATTTCATATGGTAGTAGTATTTAGTGTTAAACAACCCCTATTTATTAGGCCTCCAGACCAGTGTATTAATGTCCATAAATGTATAGTTTTGTATCTCCATTATAGTTTTCACTAGAATAAAATCAAGGGTTCTATGGTGAATTATTAGTTCAACAATTTTCATCCAAATCATGCCAATTGAGATATTAAGCATGTACTTTATAGGTTGGTCAATCCAACAGGTGTTCCAAAAATTAAGATCAGATTTCTGGTGGGATATCCACTTGGTGTTTTGCATAATATCATGGAAAGAGAGCTTGATTGAAGGTGAAAATGATGATCCAAGATAGTGGAGGTAACCATCTAGCAACCTCTTCCTAAAAATTATAACAACAAATTCACAGGAGGGGTCATTAGTGGTTAAAAGATTCCAGTTGAACTTACCAATTAGACCATCTTTGAAAATCCTGAGATCCTTGATGCCAAGACCCCCCTTATAAATAGGTTTAATACCTTATTTCCATGAAAAAGTTACCAGTTTTCTTTCATGTACAGACCTGATCCAGATGAAATTTCTAATCATACATTGCATATCCTTGATTAGATATCCATGCCACCTATAGATAGTGAAGGAGTAAATGAATTTGGAAGTAAAAAAAAAGTTCACCAGACACACCCTTCCTACCTAAGACATGTATTTTAATTTCCATTTGGAAAGTTGTATTGTGATTACAGAGCTAACACCTCTGATAAAGTGTCTTTCACCTTGCTACAAAATAGTGGAACACCAATATTATTAAAGAGAAAGGTTCCCTTTATCACCCCAAGATGCCTAGTAATTCTGTTTTGTTTTCCCACAGATAACCCATTACTAAATACAATAAAATATTTTCCCCAAATAATGGACTACCCCACCACTTCATGATAATGAATAAAAAGGGAATGAATTAAGGATATGGTTTTATTTTATGTCTACCCAAATAATAGGATGTTATCTACATATAAAAGATGCAATGGGACAAGGACATTCCTCCATGATCTAATTTTTTTTATCAAGGCCCACTTGAGAAATATCATTGATTCACCTGGTAAGATAATCTTCAATAATGGAAAATAGAATCCCTAAGAGTGGGTCCCCTTGCCTAACTCCTCTAGTATATTGAAAGTAACCTCTTGGAACCCCATTAATAAGGATGTAAAGCCTTGAAGATGAAATTATGGAGCTTATCAGTTAGAAAAAAGTGTCTAAAAATCCATATATCTTGAGGATGTTGAGAAAAAAATTCCACTTAAGAGTGTCAAAGTCCTTAGATATGTCAATATTGAGAGAAACTTTCCCTTTATTTGTCTTTCTCTTCATGATGTTAATACTTTCTAAAGCTGTGAAAATAAAATTATGAATACATCAACCAGGAATAAACCCATATTTATTTGGGGTGATGATATACTTGAGAATTTCCCCCATCATGGATATCATAATTTTACTGATGAATCTAGGGATGGTGTTTCCAAGGGCAATAGGTCTAAAATCCTTGATATCAACCACATTTTCTTTTTTTGGGAATTAAAGTAATGAATTTTGAATTTATTCCATAGGGAATATGGGAATGGGAAAATAAATCCCTCCTAACACTTATAAGTTCATTTGGGACAATATCTAAATAGGACATGAAAAAGTAGCTTGTGAAGCCATCTGATCTTGGAGAACTATCAATGTTTAGAGAAAAAATGTACTTATTTATTTCATACTTTTCAGGTTCTTTGAAAAAATTGTAATTCTAATCCTCATGAATGCAAGGGAAGATGTTTCCAATCACCATTGAAGTATTTTTATAGCCCATTATCTAAGTAAATATCATAAAAGCATTCAACCACTACTTTGGACCAGTAATAACAGGTGGGGACCAAACTTTATATAGACCCTCAATGCATCGATAGGTTCTCATGAGATAAATTAGTTTCACAAATTAAATGGGCTTCTATCCATAGTTTTAAAACATCTTGTGAAAGTTCTTGATGGTATATGTTTTCATATACCTTATACACGACGTACAATAATTAAGAATTTCACTCATTTAGTTTTAACTATTATTCATCCATGAGATTTTGTGTTGACGTATCTATGGATACATTTCATTTTTAGTTCATTAATTAAATGAAATGTGTTTCAGTTTCTTACCTTGGAATATTTATTTTTCCTTATCTCTTTATTTAAATGGAATGTGTTTTCATTTACTTTGCATTATTGTTTATTCACTTCCTTTTAAAATTATTAGTTACTTGGAATGTGTGTTCAGTTAATTACCATTCCATAATTATTATTCTCATTGATCCATTATTTATTATGCTATACTTTACCCTTACTAAGAATTTGAGCTCACCCTTATTTTGTTTCTTCCCCCCCAAGATTCTAAGAAGTGTTTTAAGAAAGATATGTAAGGATATGCTAGATGGAATAAAGTTATCCTTGAATTTATTTAGAAAAAAATTATGTTGTAATTAGATTATTAATTTTTAATACAAGACTCATGTATTTATTTGGTTTAACAAGACTACTAAAATGATCGGTCCTTCAGGATTTTATTCCTTATAATCATGCTAATGCAATTGATATCAGACATCGGCTTTAGGCCTTCTAGGGCCGGGTCTCTATAGTTGGTATTAGAGGAAGTTTAGTAGAAACCTTGGGAACTAGATTTAGGAAAACACAAATTATATAATGTAACCCTAAGATAGAATTTGAGGATAAGTATAGAAGAAAATCATAGAATTTTGGTAAGGTAGATATTATGCGGGTATTTATTACAATACATCCATATCTGAATACTACAAGTGGATTTGGTTTTGACACAAATGTAATTAGGGGTAAAAACTCTAACAAGTTATGTTGGTCCTGACTCGACATAACCTAGTACACGACAATGCGGCTTACTGCGCACCTAGTTTGATACTCCAAGGGGATAGACTTAGTATAATTCACATTTTATCTACAAACCATTGTTAAGGATTTGAAGATATGATGAAAATAAATAACCTAGATTAAAAATAATGTGTTTTAGATTTAAAATAAGGTTTCATGATTTAGAAATCGTTTAAATGATATTATAGATAAACTCTATAACAATGAAGGATCTATGTGAAAATAATTGGATGAAGTATTTATGTATTAAGGTTGTATTAAAAACCTTAGTTAAAAGATTATTTATTTATTAAACTTATTTCAAGGATGTATATCATATTTATTTTTAGAAATTATATTAACATAGTTTTAGAAAAAGACAACTTGTATTCCGGGTGACAACTCATCAAATCTGGAAAGGCCATGGGACTTGGACCCATGATCGAATGACAATAAGGGTTTGACACCAACCAATGACCTACATAATGTACTAGTTAATATTTCATTGTTTTTAGTTGAACAATTTGATTAATAAATATTAATGATGAACCACTAATTTACCTTTTTAGGTTTAGAGATTAATGTATTTACCATATTATTTTGAAAAAAATAGTTAGAGACAAATATTTAGACTTTTCACTCTTTTATAGGACTTAATATCCTTTAGAAATGTATTTTAGTGCTTCAAGAATCAATGTTAATTTTTGGATATCCATTTCTTGAAGTAAGAGATGAATTAGAATTTGATAGAAGAACAACCAAAAGATGGAATTGTTCACATGAAATTAAAACATATCATGTAAGTAAATTTACTTATATTCTGAGGTATTAAAATAATTACCCAACATTAGGAAAATTAATTTGAAATAAAACTTTGTCCTAATACCTTGATTTCTATTGAAACAATGGTCTTCTAAATCATTACAGATTTATGGATTTGAGGTACTCAACTTTCTATTGATCATTCACTTTTTTTTTGATTTATGGCCTCAATCTCTCCCTATAAATATTTACAATTTTCCTCCAAGTACATATTTCTACTTGCCACTATGTTCTCCTACTTAGAGACCTAATTACATGTTAGTCCACACAACCTTTGTAATTATTATTCTATCTTTTCTATAGGATGTTTTATGAACCCTTATCATGATATGGGATTTTAAACATAGGAAATATCAAACAATATATCACTAAAATCAATTTTAAATTGTGAGAATGCAATTTATTTAAGGTGTGGAGAATATAACACCCTAAAAATTCTAAAAAAGTAACTTGTATTCGATAGTGTGTATGAAACATGATACCAATCATGTAAGGGAATATAATACACCAATTATTTATAATATATTTACTATTTTAAATAAATTTAATATATTCTATAGTTTTCAATGCACATGATACTAATTTAGCATGTGACATACGCCACAACAAGTTTCTTTAATAGCTTTCATTACACGAAAGACTAAGTTTTTCCAAACAATAATATATTATTAAAATATTATTATTTAATATAATAATATATATAATATCTTTTATGAATATTATTAACCAAATTATGAAAATATATGGTTTAGAAAACTAATTTATTGATTAAAAATTAATTATAAATGAATATAATATCCAATTGAATATAAAGAAAAATATAATTATTTTTATGGTCACAAAGCTATTTTATCCTGATAATTAAATTAGTTAAATTTAGTGAGTAATATTAATTTAATATATTTATTATATATTCAATATAATATTTTTTATATTGATCTAATATATTTTATAAGCATAAGATAATAACAAATCCAATATTTCACATAAAAACCTATATTTTTATTAAGGCATTTTTACCACCTTTTAATAGAGAACCTATTTTAAATTAAATTTTTGGAACTTTTATAGATTATATATGTAAAAATAAACTTCATATTTTAAATAAAAACATTAAATTTATGTTAGGTTTAATTTTTGGTATTTTTCTGTGAAGTTTCATTTTTTAATGAATAATGAAAAATATTGAATTTTAATTCAAAAACACCTTTTCATCTAATTTATTTATAAGGTTAAATCATATTTTAAATTATTTTTAAAGTTTATTTAGATCATATTTTTATCAATTAATACAATTTATCTCATTCTAATCAATTTAATTTTGAAATTTAATATAAAAACTTAGCAAACTTTTGGATGTGTTTACTTTAAAAACCCGCATTATCGTCCCATCTGCCAGATTAAATTTAAATTAATTTCTGTCACTTATATGATTTTAATTTTTAAAAATGGATTAAATATTTATAATCAGAATAATTTATAATTTATAACCAGTTAAACTTATTTTTTGACTATAAATATTAGCGAAAGTAATTAAAATCAATTATAATGATTAAGGTGAAATTAAGCTTAATAAGGGACTAAACCTTTAACTTAAGGGCCCAAATGACCTATCCACTTGTCAAAAAACCATTTTATGGAAATAATTCGTTCATTAACAATAAATTATTGAGTTTTTATGGTTTTTATGACTTTTTTAGGTAAAAATATGGGCACACCTAACTTCTTTTCAAAAATACCAAGTGAGTCCTTTTTCTCCCTTATAAAAGGCCATCACCTCTCCCCCTTCTTAAAACCTCTCAAGACACTTAAGTTCATCAAAGATATTCCCAAATATATCCTCAAAATACCTCCTATCATTATATAAGCATACCCTTGGCCATAAAGTAATCCAAGGAATCCCTTTGGTTCAAACCAAAAAGAGTTACCCAATTGAGAGGTAACATCTTTTCTTAAACTCTTTAGTTTTATTTCCATTATCCACCCACTAAAATATTATTATTACATGATTTTATAAAAAAAAATTATCCTAAATATACTATGATGTTTTTATGTGATGTTTGTAACATAAAATTACACACAATTCCATCTAATGGGTAACAAACATACTGTTTACATGTATGAAAAACTCCCGCCTCACGAAGTAATGATTGTTCATTCTTCCTTTACCCCTCTCATAATGGTAATTATGATGGAAAATATGTTTATATATGTTATATATGATAATTATTAAATCTTTATACATATTTAATTCCTTTATAACACATACCCTACTTTCCGTTTTGTGTAAATACGATAACATTGTTTGTGGAAGTGTGGACTACCACCTCCTAAAAGCGACGTGATTCGATCACACGATACATATAATGTATAAAGAATGATTTTAATTAAAAATATGTAACATATAAAACATATATATGATATTAATTACATAATTACATTTTTAGAAATATAATATATTTCATTTTCTTTATTACCCTTTCACACACTTAAAAAGTGATACCGTTGTTCATGGACATGTGGACTACCGCCTCCTCGACATGATGTGATTCCTTTTACATCACAAGAATTATATATATAATTATATATGATTAAATAATGAATTATTTATGATATAATTATAATTATGGAAATATATAATGCTACTTACCTTCTTTCTATAATGATCATTGAAAAATAAGAACGCTACTCATGCGTACGTACGACCTACCGTCTCCGTGATTATAACGTTGACTAATTTTTCATAAACACATTTAATGATTGGTTTTAAAAGTATAATTTATGTATAAATATGATAATTATGTCATTATTATTATTCTGGATATGTTTATGTAATGACCCCTTTAACCATAGTTGACCTACCAAAGTTGTTTTTGACATAGGAACTGATTTTTTTAAAAACACCTGACATAAGCTTAATTGATTAAGTAGTTATATACAACATGGTAATAAGTGAAATAAAAGTTATGATTAAAATTAAAAAGGTTCTAAATCAATTAAATAATTAACATAAGTTTGTTTTTTCATGAAGATAAAGACACACAAGACAAATCAGATGCAAGGTAAGTGATTTCGTATCAATTTACATTCCATTGAGACTTATTTGTTGTTATATATCTAGTTTCTTTTATATTGTGTATATACTATCCTTTGACATGTTATATCATGAATATATTTATTCTAATGATACTATAAGTTTCATATAATGTTATTCCTTCATGGGGATTGTGATTTAAATGTTTCACAGTGGTATATGACACTTTGGAATGTTTAAAGATTATTCTTATCAAGAATGTTTTTAATGATTATCTTTGAAATATCACTTACTTTCACGGTTGTTAACTTTATCTTGAAAAAATCACTTTATTGTTTTTTTTGGAAATTTACATGAATATCCACATTCTCATACATGTATATGATTATTTTTTGAATTGTATACCATTTCTCATATGGTGTTCACTTTGAAAGCTATTTGATTATTTGGTAAATATTTATAAATATGAATTCTTTTATTAAATATGGATATTTGATAAGGTATATTATTTATTTTGATTATTCGATATGAGAAATTATTTAGACGGGTAATTATGGGTGGGGCCTAGACTTTATATAACCCCTCGATGCATCGATAGTTTCTCATGATACAAATTAGTTGTGCAAATTTAATGAGTTTTTATCCATAGTTTTAAACTATCTTATAAAAGTTATTGACTGTATAGGTTTCATGTGCCTTATACATGACTTCCAATAATTAATAATTTCCCTCATTTAGTTTTAGTTATTATTTATCCATGAGATTTTGTGTCGACATATCTATGGATAAATTTAATTTTCAGCATTGATTAAATGAAATGTGTTTCAGTTTCTCACCTTTCCATGTTTATTTTTCCTTATCTATTTATTTTAATGAAATGTGTTTTCATTTACCTTTCCTTATTTTTTATTCACTTTATTTTTAGACTATTGGTTACTTGGAATGTGTTTTTAGTTAATTACTATGCCATAATTATTATTCTCATTGATTCATTATTAATTTCGCTATACTTTACCCATACTAAGCATTTGAGATCACCCTTATTTTGTTTCCTTTTCCCCAATATTCCAAGAAGTGTAATAATAAATATATGCAAGGATACACTATATGGAATAAAGTTATCCTCAAATTTATTTAGAAAAAAATATGTTGTAATTGGTGTATTAATTTTTAATACAAGACTCATGTATGTATCTGGTTTACCAAGAATACTAAACTAATTGGTCCTTTGGGATTTGATTCCTTGTAATCATTTCAATGTAATTGATACCAGACACTGGATCTAGGACTTATGGGGTCGGTTTGATACATTCATTCAACAATAGAAAATTTATTTAAGAATATAATCATAACACTTCATGATTATCATCATAATAGAGAACTGTTACGACCTTGCGATGTAAAAAAAATACTATAAGGACATTATCATTGTAATGAAATAAAAAAATACTCATAATGTGATAAGATATAAATAATATTCAAGACCATTAATATACTTATAATCATAAGTATAATACAGTTGGTTCTAGGTCACCAACTCCAATGAACCCCCTCTTACACTTTAGATAACTGCTATCAACTCTCAGTCTGCTAGATCTCACATGATATCCATGTTACTACTGAGTTAAGTATTTTTTAAATGGGTTCTCCATGTTTCCATCTATGGAAAATCTTCTCACTACAACCTCACCCCTCCAAGAAAAATCCCTCAAGAGTTGAAACTTCTACAGTATATGCTTTATCTGTTGATTTGATCTTGTCTCTTTGGATAGAACCGCTACTAAATTATTATCACAACACATCATGATAACATCTTTACTCTTTGAAACCACATAAATATATTTTATGAAGTTGTGTATCCAAAATAATTATTTAGTTGTATCAAAATCCATAATGTATTCATACCCAGTTATATAATTAATAACCATAGGCTAATTTGAGCTCCTGTATCTCACATCTCCTCTATTAAGGCAGATGAAATATCCTAATTATGATTTCAGATCATCTTGATATGTTTTAAGACTACAATTTGTATATACCTTGATGACTAGTTTATCATCTCCTCCATACACTAGGAATATATTCTTAGTATGCCTCAGATAATTTAGGATAATCTTAACAATGGTCTAATTTTTTTCGCCCATATATTCTTGATATCACTTCCTACCATGCTCAAGGAATAGGAAACATAAAAACTAACATGGAATACTTGATTAAACTTATCACAAAAGTGTAAGGTAGTCTACTCATGTTATATCTCTACTCATTTGTTTGGGGATACGTTTTATTGGATAAATGTATACTATGTGACATTGGAACCAATCCCCTATGGGATCGTTCCATACTAAGTATCTTCAGTATCTGGTCAATTTATATACCACAACTTAGTTCAAGAAGCCTCTTAGATCTATCACTAATGACATTGATCCCTAGAATAATGGATGATTTACCTAAGTCCTTCATATATAATAATGTTTTCAAACACATCTTAATTAACTATAAGATTGGTATATTATTTCCAATAAGTGATATATCATCAATATATACTACTATGAAAATGATTTCACTCTAACTAAACCATTTGTAGAAACATGAATCACAATCATTATTTATGAAAAAAATCCCCTTATGGCTTCATTAAAGTGAATATTCGATGACCAAGATTATTGCTTCAATGCATAAATAGATCTATGTCACTTACATACCTTTTTAGAATCCTATGGAGTTACAAACCCTTTTAGTTATGTCATTTAGACATCTTCTATAAGGTTACCATTAATGAATGTTGTTTTTGAATCCATATACCAAATCTTATAATACTGGAAGTATGCTATAAAAAGTATAATTATAATGGATTTCATGATAGAAATTTGGGAAAATGTTTTATCATAGTCTACACCTTGATGTTTCTTAAACCCTTTATCCACTATTCATGCTTTATAGGTACTAAATTTACCTTCCATTTACAACTTATTATTTAATACCCATTTTCACCCAATGAGATTTACATATGCCAATAGGTCAATCAGAACCCAAACTTAGTTATCATATATGGAATCTATCTTATAATTTATAGATTCTTTCCATGTTACATATTCTAATATTTATACTTCCTCATTGCAGGACAAAGGTTTATCATTTTCAACCAATAACAAGTCGCTAAACTCAATGACTATAAAACCATATCTCTAGTTGTATAACCTATTTGGTTATTCTATATAGTACTTGTGTCTTAGGAAAATACTCTTACATGGAGAGTAGTGGAAGTTTTTCTTGTACTGACTCCTATATATCTTCAATATTAACTTCATCAAAATCAATTTTCCTTCGGTATCTCTTTTAGAGATGTATTCCATCTCTAGAAAAATGGAATGTCAGTTAACTAGAATCCTTTTATCTAAAGGTTTTTATAGGTAAAAATTCCTTATTTTCTTGGGATATCATATAAATATACACTTTATTCCCTAGGGTGATATTTTTTTACCCAAATAGACCTTAAAAAATGCCTCACATCCCCATACATGTAAGTTCAACAACACAAATTTTCTTTTATTCATTAATTCATATGGTATACCATTTTATTCTTTAGTTGTCACTTGGTTTAGTATTTGTGTTTTAGTTTGTAATGTATATCCCTAAAAGGATAATGGAATATTAGAAAGAATAATCATCAATCTCACCATGTTTAAAAGGGTGCAACTCCTCCTTTCACTAACACCGTTACACTATGGTTTATAAGGAGGTGTGAGTTGAGATATAATCCCAAATTCCCTAATATGTTGATGAACTCTTGGTTAAGATACTCTCAGATTTTATTTGATAGAATCTTATTTATATTCTTACCAAGATGATTCTATACTTCATTATTTAACTCCTTAAATTTATCAAAGTATTCATACTTATACCTCATTAAGTTGACATAAGCATATCTACTTAAGTCATCAATAAAATTAATGAAGTATGGGTATCCACCTATATCTTCTATTGGAAAAGTTTTGTACAAATCTATGTGTACAAATTCTAGATTCTCTATGTTTCTTTCACCCTATCCACCAAAATGAGGTTTGGTCATTTTATCATGAAAACAAGTGATACTTCTATCATGTGGTTTTAGTTTAAAAGAATCTAAATAACCATCCTGGTAGAGATTTTTCATGCTCTTATCATTTACATAACCAATTTAGTGATTCCACAATTGAGTTTAATATGATTTATGTGAACTTTTTTTGTTATCGATTGCCAACAGTTGGTCTTCTTATTCAAAAAACATAAAGACCACTATTCATATGTGTCATACCATAACATATGATATATTTATAAAAGTAGTAGATTTTATTCCCAAACATGAATACAAATAAATCAATGTCTAAACTGGACACAAATATATTAATTTTGGTAACTCTAGGAACATAATAATAATGCTTCAACACCATAATAATTCTCACTAGCAATTTAAGGTAGGAGTATCCTATAAATAAGGAAACCGGTCTTGGTTCGTTGACACCTCAAAGATCCACCTCACCTCTGGAAACCTTCATAAATCCACCCAATTTCTATGTTTAGATACTGATGTGAGCTCCAAAATCTGTATTTAATACCCAATTTGTAGATATAAAAAGATTTTACTCAATAACAAATTCACATAAATCTCACCCATTCTTCCTTAGCTGGGTTCAATTATTCTTCTAGTGAATCAACTTTCCACAAGAAAAACATACTACATCTTGTTCCTTTGCTTTCCTCTGGACCTTCCTCTTTTTGGAAGGATAGTGCTTGGGTTCCTTAGACATAGAATGATTCTCATATCCCTTTGAATTGTTATTCATCTTTTTCTATATAATAACTATAATGTTTCCAAGCCTCATGTCCTTATTAACTTGATGAATTAGAGTGACGGGTTTTAGGAGACTTCTCACTATTTTTCACATTATAATTCACAATAAAACTAGAGAATCTCTAAGGTAGTGAGGATAATATGATATCTATGGATAAATAATATGAAAGATTAAATCCCAAGATGTACATGTGATCTATATAGCCAATAATCATGACTACATAATCCCAAGATAACATCGTATCTCCAATATTGAATGTGAATAGTGATTTGTAGGTCTCATAACACTTTTGTCTCACCTTCTCCTAATAAAGATCACAAAGATGAGACAATATTTTGTATGCATCCATATTATCATGTAGCTTATAAATATCACTTGACATGGAATATAAAATCAAACACTTTAAATCTAGATCATAATTTATATGTTTCTGATAGACAGTGATCTCCTCCTCACTAGCCTCCTTAAAAGGATCTTTCTCAAAAATAGAGGACTCCAACACATAGAATTTACACTCTTGGAATAGTATGATGTGAAAGCACGCATGCCACTTATGGAAATTCATGTTGGTGAGGAAATTATATTTCTTTGATATCGATCATAGTGATAATTTTGAGGTCATGTTATTTTCCATTTTTTATAATAAAATAAAAATAAAAATTAGAGTTTAGTATTTTATATTGATTACCATAAAGAGATGTAAAAAATTTAATTTACTAGTCTCCCACTATTTTATCAAATCCCAAAAACCCTCACCATTTTATTCATAGTATCCTATAATGTGGATATTATAGTGGAAAAGATACATGATTCCCATCTCATAACCTAGACAAAATCCATGAAAATTACTCAAAGGTGTTTGGGTATGCATAACTTTCCAACTGCATTAATTCACAGCTCCTTGTCCCATTGAGTGGACTCCCCAATCCTAAAATACCATACTTGGATTTCCTTAACAATTTACTCCAAATTTTTATTGGATAGATAAAGACCATTACACCCAATACATGTTTGGTTAAGTCTAATAAAAAATTTCTATAGATTTACCCATAAAATGGAAAATGACTAGACAAATGCCATGAAAATACTTTGATCTAGTGGTTTCATTCCAAATCAAGTAATGGAAGACTATACCAACTTAATATTTTCATTGATATATTTTTATACCTTATGAATAAATATACTTCATTTTATCCTTTTACACGATTGTTAATATTATATGGATTTTTTATAATCAATTAACCATGTTCTTAAAAAACAATTAAGATATAATCAATTTAGTTCTCTTGGTGATTTAAATCTAGTTCTATTTATCATATGCGTTACTATGTGATCGCACTCACATATTTAACCATGCATAAATAGAAACATTCATCACATATTTATTTATTTTTATCTTTGTATGCTTGTTAACTATTCTACGTGCTCGTATAACATCCAAACATTTACATAATTAACCATGCAAGAAAAAAATAAATAAATAATGACATGATCATGAGATGTCATCTAGTGATTGATTCATTGAGCAGATAATGGATCAACTAAAACCATAGGGTAATACCTAGAGTCGTGTCTTGACTCATATTTCATCACCCATCAAACTCCTACACAATCAATTTTTTTGGATTCACACCAGCTCTTGACTTGAACCGTGTTGTCATGAACACCTCTGTTCTTTACATAATATTCTCACACACAGGTGAGGGGAACTTGATATGTGAAATTACATTTTAGCACTTAAATATGTACATGCAAACCTTTGTACAATTTAAATATGAAGGAAAAATATGCATATCATCAAAATGAAAAATAATTATTACATTTTAAAATGAAAATGCAATAAATAAATAAATAATCAAACATCCATGAGTCTGTATCAAATGATGATAATTCAAAATGTAATTAAATTGTATAAGAAAAATTAAAATCACTAAAATTAAAATTGAGAGTAATTTTAATGCATTAAAATCACATTAAATAATTTAATTAATTAGCGATACATCCATTGACACCTGAAATAATTTTAATAAATTATAGAAAATTAAATAAAATTTATGAATTTTTTTACAATTTTTTGAGCCTATCTAAACCCCAAATACACCCCGATATAATAAAACATGTCTAGGGTGGGTCAGTTCTGGTCCAACTTGGCCTAACCTGGATTGTGCAAGGGTTACATGCCCCACATGGAGAATGCAAGAGACAACCAAAGGTTACCCTTTTAGGGGAACCAAATATTTAATAAAATAATTTTTTATACATCAATCTCTAGCACCTTGGGTGATGGATTCAAATATAAACCCTCTAAACCAGTTGTGGGAATTTTTTTGGATGTGGTTGGCATTTTACACCCACTAATAATGGAATTTTTTTTTCTTCCATGCCCCACCATTATAGGGCCCCCATTTTGGTGTTCTGCATACTCTTCCATGCACCATCAACGTGAACATGAATCTATATGTGCGTGTTTATGTAATGGCACTGAAATCATGAATAAATCATGAGAATGACCTTCCCCACTCGTATTTGATCCATAAATCCAGCCACATTTATACAAATATATATACAAATATATAATATATATATATATATTTATCTAAAATTCGTATTGGATTTTAAAAAATCCCATTGATCTTAGATCTTCCATATTTTAGTCATAAAAACTTTGATCGACACATCATTAGTGGAGTTTATAATATATCAAAACCATCTTTATGAATATTAGAAAATTTAATTGAAATTTGTACTTAAATAATTGCATGATAACTTTGATACCATTGAAGTAACCAAATATGCATTAGAAGCATGAAAACAAGTGTGATTTAAATTTTTAACACCAAATATATCAAAAATTATGTGATTTATAATAATGATTCATGTTTCATGCTAAGGATCTCATGCGAATTAATTTAATAATGAAAATAAAATAAAAAAGATACCTCATTGTGACGACATGATCTCAATGATATCCACTATTTTTTGGATTGACATAGCTTAAAGACACAAAATTAGATTCCATATAGATCAACCACACATGTATCAAAACTCCATCAATATCTTTATTTGATTTCCAAGTGCTAACATGAAATATCGAAGGACTTAAGTCACTCGTACAATCACCAAAAGATCACATGATTGATCCCCAATCTTGGATCAATCCATTCTTAATATTTATCTTTCTAGAATATTGAGAGAATATGAGAAGATGAGATAAACTCTATAAATTCATTCAAATGACTCTGATCCCTATTCATGGCTCAAAAACAAGTTTAAATAATAAGGGTTAATTTTTTAAAATTGTAATTAATCCCTTGGATAAGATAACCCTCTTAAATCGACCCAAAACAACATGAAGAACCTCATAAACATGTCATAAAACCCACAAAAATTTCACAAATACCTAGTGAAATTAGTACATTTCATGTGATAAACCATGATCCATTAACTTGGATTGTTCCTGCTATAATTATTTAATGAACCTTGAATAGTGTGATGTTTATTTGAAAAATAATACTTTCTCATACTCACTTTTATAATCAAATAAAACTATGAATAAATTGGGAAATAAATTAAATTCTAATTATTCATAACCAGAATAATATAATTGAATTAATTAACTAGTGTTTGTTTACTTGGACACTCGTTGGTCCCCAAATGTGGCACCCACTTCATAAAGAACTCCAATTAAATTGAATTCTTGGACCCTATCAATACACTTTTTGTGTGAACCTCTACGAACTCATCCCAATATAAGTGATTCTAACCCAAAAACTAGGAGTAATATCTAGAAACACATCATGATCCCTAAAGAGACGAGAATTCAAAGTTAAAATTACCTCATATTAATACTTACTGTGTAATATAATCTTGTCATCTCAATATATCATTCAAGAAGGTTTCATAAATTGTTTCATCATCCTATATGATATAAATATATTTCTTTGAATTTTTATAAATGAAATCATCAAAAAACTTCCATGACCATGGACCTATAAGACAATTTCATTTCCATTAGAGGGCCTAAAACATCAACCTCTCTTAAATAACATATGATAAAAATCCTTCATTGACTTATTAATTAATGCCATATCATTAATGACAAACCCAATGTATCCAATTCACTATAAACATATGTCATCATGGTTTATAAAATACATCCAAGTATGTGACTCATGATATGTAGATTTCCTACTAGAGGGTCAGTTTTCAGAATCCCACTCTCTTGGATATTTCCAAGGGTGAACTTCATGAGAATAAATATCAATGACTTAAAAAACCCTAATACCTAATAGACTATATCATTTGTGTCTAGTTAGATGATGTTATCTTTTCATAGAATATATATTTAAGAATATTGTTATAGCACTTCATGGTTCTCATCATAACAAGAGATTGTTATGACCTTTCAATGCGATATACACTCTATGGAAATTATTATACTAATAAAAATTAGAAGAATACTCATCATGTGATAAGATATTAATAATATTAAATACCATGAATATATTGGTAATAATAAGTACAAGGTGGTTAATTATAGGGAACAAACTCTAACATAGGCTCTCTTAAGAATTCATCATTATTGATGATGACTTCCAGCTTGATTGTCATTGGTTTGAGGTAGTTTCATTTGTGTGTTTCCTTTATTTGAAATTTCATTTGGTGATTAATGTTTCTAAATGCCTTGTTTGTTAAATTAAAACTATATGTGTTAGTGAGAACCAGTTTTATAAATGTTTAGAATGAAATTACATATGGCATAAATGATGTTTTTGGTGCATTTATAGTTTCAAAGGGATGTTTGTGTTCCATGTGTTCATAAAGTGTTTAGAAGAGTTTGTTTAAAAATAAATAGATGTTTGAAGGTATTTTACCCCATTTGGTTCATAAAGTGAGTAAAGGTGGTTTGGTTTTATTGATGTTTTTTAATGGAAATGAGTTTATGTTTTGAAATAGGTTTGAGATTAGTTCTCAATGATGTTTTTTTAAAGAAATGATCTTGAAACGAGTTTGATGAATTGTTTTCAAATGGGTTTATTTTAAAGAATCATTTGAAATGAAATTTCAAACAATGAGAAATGGATTATAAAATTGAGATGGGATTTTAGTAAGATATGTTTGAAACTTCTAAATTGTTTTTCATGGTATGAGTATGTGACCCTCTTAAAGACTCATATCTATTGTGTTTGACATGGATTATGGATTGAGGGTCATATTGTATATTTTATTATTATATGGATGATATGTAACTGGTGTTTTTTCTTATTAGGGAGTTAGATGTGTGGTGGGATTTATATTCTGCTTTTATAAATGGATTGTTTCACTGCTCACCACACATTTATAACTTCATGGGGATCTTAGGTAGAGGTATTAACGTAGTGGGGTGGGTCTTATCATAGGGTGGATCATGTAGGTTGTGGATTTTATTGAGCGGTCCAGACCAGTCCACAAAGAATGCAGACTTAAAAAATAAAAGTCTGACCCTATCCACATGGGACCCACAGACTAACGGGACGACCCACAGTCTTAAATGAAATAATATATAAAAATATTTTTTACTTGATGAACCATAATAAATTAGAGTGGGAAAATATAAATTTTTGAGATTGGGTGAAGTTATTCATATTTTAATTAATAATAACCCTAAAACTAAAAAAACCGTTAAAAAATTATATCTTGGACGATTTATGTTATTAATATCGTCTTAGGTGGGCCATTTAACCTGACCGTCCAAACCAGTTTAGGGAAAATAATACCCCTACACCTATCATTAATTCTAAAACTAATATATATAATATTTATTACATATACATATAATATATATTATTTATTATATGCACATAAAAAAATTTCAAATGAAATTTTCCACTAGAACTTTCTTTTGAAAATTTATAATGGAAATTTCATGTGAAAATTTCCACATAAAATTTACATTTAAAGTTTTAATTTAAGATTAAAATTAAAATAAATTAATACATAAATAAAAAGTGAAAATTTACACAAAAAAATTTCATTTAAAATTTTAATATAAAAACTTTTACTATAAACTTCCTCTAAAAAATTAATTTGAATCCGCTCTTAAGTTTCCAGTGAAAAATTTCATTTATTTTTTATTATAATTATACTAAAAATTTGATTAACAAAATTATATAATAAATTAATTATAAAATTTTCAGTTTGAATATATTAACATATAAATAAATAATTTAATTTTTCATTGAAAATTTGAACTGAAATTTTTTTATGGAAATTTCCAGTGTAAACTTCCGCTGGAAATTTAAAATAAAAATTTTCACTGGAAAATTATTGTTCAAATTTTCACTTAAAATTACAATGTAGATATATTACAACATAAATAAAAAATTTAAATTTTCAACAACCAAAAATAAAATTCAAATATATTAATACATGTTTAAAAAATGTAAATTTTAACTGGATTTTTTTGAAAACTTGCATGAAAAACTTTTAGTATAAATTTCCACTAGAAAAGTTTAGTTCAAATTTCCACGTAAATTTCTAGTATAAATTTCCATTTGATTTTTATTATAATTATACTGAAAATTTTATCAAAAAAATTATAATATAAATGCATGCTCAAATTTCTAGTTTAAATATATTAACACATAAATAATGTAACTTTGTACTGAAAATTCGAACCATAAATTTCTATTGAAATTTTATAGTGAAAACTACTAATGAAAATTCTCTATGAAAATTTCCATCAGAAATCCATAGTTCAATTTTTTCTTAAAATTATAATGTAGATACATTAAAACAACAATAAAAATATATTGATATATAAATATAAAATATAAAATTTCATCAGAAATTTACATTGAAAAATTACACTAGAAACTCTTGGTGGAAATTTCCATTGGAAAATTACAGTTAAAATTTCCTTTTAAATGTAAAATGTAAATCAAAAAATTATATTTTATATGCAATGTAATTTTACTATTATCAGTGTAAATCTGTACTCAAAATTTTCACTGAAAATTTTCACTAAAAATATGTATTGGAGACTTGATTATCAAAATTTTAAAATAAATACATGTTTAGATTTTAAATGAAAATATATTAATACATGATATTATTATATATTTATTATTATTGTTTATTTTTTTTATTTATAATATTTATTAATTTTTTGTAAGTTAATTTTTGAAACTCATAGTCTTATATATAGTTTTTATCAAAATGTCATAATAGATGTTATATTTTTTTAATTGTTTGATGTTATCAAAAATTATAAAAATTAAAAAGTTATGTTAACGTATATTATATTTTATAATAAAATTATAGAAATTATTTTATATTTTTAAATTATATAAAAAATATATAAGTATTAATATATAAAAAATTATAATAATAAAATTAAAATACATAAATCAAAATATCAGTAAAGAGTTGTATTATAAAAAAGGGTATTTTTGTACACCCATTTTCAGAATCATTATATCAATTTTTTAAAACATAAATCATATTTATAAATATGGTGTCACACTCTGAAGAAACACACTCATCATCCATCTTGTGAATAACTTGACCGTCAAGTTCAAAACCCAACATGAGATGATATATATTTTTGATTTATGTATGGTTGTATTAGACTTGAACTATTTTTTCACACAGTCATGTTAATTCATTGTATTACATTATTTTATTCTATTTTTCAAACATAATTTTTTTAAATACTAATTATAGTTGTGGGTAAAACATGACCTGGAGACACCCGGTGAGTTAGTCCGCGTGGGCTGTGGGTTAGATCAAATGTGGTTCGAATTTTTATAGGCCTAAATATTCAAAGACCTAAACCATATAAATCCATGGGATAATGGATCAGACCTTGGTCTTGTGGATTTTTTTGACAGGTATAATCCTATGTGTCGTAGTGAGGGATTGAGAGATAGTTTTTATTTAGTCTTTATGAGATAGACTTGATCCTCCATGGTGTGAGAGACTATAGAGGAGTACCATATGTGAGGTTATATTAGAGTGGCCCATTATTTATAAACTTAGAAATGAATCAATAAGCTTATAGATGGTTCCAAAATGAGTATGTTAAGTGTCAACTCACATGATATTTATAAATTTCCAATCATACTAGATGGTTCTTCATAGGTAACTTCCATTTTGTTCTCCCTAGTTTGATTTAAATATATGAAAACATGATTTTTTTTTGTTTTCTTGGAAATTTGGTGCCTTAGTATTTTATTTATATCATTCTTGCATTTAGCATGATTTTTTAAAATGTTTTGAATGAGATTAAAAAGGGTTTGTTTATAACATGATTTTAAAAATGGATTTATAATGGTTGTCTTGATAAAACAGGAATGGGATAAAGAAATTTTTTCTAAATGATTGTTTTTATATAAAAGATAAAGAAAAAAAAGTTTATACATAGTAATATATGTGATGTTGGTTTTTATTTACTTATAAATGAAAAACCTATTTTATAAATTTATTTCAAACTAATATAACTAAAATTTCACTTGAAAGGAATAACAAAAACTCCTTGGTGGGATCATACTGAGCTTGGTTTCACTCACACCTTGTATACACCACTTGGTATATGAATCTCATATTAATTATTTTAGGTACCTTGGCTTCATTCTCCTTCTTGTTAAGTTGTTTGGTGATGGTTGGTTTGGGATGTGGAGCATGGAAATGGGTCAGATGGATATGGTAGTGATTTGGTTTGAGTTTTTTTGGCATGCATATGTGTTTACTTTATTGAACCAGACCTATTTTTTTAACTTGTATCATGATGTTTATGTTTATTATTATATGCCAATTTATTGTATGTCACTTTATTTATACTACATACTATATTAGAAGTTTATACCTTTTTTCCTGTTTATTGATGGTATGGATGTCTGATCTATGAATGGGTCATGCTGGATTTTAGATAAAATTTGTGAGCGGCATGTCATTCAAGGGTGAAATCATTCTCATTAGGTTTTCTTTAAGACCCTAACACTACTTTATAGCATGGGGAGATCTGGAACTCACCTTGGATATGTCACATGATGGTTCACGTGCTTGGTCCAAGGGTATCCTAGGTTGGTTCATGAAAAAAATAATATCATATCACTCTCTTTCTATTTAGGGTCTGTATAGGTAGAAAGGAGACTGGGACTGTCATTGGGACTTAAGAGGTAGATTACTAGTATGTGACTGATCACCACCTCTCTCAAGGAAACTAAAATTTTCATGGGTATTTGGGATTTGATTATTTAATTAGAGTTTTATTTTGGGTATATTTGATGTATTTCTATGTGATATAATGATGTTTTGGTCCCCAAAGAGTGTATCAATGATTTTGAGGGTTATTTTGAGTTTTAGAGGTGAAAGTAGTTAACAAAATAGGGTTGTATGGTTTTCCTTCATGATCTAGTAAAATGCATGGAGACCATGTATAATGGGTTAGCAACAATCATGGAGCCTATTGAATGGTTGGTGCACAATTTACCAGACTATGTATCTAAAATATGCATACTGTCATTTCTCCATCATAAGTGTTGTTTTTCCTCTTTTACTTTCTGAAATGATTCTAATGGTGTTTACCATTGGTGTGGTGTTAAATAAGGGAGTTTTTGTGTGTGTAATTTATGTTATTTTAATTGATCTTATGATTTATTTCTTAGTTATTCCTTTGAAATACTATTGTGTGTTTTAGAAAATCTGTTTTTGGTTTGGAAAGAGAGATTTTGTAAAATTTTTATGATTTTTTTTAACCTTCATGAGATGTTTTTAATTGGTTATTTAGAGTGTTTTAAAAAGTAATCAATTTCAAAATGGAATTTTTAAAGTATTATCAGATGAAAAATATTTTTATATTCACAATATTTTGTGGTTTTTTATTATTGTGAAGTGTTTTCATATGGGATTTTGATTAAAAATGAATTTTGGAGAAGTTATGAGGGGTGGGATAAAAACTTCAAGTAAAATTTTTATTTATAAATAAATTGGGATGGTGTTTGGGAATAGAATTTTCTTGTAAATTTTAAATAAGAGGAATTTTTTTATAAATCATATTTCAAAATGGAAATTATTGTTTTATAGAAATGGATTTTTTAAGGGTTTCAAGTTTTTATAAAAAGGGAGTTTTATATATTTTTCTTGGATGAGTTTGTTTTGGAGTTGTTTTGGTTTATGATGGATCTGTGTGGATTTATTTGGGAAATATATATGGTTTGAGTTTATGTTTTTTATTAGCTTTTATATGCATCCCATAAATTTCTTGATAAAATACAGAGTGTTTCTATTTGATCTTTGGTATAGTTCTACTTGTTAACGACTCTACTCAGAATCAAAATAGAGTGCTAGAGCCAGAATTTACCATGTCCTTGTATTTAGTCAAGGATTTATTAAATTATAATCCTTCTATCCATGATGATTGGGTCTCATTGTGGTAGTGGAGTGGTTAGAGAAGATCAAAATTATTCTTAGTCCTTTGGGTTTTTAAAGCCTTCTTGTGTGATTTATCTGAGGGTTTTTTTGGTGTAGCCTCTTAGGACATCTTTAGAGGGTTGTAAGTTGAGTTATTAGAGAAGTAAATACGGGGTGTAATTGGTTTTTGGAAGACAATTGTTTGTTTTAGGATTTTTTTCTAGAATTTTTTAAGCTTTCTCGATTTTTTGTGTGGATGGTAGTATATTTAGGATATGGGTGTACCTTGCTGATTTGGGCTTACCTTCTCTTGAGATTTATATAATCTTATTATTATGTGGTTGTGTTGTGGATGTTTTTGAGGTTGTATTTATGATAGGTTGAGCATGGGTGACCTTATTTCGGTTCTTGGGTAACTAGGACGGGAGTTTCCTTGGGGTTTTTGAGCACTCAAGAGTGTTGGTTTTGTTTTGTTGGGTTCATCACAAGATGATGTTCCAGATTTGAATCAAAGTTTACCTATTTGAGTAGTGTGGCATGAGTCTATAACCCATGTTTTTTCTTGATAAATCCCATTTGGGTGTTGTTATTAATGGCCTTATGGTTGATTTGAATTGTCGATCTTAGTTATAGTCATGATTACTTATGGATATTGAATTTCCTTTGATTTTTTATTTCCTTGGGATTTAGAGTTAGTTATTTGGTGATTTCTCATGATTGTTAGGATTAAGTGATTCTTTAACATGTGTTCTTGTAGTTGATGCTTCAGTTTTTTGGTGTGTTCCTCCCTTTGTTTCACCATTTTAGATAAATTATAAATGACAGGGGGACCTATGCTCAGTCTTCATTCTCCTTAAGTCATGTGTTTCTTGTTTATAGTTTTATTCTATTTAGAGATGATCAATAATTTTTTAGATTTGATATATCATTTTAGATAAACCATTGATGTTTGATGACCCTTTTCCTTGGGTTCTCTATAGTTGTTTTCCCACCCAACCTACCTCTTTCCATGGGGTGTTGTTGGGGCTTGTTTCTAATATTTCTACTTTTTATAAAAACTTTCTATGGGAAAAATTGCATAGTAGAGATATTGTAACACCCTATATAACTGTAACTATTATTATATTAATTAAATTTATGCTGATTTAAATTTTTATAAATTATTATCTTGAATTTCAATTTTTATGGAGTTTTTTTTCTGTGCATGGTTCACACATGGACACCACAAAGTTAATAGAAAGTGTGAAAATGATCCTTCCATAGCAATATTGAGGAGAAAAACTTAGGAGAAACTATGTGTGTTACCCTTATACATAGCCTTTTTAGTTTATTTTTGAATGTGTATAGTTAGTTTGCATGGGTAGAATACAACTAGGGGAGACCATGCAGGGTTAACCTTCTGTTGGAGTTTTCTAGCACACAGTCTGTACATGGTTAGAGGAATTCGTGAGAAAACTATGAAAAGTGTTCTATAGTCTCAATAGGGCTATTTTTCATGGTTGGAACATGGTTTGAAAAACTATGTAGTAACCGTGAAGGCTATCCAATTTTTTAAAAATATCAATTTCCTTTTTACCCCTTTTAAATTTTAAGGGCTTTATCCCTTCTTTCTCCCTCCACTATTTAGATTGAACGAGCCTAGGTGCACAATAGAGAGCTCCCTCTTCCCTTCCTCATTAATCTCCAATCTACCCCACATCAAATTCAAGTTGATCTCTCAAGTTAAACCCCTTATTCCATTTGTTTTCCATTCTCCTCCTTCCCTTTTCCCTTTTCCTCGGTTTCTCCATCTCTCGAGAACCCTAATAGATTCCCTAGTTAGATTTAGGGTTCAAGGTGGATTATTCTTAGGTTTTGTTTTACTATGGAGCATGGAGGGATCCTTAAGGGGTTTTTGATAATTCTCCATTGTAGGAGATGTATTATGACTTAATTTCTACTGATTTGAGGTAGGTGATTTTGTGCGTTTCCTGTATTTGACATGTAATTTAGTGCTTGATGTTTTTAAATTCCTTATTTTTTAAATTAAAGCTACATGTGTTAATGGAAACTGGTTTTATAAATGTTTGGAATGAAATAAAAAACGACATAAAAGGTGTTTTGGTGTTTTTTATGTTTTAAAGGGATGTTTTCATTCCATGTGTTCATAAAGTGTTCAAAATATTTTTTTTTAAAATTAAATAGTTGTTTAAAGGTATTTGACCAAATTTGGGTCAAAGTGTGAGTAAATGTGGTTTGGTTTTATTGATTTTTTTAAATTCAATGGGTTTATGTTTTGAAATGGGGTTGAGCTTAGTTCTCAATGAGGTGTTTTTAAAGAAATGGTTTTGAAATGAGTTTGATGAATTATTTTCAATAGGTTGATTTTAAATAGTTGTTTGAAATGAAATTTCAAATGAATATAAATGGCTTGGAAAACTGAGTTGGGATTTTAGTAAGACCTATTTGGCACTTTTAAATTTATTTTCATGGTGTGCGTATGAGACCCTTTTGAAGTCCCTTGTATGTCATGCTTGATATGGATTATGGATTAAAGGGTATATTTTATATTTTATCATAGTATACATGATAAATGACAAGAGTTGTTTCTTTCGAGGGAGTTACAAGGGAGGTAAGATTTATATTATTATTTTATAAATGATTTTTTAATGGCTCCCCTCTTATTTCAAACTTCATGGGGATCCTATGAATATTAGTGAGGGATTGAGAGATGGTTTCCATCTAGTCTTGATGAGATAGACTAGATCCTATGTAACTACCTAACCATATAAACCTAGAGCTGGTGGATTATCTTAATAAATTTTCATGATTACAAGGAATCAAATCCTGAAAGACTGATTAGTTTATCAGTCTTTGAAAATTTATTACATACTTGAACTTTATATTACAATTTAAAAAATAATATTAAACATAGTTAATTCTTTAATAACTCCAATATTCACCTATAATAAGCCTTTATATCAATCAAAAAACACTTATTAGCGTCCTTGTAAAATAAAACATAAGAAAGGGGTGAGTTCAAATGCTCAATAAGGGTAAAAAATACAGCAGAATCTTTTATAAATAATCCTGCACTTTTAAGGCAAGGTATAAAACTGAAACAAAAGTCTTTTAAACATAATCTTCAGCATAATATGGTAAGAATAAATCAAATAATTCCATTTAAACATTCATATGTATATTATACTAGTAGAATATTCACATGTAATAACAATAACTAATATCATAATGAGAGAATTCATAATGCCGAACATCACAACTACACCATCAAGGCCTTGTGCCAAGACTATACATAAATAGGTAAAAGCCCAAACTTGTTTGTCTAATGAGACCTACCGATGCATCGAGGGGATATGGTAGGCTCCATCCATTACTTACTAAGTTTAATGCATTCCTCCTGTGAAAGTGGTGAAACATAAACAACATAATCATTCATATTAAAAACTAGTATATGAAATATGAATACTTTAACCATAAACTAAGAATGATATCTAAATAGAACATCTATAATCAAACTGATCATAAACCATTTAATAAAATATAGAAAATGATATCTTAAGCGATCAACCTAAATTAATCACAATCTCTAAAAAATTATGTTGACATAGATGAAAATACTCTATTAAAATCATTAAAAATATATTGATACAAATACCCCCTTTTATTTGAAATCATTTATTAAAAAGTTGTGAATTTATAAAAGAAGACATTTAAAAATAGATTTTTGAATCAAAGTGTCCCATACCACTTTGATACTTTTAAAAGGAATTAACATTTTAAAATATTCATGTCCATTTAAATAAATCCTTAAAACAATTTTGAAAACATGGACATTAATGAGAAAGATTTAGAAGAATAAATCTTTAAAACATTTAAAATGATGTTTTAGTTAAAGAGTACATTACCTAAAACATTAAAAATATTCCTTTTGAAAACATTTTAATGAAATTAAAAATAGACATAAAATTTTATTTATAATCCTTTATATACATATAAATAAATATGTATGATAATATCAAGAATATTGAAATGGAGAAAGGATTAATTATTTAAACATTCAAAGCATCCCATACCACTTTGAACATTTAAATAATAAACCTAATATCTTAAAATGAATCTTTAAATAACATTAAGATAAATTTATCCATGATATAAAATATAATAGGGGTATTACATACACCACACACAAGAAATGGGTAGTGAACATGGCTTATATCTCACGAAAATTAAAAGTGAGACGGAATTCCCTTACTATAGGTCTGATACTCTCTGTACGTGTCCAAAACTCCTATATAATGGTTTTAAACATATTATTAACTTCTAAAAGAATAATAATATTTTTTATGATATCATATATGATTAATTTATGACTTTATATTACCCGTTTATTAGTAATTCCATGTTAAAGAAACGTTTCGGGTAATATCTGCTTTGTTTATCGTATGTGTTTTGACTTGTTATTCTTGATTTTATCACTTAGATCATGATTTAATCACTTAAATAATAAAAAACATAATTTATATATAATATATATTCAGTATATATATATATATAATATGAAATGTAATACACTGTTCATGGAGATAGTAGGCCGTACGTACGCATGAACGCTGTTTCTGTTTTCATATCATATTGAATGGAACCAAGTAAATAACACACACATATATATATATTATAGTAGAATTATTATGTCATATATTTAATAATTATTTATTATATATATTTTTATAATCATTCTTGAATGGTTAATGTGGAAGATGAATCTCATCACGTCGTGGAGATGGTAAGCCGTACATATGCACGAGCGAGGATATCATTCCTTTAATGGTAAATGGGTAAAGAAATGGATGGTATGTTATTTATAAAGTATAAATATAATTTCGTATTTATTATTTATATCCATTATATTCATAATTATACTAATTTAAATAAAGTATATATGAAAAACAGTTCACACCACGATGTAGAGATGGTTAGTCGTACATAAACACACATGGTGATATTGTTTTTTAGGATGGGTAAAAGGAGGAATATGGTTTTCAAATTATCATAATAATATCTTATCATATATTTGATACTATATTTATTAATTTAGTATGGAAACAACATATGAAGAGGAATTAGAAGAATAATAGAACTTTGAAAGAGTTGGTAAAATAATTTACCTCTTCTTCGAGTGTCTCCTTTTGATTTGCAGAAAAGAATTACTTAGGTTGGATTTATTCCCAAAGTATGGCCTCTAGGATGAAGTGAGGGAAGTTGGGAGGATAAATGGGTTGGTGTTGGCCGAAATAAATTTATTTAGAGGTATTAATAAAAGAGAATGATATGTGACCTTTTATAATAGAGGTGAGAGACACTTTAGGAAACTCTCAAAATATTAAATTATCATAAGTTAATTTTCAATTACAAATAGCACCAAAGTTAATTATTTAGAATATAATATGAGTATTGGTATAAATAATCTCATAAAATAAAATTTAGGTATGTTTTTATTTTATTTTAAACCTTATCATTTTGATTTATCCTTATTTAATCTATTTAATTTTAATTATGGTAATAATATTCTAAATATTAAATGGTTATAAATATTTACTTATATGGCGTAAATTGACCATAAATGAACACTTTATGAAATTTTATACCTTATAATTATCAAATTTTAATTTTTAAATATTTTTATTATTTTTAAATAATTTAATAAAATATTATTTTTGTAAAATATCACGTGTCAATTTTGACACTATTCATTTTTTTTTACTTTAAATAAAATCCAAATCAAAAGATAAATTCAAAATAAACCATTTAATACACTTATAACATGTCATAGTCACCTATAAAATTATTGTATTACCTCAATTATGTCAAATTTTATTTATTTTAATATTTTAAAAATCATTTATTTGATATTTTTATTAAGAAAATAATTACTTCTTCACTATCGTGTCATTATTTATGATAATTATTTGGTCTCTAAAAATTATAAATAAATTACTATTATGTAGATAATTATTTTATCTTTTAAAATAATATTCATGATATAATTTATCTCTAGGTTATCCCTATATTAAAATTATTGAACTTATAATAAATGAGAGTGTGACACTTTGCCACGTTCTTTAATTTTAATAATATCTATGTCATTTTCATGGAAAAGTGTCCATTAAATGATTAAAAATTTATCATTATGATACATTTAACATTATAATAGTTATTGCTATAAAATATATATTTTTATGAATTTTTTATCATTTAATAAAATATTATTTATTTTAAAATATCTTAAATGTCAATTTTGACACTATTCATTATTTTATATTATACAAAAATCAAATCAACAAGATATATTCTAACCAATACTTCTAAAACATTACTAATATGTCCAATTAATCAATAAAAATCGTGGATGACATTAAACCACTCAAATTATGTTAATAGTAATATTATGAATATAATTTATTTGAATCTTCTTTTAATAAATCTATTACTACATCATCATTGTGTCATAATTTATTTTAATTAATTTTTTTATAAAATTATAAATAAATTAACATAATGTAGATAAAAACTTTATATTTCCAATTAATATTTATAGTTGACCATATCACTTATATAATCTCATATTAAAAATATTTTACTTATTAAAAAAAAGTATAACAAAATTGGATTTTCTTTAAATATGATATTATAAATATATTAAAGTCATCCAAGTGGCTCCAAGTGGTCTCAAAATCGACCCAGGGATGATTTAGGTCGAAAAAAATCATAAAATTAAATTAGGATAAGTTTTAGGGTAACTTTATAATAATATTATAATATTTTTACCTTTAATTACACTATTTAACTTTAATTGTGATAAATAAAATTTCTAAAGTTACTATTCACCAAGAAATATTTTGATCATATTGGACCAAATTTTTCATACTTATTACAACCATGTATGTATGTTTTATGTAATTCAATTCATAGAATCAGTAAAAGTATGTTTAATGCTAATCCCGCAAATGTTGCTAGAATGCAGGTAAAGTGACGTTCAAAAGTTCAATAAATTTTTATATCTAATGTTTTTATAAAAATAATTATAATGACCTAAATTGGATTAATATATGTTTTATTTATCTATAGTGACTTTAAAATCAATTTAAATTAAAATAATTATTTAAATGAAAAAATCGGTTGTTAACAACAATGCGGTATTTTTCACTATTCAAAAAAATTGAAACTTTTCAAAAAAATACCAAAAAATCACCCTAAGTTAATTTTGATATTATGAATTCAAAAATTAACTTAATTTTAAAAAATAAAATATATAAATTTCATAATATGGTTAATACTATTCATAATCAGTTTTTAAAAGGTTAGTTTAGTAGATCATGATGAGTTCGAACTCAGTGTGGCATGAAACATAAGCTATCAGATTTCTTTAAAAGGATAACATAACATGAAATATAGGGGTGTTACATACTCTATGGTGTTGGAGTGTATAAAGAAGTTCCACCAATGAGGATATATTAGATAAACCAGTTGGTTATAGACTTAGGAGTACATTTATAATCCTATAGATGGTTTCAACCTAAGTATATCTAGGATCACCACATGATATACTTAGGAATTGAACATGATACTATATGATTATCCATAGGGAACTTCCATTTTGTGTTCCTTAGTTATATTGTCATCTATGACACCATGCTTTGTTTTACTTTCTTAGTAATGCAGTGTCTTAGTGTTTTGTTTCTATCATTTCTATATTTAGCTTGTTTTATTAAAATATTTCCAATGATCTTGAAAAGAGTGTGTTTATAAAGAAATTTAAAAAATGGATTTAAAATTGATGTTTTAATAAAAGAGGCATGTGATGAAGAAATGTTTTGGAAATGATTGTTTTCAAACTAGAGTAACTGAAATGTCACTTTAAAGGAACAACACAAACTCCTTAGTGGGATCCTACGGAGCTCAATTTCACTCACACCTTGAATACACCATTCAATGTATGCATCTCAAATGGTTTCTTTTAGAAACCTTGGATTTTTTATCCTTCTTGTTGGGTTGTTCAGTGAAGGTTGGTTTGGTATGTGGAGTGTTTTCATGGGTCACATAGAGATTCCAATGATTTGGTTTGGGTTTTTTTGTTTTATTTTGGGATTCATATGCATTGGCCTTGAAAACTCGGACCTATTTAGTTTATCTTGTATCGTGATGTTTATGGTTATTATTATTGTTCAATTTATGGTATGTCTCCTTATTTATGTTTCATACTATGCTGGATGTTTTTTCCTTTTCCCCCTATTTATTGATAGTGTGGACATCTGACCTAAAATTGAGTTAGGCCAGATTATTGGTAGAATCCATGAGTGGTATGTCATTCAAGGGTGAAATCATTCCCACTGGTTTTTATTTTATAACTTGGGACTAGTTTCTTGTATGGGGTGATCAGAAACATGCCTTAGGTATATCATGGGCCGGATCGAGTGCTCTGTCTAGGGGTGGCACTGGTTGGTTCATGATAAAAATGGTATTAAAGCACCCTCTATCTATTTTAGATGTGTCTGGGTATAAAGGAGATTAGGACTATTGTCGAGACTTATGATGTAGATCAGGAGTAGGTGAATAATCACCACCTATCATGATGAAACTTAAGTTTTCATGGGTATACAAGATTTTATCCATTATTTTGATTTTGATTTTGGATATCTTTGATGGATTTTTATGTGATATAATAGTTTTTTGGTCCCTGATGAGTGTATAAATGATTTCAGGGGTTGTTTTGAGTTTTCAAGGTGAATGTGGTGAATGAACCGAAGCTTCATAGTTAGCCTGAATGGTCCAGTAAACCATACAAATCTTGTTTAGAATGGTTCTTCAACCATCATAGAGCTTGTTTCATGGTGGGAATACTATTTACCAACCCATGAAGCTAAAATGTCCATAGTATTGTTTCTCCTTTGGAAGTGTTGTTTCACCTCCATTTCTTTATGAAATGATCCAAATGGTTCTTACCATTGGTGTGAGGTAAAATAAGTGAGAATTAATTTTGAATTGATGTATTTTTAATGATTTTATGCTTTTCTTCTTGGTTTCTCTTTTAAAGGATACTTGTATGTTTTGGAAAACTAGTTTTTGGTTAGGAAAATGGGATTTTATAAATTGTTTTTGAAAAGTTTTTAACCTTCATGAGATGTTTTTAATTGGTTATTTAGAGTGTTTTCAAAAGTAATAATTTTCAAAATATAATTTTGAAAGTATTTTGGGATAAAATAGTGTTTGATACTTAGAGGATTTTGTTGGGTTTTTATTCTTATGAAGTGTTTTCAAAGGGAATTTTGATTTAAATGAATTTTGGAAAAGTTTTGAGACATGGAAGAAAAAATTCAAGTAATATTTTTTAGCCTTAATGTACTAAAGGCCTTCAATTTTTATTCATTTTTGATAATACCCCTTTTAAGGGTTGAAGGGGAACCCTTACATGTCCCGTACGCTTCATGACATTACAGGACCCAAAGGTCTTAAAGGAATTCATCCCAGACTATGACTACTTGAAACTGACCCTCCCTAGTGTCTGCATCATGATCAACTATCCACCTTTGCTTGGCGGTTTGGCTAGCTGTCATGTACATAGATGCACATGTTTGGTACCAATGGAAAATTCCATACCCTCTCATTCTTCCAAAATATGATAGCTCTACTTTGGTGAATGCGCTTGCTCTAAGTCATCCTCTAGAGCTTGTTCCTTATAGAATCAGTTTGGTTTTCATTTACACATCATGTGTCCCTAAGGCCTTGAGGTTTCTCTAAGGAATTAAGGTGGCACAAAGGCCTTAAGGTGGCTTGAAATCCTTACTAACCTAAAGAATTGGGTGGCTCAAATGCCTAAAGGACTCCAGGACCAAACTGATGGCCCAAAGATGAATAGTTCTGGATGCTACAGTACCTACTATAGTAACTACTATAGTTCTTACTATAGTACTGCTACAATAACCATAAATATGCCTTCACCCAGATTCGATCTTGGGTCTCTTGTATGCACTTGAAGAGTCCTCACCAACTGAGATGAGCCTTGTGTGCAACAATTTTTTGATTTATAAGTAAATTTAGAATGTGTTTAGGAATATAAATTTCTTGGAAATTTTGAATAGGAGTTATTATTTCAGAAATGTGATTTCAAAATGTAAATGGATGTTTTAAAGAAATGACTTATTTTCAAGGGTTTTGATTTTTTGTAAAAATGGAGTTTTATATATGTTTCTTGGATGAGTGTGTTTTGTATTTTTTTGGTTTGTGATGGCATTGTGTGATTTGATTTGGGAAATATGGATGGATTGAGTCTGTTTTTCTTATTTGTTTCCACATATATCCCCAAAAGGTCTTGATTAAAGGTAAGACATTTTTATTTGTTCTTGGGTATTATTCACTTATTTGGAGACTCTACATAGACTCAAAATAGAGTGGTTGATTTGTAATCTCCCATGTCCTTGGATTCTATTTGGGATTTATTAAATGAGTGTCCTTAGGTCCATGATTCTTGGGGCCCTTTGGGGTAGTGGAGTAATTAGAGAAGATTGAGAGCATTATTAGTCCTATGAGCTCTTAAAATTTTCTTATATGGATTCTCTAATGTTTTTTCTTAGGGAGGCTTCTTGGGCCATCTTTAGAGGTAAATAATTTGAGTTATCAAAGAGGGAAGTCTCAGATATAGTCGGGTTTTTGGATACTGTTGTTTGTTTTAGGATTTTTTTGGGCGTGTTTTTGAGTTTTTTTGTTTTATTTTGTGGATGGTAGTATATTAGGGATCCATGTGTGACTTATTGATTTGGGGTTACCTTCACTTGAGATATAGAGTATTTTCTTATGATTTGGTTGCGCTATAGCTATTTTGAGGTTGGATTCATGATGGGTTGATCATGGATGACCTTAGATCAGTGCTTGAGTAAATAGGATGAAAGTTTCCTTGGCACAGTTGAGAACTCAAGGGTGATGGGTTTGTTTTGTTGGGTTAAACATGAAATAGTGTTCCAGATTTTAGATCCCAACTTATTAGTTTTATTTTTGTTGAATTATTCTAGAACCCATGTTGTTTCTTAATAAATCCTATTTAGGGGTTTTCCTTATTGGCCCTATGGATGATTTTAATTGTTAATCTCAATGATAGTCATTGTTTTTAAATATGTTGAATTTAATTTGGGTTATGATTGCCTTGAGAGTTAGAGATGGTTATTTGGTGATTGTTTATGGTTTTTGGAATTAGGTGATTCTAGGTGATGTGTTCTTATAGACGATATCTTGGTTTGGTGATGTGTCCCTCCCTTTATTTTGCTATTTTATATAAATTCTAAATGGTGGGTAGATTTATGCTCAGTATCCATTCTCCTTAGGTCATGCGTGTCTTATTTATAGTTGTGTTCTATTTGGATATGATCAAGAATTTTATATTTTTGATTTATTGGTTTAGAGAAATCATTAGTGTTTGATGATGTTTTTCATTAGGTTTTCTCTAGTTATTTCTATGCCCAACATGACTCTCTTCACAAGGTGTTATTAGGGATTGTTTATAATAGGTCCTATTTTTTTAAAAAAATTGGGGGTAGAAAATGGAATGGTGGGGATATTGTAACACCTCATTTCACTATATCTATTATTATATTAATTAATTTAGGGGAAATTTAATTTTTTATAAGTTTCCATATTGAATTTCAATTTTTATGGAGCTTTTATTTTTTAACATGGTCAATGCATGGTTAGTAGAGACAATGTGGATGACCCTTCCATAGCACTCCCGAGGAGCACAGTTTTTGGTGCACAAATTAGGAGTAACCCTACATGTTACCCTTATATAGGACCTTTTTATTTCATTTTTGAATGTTCATTATTAGTCAGCATGAGTAGCACTAAACTAGGGGAGACCATGTGGGGTTACCTTTCCATAGGATTTGCTTGGTGCATGGTTTTCATGCAGTTAATGGAAACCACGTGATAATTTTTTGAATCATTCTATATTCTTTACAAATCTATTCTACATGATTGGAAAATAGTTTTCCAAACCATGCAGTAACCATGCGAGCTGCCTAGTTTTGTAAAAATATGAGTTTCCATTTTTACCCCTTTCAAAATTTAAGGGGTTTATCCTTTATCACTCCCCCATTTGGGTCAAATGAGCCTATTCATATGATATGGAGCCCCTTACTCCCTTACTCCTTGATATCCAATCTCCCCCACCTAAATTTCCAATGGAGATCTCAAGGAAACCCCATACTTCCTTTTATTCCCCTTCTCCTTCTTCCCCCATCCCTTCTACTTTGGTTTCTACATCTCTTGAAAACCCTAGGTACTAATTAGTTGAATATAGGGTTCAAGGTGACTTATTCTTAGGGTATTTTATTTTTTAGTCTTGTGGAGGGATCCTTGAGGATTTTTAGATTATTTTCTATCATAGGAGGTGACTTTTGGCTTTGTTGTCATTACTTTGAGGTAGGTTATTTTGTTTGTTTCCTTTATTTAACATATCATTTTGTTCTTGATGTTTTTAAATTACTTTTTTGTTAAATTAAATATATATGTTTCAGTAGGAACTAAATTTATAAATTTTTGGAATGAAATCACAGATGGCATAAAAGGTGTTTTAGTGTTTTTTTAGTTTCAAAGGGATGTTTGTGTGCCATGTGTTTTTAGAGTTTTAAAAAATAGTTTGTTTAAAATGAAATGGTTTTTTGAAGGTATTTGAACCTGTCTAGGTCATGGAGATAATAAATGTGGTTTGGTTTTATTGATATTTTAAAGGAAATGGGTTTATGTTTTGAAATGGGTTTGAGCTTAGTTCCCAATGAGGTGTTCTTAAAGGAATGGTTTTAAATGAGTTTTGAATTGTCTTAAATGGGTTTATTTTAAATAAATTCTTAAAATGAGATTTATAATGATGAGAAATGCCTTGAAAAAATTGTTTAGGATTTTATGAAGGTTGGTTTGGCATTTTTAAATTGGTTTTCATGGTGTGAGTATAAGACCCTCTTGATACCCCTTGTTTTTTGTGTTTGAAATGGATTATGGATTGAGGGGAATATTGCATATTTTATTATAATATATATGAAATGTGACTAAGGATGTTTCCTTTTAGGTATTTATATTTGAGGTGAGATTTATATTCTGCTTTTATAAATGGATTATTTGACTACTCATGTAATGAAAATGGATTTTTCAGGTGTGTTATGAGTTAAATTCATCCTTTCATATTGTGTTTTTAAAATGTGAATTTATTAGGATAAGTTTTGGGGATTTATGGTTCATTTCAAAAAGTTTTGGTGGTTTTTTAAAGGATTATAGGTTTGAACATAGTTTGTCTAAACCATGAGATTTCTCCAAAAACCATGCAACATGAAGTAGTGGCTCAAGGGGTAGTGCATGGTTAAGGAGAACAAGTTGAAAAAACCACGTGACCTCGCGTGTTAAACTGTGTGTTAAGATATAGTGGATAACAAAATGGTTGGATCATGGTTTGTCAAACCATGTGACTTCTAAAAAATCCCATAAAGGGTGCACAGTTTGTTAAACGATGTTGTCAAACCATGCATTTGTGAAATTAATGATTTGAATTTCTCTTTAATGGCCATTTATGGTCCATTTTGACATATTGTTATTTGTATGGGAATATATCTTGATTTATAATACTCCTCTAGCCTTACCTGATGATTTCCTATCCTCAAAACCTAGATTATGGTGAATTCAAGTGGATTAAAGATCTATAATTGAGAATGATGATGGATTTGATGTGTTAATAACATCCCCTTTTACTGAATATTGATCTTTCAAGGATGGTGGATGTTTCTAGGTAAGTTTTCATAGATCCATCATATTGAGAATCTATTCTTCTTGATTATAATCTTGAATATATTTTTGTTGATGGATTTATGATGGATTTATGTTTTTTGGATAGACCTGAGTTTCACTTCTATAATTGGAAAGTAATTCATGATCCATTCTTTGATCAAAAAAGGATTTGGTGAATTAGTATCCTCTCATTCAACATACCTTATAATTGGTTCCATTGATATAATCCATAAGGTATGTGATTTTAGAACAACCCTCCTTGACATGGAATATCTCTGGGTATCTTTTATAACCATCTTTCTTGATGAACCAGAATCTAAGTTAGGCATCCTCGACATGAGAGATAGTTCTATGTGGGTGAAAAACATGATTCAGTCTTCAATCCTTTGATGAACTTTGGAGTATTACATCAACAAACTTGAGGCTAGAAGTTCCTTTATATTTGAGGACCATATATTCTTCTGTTTCTTTGATCTCATATTATGATGGTATAAATTTTGATCATTCTTGATGGTGTTTTCTTATGGGTGTGTGTATATCATGTAAGACCCATATACGATACTTGATTCCATGAGAATTCCTAGATTATATTTTTACCATACTTGATGTTGATCATATGATATTTTATGTTGATATTATAATCTCATGATGATATTATATGATTTTCCTTATATGATTTACCCTGTTATGTGTGTTAGTATACCTTTATAGGTTTGGTCTTGGTACTCATGACTAGTAGACTATCTTGGTATGATTACCCCTTATAGGGGGAGCACACACGATATACAATGATGATGTAGTTGGGAATACACATGGTAGAACCATGTCATGCTTATGGACCAACTCAAAACTTGATGACTTGGGGATAATGAGTAATGCTCTAAAACTTATTTCCTTGTAGATACTGAGTATCAGGTTCACTCATTGCCTTGAGAATGACGAGTGACATGTTTTCAGGACTTGTGGCTAGTTCTTGATCATTTTTTGACATTACTGATTATATTACAAGCATAGAGATGAATTAGGTATGACTAGAGCTCATGGTGGCTTGGTTAGGACATGAGTACCCAAATTATGATTGTTTATACTCACTTTCACATTTATTTTATCTGGGAATATAACTGTTATACTTGTGAAAACTTTTAAGGGATGAATTGGTGGTATCCTACTAATTTTTATTACTCACACTATGTATAGGAATTTCAGTGTGTGTGAAACATTCATGTATAAGGATCCATGTGAGGGAAAGGGGCCCATAGAAGATAGTTGTGTCAAGGACCATGGAGCTGGTAGAAGAACCAAGATGGACTCTAAAGTATTTCCATAGTGTTAATTTATTTACTTACCTATTTTCACTTATTACTCTGGTTTCACTTGACACACTGGGAGCCCATTTATTTACTGTATGACATGGGTTCCATTTGACATTATATTCTTCTTCTTGATTACTCTAAGTTTTTTTATATTTTATTTATATTATTGGTGCAAGGATATGATACTAAGGGCATGGTCTCCCCACATACGACATTCAAGCCCTCACTATTAGTCAGCATCCTCTTGCATACGGGGAGACTTGCATGAGGTCTTGTGGATATTTAGCTTGTACTTTGTGGTTTGGATTGGGTAGTTATAAATTGGTATTAGAGAACAATTTTATTCTTTTCTTATGACTAACTTGGGGCATGGTAGTAAATAGATAGACCATGTGGGAATCTGGTAGTGGAGTTTCTATGTGTATGGTCAGCTCATGTGTAACGAACCTCTGAGTTACTGTTGTTTGTATTTTTGTCAAAATTTTATGATATTTTGGGTGTGTTCATGAATCATGAGTAGGAACATAGTATCTCATTCCATATATATATATATATATACCTATTGTGTTATAATGGATTTTTCCTTATAATAATTTAAAATATTTTCAAAGTTAGGTGCTGTGTCAACACATAATTATGGGGCTCGGGGAGGATTAATATTAACACAATAAAAATATTAAATATATTATATCATGTGTAAGAATATTTTTAGAATAATTTATTTCTCCATTTATAAAGATCTTATATGGGTAATCTGAGTCCATGGTTGATTATAGAACATGGAGTTTACCCTACGCGCGATATAAAGTTGGTCGACTTAGGACTTTTGGTTGAGGGTTGCTGTTGGTGGGTGCATTGAATGAATGAATGAATTAATTTAATAACCCAAAACCCTAACCCTCCTCTATAAATACATAATTATGAATAATTCTTAGGGTTAACCGCATAAACCTGAGAGTTTTGAGGGTAAGAGAGATCTGTTGGCATTGAAAAACCTGAGAACAAGGATCGATGATGAACGATTGTGGGATCTGTGTGACTAGTGATGAATGCAGTAGGATCTTCATATTCATCACTAATGAACATGTTATTCACCAATGATTGATACAATTTTAAGGCAGGTCTTGTTATTTGATTCATTTCTCTGTTTTTTATTTATATTTGTTGGTTTCTTATTTACATTTTATGATTATTATCATCACTTGTTCATTCTTAAAACCTCATTATGATATTGCAGATACAACATCACTCTCTCTATTCTCCTTCCTTTCACTTTTCACTCTCTCTTCTTCCCGTTTACATTCAGATGGTGGACACCGAACCTTGTGTTGGCTAGCTGTGATGAGGAGGTAGCAACTCAAATAAGTGGATAAGTGATGTAGAGAGAGGTTTCATAGTTGACCTAATAATGGTGGATTATAATGGAACACATGTGGTGGATCATTGGAGATGGATTCGGACCTTGGAATGGGTGGTGTGAGATGCAGCATGAGTCGGGGGTGGGGGGGGGGTCGGTGAGGGCGGTGCAAGGTTGCCTGGATGTCAATGGTGTGGGTTCCAAGTGGTTGGTTGCATTTATTTCGAGTGGATGATGGTACGAGAAAGGTGGATGGGTGTGTTTTGTACAAGGGATCTGATGGGAAATTAGGCTCGGAGTTAGGGTTTTATCAGGAATAAAGGAATAAGATGAAGGAAAAAATTAGATTATTTTAATAATAATAATACATGTTTTTTTGAAGAGAGAGGGAGTTGGGGTGTAAGAGAGATAGGTGGGGGACCTCCTATATGTGACCTATTATGGGAATGGGTGAAATTACATGCCTATTTTATCACTTTATATAATGATGATGATGATGGTGATGATGATATTATTATTAATAATATTATTATTATCAAAACTTGTTTCAGACATAACTCCTTTATGCGATGTCATATTGACGAACTGTTTTCCACATCGTGACCTTGTCTTTGAGACAGATGATTCAAGAACAATGTTGGATATTTAATTTGGACTTGTGTCTATAGACCATGACTCACCCTTCATATGCGATACGATAAAATGTGTTTTTTTATCGAGTGTCCGTTTTAGGTAAGTAAATAGTATATCCTGAGTGTTTTCCATGAGGATCACAATGATTTGATTCATTTGGCCATTCATGACCATTTTTAGTGTCATATCAGTGGATTTAAATTTTATCTCGTCAGATCGGAAATGAGCCTTGTGAGTTCATTAGGTTTTCTCTAGAATCAAATTTAGACATGCACTATTAAAATAAAGGCCTTTAGAGACTACCAAAAGCGACTGCTAAATCCCTTTAGTGTCTGCCAAATGACCGTTATTAGCAGTCTTAGTAACCCCATCAGTGAAGATCAACACCGACCACCTATAAAGACCCCTAAAGGTTCACCTAGCTTTCCCATTCGAATAGGCTGTAGATAGTGTGTGTGTGTGGGGGGGGGAATTGGGGATGATGAGGGGGGTATTGGGGATGATGACAAAGATTTTTCATCGGCCACGGCCGAAACACAGAGGTCGAAGGGTACTAAGGTGTAGCTGAGTTGATTGATCATGGTAGAGAGACATCGGGGTGGAAGCCGGATGGCCCCTAGAGGTTATTCAAGGGTTGTTGGTGGATGGGGAGGTGTTTCAGTGGTGAGAGGGGTTGATCGAGGGTGGTAGCGATGATTGAGGGTGGATCCAGGTGAGTTATAGTGGCATGGGCAAGGGAAGAGGGAAAAATACCACCTGTTTTTTTTGTAGTATTAGTGGCCACTAATGGTAGTCACTAATACCCTCTTTAGAGACCGCCATCGACGGTCACCTGAATCTCCTTGTGCAGACACCAAAAATTATAGTTGTGATGTGAATAGTATATCCTGAGCAGTTTTACACATATAATGTGATAGTGACATTACTACACATATGGTATTTCATAGCGCGTAAACTAGTCTTTAACATCACTAAAAAATCACTGCTAATTGAAACGAGGATGGTGGGGTCCCCTTTATCAACACTGATAAATGACAAATTTATCAGTGATTTTTAGCATTGATAAAGGTCTATCCAACTGCAGTGTTCTATTTATATAACAACACACCCAGAACCAAACCTGAAATTTAAACAACACCCATGTAATACATTTAAATAGCACACAACACACAACACACAACACAGTAGATGCAAACCTGCTATATACATTTAATTGACATCATCAATACAAAAAGGTCCACCCATAGAATATACAAAAAACACTGCTATTTACATTTCAAACAATATTTTTTATATAATTACATTTACAATTGTCCAAAAAACATTCTAAAACATTAATATTTCATCTTTTGATGCCCGTGATCCCCTCTCAAAAATGTATGCCCATGGTATCCGTTTCCGAACAAATCATCTCAAGTTGAGAAAAATTTTCCACCTATATAAGACAAAAAATATTATGTTAGTAATAATATAAATAAATAGATTAAACATTAATATGAATGAACACATTAATAAAACATAAATATTTAATAAAAAAGACACAGTTGGAGTTATACTGGTCACAACGTGCATCCTATTAAGGTACTGTTGACTCATACACATCACAAATAACTCATGGATAATTGTCCTAAAATATAAAAACAATTCAAATGCATTTTCCTGGTTCTCAGTATATCACTTAGTTTTTTTACTTAAATTGATGCCAATTTTAAATAAAAAGAGACACTTTGAGTTATACCAGCCACACCGTGCATCGTATTGAGGTGCGATTGATTCCTACACATCAAAAATGACTTATATATTGTTTTCTTATAGTATCAAAACAATATGAATACGTTTTCGTTTTTTTTATTATGTCAGTTGTGTTTTTTTACTAAAATGTCATTTCAAATTGGAAACATGCATTATGAGTCATATCGATCACATCGTGCATCATTTAGATATGAGACTGCTTCATATACGTCAAAAAAAACTTATTAATAGATTTATTAAATTATCATGACAATCAGGGTGTGTTTTCTTGGTTTTTAGTGAGTGATACGTTTTGAACTAAAATGTCAATTTTAAACTAATAACGGGAACTTTTAGTCATACTGGTCACACCATTCATCGGAATGAGGTGATTTTGACTCCTACATATCACAAATGACTCATAGATTTTTTTCTTAAAGTATCAAAACTATTCGAATGAATTTTATTATTTTTTAGTATGTCACTTGTTTTTACTTAAATTAATGTCAATTTTAAATTAAAAGAGACACTTTGAGTTATACTGGACACACCGTGCATCATATTGAGATGCAGCTGATCCTTACACCTCAAAAATCACTAATAGATCATTTTCCTAAAATATCAAAACAATCTGAATGTTTTTTCTTAGTTTTCAATTTGTCACTTGTTGCTTTTACTTAAATTAATGTCAATTTTAAATAAAAAGAGACACTTTTAGTCATATCAGTCACACTGTGCATTGGATTGAGGTGAGATTGAATCCTACATGTAAAAAATGACTAATGAATCATTATTCCATTGTATCAAAGCAATCTGAATGTGTTTTCTTAGTTTTCAGTATGTCACTTGTTTTTACTTAAATTAATGTCAATTTTAAATAAAAATAGACACTTTGAGTTATACCGGACACACCATGCATCATATTGAGGTGAAAATGATCCATACACATCAAAAATCACTAATAGATAATTTTCCTAAAATATCAAAAATAATCTGAATGCGTTTGATCAATTTTTAGTATGTCACTTGTTGTTTTTACTTAAATTAATGTCAATTTTAAATAAAAAGAGACACTTTTAGTCATACCAGTCACACCATGCATCATATCAAGGTGAGGTTGACTCCTACACATCAAAAATGACTAATAGACCATTTTAATAAAGTATAAAAACAATAAAAATGCGTTTTCTTAGTTTTTAGTACATCACTTGTTGTTTTTACTTAAATTCATGTCAATTTTAAATACAAAGAGACGCTTTGAGTTATACCGGTCACACCGTGTGTCATATTGAGACGAGGATGAGTCATACACATAAAAAATAACTCATGGATCATTTTAATAAATCATCAAAACAATATAAATGAGTTTTCTCAGTTTTTAATATGTCACTTGTTGTTTTACTTAAATTAATGTCAATTTTAAATAAAAAACACACTTTTAGTCATACCGGTCACACTGTGCATCAGATTGAGGTGTGTTTGACTCCTACATGTTAAAAATGAATCATGGATCATTAAACTAAACTATCAAAATAATAAAACTATGTTTTCTTAATTTTCAATATGTCACTTGTTTTTACTTTAATTAATGTCAATTTTAAATAAAAAGAGACACTTTGAGTTATACCAGCCACACCGTGCATCATATTGAGTTGAGTATGATCCATATAATTAAAAAATCACCTATAGATAATTTTCATAAAATATCAAAACAATTTTAATGTGTTTTCTATGTTTTCAGTATGTCACTTGTTGTTTTTACTTAAATTAATGCCAATTTTAAATAAAAAGAGACACTTTTAGTCATACCGGTCACACTATGTGTCAGAGTGAGGCATGGTTAACTACTACACATCAAAAATGACTCATGGATCATTTTTATAATGTATTAAAACAATATGAATGAATTTTATCAGTTTTCAGTATGTCACTTATTGTTTTTACTTAAATTCATGTGAATTTTAAATAAAAAGAGACACTTTGAGTTATACCGGTTACACTGTGCATCATATTGAGATGTGAATAAGTATTAAACATCAAAAATGACTCATGGATAATTTTAATGAAGTATCAAAACAATCCTAATGTGGTTTCTTAGTTTTCAGTATGTCACTTGTTGTTTTTACTTAAATTAATGTTAATTTTAAATAAAAAGAGACACTTTTAGTCATATTGGTCACACCGTGCATCAAATTAATGTTTAGTTGACTAATAAACATAAAACATGACTCATGGATAATTTTCCTAAAGTATCAAAATAATATGATATCATTTTATCAGTTTTTAGCATGTTACTTGTTTTTACTTAAATTAATGCCAATTTTAATTAAAAAAGACACTTTGAGTTATACCAGCCACAACGTGCATATTATTGAGGTTTGGATGATCCCTAAACATCAAAAATCACTAATAGATCATATTCCTAAAATATAAAAACAATATAAATGTGTTTTCTTAGTTTTTAGTATGTTATTTTTTGTTTTTACTTAAATTATTGTCAATTTTAAATAAAAAGAGACACTTTTAGTCATACCGATCACACAGTGAGTCATATTGAGGTACAATTGACTAATATATGTCTCAAATGACTCATGAATCATTTTTATAATGTATCAAAACAATTTGAATGTGTTTTCTCAGTTTTTAGTATGTCACTTGTTGTTTTTACTTAAATTAATGTCTATTTTAAACAAAAAGAGACAATTTGAGTTATACCGGTCACACTGTGCATCTTATTTAGATTTGGATGAGTGATAAACATAAAAAATTACTCATGGATTGTTTTACTAAAGTATCAAAACAATAAAAATGCATTTTCTCAGTTTTAAGTATATCACTTGTTCTTTGTACATAAATTAATGTTAATTTTAAATAAAAAGACACACTTGGAGTCATATCGATCACACCGTGCATCGTATTGAGTTTAGGTTGACTCATACACATCAAAAAGTATTCATTTATCATTTTAATAAAATATAAAAACAATCCAAATTCCTTTTCTCAGTTTTCAGTATGTCAGTTGTTGTTTTTACTTAAATTGATGTCAATTTTAAATAAAAAGAGACACTTTGAGTTATACCAGCCACACTGTGTGTAATATTGAGGTGAGGATGATTCATACACATCAAAAATGAATTATATACCATTTTCCTAGAGTATCAAAACAATATGAATATGTTTTCTTGGTTTTGAACATGTCAGTTGTGTTTTTTTACTAAAATGTCATTTCAAAATGGAAACATGCATTATGATTCATACCGGTCACATCATGTGTTAGTTTTATAAGAGAATTCTTAATACACATCAAAATTGGATTATGAATTTCTGTTCTAAATTATCAATAAAATCAGAGCGATTTTTTCTTGATTTTTAGTGAGTGACACATTTTGGACTATAATGTCACTTTTAAACTAATAATGGACACTTTTAGTCATACCGGTCACATTGTGCATCAGATTAAGGTTTGGTTGATTCCTACATGTCAAAAATGACTCATGGATAATTATCCTAAAGTATCAAAACAATACAAATGCATTTTCTCAATTTTCAATATGTCACTTGTTCTTTTTTCTCAATTTAATTCAATTTAATATAAAAATACACACTTAAAGTAATACCGGCCACACTGTGCATCAGATTGAGGTGAGGTTGATTCATACATGTCAAAAATAACTCATGGATCATTTTAATAAAATATAAAAACAATATAAATTCATTTTCTTAGTTTTTAGTATGTCACTTGTTCTTTTTACTAAAAGTAATGTCAAATTTAAATAAAAAGACACTTTGAGTGATACTGATCACTTGTTATTTTTTTCTCAATTTTGAGTAGTTCAGTTGCTCTAATACCAACTATATTGACCTATAAATTTCATACATAGATATAACATATTATTATATTAATATTCCTTACATAACATAATGATCCACACCAGATCATTTTAGGTTTAGTGCTTTTGGAAATGTGAAAAAAATAAAGAACTAGTTTATAAGAGTCTCTCATTAAGTTATTATTTACTATAAAACTTCTTATACATATCATTTCTAAAACCATTATTAATAAACCAAGGATATAAAACATAATAAGGGGTGATCATAGATGCTCAATAAGTGTAATAAAGGAAGATATCAATGATCATATAAGGATAACATGAACATAAATATGTAATAAGGTGATATTAACATTATAAATTCATACCATGAAATATCATAGATTATAATCATGAGTCATGGATCAAATTATGGTAGTTTAGAAGTCATGAATCTTAAAGGATCAAATAATATTATAAAATAAAAACAGACATGCTGAGTCATACCGAGAACACTGTGTATCAGATTATGGTGTGATTGATTGAGATGCGACTGATTGGTACATTGGTGAGGAAAATATTTATTAAAGATATTTTGTTAAGTCATACTTTTCATTAAACTACTAAGAATTCATACTTTATATTCAACATGTTCTCTCTTTTCTGGATTATTGTAGATAGTAGAAAGGAAAATATGACTTCCCAAAAGATCTGTAAAAAAATTATTAGATAAAAATGATAATGAAATTAACTAAAAAATAGTATATTTAATTATAACAAAATTAATTAATTAAATAAGTATTAGGAATTAACCTTTATACATTCTTGATAAATTTATTTGTTTTCATTATCTAAGTTACAACCTCTAAGTCCAATCTCTCACGAGCATGAGCATCTTTGAACAAACTGACCTGACTATAACAAAGGAATACACCTGTATAAGAAAACAATTCTTATATGGGTAATACTAAAAATAATTAAATTAAACATAAATGTTAAAAAATCCACTACTTCTATGGAAGTTGTATCTTTATGCTATTTGTGTACATTCTTTCATAAGGTATGATGCCTATTCGTTTCTAAGAACATCTATATCATCTTGTGAATATGAGTCTTTTTGATAGTCATAGTAGTACCTAAAAAATATAAATACAAAAAGGATTAATAAATATTTTAAATAAAATAGTAATTATCTTCAAAAATACCTCTTTAGGGATGCTGGTTTGTTCATGGAATATGATCTATCTCATAAATTGAAAAACATGACAACCATAATCTTTTCCATTGATTTGTTTTGGACACTACAGAAACATTTAGGACAATAATTAATTTGATTTGATGTGTGTTTGTATAGTGAAATCTTATTATATATACCATAATACTTATCTAGTCATAGTATTTTTCTTCATCCTTGCACTTATCCCCTAGCCTCATTCCTTTTTTCAGATGATAGTGATGCACCGCCCTATCATAATAGAATACTCATTAAAAGATAATATAAATTATATAACTTGATGTTTAGTTAAAAAATGTTGGACACAGTGTATTAAAAATTAAAAAATTCCATCATGTTTGGATGGTTTGTTGGATATCCATGCATTAAATCTAGTAAATAAATCTTCGGAGTATCCAAATTTACTATAATGAGAATACAATGTTGCCTAAAAAAAAGAATAAGTAATGAAATAAATGAAAATAAATTTAATATTATTAAATTGTAGAGTCCTACCCCTACATAATTGGTATTAAATATAGTTTGAAATCTGAAATTTTTCTTTTAAAGGATTTGATCAAACCTTCCACTATTTCATCCTTTTTTGTGGGTTCTATTTTTCCTTTTTCCGTAGAGGTGATGTGAGGACTAACGAGTCTGGACTTTTTCTCAAGGTAAAATCCCTTAAATTGTTTTAATATATATTCCTACCAATATATGAACTATATTTAGTCATAATTATCATATTATATCAACTTTTGGAAAATAAAATCATGAAAACATACCTCATGTATACATTTACAACCGAACCACATATCCATTCATATTTGAGGATTTCAATTGCACTCTCAAGACCAATGAAGTTTTGATCTTTCTCTCCATACATATTTTCTTTAAATTCAACTATGTGGTTGTGACTATCTTTTAACATTGTATTCACATGATCCTTCAATGACAGTAAATGTGGATATGGAACGGGTGGGGGTAATGATGATTTGGGTAGATCTTTTTGATCGGTTGGTCGATCCTTTCGATGGTTTTGAGGTGGTTTTTCATTTCATCCCCTTCTCTTTGTCCATCTGTAATAACATTCATCGGTTTAGACCTTTTTTCCTTAATTTTTAAAGGTTTAAATTGAAAAGTAAAATGGAAATGAATAACTCCTTGTTGGCATGTTTTTTTACAATATGTGACAACCATGTAATGAATGTTCCAACATATTTTTCGACCGTATTAATATCATCCTCATGAATTGGAATAGGTAGCTCTGCGCTCAACTCATGATCTATACTGATGGGCATTCACACATGACCTGTTGGAAGTGGTATGTTGTGTAGCATGTCCTTTTGAATATTGAACACCATATCCCTCACCATAAGGCGGTGGGTGGGTTTTTCTAGATATAAATCACAGTAATTATCACCCTATAAAATATCAGTACAAGAAAAGTATTAGTATCTATTTGATTCACATTTCATAGAAAAATTTATCAGAACATTTAATACCTCTATTAAGACATCTCTTAGGGGAATGGCTAGCCTCATAGATGGTGTGGGGTGGGGTGGGATATCCACGTAGTGGTTTTTCTTGGGTTTACAATTCTCTTTGCCTCTCCCTCATTAAAATTTCCATCATCTCTCTCTGCCATTGGAATTTTCCTTCAAGGCTAGATATTCTTTCTCTCATCTATTTTATTAATTCACTTTGATTATCCTCTTGTTTTTTTCTCAAAATACATTTGGGGTGTCACCCCAAAACCCGCACCTCTAACATGACCATACTTTTCTAGATGCTTTAAGGATATTGATAGTTTGTGTTCATTTGGAATAGGTTTTGCTGATTCCTATGACTATATCAGATAGAAAATATAGGAAAATAAGTGTTCATTATTATGTAATAGCGATCTAAAGAAAAACAATTTTTATTATGTAATACTTACACATGTTTCCCACAATTTTTGTGTGTGTTTACATGTATTAATATCCGTTATTTTTTTACATGTTCCTCCTTCCATAGAACATGGTGTGGTATGGAAGTGGATTTCGATTTTGAGTCATCAATATGAATATAAAAAAAGGAACATAATTATGGTGTTCTTTCATGTCACATAAAATTATTACAGTCGATTTAAAATATGTACCATTTTTTTTCAAGTGAAGTGTACCCCATCCTTACTTTACAGTAGGGGTGCACTGGTTTTTATGATCATTCCTTATTTCTAGCACTCAGTTGCAATTTCATAAATAAAAAATTGTTAATAAAATTGATGAATATATGTATCGTCAAATAATTTATTACTTTACGTGATGTAATTGAAAAGAAACATACCCATGATGGCCAATAAACATATCCCACACTTCTTGGGTTATCAAGTATTCATAGATAACCAGTGGGTGCAGGTTTAGTTTCTCTTCAACATCTTTAAGACGATGCCTTGTGAGGATTGTGAAAAATCCTTTTTGAATCCTTCCAACAAGCATTAATACATAATTCTTGTGGGATTCATCTACTATAAATGAACTTTGCAATGGATGATGAAGAGTAAGTCAATGTTTCATTATTTTAATTTTTAGTAAAACAAATAAATGATATCATAATGTTACTATAATCTATTCTCACATCAATGTCTTCAGCCCAGGCACAACATGGTTCCATGAATCTATATAAACCGACACACGTTTATGAGTGAAGATTCCAATATAATGGCCGAACATGGCCTTGTTGGGGTTAACATGTTGACCCCACACATTCCACCCCACCTCAAATTTGATTATTTTGAGTTTTTCCTTAATGATTTTTTTTAACACCATCAAACTATGGCACTCCTATTTTTTCTGTGATTCTAGTCCTTTATCACTTACCATTTCCCTAAAATTAACATCGTCAATATGTTCCTCTGGAGAGGTATCATCGATATGTGTAGATGATCATTATACCTCTTCACTGGGAGTAGTAGTAGGTTGAGAAACCTATTGTTTCTCTGAAATGGGATCACCAACACGTGAAAAAGGTCATTCCTCTACATTACGAGTAGTAACAAGTTGATAAACCTATTGTTCCTTAAGATTGGGAGAACCAATATATGCGGAAGTCATTATCTACAAAATTATTTTAAAATTTAATTTAGATTACATAAATGCAGAAATAAATAAATAATAACATGATCTAACACGATGTATATTACAAAAAAAATGTAACCTGACTATTGAACTCTATTTTTCTTTTTTAAATGATAAAGGGATTTGACCTCTATATCGACGATCCAAATACCTTCATTATGGTCTCCTATGACATAAAAAATTTCGTCTACATTGGAACTGCTACAAAATGATTGTGCAGTCCCAATGAAAGGGTCATCCTCAGTTGAATTTTCATCCGACCCTTTAGTGGTTTTGGTCAATAAAAAAACAATTGACCACTTTTAGTTTGTAGTATCTAGAACATAAAATACTTGTAATGCCTATGATTATATTATAAATGGTTTATATTTGTAACCTTCCTTACTTAAATCAACTTTCATGAATCCCAATTCATCTATTTTAACAACACTTCTATTATCAACCCACTTTCATTGAAAAATCAGTACTTGGAATGTTGTATAATCCAACCCCCATATTTGTTTGATGATGCCAAAGTATGACATATTCACATAAATTGGATTTCTGTCCTTAGTACTAGAAACACAAATCACTTTATCCATGAGTGTAACTCCACAATTTTTCATGGTACTATCTTCATCATGCTCAATTTTATAGAACATATAACCATTAATTACATAACCATTGTATGATAATACATACACACCAGGTCCTCCAGCTAGCCATAAAATTCGTTCTGAAATTGAATCCATATTTTCATCCGAATCCTTTAAAATATGGTCTTGAAACCATCCTATAAATTATTTATTATGTGTATTTGATATCCATATTTTAGTTCTTAATGGATTAAAATTCCTAATAATTTCTTTTTGTGTTTCAAAATATGGGGAAACCTCCAAACTGTTATGCAAAATGTAAAGGTGGTCCTATTCCCGATCTATAATATTGATTGCGACAACATCTCTTCTAGAAATTACTTCACCCTCAAGACTCATAGTGTGGTGAGATTTCGGTAGACCAATGCTTTCCACACCATATAGGTATTCAGTACAGAATTAAAATTCTTCCTCAACAATATATCACTATGTAATACAACACTCTGACCGACTTTGATTTTTGACATACCCTTTCAAAATTTTCATATAACATTCAATGAGGTATATCCATATATAATGTATAAGACCACATAGTTGAATATCTCTCACCAAGTGAATCATCAAATGAACCATCATATCAAAGAATGTTGGTGGGAATAATATTTCCAATTCACGTAATATGACGACAATTTCTCTTTCCATAGTCGACAATTTTATAGGGTCTATAACTTTTCTACATATAGATTTTAAAAGGAAATGGAGATTATTTAATTTATAATAGGAATTCTTGGAAAAAATAAATCATAAAGCTATATATATTATATTATGCATCAAAATATGATAGTCATGTAATTTTAGACCCTTTAACTTTAAATCATTCATTGACACAATGTTCTTGATATTTGATAAATACCCCTAAGGAACCTTTATGTCATTCAAGAAGTTGTAAAACTGATATATCTCCTACATGGAAAGAGTGTAAATAGATGGAGGAAGAAAATTTCATTTTTCACCCTTCACTAGTTCCAACTCTTCTCATATTCCCATGTCAACTATGTCTAACCTATCCTTAATTCCATCCTTTGTTTTGTCGATTGCATTTAGAAATGTGCCGATGACACTATCACATACATTTTTTTAAACATACATAACATCAAGATTTTTTTTCATATAGACGATTATAGTATGGTAATTCATAAAAAACGATATATTTTTCAAACCAGTTTTCATAAGGTTTTTTGAAAACAATTTACCAAAATCAGTGGCCACATATTTTACTTTCTCAAATAGTTAATCACATGTTAGTGGAGATGGAGTTTTACGTTATTCTGAAATTCCATTGAATGATGTCATCCAAGATTAGTACTTATTCCTTTGGGGTAGAAATATCCGATGTCCTAGAAACACACTTTTTAATTAATGTTTCAACCTAATTGACTATGTACCTTGTTCACAGACAGGACACCCTTGAGTTCCTTTAATGCTATATCCTGATAAATTTCCATAATCAGGAAATTAATTTATTATCACGCACAATATGGATCTCAATGTGAAATATTCATTTCTATAATAATCATACAATGTAACACCTGAATCCCATAATAATTTCAAATCCTCGATCAATAGAGCCAAATAAATATCAATATCATTACCTAGTTGTTTTGGTTCTAATATAAGTGTAGATAACATGATGCATTTTTGTTTCTTGCATAACCATAGTGGAAAGTTATAATTTACCAACATAATCATCCATGTAATGTGAGTGATATTTTGAAAACCAAAAGGATTCACTCCATCTGTAGATAACACAAGATGAAGGTTACTCAGCTCATTTTCAAATTCAGGATATTCGTGATCAATTCTCTTTTAATGAGGAGAGTCTTCTGGGTGATGTAGTTTCCCATATTTATTTCTTCTATCTAAATGACACATAAATTACCATACAGTCTCCTCACTTCTACATAGGTTCCTAAACTTAGGAATGATTGGAAAGTACCATACAACTTTCATAGGTCCAGATTCATCTTTCTTATATAGAGAAGCACCACACTTTGGGCATTCTATAAGTGAATTGTGATCCTTCTGAAATAGTATACAATCATTCAGGAAGACATGTATTATTTCATATATCATACCCATAGAGTGTAGCATTCATTTGGAAATGTATATTCAGCTCGAGAGCTCATTATATTTTGGGATCATTTCATTCAAGAGAGCAAGTAATTCCATAAAACAGGTGTCACTCCATCCATTGCCTGATTTTAGATTATACAACTTCAATATGGCTGAAAATGTTGTATATTTAGTGCAACCACCACAAAATTGCATCTTTTCACAACTATTTAAATTCTCAAACAAATTTGGGAAATCATTAAGTTCATCTTCAACTATCCTTTTTATTTCCTCAATACGATCTTTATCATCATTCATATCTGTAATGACATCCTCGATACTAACTTCTTCATTGTACACACTTGTAATCATATCATATGATCTATAAAATATATTCATATCCCAACCACTAGCTACATTTTCTTTTCCCCATGTTTATTCCAACATTTATAACTTCGATCTATTCCGTGACAGATCAAGTGTTATTCCAACTCCTCTAGACTAATTTTTCTTAAATAAAAACACCGTAAACATGGAAAAAGGATTTGAGAAGTTTCATATGCATGATATTTTTCAAACTTGATGAACTCTTTCACTCCATCTTCATACTCTTTTGTCAAACGATTGGCATTCATCCATTCTTTATTCATATACATCATATTTGATTTGGTAATATTGATATTTAACAAAATAAATACAAAAAAAGTTGATATAAAAATTAATCAAGACTAAGAAAAGTTATCTAATTTAAGTCTCCTTTGAAAACTATTTATAAAATAATAGTTGAAATCCCATTAAAAAACCAACAATTTACACAAATTCCTCTTTAAAATAACACCCCGTTTTAAAATAAACCAATCAGTTCCAAACACTCTTTCACAAAACCCCAATTCCTTTTTAATGAATTCAAGGTAAGTGTTTAAATCATTTTAAATATATTTAAAACCAAAAAATGGTATGTTGAAAACATATAATTTTTTAAGAAACATTTCAAAAATAGTAGAATAATTTTAAAAGAGCCACTTATGAATTTTCACAAAGACATAAATCCCAATAAAGACACTTTATAAAGGATACCTAAATAAAAAATAACCAACATTTTATAAAATATAAATCTATAAAATATTTATCATGTCTCATGAATAAATAGTATGAATCCTATATTTTACTCCTATAATAATACTTAGTGAATAAGTGATAGATAAAGACTTAAGTGTCACATGGCCATAATACTTTTGAACATAAAGTCACATCTCTTAAAAGTGGGAAACCATATTCCACTCGATGCTTGAATCATGTAGTACCTATGCTTTATCCTTCCAATATGGTACATTAGAAAAAAAGTTCCCCTTCTTAAGGGTATACATTATGTCAAAGTTAAAGGACTATCGGTACTCAAACCTTCTCTGCTATCAATGTTTCATCTCACTTTGTGATTAAATATATTTCAAAAACTTTTTTTAGTGTTTTACAAAAATATCTTACCCTAAATATAATACCAACAACACCTTATAGAAAGCACCCCTATTTCCAAATCTAGGAAAGGATTTAAAAAGTTTCTCTTATGTTTCTTAACTTTCTGGATCCATAAGTGTAACGACCCAATGTTTTTCATTGGAAATTCCCTTGTTATAAATATGTCATAAAATCACATGAAAACAAAAAATAACGAACTACTAATTGTCGAGTAACCTTTAAACATAAGTTTGTCACTTTTGTATTTGGAATTTCAAAAATCTGACATACACGATTATGACCAGTAAGTTATTTGGAGTCCGATAAGGAAAACATAATTTTTGGTGAATAGTAACCTACCCGTATGAATAGCAACATACCCTTATGAATAGTTATATACCCTAATGAATAGTAACCTTACCTATGATAGTATAAAAATAATATTCAAGTTGAAAATACAATATACCTATATTTTAGAATAAGTAAATGAATGTTTTAAAACTGGCTTTAGATAATAAATTATGATTTTAATTAAATAATAAAATAATAATATTTAGAAAATTATTTTTGAAAAATGGACTTCATTTTTGGATTCTACACGTCGAAAAATTTTTAGGGTGAATTTTTTGTATTTTTCTGAAATACCTGAATTTTTGATGAATAGTAAAATACCATAATTTACAAAATAAGATAAATAAGCTAATTATAGAGTCATGCATGATGTTATACTGATGTAAGACCAATTGGTTCGGGATCAAATGATAAAATTACTATTCTTGGTCATGGAATAATCACTATTCCTTGTCTTTTGGGGAAATAATAAATTAAGGAATTTTATATTGAGAAATCCCTTCTCTCCACTATAAAACCCCCCCTTCACTCTCTCTTCTATTAACTCCTCTCAAGCCTTGTGACTTGACAATATTCTGCCAAAATATCTCCCCAAGAACCCCCCCCCCACTTTCAAAAGCTCCTATCCTCTTAAAAATACCAAAGCCTCTCCTCTTAAGAGGTTCTCAAAGGAGGAAGTTTCCAGAGGTAAATTCCTCTTTCCAATTCCTTCATTTCTTTTAAGTTCTTTTCTTTTTGTTTCTTTCCTCATATCCCTTCAACATAATAGTATGATAAATCTAGTAACATACATTTACTGGAATTTTTTCATGCTAATTAGATATTTCATTATCTTCTCTCCTTTCCCCGCCCTTTATTTGAAAGAAATGAAAGCACCGTTTGAGATGTGCTAATTTAGCACATTTAAGGACAACAATTTATCAATTTCTATTATCATATTTAAATATGATCATGAAACCATTTTTTTATGGTTTAACCATATTATTTATATGTAATATATTCTATTTTTATTCTGTAATATTTTTGTACAAATGGTATTAAGTTATAAATCAAAACATGCTCTTTGTATTCAAATCCACCTATTAACAAAAACGTTTGTCACTATGGTTTTATATAATAGTTTGACTTAACTCTGAGTAACCAAATTAAATTTAAAACCATGTAATCTTCTAGATGTTTACTGATAGCCTATAACTTCGTTTTTGGATAACCACTTCCATCTTTCATGTTTATCCGAACTTGAATATAAGTGAACCGATCTTTTAAAACCAAGTAAACAAATGAGCCCGAACAATGAAATTGAACCTTATAACTAATCAAAAAGACCTTTAATGGACTAAAAAAAGTTATAATAAATCAATTATATATATAATATGTTCTGTACTTATGAATTAATAATCCCAATTTTTTTATTCATGTCTCTAATAACAAGTGGAGAACATCAACATATTTAAGGTAAGGGATCCTCTCCTTTTCACTCTTAATCAAGATTGTCCTCTATGATATACCTTTTTATGTGTAATAAAAAATGATGGGGTATGTTTATTCACCTCTCCCATACCTCCCTATTGATTTATAATTGATGATAAAACACTTTTCTCACTCATCAATCCCTCTTAGTTACACCCGATACGATGCCGATAAAAATTAATGAATTCTACCTGAACTTCCTTTATTCCTTCAGGTTGCTCTATATTTCTTTTTACCAAGATGTAGTTGTCTTTTATTTTTATGTAAAACTTATAAATTATGTTTATATGCTCCAAACTCATGTTCCAAGATCCATATATCATTCTCTTTCGGGGATATACATGCTTTTAAGTGAATCCCTCCTTGATACTTCCCAATAAGCACACTCGTTTTAAGGGAAATTCTCGAATTTTTACCCAATTTCAAGTGTAATATATCTTATTTTAAGACACCATTGTCTTTATAAAACCAGTAATTTTATTATAAAAACCTTCTTGGTTCAATTCTGGTTTTTATATAAATGATTTCCCTATTTTCTATTTTTAAAATCTCTATAGTATTTTCCTTAAAACTGCACAAAAATGTTTTAATGATAATATTTCTCAATTACATTTCTTATATATTTTCACTTCTATTTAACACCACATAACATGTTATATAAATATTTTACCCTATTAACGTCCATTTATTTTTTAATAATTTTCTTTCATGGACACTTTCATGATATTCCCATTGGTTATGATTTATGTCATGTTTGTGGTACCCGATTTTTTCCGTGGGTACCATTATGTTTTTGTAAGGTTGATTATGTATGATTATTTATGTGGAAAGAATATTTATGTGGTAATAATATTTACGTGGCAAGAATATTCATGAAAATTTTGAGATGGGTGCGCCCATATAGTTCTCCAATGCATTGGATAAAGTTAAGTCTCATGAGATGCGATGTGAAACGGGATTGACAGTTAGCCTTGACCCATACTAAAATGGGAAATGGGATTGGAAGTTAGCCTTGAACTGTACTAAAGAAATGTATTATGATTCTTCCACATATATATGATTCCATGTTTATATGATCCCATGCTTATATGATATTATTTCATATGTTCCATGCTTTGTTATCATTTTGTTATGCCTCCTAACTCATGTTCTTAAGACACATCCTTATGTTCTTTCCCTTACTGGGCTTTTCAGCTCATCCCTTTGTTCATGTGTTCCCCAGGGTACCCTATGTAGATGTAAGGGCTCAAAGTAAGTTAGGTGCTCATTATGGATATTAAATAAAGAAGTGTTTTTTAGCCCCATGTTTTATGTTTTATGTACCTAGTCTTCCAAGACACTAGACTTAACGATCCTTGGCTTGTACTCTGATGTATAATTATACTTAAAATCATGAAATTTTATATGTAAAAGGATGGGGTCACTATAATGAGCAACCACATGACCATCATGAACTGGAACTATTCAAATCTATACTTCTAATACATCACAATATAAGCCATAATCATTACCCAACTCATTTATGGTTAAGATTGGTGTTTTCATCAATATCCCATTAAGATCTTAGAAGGATCTCTCATGAAGATCTAAGAAAAGTAATCATACCATATTATTAGTTAAATCCTTATTAACACTTGTAATTAGAAATAATTCCTGTTGACCCTCTGGTAATAAAATTGAAACCCTAACAAAATCACCATAATAAAATCCCCATTTCATATTACAAATATTATCATGAAATTCTTTTTATTCTCAATGATTATTACAAAAAACACCCCTATCACATGTTTCTATAATAAGTGTTCATTGCTATAAAACTCTATCAGTGTCCTTGGTTAGCTTTTCTATAGTGGTTAGAATTTCTATTGTACCTCCAAAATTTGGGTTGGGGGCCTTAAGCCCCCAAACCCCTGTGTAGGGGTGTGCTTCCCCTAGAACCCGAGTGAACTCACCACAGAGGTCAAAACATGAGAGTTGTAGCCTAGTATGTAGTATGGGCTACAAGTATTCAACCAAACTTCATCCAACAAGACCTATATCTACTAATAAAAAAATTATGGGTTGATTTTAAGAAGTTATATAATTCTATATTGGAGGTAATAATTTGGAAAATTCATATGGAAGATACCTCATGAAAAAATATTGTTAAAGTGATGGAAGTCATTGGGATGCGTGAGGGTACTCAGGATGATATATAAGAGTCACTTCAAGAGTCTGAGGCATACATACTAATACCTATGAAATTACACTAGATATGCAAGGGTAGATTAGACCTTAAAGACTGAAAATTGAAAAAGTCCTGAGTCGCATTATGATACATCAATGTATTGATCAATACATAAATGGTATCATAGTCTTCAAAGGTATTCATAAAGGTAATATAGGGATAGAATAAAATTTGAAAAAGTACTTGTGCCATTATGATATGTAAGAGTTGGTTGCTTGATACATAAGAGTCATCACAATTCATTAAAGTGAATATATATAGGATCTTAGAAGGAAATGTGTAAGGGTACTCAGAAGTCAATGCATAAGGGAACTCAAAACATTGGGATATTTAAAAAATTAGCCAAGATTCATGTGGCAGCGGAGGAGAGCTTCACGGTGGTAGGGTGGAGGAGGGTTTACGTGGCAGTGGATCAGGGATTCATGGTGGTGAATGAGGATGGATTCACGACAGCGGAGTAGGAGGAGAAGTCAAAAACAACAAAGGAGGAGGAGGAGGAGGATTCACAATGGCAGTAGAGGAGGAGGAGGAGGAGGAGTCAGTGACAAGGTAAAGCTTCTACGAGAGTTTGAGGTGTGCGAGAGATAGAGGAGACTGTTAGGGTTCATTTATAAAATTTGGGGAATCATTTATCAGTGCTTGCTAAAAAGTGATGATAAAGGTATGTTTTATTAGTGCTAAATTAGAAAGTGCTGATAAAACATGCCTTTATCAGCGTTTTTTAATGCTAATAAAGGCATATCTTTATGAGCGCTAAAAAAGTGCTGATAAAACTATAAAGATAATAAACTAATTATCTTTATATATATATTTATAAAATTATATTTATAATAAATGTATAAATATATATTTATTTATAATAATAACTATAAATAAATAAATAATTATTTATATTTTTATATATAATAAATATATATATTTATAATTCTAAATTTATAAAAAATATATTTATTATATTTATAATTATACATAACTAATATATTTATTATAATTTTATAATTATATATATATATATATATTTATAATTATAATTGTAAATATTTGTATATATTTATTTTAATTTTATAATTATCTAAGAACTATAAATTTATATATATTTATTTATAGTTATAATAAATATATATTTAAATATATCTATATTTATTAAGAATTATAATTGTAATTATATATTTATTACATATATATTTTAATTATAGTCATAAATTTAAATAAATTTATATATAAATTTAAATACCAATGAAATTAAAATAAATATATTAATTATATAAATTCATATATATATATATTTAAATACTAATAAAATTAAAATAAATATATTAATTATATATATATTTTATAATTTCATAATTATTTAAATAAATAAATATTTATATTTAAATAATTATAAAATTATAATTAAGAATTTCCACCAGTGAGGTTAGATTAGAGAAACCAGTTTGTTATAGACTTAGGAGTATATTTATAGGCCTATAGATGGTTTCAACCAGAGTATATCTAGGATTGCCACATGATATACTTCGAGATTGACCATGATACTAGATGATTCTCCATTGGGAACTTCCATTTTGTGTTCCCTAGTTCTATTGTCATTTATGACACCATGCTTTGTTTTACTTTCTTGGTAATGTGGTGTCTTAGTGTTTTGTTTCTATCATTTCTCTATTTAGCATGTTTTATTAAAACATTTCCAATGATCTTGAAAAGAGTGTCTATAAAGTGATTTCAAAAATGGATTTAAAATGGATTTTTTGATAAAAGAGGCATGGGATGAAGAAATGTTTTGGAAATGATTATTTTTAAACTAGCGTAACTAAAATATCAATTTAAAAGAACACAAAAAACTCCTTGGTGGGATCCTATTGAGTTCAATTTCACTCACACCATGAATACACCATTCAATGTATGTATCTCAAATTGTTTCTTTTAGGTACCTTGGATTTTTTCTCCTTCTTACTAGGTTGTTCAGTGATGGTTTGTTTGGTATGTAGAGTGTTTTCATGGGTCACATGGAGATAAAAACGGTTTGGTTTGAGTTTTATTTTATTTTATTTTGGGATGCATATGCATCAGTGCTGACAAATTGGACCTATTTAGTTTATCTTATATCTTAATGTTTATGGTTATTATTATTGTTCAATTTATGGTATGTCTCCTTATTTATGTTTCATACTCTATTGAATGTTTCTGCCTTTTTTCCTATTTATTGATGGTGTGGAAATCTGAACTAAAAATGAGTTGTGTCAGATTCTTGGTAGAATCCACGAGTGGTATGTCATTCAAGGGTGAAATCATTCCCACTGGTTTTTATTTTATAACTTGGCACTATTTTCTAGTATGGGGTCATCGAGAACATGCCTTGGGTATATCATGGACTAGATCAGGTGCTCGGTCTAGGGTTGGCATAAGCTGGTTCATGATAAAAATGGTATTAGAGCGCCCTCTATATATTTTAGGTGTGTATGGGTATAAAGAAGATTAGGACTATTGTTGAGGCTTAAGAGGTAGATCAAGAGTAGCTGGCTAATCAACACCTCTTATGATGAAACTTGAGTTGTAATGGGTATTTAAGATTTGAGGCTTTATTTTGAGTTTGATTTTGGATATTTTTGATGGATTTTGATGTGATATGATAGTTTTTTGGTCCATGATTAGTGTATAAATGATTTCAGGGGTTGTTTTGAGTTTTCAAGGTGAAAGTGGTGAATGAACCAGAGCTTCATGGATAGACTGAATGGTATGGTAAACCATTCAGATCTTGTGTAGAATGCCTTTTCAACCATCATAGAGCTTGTTGCAGGCTTGGTGCACTATTTACCAGCCAATGCAACTAAACTATGAACAATATTGTTTCTCCTCGGGAAGGGTTGTTTCACCTCCCTTTCTTTATGAAATGATCCTAATGGTTCTTGCCATTGGTGTGAGGTAAAATAAGGGAGAATTATTGTGTAATTAATGTGGTTTTAGTTTATTTTATGATTTTCTTCTCGATTTCTCCTTTAAAGGATACTTGTGTGTTTTGGAAAACTAGTTTTTGGTTAGTAAAATGGGATTTTATAAATTGTTTGTGAAAAGTTTTTAACCTTCATGAGATGTTTTGAATTAGTTATTTATAGTGTTTTAAAAAGTAATCAATTTCAAAATGGATATTTGAAATTATTTTAGGATGAAAGAGGGTTTGATATTTAGGGGATTTTGTTGGGTTTTTATTCTTGTGAAGTGTTTTCAAAGGGAATTTTGATTTAAAATGAATTTTGGAAAAGTTTTGAGACATGGGAGAAAAACTTCAGGTAATATTTTTTAGATTGAATGGACGGAAGGCCTTCAATTTTTATTCATTTTTGATAATCCCTCATTTAAGGGTTGAAGGGGAACCCTTACATGGCCCATAGGATTTGTGACATTATAGGACCTGAAGGTCTTAAAGGAATTTATACCAAACTATGACTACTTAAAACTTCCCCTCCCTAACATTTGCATCATGATAAGCTATCCACATTTGCATAACTGTTCGACTAGCAGTCCAGTGTAAATATTCACGGGCCTGGTACCGATGACAAATTCCATACCCTCTCATTCTTCCAAATCTGATAGCTCTGCTCTGGTGAATGTGCATGCTCTGAATCCTCCTATGGAGTTTATTCATTGTAGAATATGTCTGGTTTTCATCTACACATCATGTTTCATGAAGTCCTTTAGGTGGCCTGAAAGCCTTACTGAATCAAAGGACTTAAGGACTCCAAGACCAAATCGGTGTTCCGAAGGTTAATAGTTCCGACTGCTATAATACATGCTACAATACCTACTACAGTACATGCTACAGTACTGCTACAACAACAAAAAATATGCCTCTTCCCAGATTCGATCCTGGGTCTCATGGATGCACTTGAAGAGTCCTCACCAACCGATACGAGCCTCATGTGTAGTAATATTTTGATTTATTAAGAAATTGAGAATGTGTTTAAGAATATGAATTTCTTGGAAATTTTAAATAGGAGTTATTAGTTTAGAAATCCAATTTCAAAATGGAAATGATTGTTTTAAAGCAATGACTTATTTCAAGGGTTTTGATTTTTTGGAAAAAAGGGAGTTTTATATATGTTGCTTGAATGAGTGTGTTTTGGATTTTTTTTGGTTTGTGATGGCATTGTGTGATTTGATTGGGGAAATATGGATGGATTGAGTCCGTGTTTATTTATATTTATGACTATAAATAAATATGTATTTATTTATAGTAATAATTATAAATATAATAAATATATTTATTATAATTTTATAATTATTTAAATATAAATATATATTTATTTAAATAAATATGAAATTATAAAATATATATATAATTAATGTATTTATTTTAATTTCATTAGTATTTAATTATACATATATATATTTATTTATATTTATGACTATATATAATTAAAATATTTATTTTAATTTCATTAGTATTTAAATATATAAATATACAAATTTATTTATATTTATGATTTTAATTATATATATATATTTATCTATAATTTTAAATATAATAAATATATTTATTATAATTTTATAATTATTTACATATATAAATTATTTATAATTAAAAATATAAATATTTGTATATATGTATAAATAATTATATATATTTATAAATATATATCTACAATTATATATATTTATATAATTATAATTATTATAAATATATTTATTATAATTTTCTAATTATTTAAATAAATAAATAAATAAATATTTATAATTATAATTATAAATAAATATATTTATAAATTTTTTATATAATTATAAATATATTTATATGTATATATATATGTATATTAATATATAAATATATATATTTATAAAATTAAAATAAATGTATTCATTATAATTTTATAAAAAGTGTTTATATATATTTATAAATATGATAAATATATTTATCATTTAAAAAAATTATAATAAATATATTTAAAATGTATTTATATATAATTATAAATATAATAAATTTTTTTATCATTTAAAAAAATTATTGTAATTTTATAATTATTTAAATATATATATATAGTTATATATAATTATAATTATATAAATATATTATAAAAATTATTTATATATAACTAAATATTTATAATGATAAATATAATAAATATATATCAATTATTTAAATATATTTATCGTGATTTTAAGTATTTATGAGGACATGATAGATTCATGAGAACATGAATGAATCATATACACCGAGTAAAGTATAGATCATAAATGAGTCATCATATATATGGAAAACATGAATAGTAATGAGGGTGTAATGTATAAACGAACATTCATTATGAATACATAACATATGAATGTCATTTATATTCACACATTAATTGACCAAATTCTTTGGAAACATATTTTTATTTATATACATATACAAATATATAAATATATAAATATATAAATATATAAATATATAAATATATAAATAGATAAATAGATAAATATATAAATATATAAATATATAAATACATAAATATATAAATACATAAATACATAAATACATAAATACATAAATACATAAATACATAAATACATAAATACATAAATACATAAATACATAAATACATAAATACATAAATACATAAATACATAAATACATAAATACATAAATACATAAATACATAAATATATAAATACATAAATACATAAATACATAAATACATAATAAATAGATAAATAGATAAATATATAAATATATAAATATATAAATAGATAAATAGATAAATATATAAATATATAAATATATAAATATATAAATATATAAATATATAAATATATAAATATATAAATATATAAATATATAAATATATAAATATATAAATATATAAATATATAAATATATAAATATATATATAAATATATAAATATATAAATATATAAATATATAAATATATAAATATATAAATATATAAATATAATAAATATAATAAATATAATAAATATATTTATTATTTAATTAAATTTATTATATATATTTTTGAATTATAATTAAATATATATTAATTATAAACATGCATTTTTTATTTAATGTATACAAATAAACATTATTTTTGATTATAAATATAATAATTTTATATAAATTAATTATATTTTCAGTAAAAACTTTTATCAGTGCTAAAAATAGTACTGATAAATCTTCCCTTTATCAGCGCTTTTAGTTAGCACTGATAAAGGCCACCTTTTATCAGTGCTTTCTGCTTAGTACTGATAAAACCCGGTGCATCTCTTGCCCGAATCCATGGTAGTGTGACCTTTGTTTTGACAATAGAGATATAATGAGATAAAATGCTAGTAGGATGATTTTTTTAGTGATGGTTAGATAATGGTAGTGATCAAGTTTGATCTTTAGAGAGGCGCTATGGTTGGAAACCCCCTCGTCACATCAGGGAGTAGGTCCCACATACTCTTTACAAAGATATCAAACCTAGTGTGATTATTGGAGTGTTACTGAGGTTGGAAAATCCCCCGTCACACCTGGGCGTGGGTCCCCATACTATCTTCTTAGATAGGTTCAGAAACCCCCATACTACACTTGGCGCAGGTACTCTATCTACGGAGTGGCACCCCCATCTTTGAGCTTCAACAGGTGTAGATCCTCTACTAGAGTTAGTGATCTCTTGGTTGTGGAGTGAAGTGGTGAGGTGAAGTCTCTTCACACAGATTCTTGATAGGATACATGAGATGCATGGTTGGAGGGTATCCCCCCTCAACCGCAGAGCATAGTGGTGAGGTGCGGGTCCTCCACATAGATTCTTATGTGGATGTGCATGATGATGGGAATCAGAGATAGACCTTGGGAGTTATAGGCTAACTCATCAATATTAGCTAGCTTGTGGCAATGAAGATCCCATTTCTCTCTCATATGGGATTCTTGTTTAGCATATCTGGGTTAGGGATGTTATGGTTATTATGGTTGTTGTCTCATATACTGATTGACATGTCCTCATGGTGATGAGATGACTACTCTCTTTTGATGCTTTGAGTTTAGTGTTTTTAGGGTGTCCTACTGGGTATGTTAATACTCACCCTTGACTGGGATTTTCCCACACATTTCATGTATTATAAAGACAAAAAACATATTAACAGTGACTATGGTAGACCCGATATCAGTGGAGATTAATAGTACATGGTGGTGCTAACCGTGTTCAGTAGCCAGACTTTGGGATCTAGATCCAGGATATCCCCTGCTATACTCTTTATAGCTATTGTCAGTTTGGGTTCCCCCCTATATTTCTAACTATATGTGTATTTTCCCCTTTTATATCATTTTTATTATTCTATTTTACACTAATATGTATTTTCTAGAAGTCATTTCATGAATTTTTTAGACTCTAGATGTTTAGTATTTTATTATACCTATGCATTGTTGCATGGAGATGGTTGTGTACATGGATACAAGTACTTAAGGCTAATACCACCCATTTCAGTTTATGCCTTCTCAAAACTTGTCACCAGCCCCTAACCTATTGAAGGTGGGCTTGGGGTGTCACACCCGGCTTGCTAGCATCCATGCAGGGCCAAGTGGATCAGGTTATTACATAGTGGTATCAAAAGATTTTATCCTCAGGTTGGTGTTTGGGGTTAGACCCATGGTGAGGATTGGTTTGGGAATTTGGGGAAACATTGTTGGAGTGTCTCAAGTGTAGCTTTCGGGATAAGGAACCCAATGTTGGTACGACGACCTACGTATTCATTCCCTAAGAGTCTGACTACCTGCTTTCCAACTTAGCGTAGTGAAACATCGATTGCAAGGAATAAATGGTACATGCATCATACAAGATTGGGTTTTTTGAATTTCATGTCTTTCTTGAGTCATTTCCTTATAGATTTCTTTGACGTTGGTATGTATTGATAATTTTAAAGATGCATCTATGATTCTATCCATCTAGGATTTCAGGACAGTGTCATTATGATGACTAGTTATGTGATGAGGCCCCAGTTCAATGACCCACTCATGAGGTGTTTCCTCTAGGAAAAAACAACGCAGTGCTATTACATGTTTAGAAGTGCATGGAACCTCCTATATTGGTTTGAGCAGTGTATGACTCCAGTAATATAGGAAGATGGTGTGCACGGTCTTTGCGCATTACATGAATTTTAGTTATAGTGACTACTCAATTTTTCAATGAGCCAGACCCTGAGGTAGTGGAGTATTAGCTCAAGTCAGTGGTTTGGGGTTTCCAGCTTGTGCATACCTTGACCAACTAGATGGTCATAACCACAACTATTCTTATTTGTAGATAAGTATTTGGTTCTAATGGTACCCATTTATGATTAACATACATTTATTATGCATTTCAAGTTTCAGATATAGAGACCACACCAGTTTCATGGTGATCCATACCCCCTTCTCAGGAAGTAGAGGATTGGAATGATCCTATGGTGGGAATGTCCCACTTGGATAGGACCTCTCTTAGTGGTGGTCCTAAAAGTGAGACTTCTATAGGGTGATGTAGGGCATCAGTAGATCCCTATGCTAGTGATTCTTGCTGTGAATTTATACATTCAAAGAAGATGGACACTTCCCCACCGAGATGTGCTCTTGTGACATGATCTAAAATCATGTGGTGAAGTCCTTTCCATCTAAAGAGGATAGTGTCAAGGTGGTTGATTTACTTTTAATTGTATGTTTGATGTCATTTTGATGTGATAAGGTGTCATAGTGGGCCTTGGTTAAGGAGGATAAGCGGGTAAGGGTAAATATGGCTTCAAGCCGTAGAGGCTTGTGACCCTGAGGCTCTGGGTGTGATAGAGGTACAACTTGTGTCTTCTTTTCTAAAGTTTAAGTTTTGGTATGCAGTCACAATAAACTTTTCTATAGGCGTATCCCCTATTTGAGGCCCAAAAATACCAATGTATCCTTTTAGATTGAACCTTATGTTTAGAGGCTCTTACAAAGAGGATCAATGATCATACACTTTCACTAATAGTGCGATCTGAATATGGGAGGAGATATAACCTCACATAGAATCTTTACATAGCTAATGGTGGGGACCTATGTTGTTTTCCTCGATATAAACTTTTTGCTTACTGTCCTTTCCCAGTTGACTAATACCCATGATGGTTACATTGTACCTGAGTTAGTGGGACATAATTTACCCTTCTTTGGTAAGAAAGAATCCCAAAAAGAGTTGGAAGAGATCATGTATAGGAGGATACAGTCGATTTGTTATCAGTTAGATATTAAGAACCTTGAATTAGTGGATTATATGAGATTTTAGTTCTTGTGATGTTGAAGAGGTATGCATATGTTTTTCTTGTGGATGTTCCAGGTTTACCTCTCCATCGAGAATTTTTTTTCTGGATGGAATTTCACTAGGGATGACCCAATTCTCATGCTAGCATATCATATGACCCCGTGTAGCTATTAGAGCTGAAGGTGTGGTTGGGGAGTCTATAGATAATGGTATTTTTAGACCCAGTGTGTCCAATTGGTAATACCTATGTTGTTTTCCTAATAGGCGGATGCGTTCTTGAGGTTAGGTGTGGATTGAAATCACCTAAATTAAGTGACTATTGGGAGAGAGTATCCACCCACTAGAACTGATGATTTTTTTGACTAAGTGGTTTGGGGTGAATTGGTCCTTAGAGTTTGACCTCAGGATGGGTGATCACCAGCTCCAGGTGTGAGAGGAGGATGTACCAATCATGGCTTCCTAGAGTCGTTATGGTTTCTTTGAGTTCTTAGTGACACCCTTTAGTTTATTGAACATCCCATTAGAGGTTGTGGGTATTATGAACTATATCCTTAACCCTTATTGGATTAGTTCATGATAATATTCTTTGGTGTAACCCTCATGCACTCAATGTCATAGGTGGATCACATGATACACATGAGGATGGTTCGGGACATGCTCCATGTGTACCAGATTTATGGGAAGATCACATAGAGAGAGTTATAGATTCAGGAGGTCCACTTACTATAACATGTCTTCTCAAACATGGGAGTGATAGTGGACTCAATAATGGTTTAGGTAATTATATCTTGAAAGCTTCCCAAAGTCATGGCCATGGCAGTAGATGTGCATAACAAAGTTTTCCTTTCACTATTGTTGAGTGAGGTGATTAAGTAGTTGACCTCTTTGTAGCTGAACCTTAAGGATGAGGGTGGTGGAACTTACCTCCTATTGATAGTTGTTACCCATTTGATTTTTCAACATGTTAGGGAGACACAACTTAGGGATATCGATTATGAGATCTTTTATGACCATATATCCACTAGAAATGTTCCTAATGGATATTATGATGGTGAGGAGTATGTCATCCTTGTTTGAGGACATATAGTGACACTAGTCATGCTATGAGAGAATATTACAAGGAGGTTTAATTTTTTACCTTATCAATAAATATAGGGGATATAGAGATGTACCACTATCCTTTGTCATCGGTTTGGGTATCCAAGGATGTTATAGTATGTTTCTAAGCATAATAGAGAGTTTGGGATGCCTATGCATTTATGAGGTAGTTTGATTTCATGGTGTTCCCTCGATGATCATTTTGGGATATTATACTCAATTCACATCATGATGATGGAGAGGATACATGAGGTATTTGGGGCATGGTTACAGTTAAGCATGATGTTTCTATCCCAAACAAATTTCCAGGTAAATAGGACTCTTAGGTCCTTGAGAACATGCTTTGAGTTTTCATGTTAGTGTTGAGCCATATTTGGGAGGATCATCTACAATTGGTGGAGTTTTCAATAGTTACCACTCTACCATCGGTGTATCATCATTTAAGACCATGTATAAGGGACCATGAAAGTCACCACTGTATTGGTTTGAGCTAGTGGAAGACAACACTTGTGGACCAAGATTTGGTACTGGTGATGGTTGTGAAAGGTGTAGTTCATATAGGGGAATATGAGGACTTCCCAAGAATGTTATGAGTCCTTTATATACTAACTATTATTTCATTTTTATATATCACATCATCAAGGGTTATGGATATTTGGCCCGGATGATAGGCTATCTTTGGGGTTCATAGGACCTTTTCTTCCAGTTACTATGTTGGGTTACTAAGTTCGTGTATAGCTTGACCCTGTGATAGTAGTTACACTTGGTGTCTGGAGTTTTCCTTCTATGGAGGTATATGCACAACTCATTGCATGATTTATAATAGGGTTAGCTGGAAATCAAGGGTGAAATTACCTTTTCAATGTACCTAGTGGTGTTTTAGAACCATCAAAAGAAAACCTTTCATGGGAAAGTGTTTCCCTTTATTGAATGATTGTTTATGACATGAGAACCTTCAGAAGAACTCACAGAAGTGGGATACCCCGAAGAGATATCGATATCCTCACATGTGAGTAGGTTTTTGCTTTTCAGGGTGAAACTCCTTGAAGTTCGGGAGAGTGTAACAACTTTTTTTCTACCTTTTATGACTTTGGAATATTTTGAGGAATATTTTCAAAGCCAAATGCTAAGACAACATAGAATTTCGAGACTCGAGGAGGATCGATATTGATATAGTAAAAATATTAAATACATTATATCACACATGTGCATATTTTACGAATAAATGGTTTTTATATTGATTAATACCTCAGATGTGAAATTAGAGACCACAATTGATTCTAAAACATGGGTTTTATCCTAGGCATGATATAAAGTTGGTTGGAATCAGACGTTCGATTGAGGGAAGCCGTTGGCAGGTGCGTTAAGTGAGTTAATTAATTAATCCAATTAATTCATTTAAAAACCAAAAACATTAACCCTCATTTATAAATAAATCATTACGATGAATTATTATGGTTAGACACATAACCTTGGGAGTTTTGATAGGAGGAGAACCCCATTTTCATTGAAAAACCAAAAAATGAGGATCGATGACGAATGATCATGTGATACGTGAGACGAGTGATGAATGTAGTGGGATATTCATCTTTATTGCAAGTGAACGTGCTATTCAACAATGATCAATTCAATCCTGAGTTTGGTATAATTATTTGATTCATTTTTCTATTCCTTATAAATTTTAATTTTTGGATTCATTAAATAAATCTTCATTATTCTTCAACGACTCATGGTCAGATTTCAGTTATTCATTTATTTGTATCTATTGGTTTCTTATTTAAATTTGATGATTATTATCATCACTTTTTCATTAATAAAACCCCTTTGTGATATTAGATATACAACATCACTCTCTCTATTCTCCTCCCCCACAAATTTCTCTCTCTCTTCTTCTCATTTTTATTCAAATGGTGGCCACCAACCCTTGCGTTGGCTGTCGGCGGTGAGGAGGTAGTGAGTTGACTCGATGGATGGGTGATGAAGAGAAAGGTTTTATAGTGGACCATAACATGGTGGATCGACATGGAACATGTGTGGTGGTTCACCGGAGATGGATTTATCCCATAGCTTGGGCGGCGTGAGATGCATCATGTTCTGGGAGGTATAGGCAGGTGAGGGGGGAACATGGAGGCCTAAACTGTTAGTGTAATGGGTTCTAGGTGGCCCGTCGCATGGCCTACAAGTGGAAATATATACAATCAAGGTGGTTGGGCATGTTTGGCACCCTAAGTGTAAGGGAGGTGAGGGGAAATTGGAGTTTCAGTTGGAATAAAGGAAGAAGATGAAGGAAAAAATTGTATTATTTTAATAATAATAATTAATGTTTTATTTGAAGAGAGGGAGAGTTGGGGTGCATGAGAGAGAGGTATGGGACCTCCTATAAAAGACCTGATGTGGGAATGGGAAAAATTCATTACCCCCTTTATCACTTTATATATAATAATAATAATAATAATATTATTATTATAATCATCAAACCTTGTTTCTGGAATAACTTATTATGAGACGTTGGATTGAAGAAACATCTATGGAATCAAGATTCATGATCAATTTTGGATATTTAAGTGAGACTTATGGATCCGGTACCTGAATCTCCCTTCATACGTGATATGATGAAATGTATTTTTTTCACCGAGTGTCTATTTTGGGAAATTAAATAACATACCCTTAGTTTTTTTCCATGAGGATCATAATAACGTGTTTCGTTTGGACATTCATGTCAATTTGTAGTGACATATAGGTGAATTTATATTTTAGCTCGTTGGACTGATGAAGAGCCTGATGCATTAATTATACTTTTTTATAATTAGATTCAGACATGCAGGTAGTCTATGCTAAGTAGTTTTCCATGTAGAATGTGATGGTGACCTTTGTTTTGGAAATTTAGGGACAACATGAGAAGATGCTAGCAATATAATTCTTTTAGAAATGCTTAGCCGATGACAACAATTGGGTTTGATCCTTAGAGAGGCATCAGGGTTAGAAAACCCCCTATCACATTAGGGTGTGGGTAACCTATACTATCTACAATGATATCAGTGAATGAGTGTGATTATCATAGTGTTACTGGGGTTGGATACCCCCTCGTGCACTAGATCACATGTCCCCCATACTCTATTCTTAGATAGGGTTGGAAACCCTCATACTACTCTGGGCGTAGGTACTCTATCTATGAAGTGGAACCCCCATCTTCAAGCTTTGATGGGCGTAGGTCCTCCATTGGAGTTATAACTCCATTGGCTATGGATCACAGTGAAGAGGTGTGGGCTCTCCACATGGATTCTTGAGAGGTTACATGTGATTCCTGGATAGAGAGTGTGCCCCCTCAGCTGTAGATCATAATGGTGAGGTTCTGGTCCTCCAAAAAAATTATTACGTGGATGTGCATGATGCTAGGTATTGGAGATGGACCTTGGTAAATTCAAGCGGACTCATCATTCTTAGCTAGGCTGGGGAGATAGAGACCCCCTTTCTCTCTCATTTGGGATTCTTGTTGGGAATATCTGGGTTATGGATGTTATGGTTATTATGGTTGTTGTCTCATATATTTATTGACATGCCTTCCTGATAATGAGTTGACTACTCTCTTTTGATGGTTTATGTTTTGTATTTTTGGGGTGTCCTACCGGGTATGTTTATACTCACCCCTGCATGAGCTTTTCCCACACCTATCATATCTTATGTAGATGAAAAAAAGATTAGAAGTGACTATAGTAGACATGGTATCAGTGGATCTTAGCAGTGTGTGGTGCTGTTAACCATGTTTGGTGGTCTAACTATGGGATCTAGAGTTGGGGATCTCACCCACTCTACTCTTTACAGTTGTTGTCAGTTTTGGTCCCCCCTGTATTTTTGATTGGGTGTGTATTTTTTCCATTTTATATCATTTATATTATGCTATTATACACTGATATATATTTTATATAGGCTATTGCATGCATTTTTTACACTCTAGATGCTCAATATTTTATTATACCTTTGCACTATTTCATGGATATGGTTGTGTGTGTGCATAAAAATACTTAAGGATAATGTTTCCCATTTTAGTTTATGCCTTCTCGATGCTTGTCATCGACCCCTAACCTATTGGAGGTGGGATTGGGGTGTCACACCCAAATTTTTTTCATTTAGGCGAGCTATAACACCCCATTTTTTGAAATATTTTTCCAAATAAATTTAATTTATTTGATAACCTACATTACATACAACGCTGAGTTTTAACGAACCGTGACAAACTATTAATATTATTATTTAAAAACAACCATTATTACATAGCCATTAAAATTAGAAGCATGAATAGGAATAACCAAAATTTTAAAATTAAATATAATTGTTTTATATAAATAAAATATATTGATAAATAATTACTTAATTTTCAGTACGTCTTTATATGCTTTGAAAATGTATTTTTCTCAACAAATGTTTTTATTGCTTTTTGTGAATAAAAAATAAAAATATTTTTTTTTCAAATTTTATAAAATGTATTTGAGAAAAATAGACATAATTTTTTAATTCTATAAATTGAAATTATCTTATGTTTATTTTTTGGTATTTTTCTGAAAAAATTATTTTTTCGATGAATAGTGAAAAATACTGGTTTTTATTGAAAACTGTCTTTTTATTTAAAGAATGTATATGGTTAATTTTTTGTTTTAAGATGGTTTTAAAAGTAAAATTAGATAAATAATATATTTATTAATCCAATTTAGTTCCTTATAATCAATTTCATATTGAATTTCAATATAAGAACATTTTAAACTTTTGAACATTTTCTCTTTGAAAAACCACTTTCCTGCCGCGTCTGCGGGTTTAATTTTAAATTTATTTTTTTCACTTATATGAATGGAATTTTTTAAAAAATTATTATATATTTTAAATCAGAATAATTTATATTATATAATAATTTAAATTTAATTTTTACTCAAAATGAATAATAAAAATTGTAAAAATTAATTATTGCGGTTAAGGTTAAAACGAGTTTACTGGGGTGTTAAACTAAAAAGATAAGGTGTATAATGACCTAATTGTTTTTACAATTTATATTTTATGACCATATTTATACCCTTAGTAAATTAGGTTACATTTTTATATGCTCATGGGACACTTTTCCATGAAAGTAACCAATGTAATAATTTAAGTAAAGAAAAAGACAAAATATCACCCACTTGCATTTAAATTTCAATTATGTGTTCACATAGGGACAAAAGTAAGGTGTGAATGAATATTGATAGTAATTTTTAGAATAATTAAATTAAATTAACTAGGTAATTTTTTTAGTAATTATATAATTACTTTAAAAGCTTTAAAAACACCAACACATTAATTATTTAATTAATATAAAATTAAAATAAATGATACTAAAAATATAAAAATTAATAAAAATTGAATGATTTTTTTTATTATATAATTTTTTTAGATAAATATGATATTTTAGTAAGGTTTTAAAATAATATATTCGAATTATATCATTGTCTTGATAATTTTAGAGACAAATTAAATAAATAGTGTCAAAATTGACATTAATAAATAATATTTTATTAAATGATTTAAAATTCCTAAAAATCATATATTATTCAAAGTGATTTTTAAATGTTTAAAAATATCAAATATGTTAAAATAATGGACCAATTTATCTATTATAATAACTATATTGACTTCAAAATAGTAAAAACTTTGTTACCATGGTAAAGGGTAAAACAGAGTTTTGCGAGTTACATGCACTTGTGTTAAAATTAATTTTTCACACACATATGATTTTTTTAAAAAATTTGTTTAATATTTATAACTATTGGGTATAAATTATATAATTAGAATCATTTATATCTTGTTTTAAATGATTAATTACCTAATTTAAAAGGCTAGTTACCGTAGTGAAAATCAAAATGGTAAAAGAAAGGGAACACAAAAGTTAAGGAAAAACATGTTTAAAAAATGTGTTTTTATGTGGTGGAGGTTTTTATTGACCATATATTCCCTAAAATTATTTAACTATTAATTTTGGAGGCACTTTAGGTGAGAATTAATTCTCATTATTGAATAAGTTTGGGTGTTTACAAAATACCACTCCTCAATTATAAAAGGCCGCCTCTTCCTCTCACTTTTTTCACACCCCCTAAGTCATTTGGATCGATCATAACCTAAAAAAATAAATCCAGAAAATTATTATCCATTTTATAGATCTTCTTTTCATCCCAAAAGACCAACCCTAGGGTCCTTAATAAGAGATCCAAAGGGGGTTGTTCTAAGTGAAGGTATTTGTCATCATGAAACTCTTCCTCTTTTACTTCTTCTCTTACCACCTCTATTCATTTCTTAATAATTAAAATATAATAACAAAAGTGTATAAAAAATAACGATACATTATTATGTTGATTTCATAACCTATATCCATCTCCCCTTTTATCAAATGAGTTGTGAAATTTGCATTTGTGTGTACAACGGACTACCGCCTCATGAACCAATGTTATTTGTTTTTCCATCACCACCTATCACAGCTGGATATAATGATGGATAAAATGTTTATAAATATTATATTTATGATATTATTATATTTTTGGAATTATTATATCACTTATAATTTCTTAATTTCCATTTTTTGGGAATATGATAATACCGCTCGTGTGTACAGTGGACTATCGCCTCTTAAAGAGATGTGATTTGTTCTTCACGTATACTTTACATAAAAGGTAATAAGAAAATTTTTAAATAAATATAAGTGATATATATGAAAAAAAATTATTCTATAATTTTAATGTATTATTTAACTTCATTTCTTTCAATCCGTTGAGAAAATGGAAACAACATTCATGCATATGTACAACCTACCATCTCCATTAACAGTGAATTTCATTTTCTATCTATAAATTTTATGAATTATTGTAAATATATATAGATATATATACTAAATATATATGATATTTATATCATTTTTAAAATTCTAGAGATTATGGAATTAGGATAAAATTAAGAGGAATGAAAATAAAAAATTAAAACATACACTAAAAACAAAGTAGTTATTGCCTAAAGTGTGATTTTAACAAGGAATTATTAATAAAAGAGCAATAAAAGTTCATAAGTAAATAATATATGGTATGATAAATATATAAGTATTATTTTTGATATATTTATAATAAAATTATATTTATTATAAAATAGGTTCGAATGTGCATGAAGGAATTCAATACTTAAGGTAATTTATTTCTGTCTCACTTTTATTTTCTGCGAGAGAAATTCCATATTCACCACATGGTTCTTTTATGTGATATATATACTGTCCATGAATGTATTTTATTAATATTATAATAAAAATTATGGGTATTTACATATCCATTGTAGGATCTATCTTTCATGGGGTTTATGGTTTCAAAGTTACCAATACGGTAAGGGGTTTTTATCTCAATTTTCCTTCCTTGAGACATATATTTTATTATGAACCTATATTATTTTATGGGGTCTATATACAAAACATTTGACATGTAATATCATTAATTAATTTATTATCATGATATTTAAAGTTTTATTTAATTTTATTCTTTCATGGGGCTTACAATTCAAAGTTACCAAAGTGGAGAGGGTTTTACGATATTGTCTCATCGTTTATCGAGATTGTTTATATTTATGAATCCAGTGATGATATATTATGATCCATATATCAAGAAAAAAATAAATGTTAGTCTTATATGGTTATTTATTGATAATACATGTTTCCATTCATTTTAAACTCTTTATGTTTTCAATAGTTCAAATGATTATTTTTATAAAAAAATCATCTTTATTTATATCTCTAGTTAAAAATGTTTAAAAAGGAATCTTTTTGTTGTTTTAAAAAATAAGGCCTGTTTTTATTTTACCGAAAATGTGAAATGAATCTTTTTTTAACATATAAGACAAGAAATAAATTTCCCTATATTATAAACAGAATTTTATTTGAAGATTAATTTATAAGTTTTAAAGTTTATTTTCAAATAAAATTATTTTGAAAATGTTTTTTTAAATGTTTTTTTAAAGTGGAAAGGATATTTTACTCAAAAAATGTTTTAAATGATTTTTAAATCTTCCATTATTAGTTTCCAATGTTATTTTCAAAGAAAAGGATTTTGAAAATGTTTTATGAATTTTTTATTTTTGAAAAGTAATTTTCAAAGTGTAAAGGATATTTTCATCAATAAATATTTCAAGTGATCTTTCAAAATCGTTTTCCATCTAAGATTAGATACTTTGATGTTACTTATACTTTATTGAGGATATGATCCAAAGATACCATTATTATTATTTATTTGGATGGTTTATGTTTATGATGAAAAGGTTTTTGTGAAGAATATTTCTCTTCCAAGGGTTATATCATGATAAAATTCTTATGAAAACTGATTTTTTTCATGGGTTATGCTATGATGAAATGATGAAATTCTTATGAGACCTATTTCTTTTCCTCAGGTTATTCTATGATGAAATATTTATGAAACCCATTTCTTTTCATGGGTTATGATATATTAAAGTTTTTATGATCTTATGAAACACATATGTATTATTTTCATTATTTTATGGATGATACCTATATATCCCTCCAATACATTGGGTAAATATTGATATTTTATGAGATAATGAGGACTGGAATGGGGAGTGAATCTAGTTCAGTAAGGAACTTTGTCTATTATGATAGTCTTGGGAGTGAACCTTAACCACTATGATGTTTTGGGGAGTGAAAAAATTCTACTATGATTGTTTTTTAATGATCCTTGAACTACCAAGGAAATTATTTTCTATGCTTATATGTATGTCATAAATATATTTATTATGCCAATTTTATTTAATCGTGGTTCATTTTCTTTGATTCCATTATGATTAATGTCTTATGAACTAAAAATATTGATGTCATGACTCAAGTTTATGATATATTATATGTAGGGTATGGTTTTTAAATGTTATTATCATGTTATAATACCATTATTCTCATGATATGTTGATATACCCTTTGTTTACCCTTATTGAGAATCTGAGCTCACCCTTTATTATGTTTCCTTTACCCAAGTTATGATGAAAGTTATTATGTATGATATGTCTAAGAAGGGTGATGTTTATAAAGAACATAGTCGGAGATAACATATCTAACTTATGGGTTAGTTGTTTATGTGTCCAAGTTTCCAAAGGCACCAGACCTAAAATATTATAACATGGATCATTATGTTATGTAATTAATATTCATCTATTAAGATGCAATATTTATGTATGAGAAGTTTGTGTCTTTACAGTCGTATTAGAGAAAGGTTTAGTTAAACTTTGGAAACTAGGATGATAATTTTTTTTTGATATACCTAGGGATATTTCCATGTATAAGTCTATGGATAAGTCTAAGTACGAGTCAAAGTATAGGAAAATATCTTATAATTTTGGTAAAGGATAGAGTGATTGGTTTCCAAGAAATTACGTCCCTTTATATATACTATAAGTGGATGTAGATCTAGATTAGAGGTAACTAGGGGTAATAAATCTGAAAGGTAGCACTAAGTAGGATTCGATCATCATTTGGTGTACGAGGATGGGCCTTTCTGCACACCTGGTTTGACACTCTCAGGATATATGACTTAGAAATTCACAAACTACTTATGAACCATCATAGAAGATTTTAATAGATGATGACTATTAAGAACATAGGTTAAACCCAAGGTGTCATAGATTGAAAAAAGGTTACATGCTTTAGACACCCTATAAGTTATTTTTTATGATTATGTGGTTTTCTACAATGAATATTATTGCTCATACTTTGATTTTTTGGTTTTAGAAAATGGTGAGAACTAGAAGGAACTGGGTTAACATTGAATTTGATATAAAATGTGTTTATGACCAACCAAATGGGATGATAAATATATTAAAGGATATTGCGATTATTACTACTTAGTTTTCATGATATAATATTAATAAATTACACCTTAATATAATCTCAGACTCAAAAAAGAAGATAAAGATAAAATTATTTGAGAGTTCGGGTAGTGGAGATGATGGAAGAAAGAAGATTCAATTTTCTATATGTTGAGAATGTGGGAAGAAGCACTTAAAGGAATGTCTCAAAGGAACGAGAAGCTATTTTGAGTGTGGAAAATAAGGGCATAAATAAATTAATTGTTGAGGAAAAATGAAAAGTTCAGTTAACACAATGGATAAGAATAATGGTTTCTCTAAGGTATCATCAACAGTTGAATGTTATAAATGTGTAAAGTATGGACATTATACAAATTGATGTCCTAGGGGGAAATCTCAAGAAGTGGATCAATATGGTGGTACAAGTAAATGTTTTTTATTGATGATAAAGAGACTATAAATGAAATATGAAAGTAATTAGGTATTAATGAATATATTGTTTATAATAAATTTAATTTATTTGGTAACTTTTATTACACGCAACACCAATTTTTAATGAACCACAAAAAACTATTAATATTATTATTTAAAAATAAGCATTATTACATAGAATTTAAGCTTGGTGGAATGAATAGGAATAAATAAAATTTTCAAATTAACTATAATGATTTTATATTAATAAAATATATTGATAAATAAGTACTTAATTTTTGGTAAAGTGTTATATGCTTTGAAAAATCATTTTTCTCAAAAAAATATTTTTATAGAATTTTGTGAAAAAATAATAAAATTTATTTTTGAAACTTTTAGAAAATTTATTTTAAAAAATAAGAATAATTTTTTAAATCTACATATCAAAATTATCTAGGGGTGAATTTTTGATATTTTTCTAAAAAGATTTTTTTTTGTGAATAGTGAAAAATAATGGTTTTTATTGAAAACAACATTTTCATTTAAAGAATTTATAAGGATAATTTTGTTTTAAAATAGTTTTAAAAGTAAAATTAGTTTATAATATACTTATTAATATAATTTATTTCATTATAATCAATTTTATATTGAATTTTGATATAAAAATGTTTTAGAATTTTGAACATATTTCTCTTTGGAAAACTGTTTTCTCAACACGTATGCATGTTTAATTTTGAATTAAAAATTTACAATTCTATGAATGGAATTTCAAAAAAATTATTCCATATTTCTAATAATACTAATTTATATTATATAATAAGTTTAACTTATTTTTTGGTCAAAATGAATAGTAAAAAATACTAATAATCAATTATTACGGTTAAGGCAAAAACGAGTTTACTAGGGGGTTAAACAAAAAATACAAGGAGTAAAATGAACTAAAAATGTGTCTAATTAAAATTTTAGGTAAATATTTTGAGCCTTATAACATTATTTTCTATTTTTATGTGCTTGTGGAACACTTTTCCATGAAAGTTACCAATGCAATAATTTAAGTAAAGAAAAAGACAAAATGTTACTCGCTTTTAAATTTCAATTATGTGTTCACACAGTGAAAAAACAATATGTGAATGAATATTGATGGAAATTTTAAGAATAATTAAATTAATTTCATGTGGTTAATTTATTTTTAATTTTTAGTAATTATATAATTACTTTTAACGTTTAAGAAACTCTAACAAAATAATTATTTAATTAATTAAAAATTAAAATAAATGATACTAAAAAAATAAAAAGTAATATAAATCGAATAAATTATTATATTATATTATTTTTAGATAAATAATAAATTTTAGGAAGGTGTAAAAATAATATATTCAAATTCCATCATTGGCTTGATAATTTTTGAGACAAATTAAATGAATAGTGTCAAAATTGACATTAATCTTATTTTATAATAAATAATATCTTATTAAATGATTTAAAATTAATAAAAATCCTATATGATTCCAAGCGATTTGAAAATGTTTAAAAATATAAAACATGGTTCAATAATGGATCAATTTTTCTTTTATAATAATTATATTGACACTGAAATAGTAAAAACTTTGTTATCATGGTAAAGGGTAAAACTGAGTTTTGCGCGTTATATGCACTTGTGTTAAAATTAATTTTCCACACACATTGGATTTTTTATTTTTTTAAAATTGGATTCAATATTTATAACTATTGGGTAAAAATTATATAATTATTCTCATTTATCTCTAGTCTTAAATGATTAATAACCTAGGTAAAAGACTAGGTACCGTAGTGAAAAATGAAGTGTTAAAAGTAAGGAAACTTAGAAGTTAATGAGAAACATGTTTAAAACATGTGTTTTTATGTGGTGGAGTAATTTATAAAATAAAGATTACATAAAATCATTTAATTATCAATTTTAGAGTCATTTTTGGTGAGAGTAGCTTCCCATTATTGAATAAGTTTGGGTATTTACAAAAATACCACTCCTCAATTATAAAAGGCCACTTCTTACTCTCACTTATTCACACCTCATAGGAAATTTTTCTCAACCAAAACCTGACAAAATCCATCACCAAAATCCTTATACATGTTATATATCTACTTATCATCCCAAAATACCAACCATAAGGTCCTTAATAAGAGATCTAAAGAGGGTTTTCCTAAGCGAAGGTAATTATCTTCATGAAACTCTTCCTTTTTTTTACTTCGTCTCTTACCACCTCCAATAATTTATTAATAATTAAGATATAATAACACTAATATATAAAATTTATTGATATTTTATTATGTTTATGTAATAACATATATCCATATCTTATTCCATCAAATGGGTTGTGAAATCATCATTTATGTGTACGACGAATTACTGCCTTGTGAACTGATGTTATTCATTTTTCCATCACCACATATCATGGATGGATATAATTATGTATTAAATGTTTATATATGATATTTATGATATTATTATACTTATATAATTATTATATCACATATATATTCTTACTTTCCATTATGTGGGAATATGTTAACGTCTCTTGTGCGTACGACGGTTCACCGCTTCGTGAAGCGATGTGATTCGTTCTTCACGTATGCTTTACATAAAAGGCAATAAGTAAAAGTTTAAATAAATATATGTTATATATATTATATAATAATTATTATTTAATGGTAATATATTATTTACCTTTTTTATTCTAATATATTGAGAAAATGGAAACAATGTTCATGCGTACGTATGACCTACCCTCTCCATGAACAGAGTATTTCATTTTCTATCTATAAATTTTATCAATTTATATAAATAAATATATAATTAATTAATATTATATTTATTTCATGGCTAAAATTATATATATTATGTAATAATGATCAAATTAATAGGAACAAAAATAACAAATCAAAACATACACTACAAACAAAGCAATTATTGCCTGAAACGTGATTTTAACAAGGAATTGTTAATAAATGGGTAATAAATGGTCATAAGTAAATCATAAATTGTATGATTTATATAATTATGGTTGTAAAGACCCGCAAATTTCAAGGAATTTTTTTTTCTTAATTTTCTTTGGAATTTTACAAGAGCGTAGCTTCAGACGACACCTGATTCCGAGGCCCGGTGTGCCCGGAATCAATTTCCGAAGTTTGGCTCGGGTACGTTCAGTGAACGGACGAGTGGGTTTTTCTATCTTTTGAACCGGTGCCCGGAATCGAATTCTGAGGGCACCGATGAAATCACAGCGCCGGTTTTTGCTTAGAAACGCCTCTTCCGGAGTTGCGTTTGCTCAGACGTGGTTTTTAAATTTTGGGGCTTTAAGTCAGAAATAAAATAAAATTTGTGCGACAACTTTATTTTATTTCACTTAAGCTGCTTGGAAGTCACTTGGAAGCCACTTGAACTGAGTTAAAGCGGATAGGGTGCTATCCGGAAATATCCTACCCTCTTGGTAGGATATTTGTGAGGCAGGGCCCGCACGAGCCCCGCCGTTTCTTTCGCTAAGTAACGCACCCGCGAAAACCCGTCAAAGTAACTGAAAAGTCAACCGACGCGTTTTCTTTAATTTCTTAACAGACCATTTAATTGGGCGGTTTATTTTCGTGAATTAAATGGGCTGTTTCATTCGTTGAATTAATTCAACGAATTTAATGGGTCGTTACTTACGCGTTTTGCGTTTGTTGGCAAAATAATAAAATAGACAAACTTGTCTATTTTGGAGGATCCTCCTGTTGTGCGAGATCCTCTAAACCTCCACCCTCCCCGCGAAGAACGCGAAGAACGCCGGAACCGGAATTCGACGACGCACGATCCGCGACGTCAACAAACTTTTCCGCGACCTTCTCCTTCTTCTTCTACGACGCCTCTTCTTCCGCGGCGGACCTACGATCAGCGGTTAAAGGTGAGAATCAAATCTTCTAATTCTCCCCTTTTTATAATTCGATATCAACGGATTTAAATTAATTAAATCCGTTTGATCTTGATCCGGAGATCGTCGGCGCGACGTTTTTCCCGCGGTGCGACGAACGTCTCCTTCGCAACGACGCGACGATCCCCTCCTTCCGCGACGAGCGATTCCGTGACGACCTCACGTCCGACGACGACAAGGTAAGGGATGTTGGAATATTTTACTTCCCGTGTTTATTCTTTTAAAATAAAGAACCCGATCATGGAACAATTTTAATTTATTTAAAATTGTTGATTGGTTATTTCTTTTTCTCCCGTTGTTTATGACTAACGCGGAGGGTGCGGATCTAACGAACAAGACCCGGCAACCCTCCGCCGATCTTTTGTTGTGCGGATTTGGCGGACGACGACGAACCGTGCGGCAAGGGCGATCCGTTGATCCCGCAGTGAAGATCGGCCCCCGGGAGGAGCAATGGCGCAGACGGGAGGCAAAACGGGCCACCGGAGCAACTCCGGCGGCCCGCGGAAGGCGGCGGCGGCGCGGGTCGCCGGCACGGCGGCGCCGGCGACCGGAGGCGGCGGCGTCCGGCGTGCCGCCGGGAATTCCGCTGCGGCCGAGCCGTGGCGGCGGCGAAGCGCCGGACCGCGTCCGCGGTCCGGCCACCCAGCACGCGGCCCGCGCGGGCCGCGTTCCTCCAAGCCGCGGGTCAAACCCGCGGCGGTTTCTTCGGCCGCTCAGCCGAAGCCGAGCCGGCCGGTCCGGTCGGCCGGGCCGCGCCCAGGCCAGACCCGGTTCGGGTCGACCCGGTTCGGCCGACCCAGGGTTGGCTCGGGCCGGGTCGCCCCGGGCCCAGAACCCCCGTTTTCGGGCCTTCTTCGGTCTTTTGCCCATATCTTGGGCCTAGGACCTTCGATTGACGAACCGTCAGCGGCTACGCGATCCTTGGATCGATACGGTCGTTTCGGTATTTTATACTTAAGGTTTCGGAAGACTTTGGGTTCGGCCGGGTTGGTTCGTACACGAAACCAACCGGGCCCTCGGAGCGGAAACGCTCATAACTTGAGCTACGGACGTCCGATCGACGTACCGTCAGCTGTGGTAGTTTCCTCTAAGTGAGACGGAACTTTTGGCATACTCCGCCCGAGGATCGGATACAGGCGGAGTACGGTCGGGTTGGTTTTGCCCTAAAAACCAACCGGGCCCCTGGGACGAAAATGCCAATAACTCTCAGACCGGGCGTCCGATTGACGCGCCGTCTGTTGCGTTGAGATCCTGTTGTCGATACGGAACTTTTGGATACATCAACTTCGGACTACGTGTCAGTTGATGTATCAGCCTCTCGGCTCGTGGAGCGGACCCTCCTAAACGAGCTCGCTGTGTGCGGGAACCCTAGCGCTGGCTGTGACTTCGACGACAGAGCATAGATCCTCCGTGGACTGCGACGACGACAGAGCAGAGATCCTCAGTGGACTGCGACGACGGCAGAGCAGAGATCCTCAGTGGACTGTGTCGACTACTGCACTCAGCGATCCTACGTGGATCAGTGCTACAGGTTCTGTGTGAGCCCGATCCTATGTGGGTCCTTACTACCGGTTCTGTGTGAGCCACTGCCTACAGGTTCTGTGTGAGCCCGATCCTGTGTGGGTCTTTTGCGGGGGTTAGTACCTATCGATCCTTCGTGGGTCCGACGACTTAGATGGATCAGTGATCATCTTTGACGTCATCTGAAAAAGTATACCTGGTTGAGCTGAATCTTATGTTACTCTCCTTTGTGGTTTGTGTTGAACTATCCTTTGTGGATTTACTGTTTACTCTCCTTGTGGATTTGAGTCTTGCTTTCCTGCGTGGATTGAGTTGTTCTTGAGCTCGTGAGCAAAGCTAGAATTGGGGACTTAGGTATATGTATGGGCATATACCTAAGTCGAGTCAGATGTTATTTCGTGATTGCATCCTTCTTTTGTGCTATATCCTTTGTGGATTTCGGGAGACCTTCGGGGGTCTCGGGGTCCTTACTGAGTAGCTTATACTCACCCCTGCACGGGCTATGCCCGCACCTTGTTGTGTTGGATGCAGACGACGGACAGCGCTGATCTCGGTTGGGGCGTGGAGCAGGACGGTACCTGGAGGTGGACCACTGGGCGGGACGTGCTCGGAGCGGACGTGGGACCCGAGGAGCCTGGAGGCTATCTGTACCCACCCTTCAGGTGGGATTGCCAGTGGACGACACGAGGCCGCCGTCTTTTCTTCAGTTGCTGTTCTTTACTTTTTCAGTTGTACTTTCAGTTGGGCTTGTATTCCGGCCCCCTTTACTTTTCTGCACTTGTAGTTACTTTCCGCTTGCTGACTCTGTGGTGGTTGTTACTTATAAAGGCAAAGCCTTCCCTGTTTACCGGGATTTTACGCCTTGGTGCTAGTCGCCAGCCCCTGGCCTATGGAAGGCGGGCTTGGGGTAGTCACGGCACGGGCCCCGAGGTCGGGTCGTGACAAATTGGTATCAAAGGTGGTCGGTTCTACCGAAGACTCTGATCGTCTTTTCTTTCTATATGAAGCAATAGTGTTTAGTGTATTGAGTGTGGTTATCAGTTCAGGGAGCCCAGTGTTGGTGCGGCGGCCGACGTATCCGTACACCAGGACCCTGACTCCTGATTTCCAACTTAATGCATGAAAACATTTATTGCGTGTGTGTTTCAAGTTTTCTTCGTGATTACTTGTGTCAGCTCACCGGGTATACTGATCTGCTTTATGAAAGTCTCAGGTTTTCCTTGTGATTACTTGTGCCAGCTCACCAGGTATACTGTTCTGACTGTGGTGCTCTTGTTCTCCTTTTCAGGATGGCCCTGCGACGACAGCCAGCTAGGGTTCCGAGTGTAGGGCGCGACGGCAGCCCACCGAGCGACGAGGCCTCGGTGCAGGGCCCTTTGCCAGCAGTGGCACCGGCGGTTGCTTTACCCGCCGAGCCACCTATGCTGCTAGTACCAGACGCTGACGATGCACGTCGCCTCAGGGCACTGCATGAGTTTCAGAGCCAGCGACCGCCCAGGTTTCGCGGTGAGGCGGACCCCCAGGCCGCCGAGGACTGGCTAGAGGCGGTGGTACGGATCTTTAGGCTAGTGAGGACACCAGCGGATCTCATGGTGATTCTCGCGGCGAGCCTCCTGCAGGCGGCGGCAGGACGATGGTGGAGCTTGATGCTCCAGGTTCACGATGAGGCATCCTTGCTCTGGACGGACTTCGAGAGCCTCTTCCGCTCTGAGTTTGTCCCGGCCACCCTCCGAGCGGTGCGCATCCAGGAGATTCTCCAGCTGCGCCAGGGCAGCATGACGGTCGCTCAGTACGCGGCGAGGTTCACTGACCTATCTCGCTACTCGACCGACATGGTACGAGACCCCTTCTTCCGGGCCCGGACCTTCGAGCAGGGCTTGCGACAGGATATTCGGGCGTCGCTGATCTCCCTCAGCATTCCGACCCAGGCGGGAGTGCTGGAGCGAGCCCTCCTGATCGAGAGCTTCCTGGCAGAGCCTTCTTCAGCGGCGAGACCTAGCACAGGGTGGCAGGTAGCTGAGTCTTCGGCAGCAGGTAGCCGACGGATGACTCTCGGGTCCAGGCAGACCAGACCCCCACGCAGACGGCCTCAGGACACCGGCTCAGCAGTGCGGGGCACACAGCGGAGTGCCAGCCTTCCGAGAGGCAGGCTGTGCTACTCCTGCGGCGGGCAGGGTCACATGGCTCGTGACTGCCCGACTCGCCGATCAGAGGAGCAGCAGTCGGTGGAGGGGCCACCCAGGCAGAGGCAGAGGGTCGACCGTGGCGGTCCGCAGGGAGGAGGCGGACGAGGCAGAGGAGCTGGCCGAGCAGCGGGTGGTGGGCGACGCTTCCAGGCTCTACCCCCACCACCACCAGGAGGGCCACCTCGACCACAGGGAGATGGCGGGCAGGGACAGGCCCAGCTCCAGGCAGTGGAGGCCTACGACCCCGACATGCCAGAGATGATTCGAGGTACGATTTGTGTCTATTCCACCCTTGCTGCAGTACTTATAGACACAGGAGCGAGTCACTCTTTCATAGCCTCTGCCTTTGTTCGGAGCTCGGAGATTCCGACTGAGCCGTTGGCTCGATCCTTACGGCTAGAGACTCTTACGGGAGCAGACTCGACGATTACGCACTGGTGCCGGCAGTGTGAGCTTACTCTAGGAGGCGAGATCTTCGGCTGGGATCTCCTTGTAGCGGCGTCGAGGCCTTACGACGTCATCTTGGGCATGGATTGGCTATCCACGGTTCATGACCAGATCGACTGTTTTAGGCGCAAGGTGCGATGTGTTCGCACCGACGGGAGCAGGTTTACCTTCACCGGCGAGAAGGGAACCTTTGCAGCACAGGATGGACTTCCGCGGAGGAGAGTGCAGCCCATCTCTCATCAGTTGGCTAGCCTCATCCTAGGAGCAGTGGACGTGCGGAGTCCAGCTTTTCCTGCAGTGGTGGACCAGTACGTGGACGTCTTTCCCGACGACGTTCCAGGGCTACCTCCTCGTAGAGAGGTAGACTTTTACATCGACTTGTACCCCGGGACAGCCCCGATATCTACTCCAGCATATCGGATGGCCCCCACCGAGCTTCGGGAGCTGCGGGTACAGTTGGAGGACTTGCAGAGCAAGGGGTTTATCCGACCCAGTGTTTCACCCTGGGCTTCCCCGATTTTGTTCGCCAAGAAGGCGGACGGGAGCTTGCGACTGTGTGTCGACTATCGTCGCCTGAACCAGGTGACAGTGAGGAACAAGTATCCACTGCCACGGATTGATGACCTCTTCGATCAGCTCAAGGGAGCGCGGTGGTTCTCGAAGATAGACCTCCGGTCAGGCTATCATCAGCTCAGAGTTCGAGACGAGGACGTGCAGAAGACGGCCTTCAGGTGTCGGTATGGCCATTATGAGTTCTTGGTTATGCCGTTCGGCGTAACCAATGCTCCAGCAATGTTCATGAGCCTCATGAACAGGATCTTCCAGCCATACCTCGACTGATTTGTCGTGGTCTTCATTGACGACATTTTGGTATACTCGACGACTGAGGAGGAGCATGCCTACCACCTACGAGTTGTGTTAGACACGCTCCGAGAGCACCAGCTTTATGGCAAGCTCTCAAAGTGCCAGTTCTGGTTACGTGAGGTCCACTTCTTGGGGCACGTCATCTCTGAGGCGGGAGTTGCAGTGGATCCCGCGAAGATCGAGGCAGTGCTAGCTTGGGAGCCACCCAGGAGCGTGACGGAGGTGCGGAGCTTCTTGGGCCTAGCCGGATACTATCGGAGATTCGTGCCAGACTTCTCCAGAGTTGCGGCACCACTCTCAGCGTTGACGAAGAAGGGGAAACCCTTCGTGTGGTCAGACAGATGTCAGCAGAGCTTCCAGGAGCTGAGGCAGAGGTTGACCAGCGCACCTATCTTGAGGTTGCCTGAGGAGGGAGTTGGATACGTAGTTTACTGCGATGCGTCAGGGACTGGACTCGGGTGCGTCCTGATGCAGGAGCGGGCCGTGATCGCCTATGGATCACGTCAGTTGAGGCCGCATGAGCAGAACTACGCCACTCATGACCTGGAGTTAGCAGCAGTGGTCTTCGCTCTGAAGACTTGGCGGCACTATCTGATGGGCGAGCGCTTCACAGTCTTTTCTGACCACCAGAGTCTCAGGTATATCTTCTCTCAGAAGGACCTGAACCTGATACAGCAGAGATGGCTTGAGTTCCTCCAGGACTATGACTTTGAGTTAGTCTATACTCCTGGGAAGGGGAACGTGGTAGCCGATGCCCTCAGCAGGAGGACGAGCATTTAGCTACTTGAGGAGGCGACGAAGCAACTAGCCTCTTTACAGATATCCTTCGTGGATAGAGACGGAGCAGCCTTTCTTCAGTCTCTCACAGTCTCTCCTACACTTCTACAGCGGGTCAGAGAGGCTCAGCGTGGGGACGCTGACTGTGAGACCCGGCGTGCACTGATATCCTCAGGTCAGGCGCCTGATGGTTTCTCCCTTGGAGCAGAGCACGACATCCTTTTCAGAGGACGTACCTTCGTACCAGTCGCTTTACGAGAGGAGGTGCTGAGAGAGTTTCACACTTCTCCCTTGGCGGTGCATCCCGGAGTGGCGAAGATGTACCAGGATCTCAGACGACAGCACTGGTGGCCGGGCATGAAGAAAGCTGTGGTAGAGTTTGTTTCACGATGCCTCACCTGCCAGCAGGTGAAGGTAGAGCATCAGGTACCAGCAGGCTTGGTACAACCCTTGGAGGTCCCGGAGTGGAAGTGGGATGGCATATCTATGGACTTCGTGACTGGAATTCCACGCACTTCCAGAGGTCACGACTCCATTTGGGTGATTGTCGACCGACTCACCAAGTCGGCACACTTCTTACCCATCAGAGAGCAGGGCTCAGTGGAGAGCTTGGGACGTCTTTACGTCCAGGAGATCGTACGGCTTCACGGTGTGCCATCGTCTATCGTCTCCGATCGAGATGCTCGTTTCACTTCCCGGCTTTGGAAGGGGTTGCAGGAGGCGTTCGGGACGCGGCTCCATCTGAGCACAGCCTTCCACCCTCAGACGGATTGTCAGACGGAGAGGACCATACAGACACTCGAGGAAATGCTCCGTGCATGTGTTCTCGACTTTGGTCGCAGCTGGGAGGACCACCTACCCTTGGTGGAGTTCGCGTACAACAACAGCTACCACTCCACCATCGGGATGGCACCATACGAGGCATTGTACGGCAGACCCTGCAGATCACCGTTGTGCTGGACAGACCCTGGGGAGTCAGCACTCGTGGGACCAGAGATGGTCCGAGCCACGACAGAGAAGGTCCAGATCATCCAGGAGAGGATGAGGACAGCTCAGAGCCGGCAGAAGTCATATGCTGACAGGAGGCGGAGGCCACTAGAGTTCGAGGATGGCGACCAAGTCTTTTTGCGTGTCTCACCTCGACGTGGTTTACGGAGATTTGGCCGAGGCGGCAAGTTGTCTCCATGCTTCATCGGGCCTTTCCAGGTCCTCAGCAGGATAGGAGAGGTGGCTTATCGCCTGGCTCTACCACCTCAGTTGCACCAGGTGCACGACGTCTTTCACGTGTCTCAGCTGAGGAGATACGTGCACGACCCGACGCACATCATCGACTTTGGGGAGATGGACGTGGACGATGGGGCGACTTTTGCGGAGGTCCCAGTGGAGATCGAGGATCGACAGGAGTGGGTCCTACGTGGGCGGTCGATTCCTCTTGTGCGCGTCAGATGGCAGCACGGGAACCTCCAGGAGAGCACTTGGGAGCGGGAGGCTCAGATGCGTGCTCAGTACCCCCATTTGTTCCCCTAGTTTTTGATGTATCTTTACGGGGACGTAAAGCCCTGAGGTGGGAGTAATGTAAAGACCCGCAAATTTCAAGGAAATTTTTTTTCTTAATTTTCTTTAGAATTTTACAAGAGCGCAGCTTCAGACGGCACCTGATTCCGAGGCCCGGTGTGCCCGGAATCAATTTCCGAAGTTTGGCTCTGGTACGTTCAGTGAACGGACAAGCGGGTTTTTCTATCTTTTGAACCGTTGCCCGGAATCGAATTCTGAGGGCACCGATGAAATCGCAGTGCCGGTTTTTTCTTAGAAATGCCTCTTCCGGAGTTGCGTTTGCTCAGACGTGGTTTTTAAATTTTGGGGCTTTAAGTCAGAAATAAAATAAAATTTGTGCGACAACTTTATTTTATTTCACTTAAGCTGCTTGGAAGTCACTTGGAAGCCACTTGAACTGAGTTAAAGCGGATAGGGTGCTATCCGGAAATATCCTACCCTCTTGGTAGGATATTTGTGAGGCAGGGCCCGCACGAGCCCCGCCGTTTCTTTCGCTAAGTAACGCACCCGCGAAAACCCGTCAAAGTAACTGAAAAGTCAACCGACGCGTTTTCTTTAATTTCTTAACAGACCATTTAATTGGGAGGTTTATTTCGTGAATTAAATGGGCTGTTTCATTCGTTGAATTAATTCAAAGAATTTAATGGGTCGTTACTTACGCGTTTTGCGTTTGTTGGAAAAATAATAAAATAGACAAACTTGTCTATTTTGGAGGATCCTCCTGTTGTGCGAGATACTCTAAACCTCCACCCTCCCCGCGAAGAACGCGAAGAACGCGAAGAACGCGAAGAACGCCGGAACCGGAATTCGACGACGCACGATCCGCGACGTCAACAAACTTTTCCGCGACCTTCTCCTTCTTCTTCTACGGCGCCTCTTCTTCCGCGGCGGACCTACGATCAGCGGTTAAAGGTGAGAATCAAATCTTATAATTCTCCCCTTTTTATAATTCGATATCAACGGATTTAAATTAATTAAATCCGTTTGATCTTGATCCGGAGATCGTCGGCGCGACGTTTTTCCCGTGGTGCGACGAACGTCTCCTCCGCAACGACGCGACGATCCCCTCCTTCCGCGACGAGCGATTCCGCGACGACCTCACGTCCGACGACGACAAGGTAAGGGATGTTGGAATATTTTACTTCCTGTGTTTATTCTTTTAAAATAAAGAACCCAATCACGGAACAATTTTAATTTATTTAAAATTGTTGATTGGTTATTTCTTTTTCTCCCGTTGTTTATGACTAACGCGGAGGGTGCGGATCTAACGAACACGACCCGGCAACCCTCCGCCGATCTTTTGTTGTGCGGATTTGGCAGACGACGACGAACCGTGCGGCAAGGGCGATCCGTTGATCCCGCAGTGAAGATCGGCCCCCGGGAGGAGCAATGGCGCAGACGGGAGGCAAAACGGGCCACCGGAGCAACTCCGGCGGCCCGCGGAAGGTGGCGGCGGCGCGGGTCGCCGGCGGCGCCCGGCGCGCCGCCGGGAATTCCGCCGCGGCCGAGCCGCGGCGGCGGCGAACCGCCGGACCGCGTCCGCGGTCCGGCCCCCCAGCACGCGGCCCGCGCGGGCCGCGTTCCTCCAAGCCGCGGGTCAAACCCGCGGCGGTTTCTTCGGCCGCTCGGCCGAAGCCGAGCCGGCCGGTCCGGTCGGCCGGGCCGCGCCCAGGCCGGACCGGACCCGGCCTAGCCGGGTCGGGCCGGGTCGGGCCGACCCGGTTCGGGCGACCCGGTCCGGCCGACCCAGGGGTGGCTCGGGCCGGGTCGCCCCGGGCCCAGAACCCCCGTTTTCGGGCCTTCTTCGGTCTTTTGCCCATATCTTGGGCCTAGGACCTCCGATTGACGAACCGTCAGCGGCTACGCGATCCTTGGATCGATACGGTCATTTCAGTATATTATACTCAAGGTTTCGGAAGACTTTGGGTTCGTCCGGGTTGGTTCGTACACGAAACCAACCGGGCCCTCGGAGCGGAAACGCTCATAACTTGAGCTACGGACGTCCGATCGACGTACCGTCAGCTGTGGTAGTTTCCTCTAAGTGATACGGAACTTTTGGCATACTCCGCCCGAGGATCGGATACAGGCGGAGTACGGTCGGGTTGGTTTTGCCCTAAAAACCAACCGGGCCCCTGGGACGAAAATGCCAATAACTCTCAGACCGGGCGTCCGATTGACGCGCCGTCTGTTGCGTTGAGATCCTGTTGTCGATACGGAACTTTTGGATACATCAACTTCGGACTATGTGTCAGTTGATGTATCAGCCTCTCGGCTCGTGGAGCGGACCCTCCTAAATGAGCTCGCTGTGTGCGGGAACCCTAGTGCTGGCTGTGACTTCGACGACAGAGCAGAGATCCTCCGTGGACTGCGACGACGGCAGAGCAGAGATCCTCAGTGGACTGCGACGACGGCAGAGCAGAGATCCTCAGTGGACTGCGTCGACTACTGCACTCAGCGATCCTACGTGGATCAGTGCTACAGGTTCTGTGTGAGCCCGATCCTATGTGGGTCCTTACTACCGGTTCTGTGTGAGCCACTGCCTACAGGTTCTGTGTGAGCCCGATCCTGTGTGGGTCTTTTGCGGAGGTTAGTACCTATCGATCCTTCGTGGGTCCGACGACTTAGATGGATCAGTGATCATCTTTGACGTCATCTGAAAAAGTATACCTGGTTGAGCTGAATCTTATGTTACTCTCCTTTGTGGTTTGTGTTGAACTATCCTTTGTGGATTTACTGTTTACTCTCCTTGTGGATTTGAGTCTTGCTTTCCAGCGTGGATTGAGTTGTTCTTGAGCTCGTGAGCAGAGTTAGAATTGGGGACTTAGGTATATGTATGGGCATATACCTAAGTCGAGTCAGATGTTATTTCGTGATTGCATCCTTCTTTTGTGCTATATCCTTTGTGGATTTCGGGAGACCTTCGGGGGTCTCGGGGTCCTTACTGAGTAGCTTATACTCACCCCTGCACGGGCTATGCCCGCACCTTGTTGTGTTGGATGCAGATGACAGACAGCGCTGATCTCGGTTGGGCCGTGGAGCAGGACGGTACCTGGAGGTGGACCACTGGGCGGGGCGTGCTCGGAGCGGACGTGGGACCCGAGGAGCCTGGAGGCTATCTGTACCCACCCTTCAGGTGGGATTGCCAGTGGACGACACGAGGCCGCCGTCTTTTCTTCAGTTGCTGTTCTTTACTTTTTCAGTTGTACTTTCAGTTGGGCTTGTATTCCGGCCCCCTTTACTTTTCTGCACTTGTAGTTACTTTCCGCTTGCTGACTCTGTGGTGGTTGTTACTTATAAAGGAAAATCCTTCCCTGTTTACCGGGATTTTACGCCTTGGTGATAGTCGCCAGCCCCTGGCCTATGGAAGGCGGGCTTGGGGTAGTCACGGCACGGGCCCCGAGGTCGGGTCGTGACAATGGTTATATAATATATTTATAATAAACTTATATTTATTATACAAAATTTTCGAACATTTATGAATGAATTTGAGACTTAAGGTAAGGGATTTCCCTCTCACTTTTATTTTATGTGAAACAAAATGCTATATTCACCATGTGTTTATTTTATATGGTGTATATACCTCACATGAATTTATTTTATGACTCTTATTTTGAAAATTATGTGGATTTATAAATCCATTTTAGGATATCTCTTTCATGGGATTTACAGTTTCAAAATTACCAATACGGTAAGGGAATTTTTGTCTAAATTTTCCTTCCTCGAGAAATATATTGTGTTATGAACCTATATTATTTTATGAGGTGTATTTAAAGCACCTTTTACATTTAATATCATTAATTAATTTATTATCATGATATTTTAAGTTTCATTTAATTTTATTCTTTCACGGGGCTTATGATTTAAAGTTTCCAAAGTGGTAAGGGTTTTATGATACAATCTCATCGTTTATCAAGATTGTTTATGTTTGTGCTTCCAATGATGAAATATTATGATATATATCTCAAAAAACACATAAATTTTATTCTAATTTGGTTATATCATGATAATACATGTTTTCCTTCAATTTTCTCTCATTATGTTTTCAAGATTTCAAAAGATTTTATAAGAAAAATCATATTTATTTCTCTCTCTGTTCAAAAACACTTTCTCTTCCATGTCCATATTTTAAAAAAATATTTTAATTTTTTTAATGTTACTATATAATTTTTTAAATTCATTTTTACCTTTTCTTTAATTCTTAATTTTTTTAAAAATAATATTTATGTCATTTAAAAAAAAAATCCCATTTGGATTTTACCGAAAATGTGGAAGGAATTTTTATTTTAATTCATACAAAATGAATGTAATTTTTACCATCATGAACATTATTTTCTTTGAATATTCATTTATAAGTTTTCATTTTTATTTTCAAATAAAATTATTCTGATTTTTTTTACATTTTAAAAAGTTTTTTTTCAAAGAGAAAAAGTTATTTTACTCAAGAAATGTTTTAAATTTTTTTAAAGGTTCCTTTATAAGTTTCTAAGGTTATTTTAAAAGAAAATGATTATGAATTTTTTTTATGAATTTTTAGATTTGAAAATTGATTTTAAAAACTGGAAGGCTATTTTAGTCAATAAATGTTCAAAGTGATCTTTAAAAATAATTTTCCATCTAAGATTACATCCATTGATTGTTACTTATGCTTTAATGGGTATATGATCCAAGGATACCAATATTATTATTTCTCTAGATGGTTTATGTTTATAATGACAAGATTTTTATGAAACCTGTTTCCCTTCCATGGGTTATTCCATGATGAAATTCTTATGAAACCCACTTATTTTTCCATGGATTATGATATAACAAAATGATGGAATGTTTATCAAACCTATTTATTTTCCACTGGTTCTGATATGATAAAATGTTTATGAAACCCATTTATTTTCATGGGTCCTCATAAAATAAATTATTTATGATCTTGTTGCATATGTATGTATGATTTTAATTATGTTATAGGTGGGACCTATATCTCCCTCTGATTAATTAGTTAAATATTGATATCTCATGAGATAAAAATTATTATAATGGGAAGTGAACTTAGTTTAGTAAGAGAATTTTTCCACTATGATAGTCTTGGGAGTGAACCTTGACTATTACAATGGTTTGGGGAGTGAAAAAATTCCACTATGATTGTTTTTCAATGATCCTTGAACTACTAAGAAATGATTTTCTATGATTATACGTATTCTATAAATCTTTGTCTTATACCAATTTTATGTTATCATGGTTCATTTTCTTTGATTCCATTACGATTTATGTCTTATGTGAAGGTTCCGGGCGCAGCGGAAGCACGTGGGTGGATATGCCCACTTGTCTTTTTGTCATTAACAATGATCAATCTGGGATCAATACGATGATAAACGCCAGTATCCATGGATCGAATCACAGGAAAAATACAAAGAAGAAGGTTTGTCCCGGAACCACAAAGTAGGATCGTTACATGTTGATTATAATTAATTTAATCAATTGAAAATAAATACCTTTTGGGTGTTCTTTATTCATTGATGTTCTTGATCATGTTCCGATGTGATTTGTCGTTGCGTCACAGAATCTAAGTGTAAACTTCCTCTAGCAGTGATCCACATGTGTACCTCGTATCTCGGGACATCGCCAAAGGAATCTCCAGGTGCTAGTGTGGAGAAACCTTTGCTTGTGTTTTCCGCCTTAGATCATCTTGATCCGATGGAAGAGGATCTCTCTCGGTCTGGAGAGAGTTCTTGGAGGAATAGGTTCTTTCGGCCTTGAAAGAATTCTCTAGAATTGTTGTGTGTGTCGTAGAAAAGAGTTGGGGTTGTGAGGATATTTATAATCAGGTTTGAGGTTGTAGAGTTATGACAATAAATAAATGCGTTACGTGTTTTATTTTTTTCATTGACTCTTATTTAAAACCCCCATGTCGAATAATTAATTCCTTGAAATGCGCCCATGCTAATTATAATAAATATCATTTAAAACAATATTATATTATAAAAATCCCGACTGGAAAATCTACATGGTGTGTATTAATAAATACACGACATGTACTTGTTTTTCATTGAAAACTACACGGCGTGTACATTCAATGTACACGGCGTGTATATCTTGTTTTCATTTATTCATTTTCTTTCCATAAAGAAAACTACATGGCATGTATTTATTAATGCATGGCGTGTACTTGTTTTGCATGAAAAACTACACGGCGTGTAATCTTTAATACACGACATGCATATCTTGTTTTTCACTTCCTTATTCCTCCATCATTAAAACTATTTAGGCTTCCTTGAATAATTATTAAGCCACGTACGGGAATAATCTTTATTCTACTTGAGATACTTGAATACACTTAGTGTGTGACCCTCTAAGACTCTTTCTCTTTGGCATTAGGTGAGCTTTCATAAGTCCAAGATTACTGTCTAGCAACGGGTCAAGGCACCCAAGAGAAAGAAGTTGACATCATATTGAGGTATCACATCATACGAATGCTTACTGTGTAATTTAATCCCTTTGTCTCAATATCCCATCAAGAAGGTTTCATAGAAGTGTCATAAACCTATATGCTTGATCCGTCGTTCTTTGACTACCTGAAATAAACTCATCGTTTACACCATGGCCATGAAATTTAATGCGATAGTTCTATTTCAATCAAAGGGACGAGATATCAACTTCCATAAATGGAAGGGAAAAATCCTTCCTCGAATTATCCATTAACAACATGTCATTCGTGACGCACCCAACGTACCCTACTTCCCGCCAACTGTCTGCATGAAGGTTTTAATCAGTAAATCTAAGTGCGCGAGTCATGACATGAGTTAATGATAATCTTCCAGTCTAAGGACCATTACTCACGCTCATAGATAGCAATGTCCGATGACACCAATACATACGGAATTGCTACTGGTAGGTTTGTTCTCATAATCTCCCATCTTGGAGACTACCAAGTGAGAACTCCATGAGAGAGAGTCTCTTCTTCTTATGAGTACTTGCACATGACGGTCTGTATACTATGTGTCCTATCATAGTATTTAATCTAACCATAGAAATTTATTTAAGAATATTTTTATATCATTTCAAGGTTCTCATCAAAGAGGGGATCTTCCATGACCTTATCAATGCAACAAATATTCCAGGACATTATTATATTATAGTCATCCAGAACAATGAAAAATATATAATAAGTGAACATTCATGCAATCAAAGTATAAAACAGTTGTTTCTCAGGACAACAACCCTTACAAACTCCCACTTGGACTAGAGCCAACTGCCTACAAATTTTAGTCCGCTAGACCTCACATGATGATCATGTTTCTACTAAGTCAAGACTTTAGTCAAGGGGTCCACCACGTTGTCTTCCATGGAAATACTGCTCACTGCAACTTCACCTCTCTGAGTGAAATCCCTCAAGAGATGATACTTCCGAAGTATGTGGTTTGTCCACTGATGTGACCTTGGCTCTTTTGTAAGTGCCACCGCTACAGTATTATCACAATAGATTGTGATATGATCTTTTCTGCTCGGTACTACATCAAGATCTTGGATGAAGCTTCGCACCCATACTGCTTCTTTAGCTACCTCAGAAGCTGCGATATACTCGGACTCCACTGTAGAATCTTCCATCACACTTTTCTTTGAGCTCTTCCAGCTCACTGCACCTCTATTCAAACTGAAGATGTATCCAGTCTGCGACTTCATGTCATCTTGATCAGCCTGGAAACTAGCATCTACATTTCCTCTGATGACTAGTTCCTCATCTCCTCCATAAACCAGGAACATATCCTTATTACTCCTCAGATACTTAAGGGTAGTCTTGACTTCCATTCAATGGCGGTCTCCTGGATCAGCTTGATATCTACCTACTGCACTTAATGCGTAATCAACATCTAGCCTCATACATATCATATCATACATGACTGACCCAATCACGGATGCGTAAGGGATCCTTGCCATTCTCTTTCTTTCCTCATGTGTCTGAGGACACATTTTCTTGGAAAGATGAATGCCATGTGACACTGGCAACAATCCCCTCTTGGATTGTTCCATACTGAATCTCTTCAGTATCTTGTCAATGTATGTACTTTGACTCAGGCCCAGCATTCTCTTGGATCTATCACGATGGATCTTGATCCCAAGAATATATACTGCCTCACCCAAGTCTTTCATGGAGAAGAATTTATGCAACCATGGCTTAAATGACTGTAAGACAGGTACTTCGTTTCCAATTAGTAATATGTCATCAACATATACTATTAGGAAAACGACTGCACTCCCACTAAACCTCTTGTAGACACAAGGCTCACATTCTTTCTTAACAAATCCAAATTCCATGATGGCTTCATCAAAATAAATGTTCCATGACCTTGATGCTTACTTTAATCCATAAATGGATTTCTGCAACTTGCATGCCTTGTTGGCATCCTTTGGAGTCACAAACCCTTCAGGTTGTGTCATGTAGACATATTCCTGGAGGTTCCTATTAAGGAAATATGTTTGGATATCCATTTGCCAAATTTCAAAGTCATGGTAAGTAGAAATGGCCAATAGGATTCTGATGGATTTCTGTATCACAATCGGTGAAAAGGTTTTATCATAGTCAATTCCTTGACACTGTCTAAAACCTTTTACAACCAGTCGTGCCTTCTAGGTGCTGACTTGCCCCTCCATGTACAGTTTCTTATTGAATACCCATTTATTACCAATAGGCTTTACATCAACTGGAGGATCTACCAAAATCCAGACTTGTTTTTGGTACATGGAATCCATTTCAGAATTCATGAATTCTTGCCACTTGGAAACATCTGTGCCTTCAACTTCTTCCTTGTAGGTAAGAGGATCATCATTGTCAACCAATAATGAGTCACCATCCTCAGTGATAAGAAAACCGTATCATTCTGGTTCTCTCACCTCTCTCATACTCCTACGCAATTCTTGTGTCTTTGGAACAGATTGTTTTTCCACGGGACTTTGTGGAATCTATTCTTGTACCAACTCCTGTGTATCTTGAGCTTCGACTTCATCAAAGTCTATCTCGCTCCCACTATCTCTTTTGGAGATGTGCTCCCTCTCATAGAATATAGCGTGTCTTGCCACTGTAACCTTTTTGTCTGAGGGGTTGTATAGCTAATATCCCATTGTCTCCTTGGGATATCCTATAAAGATACACTTTGTGCCTTGGGGTGCAAGTTTGTTACCTGAAGAGGCCTTAACAAATTCTTTGCTACCCCACACATGTAAATTCGATAACATGGCTTTGCGTCCACTCCATAACTCATATAGAATACCATTTATCTATTTAGTTGGTACTTAGTTTAGTATGTGTGCTGCTGTTTGTAATGCATATCCCCAAAAGGATAATGGAAGACTCGCATGACTCATCATTGATCTCACCATGTCCAACAGGGTGAGGTTCCTCCTTTCGCTTACACCATTCCACTGTGGCGTGTAAGGAGGAGTGAGTTGAGATAGAATCCCAAAATCCTGTAAGAAATCAATGAAGTCCTGATTAAGATATTCTCCTCCTCTGTCTGAGTGGAGTTTCTTAATCTTCTTACCAAGATAGTTCTCAACTTCATTCTTGTATTCTTTGAACCGATCAAAAGAATCTGACTTATAACTCATTAAGTAGATATATCCATATCTACTAAAATCATCAGTAAAAGTTATGAAGTATGAGAACCCACCCCTTGCCTCAACTGGAAATAGCCCACACACATCTGTGTGAACTAATTCTAGAAGCTCTTTAGCTCTTTCACCTTTCCCACTAAATGGGTCTTTGGTTATTTTGCCTTGTAGACACGCATGACATACACCAAGTGGTTTTAGTTCGAAAGAATCTAATTACCCATCTTGATGTAGTTTTGTCAAACTTTTCTCATTGACATGACCTATCCGGTGATTCCAAATTTGGGTGTGGTATGAGTCATGTGAATTAACTTTTTCATCGATTGCCATTACTTGGTTTGTGTAGTCTAACAAAAAAAGGCCGTTATATAAATGTGCCCTACCAAAACAAATGATATCTTTATAAAAGTAGCAACATCAACTTCCAAACTTGAAGATGAATCCATAAGTATCTAATCTGGATACTAAAATAATGTTTTTGGTTATAGAGGGTACATAATAACATCCTTTCAAAACCAAGACCATCCAAATAGGCAATGTGATATGGTAGTCTCTGACAGCTACAACAGCGAGTCTGGCTCCGTTGGCTGCTCGTAGATCCACCTCACCTTGGTCAATCTTTTTGAATCTACTTGGTTCATGTATTTGGATACAGATGTGAGCACCACAATCAGTATCTAATACCCAATTAGTAGAAACAGATAGATTGCATTCGATAACAAACGCACCTGAAGCTTCCCCTTGCTTCCTTGGATGGGTGCAGTTTTTCTTCCAGTGGCCCTTCTTCCCACATGCGAAACAAACAACATCCTATTCCCTTGCCTCCCCTTTGATCTTCCTTTTCTCGGAAGGCCTTGAAGAAGCTTTGGGCTTAAATCTCTTCACCTTCCCTTTACTTTTATTCACCATAAGGACAGAAGGCTTTTCACGCTTTATGTCATTATCTACTTGGTGAATAAGGATAAGAAGATCAGATAGAGACTTCTCAATGTTGTTCATGTTGAAGTTAACAACAAAATTCGAGAAGATCTGGGGGAGTGATGAAAGAATGAGATCAGTGCCCAGTTATTCGGGGAGTTTAAACCCTAGAACCTCCAAGCACTCAATGTATCCAATGATCTTGACTACATGAGGCCCAGCTGGGGCACCCTCTCCAAGCTTGCTCTGGAATAGAGCCTTGGAGATATCAAACCTTTCCTATCTTTCTCTCTCCTGGTATAGACTATAGAGGTGCTTGAGCATGCTATGGGAATCCATGTCTTCATGAGACTTCATGAGCTCACTAGACATCGATGATAGCATCAAACATTGAATGTCGAGAGCATAGTTAAAATGTTGATCATAGACCAGGAAATCTTCCTCACTTGCCCCTGGGGAAGGAGAATCAGGAAGTGAGGACTCCAGCACATAAAACTTTCGTTCATGGCATAGGATAACCTGAAGGTGCCTAAACCATTCCTGAAAGTTACTTCCAGTGAGGATATTGTATTTATAAAGAATTGATCGTAGAGAAAATGTGGTTGATGAGTTTGTCATTTTGATTCTACAAATTAAAAGTGCAGATTTATCAGTACTTTCTTGATTACATTTTATGAGAAATAATAAATGAATTAATTCTCCCACTATTTTATCAAGTCCCAATGGCCCTCACCATTGAACTTGGAATGTCCAGTTGCTTTGACATTCTAGTGTCAAGGATCCATATTCCCCTTTGCATAACCCCAACAAGGGTTGGTCAAGCAATTTGAAGGTATTTAGGTAGGAAAGTCTTTGCCAACTATGAGCTTACAATTCCTTGATCTGTTGAGTGGACTCCCCAATCCTGAAATCCTAACTTGGATTTCCTCAACTCTTACCTCCAATATTACATCAAGTCTAGCCAGGGCTACTTCTCTTGATGTAATATGGTTAAGTCAACTAGAAACCTTTCATAAGGGCTTCATTTATAAAAGTAAGTTTCCCAAAAAGGGTTGGTCAAACACATAGTTTTATTGAGTCTTTCCCTTAATCAAGTAATGGAAGGCTTGGTATGACTTAATATGGTATTGAGGGATTTTATTCTTTATGCGTATTTTTTCATTATCACATGCTTTTTAATATTAAGTGATGCTTTCTCAAGTGATTAACCATTTTCTGATAATATTTACACATAGTCCAGTTTTATTTTATTCCATATTTGCATGCTTGTTCATTTTATTAACTATGTGATCACGACAACACATAAATAATAAATAAACCATGAAATTTAGACAAAAATAAAATAACATGTCATGATCATGAGATTCTATTGGTTAGCTTATGTAGCGGTTTCTGATAAGCTAACCCTGACCTAGGGAAAACACCTTGAACCTGATGGTTCGTGTTTTGCAGCTCCCACCTATCCACCTTTGTATCTTCCTGTGTTGGTTTCGCCTCAACTTCGGGTCTTGAACCATCTCCTCCGGCTTGGGAGATCCTCCATTACATGGGAAACCATGGGCACGTAGGCCCTACATTTTATTGGAAGAAGGATCGTAGGCCAACAAATTTAAATTTAAACAAATTTAAATGAAACCATACACACATAAAAAGGGTCTTTGGTCTATCTCATGATCATCCATAACATGCAACGACATTTACGTATATTTAGAATTCAAATTCTTTTAATCATTCTTTCATTTAAGATAAGACACACTCGAATTCAATTAATTATGATCTTATAATTAATCAATTCTTTATCTTAAATTACTTTCTTAATTTCCTTGAGATTCTTCTCATCCATATTCCTTGTATGATTCTTTGTACTTTGGAGGAAACCTGGTAAAATTCCATTTCTATAAAGTACACGACGTGTATTTCTTTTCACCTTTTATCCAAAGTACACACCGGGGGCTTTGGCGTGTTTTATGTACTTTGGAAATTTTGGAGTACACGACATGTAGATAAATCATACATGGTGTGTACTTCCTTGTTACGCGGTAACCGGCCTGGCGATCCCGTGTACGCAGTACGCAGCTTATCCTTGTACACAGTTTCACCTAGGACAGAACGGACTACACAACGTGTTACTCCAACATACACGCCATGTATTCTGGTTCCATCTAACGTTCAATTATGGTCAACACGGTGTGATTAATACTTAGTCATATTCAATTCACACGGATTGGTTTGGCGGACCAGTGCCGGTTCATTAAACCTAAGTACACAACGTGTAGTTTTAATTACACGCCGTTTAATCCCGTGTTGTACAGACAGAAAGAGTGGCTCCTCCAGATGATTTCCTCGTTTTTATTTTAATCAAAAATTAAAATTAAAAGGTCGTTTCTGTGATATGAATCGAGAAACGTAAGAGGAAGAACAGATCTCATTTATTCAGATTTATAGAACGATTTATTTTGAATTGAATCAAATATAAATGCATAAATTATCAACGAAAATTAAATAACTATAATCAACATTGTAACCTCACTCTTATACAATTTGAAGGTTCCGGACATAGTGGAAGCGCATGGCTGGATGTGCCCACTTGGCTTTTTGTCATTAACAATGATCAATCTGGGATCAAGACAATGATAAACGCGAGTCTCCACGGATCGAATCACAGGAAAAAGACAAAGAAGAAGGTTTGTCCTGGAACCACGAAGTAGGATCGTTACATGTTGATTATAATTAATTTAATCAATTTAAAAGAAATACCTTTTGGGTGTTCTTTCTTCATTGATGTTCTTGATCACGTTCCAATGTGATTTGTCGTTGCATCGTAGAAGCTAAGTGTAGACTTCCTCTAGTGGTGATCCACACGTGTACCTCGTATCTCGGGACGTCGCCAAAGGAGTCTCTGGGTACTAGCATGGAGAAACCTTTTCTTGCGTTGTCCACCTTAGATCGTCTTGATCCGATGGAAGAGGATCTCTCTCGGCCTTGAGAGCGTTCTTGGAGGAAGAGGTTCTTTCGGCCTTGAAAGAATTCTCCAGAATTGTTGTGTGTGTCGTAGAAAAGAGTTGGGGTTGTGAGGATATTTATAATCTGGTTTGAGGTTGTAGAGTTATGAAAATAAATAAATGAATTACACGTTTTATTTATTTCATTGACTCTTATTTAAAACCCCCATGTCGAATAATTAATTCCTTGAAGTGCGCCCATGCTGATTATAATAAATATCATTTAAAACAATATTATATCCTCAAAATCCCGACTAGAAAAACTACACGGCGTGTATTAATAAATACATGGAGTGTACTTGTTTTTCATTGAAAAATACACAGAGTGTACATTCAATGTACACGGCGTGTATATCTTTTTTCATTTATTCATTTTCTTTCCATAAAGAAAACTACACGGAGTGTATTTATTAATACACAGCGTGTACTTGTTTTCCATGAAAAACTACATGGCGTGTAATCTTTAATACACGACGTGTATATATTGTTTTTCACTTCCTTCTTCCTCCATCATTAAAACGATTTAGGCTTCCTTGAATAATTATTAAACCACATACGGGAATAATCTTTATTCTACTTGAGATACTTGAATACACTTAGTGTGTGACCCTCTAGGCCTCTTTCTCATTGGCATTAGGCAAGCTTGCCTAAAGTCCAAGATTACTGTCTAGCAACGGGTCAAGGCACCCAAGATAAAGAAGTTGACACCACATTGACGTATCACCTCATACAAATGCTTAATGTGTAATTTAATCACTTTGTCTCAATATCTCATCAAACAGGTTTCATGGAAGTATCATAAACCTATATGCTTGATCCATCGTTCTTTGACTACCTGAAATAAACTCGTCGTTTACACCGTGGCCATGAAATTTAATGCGATAGTTCTATTTCAATCAAAGGGTCGAGATATCAACTTCCATAAATGGAAGGGAAAAATCCTTCCTCGACTTATCCATTAACAACATGTCATTTGTGATGCACCCAACATACCCTACTTCCTGCCAACTGTCTGCGTGACGGTTTTCGTCAGTAAATCTAAGTGCACGAGTCATGACATGAGTTAATGATAATCTTCCATTCTGAGGACCATTACACACACTCATAGATAGAAATATCTGATGACATCAATACATGCGGAATTGCTACTGGCAGGTCTGTTCTCATAATCTCCCATCTTGGAGATTACCAAGTGCAAACTCCATGGGAGAGATTCTCATCTTCTTACGAGTACTCGCACATGACGGTCTATATACTATGTGTACTATCATAGTATGTCATCCAACCGTAGAACTTTATTTAAGAATATTGTTATAGCATTTCAAGGTTCTCATCATGGCAGGGATCTGCCATGACCTTATCAATGCAACAAATATTCCAGGACATTATTATATTATTGTCATGCAGAACAATGAACAGTATATAATAAGTGAACATTCATGTAATCAAAGTACAAAACAGTTTGTTCTTAGGACACCAACCCTTACATTATGAACTTCCATGATTTATTCCATGACTCAATTTTATGATCTATGATATACAGGGTATGGTTTTCAAATATTATTCTCATGTTCTAATACCCTTATGCTCATGCTATGTTGATATCTCCCTTGTTTAACCTTATTGATCATCCTAGATCACTATTTATTATGTTTCCTTTCCCCAGGTTATGATGAAAGTTATTATGTATTATATTTCTAATAAGGTTTCTAGTTATGAATAATATAATGGGAGATGTCATGGATCACTTTTGAACCAGCTGTTTATATGTCCAAGTTTCCAAATTCACCAGAGCTAAATGATTCTAGAATTGTTCATTATGTTATATAATGAATATTCATCTGCTAAGATGTAATATTTATATATGATAATCTTGGGCCTTTACATGGGACTTGGTGGGATAGGTTGTGATATATGTATTGCATATTGTTTCTTTAATTTAATACCTTGAATTGTGCTATCAGTTTGGGATAACATTGTATTTATTTATTGGATTATTTATCCATTTTATGTGTTGTTGTGATATAACTATACTTTAATTAGTTAGTATAACCTGATCATGTTGTTATGTTAATATATATATATATATATATATTATTTTGAATAACATACAGAGATGAATAATATTGGTTAATTCTGGGGGCTGATTTACCTTGGGGTTATAGGTAGACTACTTGGGAAACCTATTTATGACCCCAAACACTGATTAGGATATTTCCTAACATATTAGGATGTTCTAAATATTTATTACATGTTATAGAAGATTATTCCTTGAAGAATATTTATGGAACCACCAACTAACATGGGGCAGGGTACTCATGATAGGGAGGATACCCATGTCCCACCATCCGCTATGTAGGAGGGTAAATCAAATAATTATCCTGAACTTACTCTATTATTAAAAGAATTAGTCCCACCTCATCTAGGAGTACTTCTACTTGAACCTATCCAGGGTGAAGGGACACCGAGGTCCATGGTTGATTACGCTAGTAACTTCTAGATCTAGCATCCTTCTTCCTTCTAGGGCACTGGAGGCCCTCAAGATACAGATGATTGGATACATACCATAGACAATATCCTAGAACTAGTAAATATCCTAGAAGAACAATTAGTAGTTATGATTTCTCTTAATCTATGGGGACCCTCCATGAGGTGGTAGGGTGTTGTGAACTAGACAAGAAGATATGAAGTTCTAACTTGGACAACCTTTAAGATATTTTTCTTCAAAGAATTATTTCTAGTTATAATGAAGTCATACAATTCTCATGGAATCATAGATCCTTGATAGATCTTGATGAATGTGTTTTCTTATGAGACATGATTTTCGAGTGTACTTTATAGGGGCCTAATGATTAAGATGGTTCTAGAGGAGGATAAGTTTTCAGCTCTTCTTCCTTATTTGAGTGTAATTTCTAGTGATACTTCCATAATTAAGATGATAAAGGTATAAGGCTCATGATAGAGAGTTATAATAAGGATAGAGTAGATAATAAATTCTTTATTACCCTCTGGAGGAGTTCCACAATGCTTTAATTGTGGGAATATCAGACATTTCCACAAGTTCTTCTTAGAACCTCTAATAAAGTGTTAGTAGTGTGAAAAGATTGGGCATATCCAATAATTCTTCTCTATAGTTTCGAGGTGAGTATTGAGATATATCTCTTCAGGGAACCATGGATCTATCGAGTGTCCTTAGTAGCTAGCTCAGATGACAATGACTCAGGAAAGTTACATACTTAAGAGACAAGGTCATAGAACTAAGGCAGACTGAGTATATTTAATGGATAAAACTCTTGTGGATAGTGATGAGGGACCATCTATAGTTTGAGGTATGGTGTTGATCACTTCTACATTGTATACTACTTTTTTTGATACCAGTGTTTCTAATTCCTTTATATCTGCATAAGTTTTTATTGTACTTGACTTATCGATCAAGTTGTATTCTGAGTTATTTTCCCTTAATACACCATTTGATAAAAAAGTGTACTATCTTTAGCAATTCTAAGAGTATCCTATAGTTTTTTTTCAGTTATAGACCTCTATGGTAATTCATAATTTTGGAGATAATTATCTTCAATGAGATTCTTGGCATGGACTAGTTGACCAGTTTCTGAGATGACATTGATTACCATTGGAGATGACTATTATTTACATCACCTAAGGTAGATAAGGTCTTGATGATCAGTGAGCGGGGATTGGGAGCTGGTAGAGTGGGTCTAGAATTGGGTCATATTGTAATGATCATGGAACATTTTAGAATTGTCTCTTTTAATAGGATCAATGGTACCCCCCCCTCATCTTTTCCTCCATTTGTGGTTATCTATCAGGACATTTTTCCAAAAAAATTCATAGTAATCCCTCATGATTAAGGAGTTGACTTTGAGATAGAACTCAATAAAGGTACACAACCTATTTAGATACCCATTATCATATGATTCCATCTGTTTTGAAGGATATAAAAGTAAATATCTAGGACTTTTAAGAGAATATATTTACCATTCTGAGTACATCATTGTGGGGTGAACCTATTTTTTTCTATAATAAGGTGGATGATATTCTTATACTATACATATATTATCAAAATATTAACTGTGTGACAATTTAGAATAAATATCCTTTACCTAGGATCAATGATCTTTTTGATCAAGTGAAGGGAGATCGGTGGTTCTCCAAATATAGATATCTGAATAGGCTATCATCAACTATGAGTTAGAGGGGTGGAAATCCTAAAAATTCCATCCAAGAGTAGGTATAGGATATATGAATACTTGGTAATGTTGTTTGGTTTGATGAATACACTGACAGTGTTCATGGATCACATGAATAAGATCTTCCACCCATATCTTGATTCTTTCTTCATGGTGTTCGTTGATGATATCCTCATCTACTTACCAACCCTAGAGTAGTATGTTATGCATCTTGAGATATTCATAATTACACTTTGAGCACATCATCTATATGAAATGTTTTCTAAGAGTAATTTTTAGATTCAGGAGGTGAAGTTTTGGGGGCATGTGGTTTCTGAGATCGGTATATTGGTATACCTAGAGAAAGTAGAGATAATGATGTCCTGGACACATCCTCAGAACCTATTTGAGATCATTATATTTCAATAATTATATGGATACTATTAATATTTTATATAGGAATTCCAATTTATTAACACCCATGACTAGGATAATAAATAAAGAGGAGAATTTTCAGTGGTTGAACTAGTGTGAGAAAGACTCTCATGTGCTGAAGATGAGGTTGAATATACCTCCAATGTTGATACTTCTTAAGGTAGTGATTATTTATGATATTTATTGTGATGCATCATGAGTTAGTTGGTTTAGGGCCAGTATTGATCTAGAGGGAGCGAGTAGTAGCTTATGGGTCACATTTTCTAAGATCGCATGAGCAGAACTATCCTACCCATGACCTGAATCTTTCATTTGTTTCCATGATTTAAAGTGCTGGTGACACTATCTCTTTGGTAAGAGGTTTGTTGTTTACACAAACCAAAAGATCTTCCGCTATATCTTTACATAGTGAAACCAAAATTTGAGGCAGAGGCATTGGGTAGAGTACTTATAGTTATTCAATTTTGAGATGGCCTATGCACTAGTTAAAGGTAACATCATTGTATATGCTATTAGATATAAGATACCATTTTCTCAGGATCACGGTGAATAGATTTTAGAAGAACAATGACACCTAATGAGATTGTTGGCTAACTAGAGAATGGATACTATCGAGGAACAATGATCAATTAAATGTGCACTATTATTGATCACGTCTTCCTTAGTATACCAAGTGAAGGATATTCATAAATCTATCATAGAGAGTGTTGTGATGTGGGAACAGTTTGTTGGCAGTGACTTCAAACCTAGGTGGTTGTTGGAAGATGATGATGTGATCCTAGTACATGGGAGATTTGTAGTTCCTACTTCTATCAGGGAAGAGATGATGAGATAATTTCCATACCTATAAGTGGGAAGTGTTTCCCAGAGATACAATGATGTACCATGACTTTAGGCAGTAAATCTAGTGGTTAGGTATAAAGAGGGACATTACTTAATTTTTTTACCGATGCCTTAGCTTCTAGAGGATTAAGGTCGAGCACTAGCATCCTGGTGGACTACACTAGCCACTACATATCACCTTGTATAAGTGGAAGTATTTTATGGTGGACTTTATGATGGGGTTACCTAGGACCTCAATGATCCATGATATTGTCTGAGTGATTTTTGATTAGAAAACAAAATATGACCATTTCTTACTGATCCATGAGACTCACTCAGTAGGTGATATTGGAAAGATGTATGTCCATTAGATTTTATGATTATGGGGAGTTACCTTAAGTATTATATCTAACAAAGATACTTGTTTTATGTCAAGATTTTGGCAGGTCATATAGATGGTCTTAGGTACTTAACTAAGACTAAGCATAACATACCATCCCAAGACAGATGGATAGTCTGAGCGAACGATCCATTTATTAGAGGATATGCTTTGGGATTAAATTATATAATTTAGTGGAACATGGGATTATTACCTATACTTAGTTGATATTTTACAAAATAATAGTTACTAAGATTTTATTTAGATGACCCCTTATGAGGATCTTTATGGTAGGCCATTTCATTCACCGCTTTATTGGAACGAGGCTAGTGAAGAAGTGTTTGTGGGTCCTAGTATGGTATAAGATAATTTTGAAAGAGTATAAATGATATGGAAGAGGATGATTATAACTCAGAGTAGGAAAGGATCTCATGCCGACTATAGGAGGTGACCTTTTTAGTTTATTTAGGTGACCAAATTTTTCTAAAAGTAATTCCTCAGTTAGGCCATCGACGTATGATAAATTAAGTAAAAATAGCAAATCGTTATATCAGAAACTTTGAGATCCCCAAGTGGGTTGGGAAAGTGTCATAACATCTTGATATTCCTTCAATTTAAGAAGGTATGCATGATGTACATTCCCAATTCCATGCATGTCATCCACTATGATGATGTTGAGGTGGATCCTCTCACATAGTACGTTGAGCACCCAATGTGAATTGTAGACTAGAATGAGAAAGTAATATGAGGGAATATAGTACCAATTTTCTAGATTCTATGGTGGCATGGATGAATCCATGAGGATACTTGGGAGTGGGAGGTAGATGTTTGAGCTTAGTGGTCTGAATTGTATGATTAGGATTCTTAGAGAAACTTCTCGAGGATGAGAAGTCATTAGAGGGGGAGATTGTAATATCCTAAAATTTTTTAGGTGCTTTATGAGTTACATTAAACCTTTAATATTATTTTTTTAACCATTCACTAATTGGGATGATTTATTGGGGTTTTTAGCTGGTTTTATAAAATTTTGGAGCCCTTTTAATGGGTGAAAAGTTTGAGCATGGTTTTCCCAAACCGTTTAGTTTCTCTAGGAAACTGCATAATATGAAATTGTGGATCAAGGGGAGGAAAAAAGTTAAGAATTTTTTTTTGAAAAATCATGTGGCCTCACTTGTTAAAACATGTGGAAATATCCAATGGCCAACAATACAGTTGGTGAATAGTTTTTCAAACCGTGCAACCAAACTATGAAACCAATATAGAAGCCTAGAAATAGAGACAGGTGGAACATGATTTGTCAAAATGGGTGGCCAAACCATACACGTGTGAAATTAATGATTTTAATTCATCTTTAATGATAATTTATGGTTCATTTTGACCCGTTATTCTTTGTATAGGAAGTTCTTTTAATTTATAAGACTCCTTCATTCTTTCCCAATAATTTCCTCTCCTAAAATGCTAGATTCTGTGAATCTAAGTGGGTTGAAGATATGTAATTAAGAATAGTGGTGGATTCAATGTGTCAATGACATCCCCTTTTATTGGATATATATCTTTCATGAATGGTGGATGTTTCCATTTATATTTTCATAGATCGATCATATTGATACTCTCTTATTCTTGATTCTCATCTTGAATCTCTTTTCCATTGATGGATCAATGTTTGTTGGTTGGACCTGAGTTTCACTTCAAGAATTGGTGAGAAATTCATATAAGTTATTTTAATAATAATTAATCTATAAAATTAGAATCCCCTCCTTTTACATACCTATAAATTGGTTCTATTGATGGACTTTGTATGTTATGTGATTCTAGAACCACCCTCCTTTAAATGGAATCTCTTTGTGTCTCTTTTCTAACCCTATATCTTGATGAAACATAATACAAGATAGACATCCATGATATTTGATTTAGATATTATTGGGTGATCAATGTGATTCTATCTTCAATCCTTTGATGAAATTTAGAATATTATATCAAAAACCTTGAGGTAGAAAGTTTATTTCCATTTTAGGCCCTCATATTCACTTGTTTCTTTGATTTCATATTGTGATGGCATAAATTTTGATCATCTTGATGGTGTTTTCTTATGTGTGTGTGTTTTTTTACTGTAAGACCCATATATAATACTTTATTTCATGGGAATTTCAAGAGTATCTTTTTACTATTCTTTATGTTGATCACATGTTGTTGTATACTTCCACTATACTCCCATTATGATATTATATGTTTTTCCTTATATGATTTATCCTACTATGTGTGTTATTATTCCTTTAGAGGTTTATCCTTGATATTAATAATATAAGGACCATCATGGTATGATTACCCCTTAAAGGGGGAGCGCGCACGATGTGCAATGATGATTACGGTGGGCCATACATAGGGTAGGAGCATATCGGCCTTATGGCCTAACCCGAAACTCGATGCCTTATGGATACCGAGTAACGTGATGGAACTCAATGCCTTATGGATACTGAGTATCATGTTTACTTGATTCCTTGAGGATATTGAGTAACATGTGCATAGGAATTATGGATAGTTTTTGATCATTTTTAGACATTGTTAATTATCTTACTGGTATGGAGCCAAAGAAGTTATGACCGAGGCTCATGGGGCTTGGTCAACACATAGTTACTTGGAATATGATTGTTTATGATATCTTGTAAATTTATTTTATCTTGGAATATACCTATTATAATTTTACACACTTTTTATAGATGCATTGGTGGTGTCCTATTGAGTTTTATTACTCGCATAATGCATATGTATCTTGATGAACATGTAGACTTCATGTATAGGAATCTAGGAAAGGGAAAAGGGCCTGATGAAGATGTTTGAATCATGGAATATAGATATAGTATATTAATTGAGATGGATTTAAAAGTATTTCCACATTTTTACTTTATTTACTTAATTTCCTACACTTATTACTTTGGTTTGACTTTTCACACTAGGATCCTATTTATTTATTGTATTAAATGTTTTCTATTTTCAATTCTATTCTGATGATTGATTAATTCAAGTTGTTTTATATTTTATTTATGTTATTGGTGTGATGATATGATATTGAGGGTATAGTCTACTCACAAATGGTGTTTGGACACTTTCTTCTAATCGACAACCTCTTGCGTATGGGGAGGCACACATGATGTCTTGTGGCTCTCTAGCTTAAACCCAATGGTTCAGGTTGAGGCGTTACAACTCACATATTATTTCTAACTTCATGGGGATCCTAGGAGTCTTAGGGAGGGATTTAGAAATAATTTTTATCTAGTATTTATGAGACATACTAGATCCTCTATGGTGTCATATTCCATAGAGGAGTGCCATCAGTGAGGCTTGATTAGAGCAACCAATTGGTTATAGAATTAGGAATTCATCATTATACCTATAGATGGTTCTAAATTGAGTACATCTAGGATTGAATCAGGGGATATTTAAGAATTTCCCATGATACTAGATGATTCTATATAGGTAACTTCACATTTTTGTTCCCTAATTTTATTGGTACATATGGCACCATGTAGTGTTTTACTTACTTGGTAAGGCGATGTCTTAGTGTTTTTTATATCATTCCTGTATTTAGATTGTTTTATTAAAATATTTCCAATGAACTGGAAAAGGGTGAGTTTATAAAGTGATTTAAAAAATATTTTTAAAATGTTTGTTTTGATAAAAGAGGCATGGACCAAATAAATGTTTTCTAAATGATTGTTTTCATTTAAAATAAAAATAAAATGAAGTTCATAAAATGATAATTCATGTGATGCTTGTTTTTATTTACTTATGAATGGAAAACATATTTTCTAAATTTATTTCAAACTAGTATAACTGAAATGTCACTTGAAATGAGTAATAAAAAATTCTTGGTGGGATCCTACTAAGATCAGTTTCACTCACACCCCACATACACCATTTAATGTATACACCTCTTATGGTTTATTTTAGATACCTTGCCTTTCTTATCCTTCCCATTGGGTTTTAATTTATTTTTGGTTTGGGATATGGAGCATTGATGTATGTTACATGGAGATGGTAAAATTTTGGTTTGATTTTTTATTTTTTTTTATTTTTGGAATGCATATGTATCATCCTTGATGACCCAAAACCATTTGTTCTATCTTTTATTATAATGTTTATGGTTATATTAAATTAATATTTATAATTATTTTAAAATAATTAAATTTTATTTTAATAAAATTTATTTATAATTATTTACTGTAAATAACATTTAAATTGTATTTTAAAAAAATTATTTAAAATAAATTCAATTATTAAATTATTATAAATTTATTTTAAACTAATAATCATTTAAATTAAAATATTTATTGAATTTTTTTTCATATATTTATTAAAAAACCATTATGAATTAGAAAAGGAAAAATTGATAGTTATACATTTACTATGAAGTGAGGGGTCCTTGGTGATTGGGATGATTGATTAGTTTTGGAGATTGATGAACCATCCTAAAGAAAATTAACAAAGGGAGAACTGTAAGCTAATATTAACTAAGACATGGTTAGTAAAATATTTATTTTTTCATCTATAGTTTTTGATATCTCATAAATATCAATATATCTTATGATGTGGTGTTTATGTAACTCTCGCATTAGGATCACACCATGTCTTATTTCTTGGGATAATTCATTCTTGAGTATTAATAGCGTGTTCATGTTTTATTTATTTACAACATGCTCCCAGATAGGTTTGAGGCCAATTGGTGTTGAGTGGAATGAAAATAAATAAATATTTTCTTGATTTTAAGGAAATCATGGTGTGACGAAGCTCACTATGTTGTGATTAGTTGAAACAAATAAAGTTTTATACACTTACATATAAACCACATAGAAACCCCTTAGTGTTGCATGATGAAGTTACTCATAAGGAATTGTGGGGATTGTATTACATCATGATAGAAGTTTATTAATTTTTGGTGTGAGACTATCAGTGGGAACCATAGGCCCCCCCAAGTCACAAGCAAGTGATCATGCCATAATAGAGGAGTGCATACTGTAAGGATGATAAACCATGAAGAGTTTGTGCACTTTTATTTATAAAGAGATAGGGAGACCACACCACATTGTGCATGTCCATTCCCTAATAATGGTTATATATAAGTGGTTATTTCAGATCTATTTGAGTAATTAAAAAGAATGGATGGGTTAAGAAATATGGATCTGATGGTCACACCACAATAGGGGGTGTCATGCCAAGATATGGGCATGATTTATAAATTAAGGAGTTTCACCTAAAAATAAAACAACAAAAACATGAGATATGAAACTTTTAGGTATTTAACCATACTTCTTAGGGATAATTAAAATTATGGTCTTTGTTAGGATTGGGATAAGAATGAGGGTACACACATGATATAAAGTCTAAAGGAACTTATAGAGGCCATGTGAGATTGATTTACTTATTGAATCCCATTAATATATTTCTTCTAACATGGAATTCAGAATAATCTTCCTATTCTTACACCTTATTCTTATTGATAATATGATAAGAACTTGGACAATATTATCATAACCATTGGACACGGATTATATTCTCAACAAAAAGAGTGAGTAAACCTTATAAAACCCTTGTGATATGCATGTTATTTAGCTCTCTATCTCATATTATTCATTCATTCTATTCATGGATCATATGATTTAACTAGAAATGGAAAAAAATATTTGAGAGTTGGTGTTTTGTTAACCACTAATTCAACCCTTAGTAGTGACGTACTTGTTGGGATTCAAAACCACCGTAACTGGAAGAAAACCTATAAAACTTTAGTTGTAGCACAAAGTAAAAAACTATACTAAGTAAAAGAATATTTAAAACTCCATGTATTAAAATTGAGAATCCAAACCACACCCTGGTCACCACACCAAAATTCTGCCCTCTTACACTCAAGAAAAACACAAATCTTGAAAACAAACACACACGAATATATAAAATCAAACAAGGAGTGATAAAAAAATTAGTCCTACACCTATATAAGAAAACAAATACTTACCTTTCATTTCATGGAAGAAGAAATGATTAAAAATATGTTTTTTTATTTTAATAATTACCCATTTTGATCACACTCACATGTATAAGTGGTTCCACCTCACTGATTTAAAGCAGGACCTAGCTAGACATCTAGTTCCACTACCTTATGAAATTCACAGGGGACCCACCATTGGTCTTGGACACATTCGATTGACCATAGGTTTCCTTTCGTCAACCATTGACTTAAAATGAATTGTGAAAGTCATTATCACATAAACATATAATGATTCATACATATCTATAGGTTTTGGACATAGAGAAAGTGCCTATTAGGCATAACCAATTCAATTTTTTTTACGCAATTGATGAATAATATGATATGTACATGACAAATAATGCTATGATAAATAAAATTAAATTAAAAATTAATTAACTAGTTAATGTTGAAATCAAAAGTTAGTATTATCATATATAATTTATAATTAATTTATATACATATATATTTTTAATTACCTTATCTTATAAATATTTTTTTGTTAATGATTTGGTTGATTTCCCTCATTATACCATCATTTTATTGTAGGATCCAGGGAAATAATTCCTCTAGGGATGATCAACATGTGCTTTGAAATCTCAGAACATCTCCATAGAATCATTGGGTTCTAGGGAAGTCGATTCTAATCGATTAAAACATTCATCATTGAACAACGTAAGAATCTCTTTGTGGATGAAAAATTATTAAGTATCACTCTAAGTCATGAGATCATGGAGGAGGATTAATGCTCATTTTATTGATTGTATTCTTGAGAGGATTCTCTCTATGGATTGAGATAATTATATTTAGGTTTGTTGTGCACAATAAGTAGTTAAACATAGAATGAGATATAAGTGGGTATTTATAGATCTAGATGAGGGTTGATAGTTTCACATAGTGCCTTAGTCAATTACTTATTCTTTAGAAAAACCCATGTTTAATAATAATATAAATATTATTATTATTTTCTTTATATGTGAAACATCTATAGATAAATAAACATATATTTTAAATAAATAAATTATTATCTATTTAAATGATATTTAATATATCCTTTCCATATAGACCATTAAACTCAGCCTAAAACCCTCCTAAATATTTATCGATCTGTAAATAATGAATTTTTATTTAATAAATAAATATAAATTCATTATTTTATGATAAGTATAATAAATGTTTTATTCAATAAATTTTGGGAGTAAATATTTATTATTATTTAATTCACATATTTATTATTCCAAATAACTTATGATTAAATCTTAACGATAAATCAATCCCAAATAATTATCTAACCATGAAGAAAGAATAATATTTATTCTAATCTTGTTAAATTCAAATAGAATTTAACCGAGATTCTAGATACACATAGTGTGACTATCTAGTCCTCTTTCTGAGTGGCATTTGGTGGAAATTCATAAAGTATAAGGTTAGAATCTAGTAACACATCAAGGAACCCATAATTAAAGAAGCTAATGTTATGATGAAATACAACCTTATACAAATGCTTACTAAATAATATAATCACTTTGTCATAAAATCTCTAATTAAGTAGTTTGTATACTGGTTTCATCAACCTATGTGCTTGATAAATGTTTATTTGAATTTTATAACTTGAACATACCCATTGAAAACCATGACTATGGATTTATTTATATTGTTATATTCATATCAAAGGTCCTAATATATCAACTTCTATTAAATAAATTAAGGGAAAAATCCATTCTCACATTATTCATTAATACAATATCACCCATGATGCACCCAATGTATCATACTTCACCACAAACATATGTCATAACAATTTTTTTCAATACATAAAATTACAAAACTAATTAAATCTATTAATAATAATATTAAAGTATAATGATCAATACACAAATCTAGTGATAGGAAAATCCAATGACACATGTAGATGTGAATTTCCTACTGGAGAGACATGTTCTCATAATCACCTGCACTATAAATTAACAAGTTCATACATCACAATAAAGTGACTCAAAGTCCTATGAGTATCCACCCTTGATAGACTATATCATTTTAATACCATCAAATGATATCATATGACTATAGAACGTATATTTAATAATAATTTCATGTCACTTCCAGGTTCTTATGATAGCGGGGAACTGCCATGACCTTTTAGTGCGATGGTTACTCTTAGGACATTATCACATACAATTTCACATATAAGAACAATCATGAAGTCATACAAATTTTATTAATATTTAAAACAATGAATATAGATAATCATAAAGTACATATAAGTTTTGTTCTAGGGAACCAACTCCAAAAGACTCCCACTTTCACTAAAGAAAAATTATAATAACCTTCAATTCACTAACTCTCATATGATATTTATGCTTCTTTCAATATAAGGATTTAGTAAATGGATCCACCATGTTCTCTTTTTTGGTAACTCATATTGCTACAAATTTACCCCCCTAAGAATAATCCCTCAAGATTTGATACTTTTGGAGTATGTGCTTTGTCCATTAGTGTGACCGAGCTCCTTTTCTAGTGCCACTACTAAAGTATTATCACAATATAATGTGATTGAGTTTTTAATTATAGGAACTACATTAGTCTCTTAGAAATTTTTTTCTGTATCCAAAAAACTTATTTGGATGCATCATAAGCTACTATATACTCATAATCTACTATAGAATTGGTGATAAATGGATTCTATGAACTCCTCTAGCTCAAAAATCCCCTATTAAGACTGAATACATATATATACTATGAATTCATATGATTTTGAACTATCTAAAAATGAGAATATGTATAACCCCTTATGACTAGATCCTAATCTACTCCATACACTAGGAACACATCCTTATTTATAATCATATACTTAAGGATAAACTTAAAAATAGTCCAATAATGTTCCCCTAGATTAACTTAATATCTTCCTACCATGCTCAAGGTGTAGGAAACATCAAGACTTGTATATAATATAGAATATATGATTGATCTTTTCATAGATACATATGTAATCTTACTCATTATTTCTATATTTTCTATTGTGTATGAGGAAACATTTTCTTTGAAAGATATATACCATGTGACACTAGAATTAATACCCTCTTGGATTGTTCTATACTAAATATCCTTAGTATATTGTCAATATATGTATTTCGACTTAGTCCAAACATCCCCTTGGATATTTCACATATGATATTTATCCCTAGAATATAGGATTATTCATCTAAGTCTTTCATAGAGAATCACTTGTTCAATTAGTCCTTAACTGATTGTAAGATTGGTATTTCATTTCCAATAAGTAATATTTCATCATCATATTTTTCTATAATAATTATGGTACTCCTACTAAAACTCTTGAAAACATATGGATCACATTTTATCTCAATGAAACCAAATTATTTTATACTTTATCACATTGAATATTCCATGAATAGATGCCTGATTCAATCCATAAATGGAAATCTTCAACTTGAATACCTTTTTGAAATTACCTAGAGTCACAAAACCTTTTCGTTGTGTCAAATAGATATCTTACCAAAGGTTACTATTAAGGAAGGTTGTTTTGACATTCATCTACCAAATCTCATATTCATATAAAGATGTTATAGAAATCATAACTCTAATGGATTTAAACCTGACAACTAGATAAAACATTTCTTTGTAGTCAATGCCTTAAAACTATTTAAACCCGTTATCAACTTGGTGTGCTTTACAAGTATTCACTTTACCTTCCATGTTCCATTTTATCTTGAATAACCATTTTCACCCTATGGGCTTTATATAATTTTTCATATTGACTAAAACCCAAAATTGGTTATGATACATAAAATACATCTCATAATTCATAGCTTCCTATAATCTCACAAATTCTGATCTATGCACTAACTCATTATAGGAAATAGGATCATTATTGTTAATCAATAATGAGTCACCATCTTTGGTGACTAGAAAGACATATCTATCCGAATCTCGAACATCTATGGTGTTTTTATGTAGTATTTGTGTTTTAGGATAAAAAAATTCCTTGAGGACCTTGGGAATATATTATTATACCAAATCTTGTGTATATTGAGCATCTACTTCATTGAAGTTAATTTTTATCCCACTATCCTTCTTGAGGATATTCTCCCGCTTAAAAAAAATAACATGTTTTGTGACAACCACATTCTTATATGAGGGGTTCCATAGATAGTATCCCCTTGTTTCCTTAGGATACCCTATAAAGTTACACTCTATGCCTCAGGGTGCTAGTTTGTTTCCTAATACAACCTTAAAAAATAATTCTCATCCCCATTTACAGGTATGTGACAACATTGATTTCTTTTCATACATTAATTCATATGGTATTCCACTTTATTTCATAATTGGTGCTCAATTTATAATGTGTGTTGCATAATGTATTTCATATCCCCAAAAGGATAATGTATGATCTTAATGAATCATCACCAAACTTAACATGTCAAATAAGGTATGGTTCCTCCTTCCATGAACACCATTCCACTGTGGTGTATAAGGTGGAGTTAGTTGAGAGATATAATCCAAAAATACTGTAGAAAGTCAATAAACTCTTGGATAAGATATTCACCACCTCAATTATATTTAATATTCTTTATCTTTTT